>JAWDHB010000416.1:0-600000 GCA_033439405.1 Fusarium sp. NFCCI 5145
GGTGGGCGTCATACATATTGTTTGTCCCCCCCCCCCCCCCCCCCCCCCTTCATCCCGACCTTTTGGTTCCCGCATCGATCGAGCAGTCGTTCAACTTGGTCTTCTTCATTATTGGCTTTGTTGCGCAGAATTGAGCACCTCTTCTACCTGGAACGACTCCAAGAACCCTCGTTCCAATGGCGACTCATACCATGAACGGGCCCACGCCCGTCAACGATGCGTCCATCCCCGACATCGAGAAGGCTCCAGCCAACGACAATATCATGACCGAGGAGGATCTTAAAGACTTCTCTGACGAGGAGTTCAAGCAACAGGGTGTCAAGAAGGTCGAGGCCATCACCAGTGTCTGGACCAGAAAGATGATGATTGCTACCTTCATCTTGTGAGTTACCAATTGACGATACTGTAAGATTATACTAATACTTCGTTCAAGCCTTTTCCTCGTCTCCTTCGTAGACAGTCTCCTCCAGAATGTGCAAAGCAATCTTATCCCCTATGTCACTTCGGCTTTCGCTTCCCACGGTCTTCTTGCCTCTACCGGCATCGTCGCTTCAATTCTCGGTGCTGTCTGGAACTTGACTCTCGCCAAGATTATAGATATCTGGGGTCGAGTTTGGGGCTTTGGAGCCATGGTTCTCCTGATCGTCGTCGGTATGATCATGAAGGCTACTTGCAACAGCGTCGAGATGTACGCTGCTGCTCACACCTTCTACTGGGTCGGCCACCTCGGTCTCATTTATGTCATTGACGTTGTTGTGGCCGATACAACCACTCTGCAAAACCGATTGATCATCATGGGTATCAACTACACACCTACCATCAGCTCCACCTTCGCTGGTCCCAAGATTGCTGAGCTTTTTTTGAAGAATGTCAACTTTCGATGGGCTTTTGGTGCCTTTTGTATCATTATGCTAGCTTTCTGCATTCCTGTCATGGTCATCTTCATTATGAACGAGATCAAGGCTAAGAAGCTGGGTATCACCCCTGAGAAAGACCACAACCGCACTGTTTGGGAGTCATTCAAATATTACTTCGTTCAGTTTGATGGTGAGTTCATCTTGCATCCACATTTCAAAAAGCCTATTCTCTAACGTTGTCTCAGCTATCGGCCTCTTCCTTACCAGTGCTGGCTGGGCACTGCTTCTACTCCCTTTCAGCATCGCTGCTACTGCCCCCAATGGCTGGGCAACTGGCTATATCATTGCCATGCCAGTTCTTGGTGTCGTGCTCCTTGCTAGCTTCGTTGTTTGGGAGAGGTTCTTTGCCCCTGTGCCTTACTTCCCCTTCCACCTGCTCGCCGACCGCACTATCCTTGGAGCATGTTTGATATATGGCGTCATGTTCGCCTCTATCTTCTGCTGGGACACCTACTATGGCTCTTACCTCCAGGTTGTTCACTTTGAGAGCGTCACCACCTCTGGTTATATCCTCAACTCGTTCTCTCTGATGGCCGCTTTTGTCGGTCCCTTTGTCGGTCTCGCCGTTCGATATTTTGGACGCTTCAAGTGGCCCTCCTTCGCTGGTGTGCCGTTCCTCGTTCTTGGTACTGCTCTTCTCATCCACTTCCGTCACCCTGAGACCGCTGTCAACTGGCTCGTCATGTGTCAGCTCTTTAACGGTATCTACAGTGGTATCTGGTCCCTGACTGCTCGTATTGCCGTTATGTCTTCCATCAAGCATCAGGATGTCGCCGTAGCACTCGCTATCTGGAGTATGTTCGGTGGCATCGGATCCTCCGTCGGTATGGCTATTGCTGGAGGCATCTGGACAAACATGCTCCCTACAGAGCTTGCTAAGCGACTACCCGAGTCTGCTCAAAACATGACTGCCACCATCTATGGCGACATCAACGTCCAGTTGTCTTATCCTGCCGGCAGCCCCGAGCGAGATGCTCTCATTGGCGCCTACGACTACGTGCAGCAGAAAATGATCTATGCTGGTTGCGCTTTCATCCCTTTCTGCATTGCCTGCCTCTTCATGTGGAAGAACATTGACATTAAGGAGAAGGACTCCCGTAGTAAGCAAGCTAAGGGCATGGTCTTCTGAATGGCATGGGTTATACTTGCACCAAGAACATTTAATGAAAAGGGGGATTCGAGATTTGTTAGTCTTCGGCTCAGGATTTAATGCATTGATGTAATTACAAAAGTTTCATTCGCTTTATAGCTACCTCGTCTAGACTTTCTCCAATACAAGGCAGTCTGCACTGTACATGCGCTCAAAAATTCGCTCCTCTGTGATCCATAGAAAGATCCGGTAATTAGAATATCTTTACAGCTTGGCTCCCTTCTCCTTCCTAGCTTGCTTCTCACGGTCTCGCAACAGACGTCGCAAAATCTTACCACTGGGACTCTTGGGAATGACATCGATGAACTCGATGCCGCCCTTGAGCCACTTGTGTCGCGCCTTGTGCTCTTCAACATGCTTGTTGATACTCTCCGTGACCTCTTCATCAGACTTGCCCTTTGCTTGAGGAGCTTTGACAACAAAAGCCTTGGGGACTTCGCCAGCTCGATCATCGGGGACTTGGATGACGGCGCAGTCATCCACGAGAGGATGGCTGAGAAGATGAGCCTCCAACTCTGCGGGAGCGACCTGATGGCCCTATATAGAGATTGTAAGTAAGTGGTTGAATGAATTTTAAGTAAAGATATTACCTTGACTTTGATGAGCTCCTTGATTCGATCTACGATGACCAGGTGCTCAATACCCTTGGGCGACTTTCGAACAATAACCTCGTCGCCTGTTCGCATCCAGCGACCATCATCGTGATTCACAAATGTCTCTGCCGTTGCCTTTGCATTGTTGAGATATCCTAGGACAACACTAGGGCCTTGGACATAGAGCTCGCCAGGGGTGTTGTACTCCGTGACCTCTTTACCTTCAGCGTCGATGACCTTGGCCTTGATACCGGGGAGGATAGATCCGGAGGAGCCGGGATCGATGTCGAGTTCTGTTGTTGAGCTAACTACAGGGGATGTTTCAGTGAGGCCTAGAAAGTTAGTGATGAGATGAGAGCGAAGATTAGAGAGGGCGTACCATAGCCTTGGCAGATGCGCCACTTGGGCCAGATTTCGTTCAAGTCATAAATTGTTTCCTTTCCGAGGGGTGCAGCACCGCTGAAGATGAAACGGACGGTACTGAGATCGTACTTTTGGCACTCCGCTCGGTGACTAATCATTTGAATCATGATAGGAGGAACGAGAGCCATTTGCTGGATCTTGAACCGTTGGATGGCGGCGAGGAGCATTTTCAGATCGAAACGAGGAAGGATGATGGTTTCATCGCCGTTGTAGATGCCTTTAAATGAATCAGTTGTGTGCAATGTGAGAACGGAGGGAGATGAGATTTACCCCAGTGGGCAACTGGAACGAGACCGTAGATGTGGCTGAGCGGTAGGAGACCAAGCTGAACCTGAGTCTCTACGCCGGCTTCTTTGCGACCCTCGTCGTTTTGGACTGTCATTTGCATAACGTTTGCGATGACATTGACGTGAGTGATCTCAACGGCTTTCTGAAATTTGTGAGCCACTCGTTCACCTCACACCATCATCAGCCAAGACTTACAGGAAGACCAGATGTTCCACTTGAATAGCATAAGTACGCAACTTGCCTCGCACCCTGACCCTTGATCCAATTCAACGGTTTAAGCTCAGGCGCATCTTTGCCCTCTGCGATCAAGTCGTCGATTGTTTTGAACGGAGGCTTTGTCTCGAAACCAGGCACAGGCAAGAGAAAGATGCGGTCTTCAGGGATGCCGACGGCCTTTGCGGCAGTGAGAGCGGTCTCGAGAAGTGGAACACAGGTGAATAAAGCGTTGGCGCCGGATGAGCGAAGCTGATGCTCTAATTCTGGAGCGGAATATGCAGCGCTGGCGGGTGTGACAATACCATTGAGACGATGAACAGCGTGGTTCATGGTGATATAGTCAAGCTACTCCGTTAGCTGAGTCCCTTTGTAAGTGAGGTTAAACATACCGCGTTGACTGAAAAGAGCGCCACCACTCTATCCCACTCCGTACCCTCACAGACATCATAACCAAGACGCTTAGCAAGAGCACGCGCAAGCAGAGTCTGGCGCTGAATGACCTCTTGGGTGGAATACGATTTGCCAGAGATACCGCATGTGAAGGGGTTTCTAGATCGCGCCAAGGGCCTACGGGCGTGTTTCTCACTGAAGATAAAGTCGGGGATTGTGATTGACTCGGGAGGTTCTGAAAAATGTGAGTAGAGGAGCTGAAGGTGAGGGTAGGGTGGGTTTACCAAAAGGCAAGCTAACCGAAGGAGGAGGATAGAAGACCATCGTGATTGAGGATTAGAGTGAGGGTATTCAGGGGTGAGAGATAGATGTGAGAGGATTGAACGAGGAAAATGAAGGAGAGGGAAAAAGCTGAAGAGCTGAATATGTACTACGTAGCCAAGAGCTCGTGGTTCCCTGGCGCTTTCTTGTGCTTCTCGCCTCGGGGGTTTCTTCAGATCTGGGGAAAACCCAATTTAGCGCTGTTTAGATTCCCACTTTCTCCGCATTAAAGAATCTTGGCCTGTTGGTTGCGATTCAAGACCTCGGTGTGCAGCCGAGGTAGAGTAGACATGAAGATTGTCGTGGTCCATAGCTGTTGATTCTTAGGGGTCCAAGCTGAATTTGGAGTACATGTGACCGTAATTAAATTTCCCAGTATTTCTTAGTATTGTATTCTGAGCCTAGTCTCCAACAATGTCTCTTGCTGAAGGGAATATTTGGGGTAGATGAAGTGGACCATATCTTCATTCAGCCTCGGTAAGTGGCGTGGATAGGTTCCGCTTTAGTTCCGCCACGGTGACATTCTGCTCAATGCTTCCGTCTCGATAAGGAGCGCTGTCCCTCGATGAAAGGGGCATGTTTATTTCTTGATTATCACTCTGTAGGTCAGCTAAACGCAAGAGTGAGCGTTGTATTGTAACGATATGCATCACTTACACCATACTTCCAGCTTTAGCGAGAGTCAAATTAAGCTCAGGTAAGCTTACCGTTGCACGCCTCTACCCGCATTACCATCCACCAGTAGAATAGAGTCTGATTTCCTAAAAAGGTAGAGAGAAAGATGGCTAAATGCCCGAATTGCTGATGCAGAGCGACTGCGCGGGTAATTGAATGGACTTGGCGCGGATTACAAAGTACGGAAAGGATAGTACATTGGTTTATGGTGGGATTTCTCTAACTTTCTGGTCCTGCGACTTCTCTCACCATCAGCCGCAGTTTACTCAGAGTACCTGTTCTTCCACGTAGCGACGTTAAGTCTGGATATGTTTTTACACCGTTCCATCTAGGGACTATAAACTTTAAACCCAGCATTTGCCAAAGGCTAGTACATTGTGACTCTCCAACTCAGAAATCTGACTTCGCGACGCTGCACCTGCAACCTCGGTGATGCCTGAGGCGAGGTGCCATTACAACAGCACTATGGATACTATGCCATCTTAACGAGGCGTCGATTGCCTCCCAGACAGGAATACAAACAATTACGCGGCAAGGAAATTGCACATGCGAGCCAATTTTAGCGAACATCCAGTATCTCCCGAAGTATCCGAATCCTCCTCTCGAGGTTGCGCAAGAGATGGCTCGCACCTGTTGCTACGCCACAATCAAAGCTCGTCGATTCAACATGCTGTGTACACAAGAACACCGTATTGAGCGAGAAAACTCTCCGAGGGTCCATGATGCTGTGCCTCCTCCTGTTGTGCACAGCATCCATGTATGAGACACAAATCGGCATTCAGTTGACATGCACGATCAAAAGCCAGAGAACAATATGCCAAGATCAAACGCCGCCGTATGCTTCAAGGCCATGCATACCCTAAATGCGGTCTATCAATTACTCATCATATGCAAAAGATGTCGTCAAATGTACAGTCATATCCCCCTCTACAATAAGTTGAGTCCGAGAGCAAAACCACCAACCACAGCAAACACCCAGCCCAAAGGCATGGGCTGCCAGGCGGCGTTGTCATCATCGCCGTTGGCTCCGGCGGTAACAGTGACGGTTGGACGACCACTGAAGGTCTGTGTCGTCACGACACCTGTTTCGCAGTCGCGTTCGAAGCCGGGACAGGAGGTGATGGTGTAAGTGGTTGTGTACGCCGAGGTAGGGAGCGAACCGCCCGTGCCGGTAGCAGTGGCAGCCTATAAAATTTGTCAGCATCATCTCACGCAAGCATTGGTTTCTTAGGACTTACACGTCCAGTGGCTGTGATGTCTGAACTCTTGCACTTGCCCGTCTCGCTGGGCACAGCATTGGTGCCAGATCCAACAGTAACAATATCCTCATCACCACAGTCGGCGGCCTGGGCGAGATGAACCTCTTTATTATCCCAGTCGAAAACGAAGTATCCGGCGCGGAGAACAGAGTCTCCGAGAATCTGTTGGTCGGTGGTGGGCACAAGACCGATGTAGCACGTTCCAGGTCCAAGCTTCAGAATGAAGTCGCGCAAGGCTACTTTGATGATCTTTTCGCCGAAACCGAAGTCAACAGATGCATCAAGATTGCGGTTACTGCAGTCGGTCATGTAATAGCCCTCGCCATCGTTCTGGGCATCCAGAGCCTCGAGAATCGGCCGGGCAACGGACATGTGCATGCGGGTGAGAGTCGTTCCAGAGTCAAGCATGACGTTAGAATCAGAGCTTGAGACACGAATATTTTGCGTCTTGCCACCGACCGTCACGCCAAGGCTGTCAAGCTCAACGGCGAGGCGGAACTCACCACCCTCACCCTTAACAATAGGGCGCGACTCCAGTTTGCCAATGTACTTGCTGCGGTCGATACCACCATAGATAAGGGCGCCCTCGGTTTCATCAGAATGTCGCAGATCAAGCGCAAACACGCGGCTGGCGATGAGTCCCTGGTCAGCCATAGAAGTGAGCAGCAAGCTGTAAGGCTCCTTGCCGTCAAAACCAGCCCTCAGATCAGGCGCGAGACCAAGGATACCCTGTGAGATACCATTGCTCTCTACCAACACACCAAAAGTCTGATTCTTCAACTTCGAGTCTCCAAACAACATTGTTTCCGTGTAGTATCGGATCGTCGCAGATGTATGCGTGGACGAGTCGGATGCGTCGCCATAGTTGAGCGTCTCGCTGCCAAAAGGACCGATGGGAGGTGTTCTCGACTTTCGAGGGTTATACTGGCCGAATTCACGACATTGGTTGTACTGAGTTGACGACTGAGCTTCGTTGCAGTCGGGATTGACCCAGAGTTCGTTGGATCCGGTATCGAGAAGAACGGTGACTTTTTGGGGAGGAGTACCGAGTTCAACTATTAAATATTAACAACCGGAGTGAATGATAGGAAGTCCGAGGTAACAAACGATCTGTCGCGTAGAAGAAATCTTTGTTCTGGAGTCGCACGGCTATAGCATCATTGTCCGCACGCTTATCGTGCTTATTCCTGTTCCGCTCAACGGTACCAACATGCATCGACAAATAACCTTTACCGGCCTTCGATCGGGGGAGGCTGACGGCGTCAACGCTGCCGAGAAGCGCCGCTGCTGTTGTTATCGTTGTCCACCTCATGATATCTTCTGCAGTGTTGAAAGCTACAACCGTTTCGAGGATGCCCAGGGGGGAGGAGGCTGCCTCGTCTTTAAACTACCCAAACAACCAACTCCAGAACATGGCAACCAGTGGCGTTTTCGTCCACCCCGGGCTATGCTTAGCTAGTCTGGTCTGGATGTGGGTGGGTGCCAGGATCTAAAAGTACGGAATTAGCGGGATGCTTGGCCTTGGCCTTGGCTTATGCTTATACGTTGGGCAAATACGGTACGGCTGAATGTCCTTGACGTAGGGATTATGGACCTGCATAATTGGACGTGGAGGCGTTAATTTGCGCACGAGGAAGACGTGTTGTCTTCTGTTGTGTAACTCGTGTCTATTCTATGCATATATGCCTTGCAGCGTCCGCATCTGAAAATAAGAGACAAGTAGCCAATGTCTTCGTAGAACAATCCCTTTCTTCACTTGCCCGATGATCTCACGTCACAGGCATGATCTTCAGCTTGGCTAATTAACAAGGACTCCGCCTCTCTTCCTAGCAACCAAGCTAATCCCAACCAAGCATACCATCAGCCATTTTCCAATGAGATTTCCGTCTTTCTGATCTTCCCTGGTCACAAGAAGCACGGCAATCACTGTAGTGTCTTGGCCACCATTCAGCTTAAAATCGGCTTGCGCGGCCTTTGGTAGCGGATGATGTCTTTGATATCTCAATTGGGATTAGGAACTCCAGCCCGTGGCGATTTCGTCCCTTTGACCCAACGCCCTGTGCCACTGAAAAAGTCCAGTATTCCTTATTCATGAAAGCGTTGCGAACCAAAATTGGGAGGCTTGGGGGGATACGATACGTTGCATGCTGAAATATGTGAGTCGCACAGCCATAGCATGTAGTGAAACGTTGGATACACACGTGTGAGACGATTGGGCACATAACCAAGCTTGACCCTGTTGTTTGTGGAAATTAAACTCACGGAAGCCGATTGATGGTTGCAAGAGATAGAGTACCGTACCGTAAATCGTCGGAAGTTTAAGTTTATCTACAGTACATAATGTTAAAAAGATCATAGCCTGCCATTCCGCATTGATCAGAGTTTTACCCCGGCTGGACGCGATGTGTCTGTTTCACTTTATTTGAATGGATAGATAACATACCTTTCAGCCTTGACCGGAATCCTTGTACACAAAAAATGTAGGGTAAGACATAACTTCAGATTCATGTTCACCCATTCCTCGGGCACCATCTTATCTCACGTTGATGCAGCAGTATGGCGACCTTCATCCAAGCAATATCCTACTTGCATTGAGCCACCGGAAGTGACTTCTGTTTCAGAAAGTCAGTTGCCTCTTAGTCGGAATACAGTCTCTTGAAGGGGATCTTACGATAAATTTTCTAAGGATGAACATGTCATTCAGCTTTGTGAGAGCTATTCAAAAAGGACAAACCAAGTGACATGGATGAGGCCAAAGAAAAGACCATTTTGCCAGACTCGAGGTTTCTACAAGTCAAATAGATGACAAATCTCCGGATTGAACTTGCAATTGAACTAACATACTAATGATTTATCTAACTATAGGGTAGTCATGATGGCTTCGCAAGATTACGTTGCTCATGAACGACAAGTCATATGCTACATTGTTCCTTGTACAATATCCGTAAACGGTCTACACATATCAATTGGCGGCCTCGGCATGATTCAAGTTTTATGTTTCAGTTGATATTGTTCAACAGTAGGAACTTGTCGACTTGAGAATGCAGTGATTTCACTATCGAGGTCAACAAATCCCTGCGGGCAATACGATTGAAGCTATCGTTTCGGCATTTCATATGAAGCCAGAATGCCTCATGGCTTTTTTATCTATTGTACATGCCATTCTATTTTACAAACCAGTATCTAGGCCATCTATCTAAGTATCATTTTATTCAAGCCTTTCCTGTTCCAGACACCAAAAGAGCAACACTCCCCAGCTGTCTTCTCACATCTTCTTTATTAACATCGTGAGTATCCTCAACCTCTCCCCATTGTCCGGTCTGCCAGTCCACCTCCAGACTGGTGGCAGCAGCAGCCTCCTCGACACCAAACTTCTTACCAGAGTTCAACTCACCCTTGGCGACTGAACCCTCGCTCCACTCCGTGACGAATCGCGCAGCGGCAATAAGACTCTTGCCAGCTAGGGCAGCACGCTCAAGTCCTGCGATCTCGAAGGCGTCGAGGCCGGTGATCCAACCCTGGACAATCTCGCGAACACCAGGGGCTTGGGATTGAGGCATGATAGAGTGGCCATCGAGGACGGGGTTGATGGTGATGCCTGGCCAGACATGCGTTGTAAGAAAAGAAACAACTTCTTCGGCCGTGCGCTTCTGTACGTCTCGTAGCGACTCGCCCGCATCGTTCTTGAGGTCATATTCTCCAGCCGGAGGGTTCCAGCAGAGAATGGAGTCGGTGTCGAGGTATCGTAGCAATGTTATGGCAATGGCATTTCGTATCTCTGAAATTTCACCTCCGGAGGTCTTATCGGCCGCTGCGATGTCGAGAGCTCGGCAGGTCAGACTTGTAAGAGGGATCAAGTGGTGCCTTGTAGCATCTTGAGCTGAGGTCAAGAGATCCCATTCGAGAGCAAGAGCCGTTGCAAGATCGGGTTTCGTGATGGGAATATTAACGATCTCCTTGGATACAGGGTGTCTCAAGGGTCGGCTATCGAGAAAAACCTGAAGGACGCCTGCGTCTAATCAGTATTACTCCGGTAGTGGGGTAAATATCTTGACTTACCATCAACTTCCTTAACAGAAACATCCTTCCAGAATCGCTTCTTCAAACCACCACCGCCTTTTCCACCACTAGCACTTCGCAACTCCTTAGCATTCTTGAGCATCTCAGCCTGTCTCCTCCGCCTGGCGACTCGCTGATGGACATTTTCGGCGGGCTGGATCGGCGGCTCTGGGGGCGGGCCGGTGCCGACCACCGGAGCAACATTGGCGGCCTTGATGACGGTTGAATGAATGGGACGGACAAAGGCCGGGCTCTGGACAAGCCGGGGCGCAATGCGAAGTGGTAGCCGTGTTACAGACTTCATCCTGGGCGACGAATTGGGTCGTTGATTGGGGTTGAGAGAGCGAAGCTGGAGATTCAAAGATGGATATGAGCCGGAAAAATGGGTCCGGCTTCGGGTTTTATGTTAGGTAAGCTCTGAGGTCGCTCACTCTGTAGCGCTGCAACCTACCAAGTAATTAAGATAAATACAACAAAAAAGTCAAGAGAGAGGTGGATATAATGTCGTTGAAAGTTATTCTCTGGTTGGTTTTACTAGCCTGGATGCCCTCATTGCCCCCGGATAATGGTGGTTGTGTCCTGAATAACTTGCTTTGATCCTACTTGCATGACTGATTGCTACCTCATCTTCCTTAGCAGCTAGAAGTACTATGGATCGACCGTAGACTTGCCTGCCATTAGTATTACTTACCTATGGCTGAAAATCAGTAGAGCTTTGGGGACCAGATTCACTACTGAAACTCTCATTGACCTGGAGCCAGAAGTGATATAGCATCCTCCAGCTCCAATTATCCAGCCGGGCGCACCTTTAGGGTGGGTAGGTTCAGGGTTGACATGATGTCACTTTCTCAGGTGAGACCTGTAGTAAAGGGTCACAGAAGTGTTTTAGGTCCTCAAATATGCTATTTAGAGTACCTAGTGTCTGAGTATTTGTTCTGGTAAAACAACTATTACAGTGAGTAGCTTTAGCCGAACAAGAACTAAGCGTCCATTGTCAAATGCAGTGGATACTTGAAGCTGCAGTACTCCATTTTCCAGCAGCAACCTCACCTAAATACAATACTTGGGAAATCGCCCAAATCACAAATAGTATACAGACAAGAAATGGAATATAGATAGAGACAAAAATATTACCGTTATTAATACGTAGAGATTCAGTACCTACCTAGCAATTAAACTTTTGCCGTCGACCTTGTTGGAGCTGGAGCTACCTCAAGTTGACACGAATCCCGTCCGATAAGGGGCTGATAAGATCACGTGATGCAGCACCGCCGCTCATCCCTGAAGCGTAACGGCGACGTGGTGATTCTATCTTAGGAGCGCCTCGACCGCAACCTCAAGTCTCCCTCGACCATACCCTTCACCTCAACCCAGTTGCCCAACATGAGTTACGGCAAAAAGGACGAAGACGCCGATCTCGGGCTGGTCAAGGTGGACAGAACTCAAGTCTTCCAAGAAGGTCCGTCCATTGCAATCGCCTTATTCCTTTTCCTTCCCCCACAGTCAAGCTAAATAGTTCGACAGCACGACTCTTCAACAGCTCCCCTATCCAGCCTCGACGATGTCGCATTCTCCTCACAAAGATCGCTCTCCTCATCTACAAGGGAGAGAAGTTCCCTACCAACGAAGCTACAACCCTCTTCTTCGGTATCTCTAAGCTCTTCCAGAACAAGGATGCCAGTCTCCGACAGATGGTCCACCTTGTCATCAAGGAGCTTGCCAATTCAGCTGAGGATATTATTATGGTTACCAGCACGATTATGAAGGACACTGGCGGCAGCACCGATGCCATCTACCGACCCAATGCCATTCGCGCCCTCTGCCGTATTATCGATGTAGGTCGCTTTGCTGGCAGGTACACCGATACCCCTGGATGCTGACACAGTTAAAGGCTACGACCGTCCAATCGATCGAACGAGTTATGAAGACTGCGATTGTCGACAAGAACCCCTCCGTATCTTCTGCCGCTTTGGTTTCCTCCTACCATCTCCTCCCGATCGCCAAGGATGTTGTCCGACGATGGCAGAGCGAGACCCAGGAGGCCGCTGCCTCTAACAAGTCCTCCGGTGGCTTCTCCCTTGGCTTCTCCACCTCAAGCAGCCAGATCCCCATGAACCACTCAACCATGTCGCAATACCACGCCGTCGGACTTCTATATCAGATGCGCATGCACGATCGAATGGCCCTGGTCAAGATGGTTCAGCAATTCGGCGCGGCTGGTGCCCTCAAGAGCCCCGCTGCTGTTGTCATGCTGGTCCGACTTGCCGCACAGCTCGCTGAAGAGGATGCTTCATTGAGAAAGCCCATGATGCAGCTCCTCGATGGCTGGTTGCGACACAAGAGTGAAATGGTCAACTTCGAGGCTGCTAAGGCTATCTGCGACATGCGAGATGTTACCGATGCCGAGGTGGCGCAAGCTGTCCACGTTCTTCAGCTGTTCTTGACCTCTCCTCGCGCTGTCACCAAGTTCGCCGCTCTCCGAATCCTCCACAACTTTGCCAGCTTCAAGCCTTCAGCCGTCAACGCCTGCAACCCCGATATCGAGCTACTCATCTCTAACAGCAACCGATCAATTGCTACCTTCGCCATCACCACGCTACTCAAGACCGGTAACGAGGCCAGTGTCGACAGGTTAATGAAGCAGATTTCCACCTTCATGTCCGAGATTACCGACGAGTTCAAGATTACAATTGTTGAGGCCATCCGCACCCTCTGTCTCAAGTTCCCCAGCAAGCAGGCCGGTATGCTCACCTTCCTCAGCAGTATCCTGCGCGACGAGGGTGGCTATGAGTTCAAGAGGGCTGTTGTTGAGAGTATGTTCGACTTGATCAAGTTCGTTCCAGATTCCAAGGAGGATGCTCTTGCCCACCTTTGCGAGTTTATTGAGGACTGCGAGTTCACCAAGTTGGCTGTCCGAATCCTTCACCTCATTGGTCTTGAGGGTCCCAAGACTGCTCAGCCTACCAAGTATATCCGATATATTTACAACCGAGTGGTTCTCGAGAACGCTATTGTGCGCGCAGCTGCTGTCACTGCCCTCGCCAAGTTTGGTGTTGGCCAGAAGGATCCTGAGGTTAAGAGCAGTGTTCGAGTTCTCCTTACCCGATGCTTGGACGACGTTGATGACGAGGTCCGTGACCGTGCTGCCCTCAACCTTAAGCTCATGAACGAGGAGGATGACGAGATGGCCACTCGATTTGTCAAGAACGGTAAGTTGGAACTAATCGCCGACTGTTGGCCACGGCTAATCCGCATACAGAGAACATGTTTTCCCTCCCTTACTTCGAGCAGCAGCTTGTGCTATATGTCACCTCAGATGACAAGACTGCTTTCGATAGCCCCTTCGATATTTCCAAGATTCCTGTTGTTACTCGAGAACAAGCCGACGCTGAGGACCGAACTAAGAAGCTGACTGCTACTGCCCCCACCCTCAAGGCTCCCAAGGTTGGCCCTACCAAGCCTACCGGGGCAGAGGCTATTGCTTCTGCCTCTGCTCAGGCTCAGCGATATGCCCAGGAGCTAATGGAGATTCCTGAGATGAAGGAGTTTGGCAGTGTGCTCAAGTCCTCGCCTCTTATTGAGCTTACTGAGGCTGAGACCGAGTACGTTGTTACTCTAGTAAAGCATATCTTCAAGGAGCATATTGTCCTCCAGTACGAGGTCAAGAACACCTTGCCCGACACTGTCCTCGAGAACGTCTCAGTTGTCGCCACCCCCGCAGATGAGGAGGAGCTCGAGGAGGTCTTCATCATTCAGGCTGAGAAGCTTGCGACTGACGTGCCTGGTAAGGTCTACGTGGCCTTCAAGAAGGCTGGTGGTGAGGGCTCTCTGCCCATCTCCACCTTCTCCAACATCCTCAAGTTCACCAGCAAGGAGATCGATCCCTCGACAGGCGAGCCCGAAGATACTGGCTACGATGATGAGTATGAGGTGGCCGAGTTTGACCTTGCTGGCAGCGATTACGTGATTCCCACATTTGCTGGTAACTTTAGCCACATCTGGGAGCAGGTTGGTGCTTCTGGCGAGGAAGTCACAGAGACACTCCAATTGAGCGGCATGGAGAGCATCGCAGGTATGTTTGCCATTGATTACACGGAAGGTCTAGCACTAACAAACTCGCAGATGCTACAGAGCAACTCACAAAGGCTTTGTCCCTTCAGCCTCTCGAGGGTACCGACGTGCCCGTCAACCAGACCACTCACACACTCAAGCTTCTTGGCAAAACAGTTGGTGGAGGCCGGGTGGTTGCCAACGTACGGATGGCGTTTTCATCAAAAACTGGTGTCACGACCAAGATCACGGTGCGAAGCGAGGAGGAGAATGTGGCTGCGCTAGTCATCGCGTCGGTCGCTTAAAGATGAGAAACACAAGCAAAGCGGGCGTTCAAAGGATAATGATGTATCGAAAGCTTTGTCTTTGTCTCGGTTTTAGACATACCGTACGGGTGCGTATGTGTGGCGAGTAATGTGATTATTTACGATTCGTTTTCTTGTCCTGGAATCACGATGTCACTTTGGAGGAGTTGGCTCGCAAAAGTGATGAAGGAGATATTCATTGGATGGGTAGAGGGAAGCGAAGAAGGTATAAGAGCATGTTTTTATTGGAGCATGGTTGTTGGGGCCATGGCATTTGTTACCAAAAGACAGAATTTACCTAGACAAACTGGAGGATGTGTGATGTGATGTGATGTGATGTGATCTCCTGATGTGCAAGTCCTCGGTAAGTGAAACTCGAGTGATGCGGCGTGTAGAGAGCCCATTCGCCTGGGCATCCAAACTCTGGGACAACAAGACCTCAGTGATGTTCATTTGACTGTGTTTGATGTTTGTAAGTTGTGGTCTAAAGTCTGTCTATTAATGATGCTTGTGCTGTTGGGGACATAAGCGGAAGAAGGGTGAGTGATGCTCAAGCAACGGCGGTCCCTGAACAAAGATGAAGCAATCGAGAGCTGTGTCCAAAATGAAAGCATAATTCGGCTTGATGCTGGTTATTCACACAATTCTTTTGCTCGCCAAATATGCATGCGAGCGACCAGGCGCAAGTTGTCATTCGTACTGTATTTCGTCAAACCTGGCTAAACAGTATCGCGCACACGATCAAACGGATGGAAGACACTGGAAGCTCATTTAAAAAAAACTAGGCAAGCTTTGAGGCTACTGACCTGAATGTCCTCGGAACGTTGGTGTTGCTGGAGCAAAGCCGCTTGAGCCTGGTCAAACATAACTGTACAGGTACAACAACGGCCATTGTATTGGATTGATACATAGTTTTCACTTTATTTGACGCAAATGGAGCATCTTGACTTCCCAATCTACTCGGGACATCGCTTCTGGAACATTTGAGAAATTTGTCGCTGTCTTCATGTACCGTTCTGGAGTATATAAGCCTCCCTCTAACCCTCCCACTTCCACTTCCTTTTTCTCCTCTTTAAACTTACTCAACTATTTTGACTTATATATATGTATGGCTCCTGTAACATATAATCATATCCATACACCAATGAAATACCTGCACCTTCCCTCTTTTCATCATACACAACGTGGGCTCAGACCATGTTTTATGATGAGACAATGTCGATCGTGCACCGTAAGCATAATATGGCAACCAAGAACTTTCACGCTTGGGTTTGCAAGACCTTCAAGTATCGGAAGACCCAGCCGACCAATTTGATGATCCGTCCTCCCAACACCGCTGGCCTCGATCTGAGTGTTTGAGAGTATCCCGGTCTCGCAAGTTACGAACCTCTCTATCTATATTCCCAGAACCAGTATTGCAAAGCTATTGGATTGTCATGCGCCAAAGCATGCTCTAGTAGTTTTTGAAAAGGGTTCTTGAGCCCAGGGCGACACAGTCATATTCGATGATACGATGTCTAGACGTACCTATCTAGAGCACCGACTGGACGGCCCATCTACAAATAAACCTACCAAGACATCAGAAGAATGGGAGGCAACTATCCGTACCTACTATCATATTAGGATGATTCTATTTCCCCTTTCTACAGGGTAACCTAATGGGAGTTCCGATTTCCATCACCGGAAGACAGTCGCTGCCCCGGATAAATATATACGGACGTACCACGTGGAGAAACACGGAGTTGTGCGATAGTTCACCTCCGCTATGTCGATAACTACGATTACATCACTGAGAGATACCCTTTCAACGCCAATGGCAGTCCAAGGTATTGCCATCGGCGGTCAGTGAACACACAAAGTCCTTTCATGCAATGGTTTCTCTGCCCTTCTTCGACAGTACAGACCACATCCTGGATTGGCATTGTTCAAAACTCGTACATGCGACTTCTCCAAACGATTCCTCCACATAGGGGCCAAGTTTACCTACACAGCAGCCCACAGCCCACAGCTAGGACTTTCATCTTCGGTCAATCAATTGGTGTATGTTTGGCTTCAAGCTCTGGGTTATAGTTCGTGCAGACGATGAGGGGAAATTCGAAGATCTGATCTGGGAAATCTTCGACAAACACACACACACACCCAGAACAAGCTTTGCGACGAATTCGTGAGGCACCTCGGTATTATAGCCACGCCCGACGAACTTGACCATGCGGACATTCGGTACGAAATCCACGCGCAGAGCCCTGGCGAGTACTACATGGTCGTAAGCTGGTCCCCCTCAGTTGCATGTTCCCTCGACTTCCAGATGGATGATGAGGATTACACGAGGAACGCGCCGGGGCTTGTTGGTCTAATATGAAATTAAAAAGGAGCAGCTAGCCTTAATACCATGCCGTTTACCCATTACTCGAAGTTCTGGAATGTAATGCAGTAGCCCTTGTGCTTAATAGGAGCTAGGATCTGCCGGGTCAAAGTTCCAAAATCCCTGTTCAAACCTATTAGCACAAATGGACTTCTTTGCAAGCATTAGAGCCTACTTACCCAGTCAAAGGCAATATCAGGGTCCTGTATGTTTATCATCCCAAGATCCGAGGGATCGGGTAACGAATCTATTACTGCTGATTCTCCTGATGCCGGAAAACTTGGCTGAACCACTGGAGTTGGGCCAGTATTTGAAGAGACTAATCGCGGGACCACTCTATCTTCAGAGAGGTTAGTCTGGAATGGTGTCAAGGGGAAGTCCTTCTGTGTTTTCTTGGCAAGACAGTTGGAGATGATATGATTCATCGCGTTCCACATCGGCGTGTCCTCTCGCCCTCTTGTATTCATCGTTTTTCTTAAAACGTCCAATGCGCGAGATCGCAGTGCATAGCGATTGGGAGCATCGAACTCGTGCATATCAAGCTCCGAGATAATGTGCATGATGGATTGAAAACAGGCGTGGCCACCGATGTGCCATTGGAACCTTCGAGTGTCTTTGTCTTCTGGCCTCATATTCAGGCTCTCAATGAGGCTGATAGACTTTTCTAGTACTCTAAGTATATTTATTAGTCTCTTATACCCCATAATAAAGACTTGAGATGTATAATCAATGAAAAATGGTGTTATACGTACGTTTGTCTGAT
Source organism: Fusarium sp. NFCCI 5145 (assembly GCA_033439405.1). NCBI lineage: Eukaryota > Fungi > Ascomycota > Sordariomycetes > Hypocreales > Nectriaceae > Fusarium > Fusarium sp. NFCCI 5145. The sequence continues at coordinate 17,772 of JAWDHB010000416.1, forward strand.
TTCAGGGGTGACCACGGCCTCCCTGTACTGTTTTGGTGTTCGCAGCCAGAAGATGGACCAGCATCGCCACTCAACTACCGTTGCAAGGCCAAGGGCCATACGTTGCTCGGGGATCTGTGGTTTGCAGTATTGTAGATATTGCGTCTGGAAATGAGTGACCATTTCATCCACCATACCTCTGACCTCCTCGAACAAAGACTGAAGCTCCGCAACTGGATCCAGGTTAATATTACTATTGATCTGTTGAGATTTGATCCTCCTTTCCAGCTTATAAGTGCTTCGAACAATTCTTCTGAAGCAGTGGTGCCCATGAAGGCGGATCAAGTGGCCCGTCATGTCGGTGAAGCCAGCGGGTGCAAAGGTCGCCGGACTGGGATGTGCTTCTTCAACAAGATCGTCGTCAGAGATATTTCGAGGTAGAAGAGTAGTGTAGTCATCGTCCGATATTGTAGGCTCCTGACCCCTTCCTTCTGCAGAGCGGAAGTCGAGATGACATATCTGATGCCAGAGCCTGCGACGAATCTCGACCTGGACGGCATCCATATTTCTTGAGGAAAATAGCGATGGCTCCCTATGAATGCCTTGTGAAAGAGCCATTTTGTATACAAGGCCGAGGAGAGCCCATGTTTTTGACATGTCATCCTCCCGGGTTTGGCAAGTCTGCGGGTAAGTTAGAGAAGTCAACCCAAAACAGGGGTAGTAACTCACCAGAAGTAGGACAAATGCCTGGAGGACTTCAATACTCGTTGTTGTTAGGAAGTTCTCTCGCCCTAGCCCGAATTCCACTCCCCTCTGGAACTGTGAGAGCAGGACCTGCTTTTCCACAGCAAATTGCAACATGACGTCTTCTGCTGAGAGGCTATTGATGGCTGAGTAGAACACAGCCAGTGCCAAAGGTTCAAAGCTATGAATGTTTTCCATACTCTTTGATGTTTCAGTCTCAATATGGCTTGCGGTTGGAGTTTCTGTGCTGTATGTGTGACTGATGTACTGAGCGAGTCGTCGCCCGAGTGTAGGCTTATGAACTATTCTCGTCATTGGATCGACATTAGAACAAAATATTTCGAGTAACTTGGAGCAAGTATCTGGTGAATCAGGTGCCCAGGGATCGAGACTGTCCACAAGAGTGCCAGAAAACGGAAAGGGGGGCATTGCTTGAGCTGATGGTAAACCCTCAATTGGTGTATCACTGAACTGGTCTCCAAGCAGCATTTTCACATCATGGATCTAGATCTCTGGGTATTAGAATCTTCACCACCATGGAAGAACAAGATTTACCTCATCGGCCAAGAGAGCGTAGTGTAGGGATGAGACCCAACGGGATTGGCCACCCTGGGCCTCAAGAAGCAAAGCACCATCATAACCATCAGCCGACAAAGTTTCAGTTGGGGGATCTGACAGCTCAACCAGTCTCTGACTGTGGTTGCGCGGGCTTTCAGTGCTAGATGCTTTCGCATCCGGCGGTTGCGAAATGGTAATGCCGTTGTCGATTGCACGCTCAAGCAGCTGTTCTAGGCGTTCAAGGCGGTTCCGTATATCGTCCTGGCCAGTTCGTAGGTTGCTCCTCGAAATTCTGCTACCATTGCCAGGGCGAGAGTGTGTTTGAGAGGCAGACTGTGGGCTGGCATAAGTACAAATGCGATTCCCTTTCTTACATGGCGAGCAGATGGGTTGTGTATGATCACATTTGACCTTGCGGCGACGGCAAGTTAAACAGGCTGTAATGGTACGCTTCCGGCTTGTTTGAGTGTCTTGGGAAGTCCCCGTGTGGAAATCTTTCAGTGAAGATCCTGAAGTTGGGGCAGGGGAGTCCATCATGGGTGGCAACCTTGAGCTGAGGTGGTACAGGCTGGCAAAAGGTGGTGAGGGAAACAAAGTGCCTGTGGTTTTAGCGTCTCCAGCACTTTCGGCTTGTAAGCATGGGGTCCAAGGCGGCTGAAAAAGAACTTCGTTACCCTGGATCTTGTCAATGAAGGAATTTTGTTCATATCCGAAAAGACACGCAAGGTTGAGGGCGAGAAGAGAAACTTGCAATGCATATACTGTAACTCAGCCATAAATTTCTATCGATTCATTTATATGAAGATCCATAGCGATAGGAGGTGGTTAAAGTGCCGTGTACACCAAGGTACAGTGCATGGGGTCGTGTGCAACCCGATTTCTTTATTGGTGCTTCCGCGCCTGGATGCTGTCTCACCTTTCCCATCAACGATACCACAATCATAAATCAAATACTCAATTCTTAAAACACTGGTGGTCGGCCCTTTTACAAATACTTCTCCAAGTAATTATATGCCTATGTTGAGTTATCTTTCTATTACCATCCATCTCCAGCCAGAACCTTCGCATTACTAACATTTTCCCACATTCAGACTTACTACGCGCTCTGTATCACAACCATCTTCCATCAATGATCAGTCAGGCTCTGTTCGACATCCAAACCAATCTGCATCATGAATCTTCCCATCAGGATACACAGAAGAGTAACTCAAACCTTCTTCCAGAGCTCGGGTCCGCCCTTGGAAACTCTTGCAATGCCTACACAGACTCCCCCGAGAAGCATAGTCGCACCAGCAAAGCACATCAGGCCAGTAAACTGGTCGCCTTCACGGTCCTTGATAGCCCCTTCGATGGGAAGACCAGTTAATGCTCCGAGAGCAATAGCCAAGCAGAAACCACCAAGTTTGACCCCAATCTCATCTACGCGGTCCTCGGCAAGTGAAACGACACACGGAGGGCCGAGACTCACAAAGCCACCGCTGACGAAGCCGAAAAGTAAGGCGAAAAGTATGATACCAGACAAGGATGTGTGAAACTCAAGGGGCAGCCAGAACGCCAGGACCAAGATCCCGGATAGACTGGTGACAATGACCATGGCGTTGAACTGGCCGATGATGTCGCTGAGCCAACCAGGCACAATTCGACCGACCAGGGAGCCGGCGTTGGCAATCGCCAAGGTGTACACTGCAAAGTCATTGTAGCCATGAAGCGAGGCCATCTCAGGGAGGTAGTTCAGGGGCGCAAACAGTCTCCACATGGTGAAGAAACAGCCCAAGACGAAGAAACCCCAAGGCCAGCTCTTGAATCCGCGGATCCCACTGCTAGGAGGAGCCATTTCTTTCTCTTCTGGTGTGGCTTTACCCAGAGGCGGGAAAGGTGAAGAGCAAAGAAGATTGGCGATCAGGAGGAGGATTCCCTGCATAAGCGCAGTCCAACGAACAGCTGACGCGAAGCCAACCTCTTTGATAAGTCGAGGAATCATAATCGGGTAGACCACTCCACCTATGTCCCTTGTCAGCCATGTAAGTACGTGATGAGAATTGATAGCCTTACCAAGACTGCTCCCAGCTGACACAATACCGACAGCCAATCCTTTCTTGGTCGAGAACCATTGCGTGGCCGTCGCCATGGCTGGAAGAGACAGTCCAGCAGCAGATAGACCAAAGGCGACGCCTTGCGCAAGCATAACCTGCCAGTACTTTGTGCAAAGACTCAACATGCAAACCGAAAAGACTACCATGATGCTGAACGGCGGAAGGATCTTGCGACACCCATAGACATCGATCATTTTACCAACAGCAGGACCGAACATGAATAGCAAGAAGATTTGTAGTGTGGTGATCCATGCCAAGGAAGATGATGTCTGGTCCTTGACCATGACGTCCGAATAGTAGAGCTGGAACATGCCACAGCTGTAGCCCTGGGGTTAGTGAACTGCTTTGCGGAGGAGAGAGGCAAGACTCACGCGTTGACATAACCAAAAGAGCAGAACTGCAATAAGAACGAGCCAGCAACGCAGGCCCATGCCTTGGCACCACCATTAGGGGGGATCCGTTCCTTGTTTTCCATTGGGCTCTCTGCCCTGTTGCTCTCAAGCTCAGGTGTTGCTGGCACTGTGGAGGAGTGCGCCATCGAAGTAAACCACGGAGGTAAGCTTTGAGAAAAACGAAGATGTCAGCGACAAAGAGGTCTAAATGGTATCCAAATGAATCCAGATGCTTATTGGAAAGATAAGAAAAGAATAAGAAGATGGGAATTCATGATGCAGATACCATTGTGGTTTTTATGCCAACTGGATGGTTGGCTAGGTTCGGCGGATATATGCGAAAATGACACAGCCTGATTTTCGTGCGAGATCAGAGCAGGGTATGGTAAAGAAGTACGGACGCAAAAAACAAATAGAAGGCTGTATTGGCTCTGGTGATAGTGCTCGGCATTGGTGAGATGAGTAGGCAAATATGACTTCGCACGAAATGGACCTCGTACGAACCAAGTTCGGCCGAAGTACCCCTAGTAACGTACCGGGTCAAGGGTGTGAGTTGTGAGCCGCCATTGGGTCCATGCAAACCACTAAGCCCAATCCATGCTGGGTGTACAGGGATAAGTCCGTGATTACATCTGGAGGCCAAAGAAGAAACCAGAAACCAATAACTTTCTCTCATGGCAGAGGAGTAAAATTACAATGAATTATCTCAACAGCTTATGCAAATATCAGGATACTAGTATATGGGATTGAAGTCTAGCACTAGCTCTTCCACAACTCGAAAGTCACCAAATGGTCAAGATTCTTGTCTTTACCCAAGGACTGCCGGAGTTGTATAAGCCAGGGAGATCCATTCGGGGGAAGTATATTCCTCTTCATTTGAGAGAATGGATGCCTTCCATTATGAGCTCGAGATTAATCACTCACATCTTCCAGTATTCTGATACAGTAACATTTCAAGGTGAATATGGGTATCGATTTATTTTCATTTTTTTTTAATTAAATCCTAGTTTAAGTCTTCTGAATCACATAATCAGTAGACATAGAATGCCTCGCTGAGCATCTTAACAGGCAAGACCTGGAGGACCGCCTTGACTACAGTTCTTGCAGAGGACGTCCATGGGATAGCAAGATACCAGAGGATTCTATGGGTGAGAAGAAAAGACCAAAAGGGTTTATTAAGGCATTACTGGGGTAGATATAAAGAATCCAAAACTGACTGTGCATTCTGAAGGTTAAGTTTGAGCCCAATTATCACCCTCAAGAGGGTATACCGGGCGTCGATATCATCATCAGTCCAATCCTTCACAATAATTGACGCTTCGGAGGCAACCGTTTTACCTGAGCATGCAGCTCTACGGGCAAGAGCCTTGAGCAGTCGGTTGTCAGTCTCTGCATCTCTCCATACTGGGTCTGCCGTGAAGACCTTGAGAATACCCAGAAAGTCTAGCTTCAGTGAAAGTCTGTTGATTTCACGAGAAACCTTGAGCTCTAGATCATCAAGATGAAACTTGTGGGCATCTTCCAAGAATGCGAGTAGCGTTGCCAACGCCCGACAGTCCCCCTCCTCTTCGGTTTCACTCCTTTCTCGCTTTGGCAAAGATTGAAAGCGCAGGTACTCTAAGACGACTATGCTAGTAGGATCGGTTGTCGGGCTGCAGTCAAAGTAGTTGTTCCTGTCGAAACATGTCGCGAAGTTGGGATGTTTGGCAACTAATCTTTTCGGAATGGTGACGAGAACGTCTTGGTTGAATTTGATCTGATAATCATCTGTACGCACCGGCCTTCAAGTAGAGTTGTTAGTATACAGTCAAACATTAAGGGTAAGAATTTCGTACATTGCCCTCTTAAAGAACGGCTTTTTTCTTTTTTCGAATCTCGGTGTAAAGGGGTTTCTGTTTCCCATCATGACTTTTGCTGATGGCCACCCAAGTCTGTGCCTTTTTGTTCTCATCCACGGTTAATGAAGAAATCATTTTTAAGAGATAGCTGGGGGGTTCGTATTGTTGGACTTGAGTCGTGTGTTGCGCCATACCTTCGAGGAGAGGAAAGGGCTTATTTATATAGGTAGAATGTCGAGAGTTGCGGTTAATGAAGTAACATGAGCCCCATGAAAGAGACCTTGGAAGAATCCACACTTCTGGCATAACGCATGATAGGCTCCGGGTATTCATGGGTAAACAATGTGAGAGTGAGTGTATCAAAAACCCTGAACGTCAAAGGGCACTCTACAAATGACTGCACGAAGTTTCAATTGAGGTGAGAAATTTTAACTTCTTACTATATTGAAGTCACTAGGGCTGAAAAGTCAATATTGAGTTTATACATCTAGTTTGTGAAAGCTACGTCTGAGCACGACTATCGGCTACTTGATAGGAGTCTATCAGCTGCCTGCGCTAACATAAGATATCGGCGAGGAAGATCATGGACTGTTTGGTCCACAATGACTTAGTGCCTCAGGGGTCGGATAGCCGAGTCTTGCCTCGATGACTATCTACTCCTCTGTCCTGGGCATGATACCCTCCTTCTCAGTGAATAACTGGATGTGGTCTGGCTTGCCGGCCTTGGGGATATAACGGAGCTTAGGCTTGGGGTATTTCTACACGCCCGTATTGAGATATATTGCCCGTCCTAAGGAAGGTGCACAGGGAAGCCACGCTGCCTACAAACAGGGCACAGGTGAGACAGCTCTGAGTGTTGAAAGTCAGACCGTAGAAGGAAATTACCAGTCGAAATGTTAAGGCCGCTGATGTACCCAAGGCGAGACATGAGCTTCAATACGAGATGTTTAAAGGGGCTCGCGGAGTTCGAAAAGCCCAGTATCTTGAAGATGGTATACGATATACAAGATAACATCCTGTTGATTGGGAACAGATGAAGGTGGAGAGATGACTGAAGACTATCACTCAAGTAAAAAAGAAAGGAAAGAGAATGAAAGAAAGAATAGACTTCGAGGACCAAATTGGTATGGACACTAGCTTCATGAATCCTACACCCAACGCCTGACCTGGCAGCAATAGAGCGTTGTTACTGGGACTCGCAATTCGTTAACCCCCAGCTACATCATCAAGCGACGGGGTGTTGCCTTCCCAATAACCAAGGTTATATCCTCACCAGCTTCAGCAATTCCTCGATCTGCTCAGCCATCTTGCCCTCCCACTTTATCTTTCTCCACTCATCCGCTTCCAGCCCTTCCTGGAACTTGAAGTTAGGCGCACGCCTCTCAGCAAGGCACTTGAAGAACCAGGCTCTCGCTTTAAACAGGGCTGCTATGTAACGATCTACCTCATTGTCATCGGACCGACAGGTTAGGCTGCCAGCAAATGAACAACTGGACTCATGGAGATAGCTTGCCAATATGTCCTTTTCTATCTTGATACCCCGAAAGGTTCGCTTCTTCGCCCTGGAGTAAAGTGAGCCCATCCGAGTGTCAATCGTCCAGCTCCAGGTCGCGTTCTTGCAATCTTTGCACTGAACATCATCCTCAAGGAACTTCCCGCAGTCAGAGCAGGAAGGCGTCGACTGGTAAAATGAGGCGAGAACAAATATCGAGTTGTTTCTGGCTTGTATCCGGTTATTGTCGGAGCAATTGTTGCTGGGTGCTGGGGCTGTAAATATATATCGTTGTCACAATCTCTGTCAAAATTCACGCAGGCTCGGTTGGACCCTTGACTTTCAGGTTCTGATACTGATCGGTATGTATATAGTTATCTACATGGCCAAAAAGCGACCCATAGCCTGGGGGTCATGTCAGTTGGTAACACGTCCTCACGGACGGCGAGAAGGAACTCACGATGTGTGAGGGCTATCTTGAAGGCCATGGTTTGGAGGCTCACGATAGTTATCCGTTCTTCCGACATCTTGGTGGTTTCATCGGTGGATGGTCCATCTAGACTTCAAGAAGCTGAACCAAGACCTTTCGGAGGAAGTCTACGCCATAAGACGCGGCGGCCTTCAAGGATGAGCACGACGGGGAGGCCATAGTCTATAACTAGCGTGTAAGTAAACACTTAAAATAGTATAAAGGATCAAAGCAGCTTTTAGTTGAAGACTTCAAGTCAAGACCTAGGAGAAGACGGTATTTAAGTAAAAAAGAGGGGCGGGAAAAAAGAAGCATAAAGGAAGTTTGAGGGCAGTTTGGCGTCGCGGCATAATAAATGGGGTCTGGTGAGCAAGCAAAGAGCAAAAAAAGCAAACGAAGCGCGATCGTGGGAGAGAAAGAAAATGGTGGACAAGAGGTAGATATGGAGGTAGATAACAAAACCACTTTTTCAACCCGCCGGGTATCTGCAACCCTAACCGCACTCGAAACGGAAGAGAAGGATTTATCAAAGGGATGGATACAATTTCTCAGGGAAATTTGTTTTCGACAAGCGACAATTAGCTTAATTGATTGTTTCTAGCTAAAATCACAATACCTGGGTAAATGCTGTAAGGCACCGCCTTTGTCTTTGTTCTTTTCTCATGGCTCGGCTGGCAAAACCCTCAACATGAAATTTACCAAATAGAAAACATCGTCAAATTTGAAAGCGGGAAAGGAAATCATACTAGTTAATTCTTCGTAATAACCTATTCGAAAAGTCCTTCACAAAGGTACGATGTTGGAGGTGATGAGTCACCCCACAAACTGCCCCTGAATTACCACCTACCTTGTCACAAGAACGACGACCGAGCGAGCGGCAGACTGTCACTGCCACGCTCGTGACTCATTCCTAACTTATTTCGTCACTTAATATTGTTGCCTTGAAATATGATTAATTCTCGTGACGAAACGCGCTAAAACTGTAAAAAAGAAAAAGGTGTCACAGGCTATTATTACACGGTCAGGTTAAGCAGAGGCACGCCTCGCCACGCCTAGGATGACAGCAGACTGTCATCATCAGAGTCTTGTAAGATAATACATTGGCTGGTTTTCAGGAGCCACCAGCCATAGATATCAGAAACACGCTCAGCTTTAATGTTTCTCTTCTAAGTGAAACGAACTGGGGTTGTAGCCCACAGATAAGCTTCAGGTAGTGGGAACGGTTTGTTTTAGTCACTGAGTAGTCACAATTGAGTTTTGTTTGCGTAGTTTTAGACTTGCCAAGTAATGGACTTATGCAGGCAACAGTATCGGAGGACAACTCCAAAGCCTCTTTTTCATGCATATCCATATTCTCAACCCCGGATTCTTCATTGGCAATGACCAAATACCCCCCAAAGTCTTCCTTTGTTGGCTCAGCTATCAGTTACCTCACGTCTCCTCACAGATCCGGAGTCACTCACAGCATCTGAAGAGTCAAGAAAGGCCATAACCCCTTATACCCCTTGCCTTACGGGAAGTAGCATACAATCGGCCTCTGCATACTCATTACGGATAGAGAAAGAAGTCACTTCACATGAGAAACATGATAATCAGCAAAGGGCTTAAGGACATAGATGGACTGTATTCCCGTAGACATCTGCGGCTATTATCATATGGGTTTCACTCCTTCCCAATAACCGCCTTCGAAGTCATATGCTGACCATCCCAAAATTGCTTATACCAGTCATCTCACTATGTCCACTGTTACATGCGCATCGCCACATGTTCGTCGTTACATGTCCTCATCGGTCAATCCAGACATCTCCGCTTACCAACGAGTGACACCAGGGGGCCAGTTGGCCTGATCGAGGTCGATAAGACCATCCTCACCAATAATCTGGTAGTCATCCTTGTTGTCGGGGTCCTCATTGTGGACAGGGCCCTTGTTATCGTCAGAGGTCTCCTTATCGCCACGGAGGTTGGCGGCCGTGGTGCGGCGCTCCTCTGCCTCACGCTCTTCCGCAAAGGCCTGAGAAAGACGGTAGTTGTTGTAGTCGGGACTCTCAAGAGCGGCCTGGGCCTTAATCCAGCCGTAGTTGATGTCAGGGAAGAAGGGCTCAATGACATCCTCGACGTACAAACGCATCTTGGTGGCTGACAGGATCCGGTGCAAGAACTCAAGATAGTCGGTGGCCTGCTGCTTCATGTCGACGATCTCGTTTATCTCACCCTGAGAGTACATGTGGACGGCAATCTTAAGAGCATCGGCAACGTCGTCCTCGGAGCTGGTTTGATCAATCAGAGGGAAGCGGATAATTCCAGTGTAGAGGTAGAAGACGAAGGCGGTGCAAATCTCAGGAGGAGCAGGAGGAACTTCAATGATGCCCCATCGAGTGAAGCGACGAAGGAACTCCGGGTTAGTGATGTCGATCATGGTGGAAGAAACATTCTCGACCCCATGAGTACCACCAGGCCCAAAGTAGATGGTAACCGTGCCACTACCGGAATCTCGGTCAGTGCTTTTTAACAGAACGAGATATGAGCGATCTAAGAACTTACGGGTTGCGAAGAGGGTCCTCGGATCGCAGGCCGTGGTTTCCAGGACTGTTGCCTCCATCGTCGTCGCTGCTGCTAGGAGTTCCTCCAGAGGGAGTTCCCTGGTCATCTGAACTCATCTTGCTGCTTTTTCTTGCGAGCGAGGTCGGTGATCTGATTACAAATTAGCACACAAGAGCAATAAGGAACAAGCAAAGAAAAAAAGACTCACGTCTTTGCGGTTGAGCTGAAAGTTGAAAAGCTGACTTCAGGCGGAAGTCGACGAATATTGGAGTGGTGAGAGGAGAAGAGAGGGGGGAAACCAAAGGCAGATGGTAAATAATATTGGATATTTTGGCTGGCACTGCTGTTTGGCGTGTGACGAGAAAGCCCCGGCCGGGGAACGCCCGCCGTTATCACACTAACGTGAGGTCATGGGCCTTCTAAAACAAGCATTGATGCACTGCTATTCAGCATTACAGTCTTTATGCCCTCTAGAGCTATGATTATCGGTTCATCCTGCTCAGGAAGTGTAAAGTCACAACAATATGTGTTGCCATCTCACAACCAACATCCTCGAGTACACTCCCGCAAACTTTACCAACCAGATATCCCATCATCATCATCAGCACCTCACCACCCTTTTATATCGTTCATTCTAACCTTACTTTGTTATCATTGGATTGGTAGTCTGTGGGAAAGAAGAAATCCGACTCGTACGCGAGTGTGTCGTGCCTTGAGACCAACACCAGCAACACCGACTTCAAGCAACTGCTATACATGACCCCCCTGCACAGCCATGCGGAAAATATTCCCAATAGTCGAGCAAACATCCGTTGTTGAAAAGATATGTTCTATGGCCCATGAGTTGCCTTTCCAAGCTGACATCTCCCAACTTTGCGCCCCCTGGATGCGAAACCTTCATGACCTGAGAAGAGAACGAAACCGGTCGTTTCCAAGTTCAACGAGCTGTTTATTAGACTGAAATATCGAAGTTGCGCTCGCAATCAACGTCAAAGTTGACACCCAGTTCCCTGATCCTCTCAGGTAGTCATAAGAGATCATGAGCTTCTTAACTGGATCAAGGATCAGCGAATGGCCATTATTGAGTTAATTAGTGAGCTTAGCTTAGCTGTGCTCACATTGAAATATCTAATTAATATCTAGAGTCTTTCACTCGTTTCAGGGTTAGTTCCATACACCTTTACTTGGCTGGAAGACCACCGTGGATAACAAGGGAGCCAAAGAAAGACCGAATAAGCACTTCGGAAGCGGAAGCGACAGTCAATATTGACGGATATAAGAGCCTTATACAATCGCTGTGGAAGAGGAAACACGCCATGAGAGCGGGAGCACTCGATCCAAAAGCCAAATTTGAGATAACTACCCCTGAGTCGGATGCATACAACACTGTGAAAGGTTCCAAACGTCGATTCAGTCTTTGCTTAGCTGTGGACATTCATCTTGGCGACTCGAATACCTCCTCACAGCCACCGGCAAGCCTTTCGTGTCTTTCTCATCGTTCCTGACGTGGGAACAACGTAATTCAGGGACTGGCATCCAGAGGACAGTGAACAGACTTACAGCGAGTCTCTTGTTAAAGAGAATGCTGTTTTGTTGAAGTAAGGAAGACGGAAAAGTCTGGTTTGTATTGCTATCATTGCCTTGAGCCACCTTTATCATGTCAGACACTACACGAAGATACCCCTGTTTTTGCACGATGGCTAACCTTTACATGGACGGTTGGACCTGATACATAAACCTTTCCAATAATCACATTCGGCGGTCAACGTATCGCTCCAAGAACCCTCAGACGAGAATGACATATAATATCAAGGCAAATGACCCTTCACAATCCATTTTGGGTTGTAAGACATTTCCGGATTCTTTCAGGAACTTGGCTCTCTTAGAACAATGGCAAGCCAGTGACCAAGTCCAGAACGATCCATTAATGTAATAATTACTCGAATCCATCATACAGATATGCTTTCCATTGCGGGCACCATCCGAATTCAGTCCAGGCTGAGAAGACTCATCATTTGACAAGTTCCGTTTAGTCGCGACCACGGTCAATGACACGAGCTCCGCTCAATTGGATCAGAAATAGTCCATCGCCGCACATATTGAGGTTGATTGACCAAGTGGCCAGCTCCGAGGTGTGAAAGTACATCAGAATATACAAATGGAGGGCGTCATTCCTCTCCGGATTCGAAATCAACCATCATTGAAGACATCGTCGAATGCCATGACTTTGCTGAACCTATGAGTACAATCGATGGCCTCCCGTAGTTCGGGTAATGATTGTTCGCTCACCTGATACGGAAAGACTAGGTTAGTTGTGTGAACTTTACGACTGGGTCACAACGATGCTTGGTCAGACTGAATATGATTCCCCTGGGTCGAAACCTCAGGGGTCAGGGGTTTTGACAATCTCCCACAAGCATGATCATCGAAGAGCGGTATACGGTAGAATTGACTGAGCCCTTGTGTGAGAGTTAACCAAAGAGAAGACCGCGCGTTATGAGTGATCTCAAGACGTTGTAAGTAGAAGCGGGACGATCGGGAAAGGTTGAGAGAAGTAAAGGGAGATAATCTGTAAATTCTTGATGTGAGCTTAAGCAAAGTAGTTGAGGGTTGACGGAAAAGAGCTTACGACTCGTGGAACGGCACCCTCGGCGGCAAAGACAGCATGGTCTGCAATGTGTCTCTAGTTTTAAAGTCTTCGTAGATAACCTTCCACCAAGAAGTAGCTCACTGGTATCTATTCTATGTGCCCAATATCTTTTCCAAAGATTGGAACTTGCCGTTTGCCCCTGAGATAGACGAATATGGAGGCGGCGTAAGTCAAAGCGGTATATCTCCAAGATCTGAACCCATTATTAGCTTAGAATAGCAACAGGATCAATTGTAACTCACAGATTGTGTGAGTTCCGACACAAAAGGACGCTTGCAACTGGAACATGGCCTTGTTACTTTGGTTTACCCCTGAACTGGTCAGCCTCATGACGCTGGAAGACACTAAAGCCGTACAATTCCTTGTACAACAGACTTCGAATTAACAAGGTGCCTTCGCTGGAAGATACAATTAATGATAAGGCGTGCGTAATTGGGCTCAAGTATGAGCCGCCAGCCCAACTTGGCATCGTTAGACGAGCAAGGACCGCAACAAGTTTCGTTTAAGAAATCCATGGACCATATATATGAAGGCACAAAGCGGAGGCAGCAAGGCACTTGAGTCGGTCATGCTTGATGGCTTTGGTAGCGTAGGGTCTGACACCAGGATGGTTCTATGCCAGTGAGTTGGAGGGATAAACAGCGAGTTGGAAGAGTGCCGACGATGGACCGAGGAAGCTGAACAAAGCTGAGCCTGGGCTCAAAGCCCCATCAAGGACAGTGATAGCTCCTCAAGCGAGTGAGAGAGCACGCGCAGCAGCGTAGCAGTGTTTGTTGAAAAGGGGCAACGAGGAGGGAGACCGAGGCCTGAAAGTTTGCCAATCTCTTTCTGGAGGAAGCGGACTAAAAGTAACATGTGAGCTCAGGGTCAAAGCAAACGAATCAACAAAGGAAACAAACTCAAAGGGTGAGACTGAATTGCATATGTGTGATACGGCTTGTAACGAATCGGCAACGAGCTAGGGGTGAGTGAAAGAAGATCAGCAGGCTGGCTTTAGGCGAAGTCCTTTGACAAAACTGAGCAGTTACCTGAGAAAAGACGAACAAAGCTCCGGAAGGGCTTCTAGAATTACTAAGTCCAACTATTGGATGACTGGTGAGTGAAAACCTAGGCGGGTAGCCACATCAACTAGTCTCTAGTGGAGCTGCAGGTGGCCGCGCAGCCACAAAGCTCGGTAGTACTAAACGTACCTAGAGAACAGAGGAGTGACTTGTCTGTTTACATCTCACAAGAGCCGTGGACTTTTTGGTTTTTATCTTCACCCCTTTTATCTTTGCCTTTTCAGAGCAGCAAGCTTGGATACACTCAGCTACCTACATCACAAGTGATACGAAAGTCAAATCACCTGGCTCGACATGTCTTACCAACCCCAGGCCTACATACCCGCCGCTCAGAGGGCCGGTGTTCAGCAGAATAGAAGCATTGTCGTTGGTTGCGGGCGCACCATGGACAACCATCCTGCCCAGCCGGGCAGCTCTCAGTATGCCGTCTTCGTCGGGCGGGAGCACCAGTATGTATTGTGTGAACTGCCGTAGCTCGTAGGCTGTTACTGACCATTGATCCTTAGCAATGTAGTTGATACTCTTCTCGTGATCGAGTGGCATCATGGCTGGGTCTGCCTACCCTCGTCCACTGTCAACCGACACCCTGACTTCGTTGCCAAGTTTGTCAACGGCCGCTTGAAGTGGCCCGGCCCGATCAAGCGACAGTCCGACATCATCACGAACTATCTGCAGTATGAAAACTACATGTGCCAGAGCAACGGGATAGAATTTTGGACTTTAGATAAAGAGCAGGATCTCCAGGATGCTATCATTGTTCACCATGAATCAGACCTCTTCTGTCTGCCTGACCTAGCGAGTCTGGCTCTCAGAGAGATCGAGCGGCTTGGAAACGAAATTCCGCTCGTCAAGGTCATTAACAACTTGGCTGCTTTTCGCCCTTGGGTCCAAAACAACGCTGACTGGGCCCGGACTTACATCGCCCGACGTGCTAGTCAGAAGAATATCATCACTGACAGGAACGACTACCATGGAATGTCACTTCGACCCACCGATCCCCTGATTGATGGACTGGTCGTTGCTATCAACAATCTCCGTTTCCCATCTGGGCTTATCCGTCAATGAACTCGCAGATTGACGAGACCAAGGCGTGCCAGTAAGCACAAGAAATCCCTGATCAAGAATGTCGGTATTGACTGGAGACTGGAGAGCACCCACGCCATCTTGGTATGGCCCTAGGTGAGCAGTGTCCGCATGAAGTTAGTTACGGTCTGCAAGAGTATCACAGGATGGTAAGCTGAGAGAGACACTTGTTTTGTATGATGGCATCTTGTTCTGACATGATCATAGACTGTAATCTGGTGATGGAGGGTCTTTTGATTCTTGGAGAAAGCCTGTAACACTGTATCCAATGATATAAAGAACAATGCCGACATATGCCTGCTAGCTACAGGAAGTCCATGTCAGCATGGCCTGTTGGTCTATCTTCGTGGGTACGCATTGATTTGGTAGTTTTCCTCTTGTATAGTAAATTGCTGTTTAGTATGCACTGATTGGTGCACAAGCTGTCTTGAAAGGAGCAGCCAAAGATAGTAACTCGATTTTGTGTTCTCCCACATACTCTTTTGATATCACTGGATCAAGTTAGCACGACTGATTGCTATGCTATGCATTCGTAGAAGCTGTAATAAGGGGTCATCAGGGACGCCCCACACCACGATCATCCAGTTTCAGTAGCGATAATAATGTCTCATTTATAACCAAAATCCATAATTTCTAGCCATAAACACATAAGAAACAAACCATATATTTTATTATTGAAGTCTGGCTATAGTAGTAAAGCTTTACTCGGAGTATCTCATAGAGCTATTGTCTCGCTTGTCTTGTAAGAAACCACACGTCTGCCTTTGATCTGTTTGGTTGAATTTCAAGCAAGTCCAAGGAGTCAGAACTGGCAGTGAATCATGGTCGAAGACCCACCTACGCCTTGGTCCTCTGCTATTGCTTTTCATTTTCCCCCTCGAGATTCCTCGTGCTCTCACACAACAACACCATTTTCGTAGGTGAGTATATATTTGCGTCGAAAGCACCACAATATCGCTGACAGAACCTCACAAATAGATTCGAAATAATAGAGCATACTCAAAGTTTCTTGTTCAGGACCTGCACACGCAATGGAACGTCAGGTCTGGGCCATGGATATGGATCCCATTCCTACCAACCCGTGAGTGTTCTAAATACCAACAAGACAGTCGCAACAACTTGATTACTCACCTTTGAAACAGTCTTCCTCAATTCAGCACCATTTTGATGAAGTTCAAGGATGACTCACAGGTCTGGGTGTGGACTGGCTTCCTGGACCCGTACCCCCAACTCTGGACGGCCTACAAGAACGGCATCTTGGAGTTCGAGTGGTTGAACGAACGAGAGACGTACCCATTCCTGCATTTCCTCGAGAATGGCACCTTGATGAGACTCCCATCAGTTGGATACGATGAGAAGGAGAAGCACAACTGTGCTCTGAACGAGTGCCTGTCCCTCTATGGCATCGCCGTCGAGTACAAGATGCACCCCCTTGCACAACTTGCCATGCTCGACTTCATCGACTTGGCAGAGGAACTCAGCATCTTCGAGCTTGTCGACCTGCTCGACGCGGTTGACTGGAATCTTGATCACCGGCAAGTTGGGTTGGCCAACTACCTGTCCGAAAGAGCTACCTTGATCGACGAGACTATTGACGAGTATGAGCTCGCCGAATTCCGTCTGAAGAACAGGTTCTCCCAGACCTTCGCCAACATCTTTCTCGCCAGGGTGGCAGAGACGAAGCTTAAGCTTCAGAAGTACGAGGAGAAGTATGGACCTTTGGAGTAGAGCTCGTGTCGACAGAATGGCGCTCGAGCGAACGTCCTCAAGGTTATGGACTAGATGGTATGTTGGTCTCTCAGACATGGATGGATTTCGGTTCCATTGGCCTAGTTGGGAAGAGGTTCGGTATTGTGGGGGAAATTGTCAAGTGTTTGGAGAGTCATATGTCATCAGGGTACCAAGACCATAGACACATTTTGCCTGTTGTAACGGCTTGTTGAGGTCAATCCTTGGTAACTAGAGCACTGAATTGAATGATTGGTGTCTATAACCGCTAAGATGTTGAGCTTCACTGTGAATAGAGGATCCCATTGGCTGCGCTCAGCGTACAAAAAGGTTGTCTCCCAGTCAAATCAGAGTACCTTCCTTATCCAATAATCCGGTAAAGCTCGGGATCAACTATTACTAATTCAGACCCCACGAATCAGAAAAAGAATTACAGAAACGTTTCTGAGTAGGATCCACTCGACTTGTACCCTTGTACCTAGGTAGAGAGCAGGTCGGCTCTTTACAACGGCTGGGTAGATCACGTACGCCTTAACTGGTATTAAACCCTATCGCGGTTACACTTCAGACCTTGAATGAATGTAAGTATTGCTCAATTCTAAATCTAGATTATCCAAGTAGTTGCACTATGAATAAGTAATTAGTATACCAAGTATTGTATAATGTAATCAACAATCAATTAATCTTGTCTCGCAAAAATGGAGAAAGAGGGAGAAGGGGGTTGCAACTGAATCTGACCCATAGCTTAGGTCACTAAATGAGGCACAGGACATGACGCTCACAGACATCATCTTCATCATCGACAAGCGCTTCTGCGAGACTGAAGTGCGAGGTGAGCGTCTCAAGGAGTATCTCCTTAGTCGTGCATACAATTCCTTTGAGGAGATAACCCCGCAGGAGTTTGAAAAGGTTCATCAGTACCCATCGAACGAGAAGAACATGGCTCATATTCTTCTTGAGGCGAACTTGACGCTCAAGTATGAGATTCAGGTGTTGGCAAAGGCTTTCGTTGCTCAGTACGCAGTAATCGAGTAATATGTGGCCCAAGGTGCAGAGGTGGACTAAGAGTTCTTGAAAACGGTCATGTACTTGATATGGTCAATTGTTGCCTTGAACATCTAGGCACATATCATAGGGCCATCCTATAGATGGACACTCTTTTCTAGAGAATGAACGAAATACGTGGTACTGAATGAGTAAAGATGATGACGGGCGTAGCAAAATAGACCTCTCCCTATGTCTTATCCAATATTTCAGCCGTAACCATGCAAAGATGCTACTGGGTCGTCAAAGCGCCTCAACTAACTATTGCAGAGAAAGAAGACCTCAGGTGAGATCAGCCTTCTTCTGATTAGAAGTAGCAGATTCTCCATATTCGTGACTTTCGTTTTGGGAGTTGGCTTCACAGTCTTCCGACAAGACAATGCGAGCCTTAACCTCCTTCTTTCGATCCCACCGCAGTAGTATCTGGACAATAGCAGTCCAAACGACTATCGTCGGGTTAGTATGATATCCTTGATTGTTCTTGGTTCCAACGTAACTTACTTAGTAGAGCGTTGAGTACGATGGACCATGTGTAGCCCTTGGCAGCTCGAGGGAAGTCGGTTGTTTTCCAGACAAAATTCGGGGCGACTGCTTGAACCACGTACGCAAGGTCGTTGGCCGCGCCGACTAGTAGGGCTCGCTTCTCGGTATCGGAAGAGCAGATTTCATTGATCCAGCTTAGGATAAGAGGGCCGGCGCCGTTCTAAGATTTGTGAGCACTTTACGCTTCGTAAGACGGATCAGTGGTAAACGGCTTACACCAATGTTGCCAAACCAGTAAACGAGAGTTCGATTTGTGATGTTTCCGTAAAGAGGCATTTCAAGAAGAGCGGTGTTAAAAGCAATCTACTCAAGCGTCAGAACTCATGCGTGTGTATAACAAGGTTGAACCACACTTACAGCGATGATTGCTCCCGCGTAGATGAAGGGCCATCGGAGACCATTCAGGGGCCCATCAGAGAGCCAACCCCAGAATAGAGCCATGACAATGAAAATGGCTGTCGTAGGTAAAGGCAAATTATTGATTTGCGCGACTGAGTATGACCGCCCGGGGACAGGGGGAGGATCCTGATTGAAACTCTTGAGCCAATATCCCATTGCAGGTTGAGCATAGGCATTGTTCCAGAGAACATATATCATAGCTTATCATGATCAGTCAGGGCTCTCAAGAGCTGTGGAAGTGAATACGTACGCAGGAAGTATGTATGCCAGCTCAGGAGGATGGATTTGAACTTGACCATTGTCCACTTCTCCTTTCCAGCTCGGCCGATGGCATTCATTCTCTCAACAGAAATCTCATGTTCCCTTTGTGTAGTCCACCAAGTCCTGACTCCGTCCTGCGGCAGGTTGGGAAAGAAGAAGTAACCGCAGAGGGCGAGGGGAAGGGTGATGATCCCGTCGATGATGAAGAGCCAACGCCCTACATCTTGTTAGTCGTCGTTCCAAGCCAGGGACTGGGGAAGAACTTACATCCTGCATGACCATGTACGCCATTCAGGTTTGTATATGCAGCAGCTTGCAAGAATCCACTGAACATATTTCCAACACTACCGGCAAGCCAAAATATCATTGCGCGTTTTCCGATTTCACGAGGGGTGTACCAGGAACCGAGCATGTAGTGAATGCCGGGATAGAAGCCGGATCTGCAGTGGTACGAGTCAAAAAAAGGCAAGGATAATGGATATAGATCGGCTGGCTTACTCGAAGAGACCAACAAGGAATCGTAGAGCATACAAAGATTTGTATGACTGTACTGCCGAAGTGCAGATAGTCGCAATGCCCCAGCCAACTTCGAGAGAGGGGATGACCCAACGAGGTGAGATACGAGTGAGAAGCAAGTTGGAAGGTATTTGACCGACAACATAACCGACCGTCCAGATGGAAGTGCCTGTTGAGATGTGAGCCGCTGTTTTGACCGCCAATTTCCTGTGTAGCTTACTTGTAACAAGCTCATTGCCGTACATGTTGAGCTCTTCTTTCATCCCACTAAGGAACGCATTGTTGACGTTCGTTTGATCGATGTTCTTGAGGAAGTATCCAATTGAAGCAAAGGTCAATACAAATGCGTCTACCTTGAAGAGAAGCCACCGCTGCTCCTTTGGCAACTCCCAAGTATCCCAGACATAGCTTTTCCACGTCCTGCCGCAATTTTCGCTGTCCTCGTACACAATGGTTGAGTTGTCGGTGCTTGGATCGTAGTGGCGATCATCAACTGCAACGGCAGTCGTCTGTTTGGAGGTAGCCATGTGCGAGTCTTTGCTTTGTAGGCAGGGGCACCAATGCTGGCGTGGTGGCAAGGAACCAATAAATTGATAAGAGGCAAAGAACTTACTACACAGAGATCTCAAAATAGACAACATCTGGTTCTACTTTTATACGTCGTGTTTCTCATGGCTGATATGAACTCATTTTGCTGCTGATCGCGTCAACGGTACTGTGGCCCTGGGATGTTGTCGCTACCACCAAACATGGCCAAATTGAGTGGTATTATGGGTCCTTTCAAGCGATAGATAGTCGCAACTATACTACAAGTGTTCTTTTGGGGCGTGGTGGTTGGTCGACGTCGGGACGTGCTGGATGGTGGATGTTGCGTGATTCTGGGGAGGATGACACCTTTAGCCTTGAACAGTAATAACGGGCTGAGGTACTTATCTTTCGGAAAACACAAACAAGGCTCACATACAAAGTGGGAAATGAGAACTTCATGCCTCCTAGCGATATTTTCTTGGTTTCGGCCGATCGTTC
This sequence comes from Fusarium sp. NFCCI 5145, assembly GCA_033439405.1. NCBI lineage: Eukaryota > Fungi > Ascomycota > Sordariomycetes > Hypocreales > Nectriaceae > Fusarium > Fusarium sp. NFCCI 5145. The sequence continues at coordinate 38,189 of JAWDHB010000416.1, forward strand.
TTGAGTTGTTGTTGAGTGTCGTCTAAGGTCGTGTTCACTCGACGTCCCTTGAGCAGATCCGCGGTAGCTGCCCACCTTGAGTTCAACGTAATTGCCATGAGGGGATCTTGGAGGGGCTTACACTCTGGTACTATAACCTCCTTCATTCTTGCTGATAAGGCATTTGCTTATCAAGCTTTCAAATGTGCATTGGTGGGAGAGTCTACCCGATTCTTCTCCTTTTGGACCATCGCGCCAAAGATTTGATCCACACAAGAGATTCTAGACTGGCATACCACTTTGGACATCCGAGATATAGTGGTTCTCGTAGGGCCACGGCGTGCGAGGTGGGAGCACCACGTCTCCTGGATTGTATCTTTGGGGTGTTGGGCGAGAGAGCTATGAAATGGTAGTGAGAAATCTGATGTTTGTGAATCTCAAAGACAGAAGCGTAGTGACAGCTTCTCCTTTGATACTTAGCCCCACTAATATGCTCCCAGACTAAGAAGCGTTGCCAGCCCAGCCTGGAATTGTTGCAATACCTTACCCAACCCACTTTTTCATGTCCCGGTCTGAATCCCTTTCCACCCTTCAATTCTTCAGCTATTCGACACCTTAGCGCCAATGCTTGGAAGTCTGTACTATCTAGCATATTATATTCTTTATAAGGCTTCTGATCTATCCAACAGTGGAAGCGGATCGATCGATACCACGTCCGGCTTATCTCGAACAGGGGTTCGAGCACGCAAGTCTCATAGCTTATTCGCCCATCGATCCCGGTCCGAAAGACTATAACCGCCAGATGGCGTACTTGTACAACCAGTCGTGAGTTACCATGACCCTAGTCACTGGGATTGCCCAATGTAGTGGTCCGTTTCTCACTACCTTCAGACCTGCCATGTTGGAGATCGGTTTCCACGTGGACGAAAGAGCCTTAATCCCCGCCAAATCAACCAGCACCCTGGCTGCGCTCAACACTTCAGACTCCGACCGCCACCCCGTTCGGAGTCTCAACCCTGGGCGATACTCTTGCGTCATCAACCAAGTTAAGAGGGAAACATAAGCTTCCAGTCACAGGTCTCAGCTGCAAATAATAGATCTGCCGAACTTGAACTCGATGCGCTCGCTGAGCTGAACGGAGGCCAGCCTTCTCAGATCGCGGAAGATGCCAAGCTCACACATATACTAAGAATACTGACTTAAAATGCCGATCTCTTACTAGATACGAATGCCGGTGAGACACTTGCCCATCTGGTCGTGGCTCATACAGACCTCATGAGAGAGGGGAAGATAACCTGGATGTTCCTGGTGTTTTACAAGCAGAGTGACACATTACCGAGCATTCTCGTTCCCGGTCTTGTGAAGTAGATAATCGAGTTCAAAAGGCCTAAGAAATAGTGGGTTAATTACGCACCTCGCACATAGTTGGCGCATATGTTTCCTGACGTGAAAAGGAGGGGAGAGAAAATGAGAACGAGGCTCGTTATTTTGATGGCAGCTCTTCTTTTGGCCATCCTACTCTGATATGAGATCGATCACGCTGAAATATCAAAGAGAGAAGAGATAAAAGAAGAGGATATTTTGTAATTCACATAGGGTAGAAGCATACAAGCCAAACATCAATCAAAGACCACCTTACATAAACCGCCCACGTGATATGTATCATTTGTATTTGACCAGTGAGCTAGGTACGCAAACACGGCGTCTTGAGTTTCCAGGATTCCTTTGTTGGTGACGTCTTGACTTAGTTACTGAAAATACTCCGCACCAAACTTCCAAACACTCCCTCCACACAACATGCCGGCCACACACACCGTACTCTATCAATTTGGATCAGATGCTAGTGCCGCTCATATCAAAAGAGTAGGCGAAATCTACAAGAATCTACTTCGACATCAGCTAACAAACCGTTTCCACGTAGGCTTGCGATCATGTTCTAGGTCTGAAGGATGAATGCGTCCATCCTACAACCAAGGAGCCATACATTTTGTCAATCCAAGGCGGAAAGGACAACTTCCCAGAGGGCATGCAGGTGAGAGCTTCAAAAATGTTGCATCTTTTTGGACTGGGACTAATCGATGGCAGAAAGGACTAACACATGGCTTCGTTGTCACCTTCAGCTCAATCGAGGATCGAGACTACTACGTCAAGGAAGACCCAGCCCATCAACTCTTCATTACCCTTGTTGTCGGTCTTGTCGAAAAGGTTATTGTGCTTGACTTTGAGAATGGTGTCTTTTGAGGCCAAAGAAACAGTCGCTTTGTCAATTCACAGGGGCTCAACGGTATTCGACTTATGTGTACCACGTGGTCATCAAAGCACGAAGAGAAATTGACTGAGAGACATTAAGAAGATTGAATGAAGATCAGTTTGTAGAAAGCACGGCCAAAAAGATTAATTCCCACATGCACTCCAGTTTACCGCCATGAACTAGAACAAAGTTCAAAAGCTTCTCCAACCTTAGCACCATAGTTGAAATGAAGCTCCAAACAGTTGATGATAGGATACAGTTATCGACGGGTGTAAGGATCGTAAGGTCGACTTGGGCCTCTTGAGTGCGGGTAATAGCGCTGAGGGAGTGCCTCGGGCTGTGAAGGATAGTATCTGTTCGAACTGCTACCCGGGTAAGGGGGATATGGTGGCACTTGGCTTGATGATTGCGCTGTGTAGACCTCTGCTGGCCTCCGTGCCTGGGAATGATGCTGCTCTCGTTCGGCTGGAAGGCGTCGATATGCCATGCCTGCACTTGGATGATCCGGGGGTGGCGAGCCGGCTGGTGGTGCCTTGCGCTGCCTCGCTTTGGACCGGAGACTAGCTGCCTCCGATGATCCAGCTTGTTTCAGGGTTTCGCGAGTGATAATTTCGCGAGGATTAGAAGTTTGAATTGGGAATGAAAAGACTAGAAGGAGAAACGTTAGACAATGTATCATATCTATGGGAAAGGTGGTATCAAGCAAAGGCAAAGAAGCCACAGAAGGATGGAGTTATTGTCTTTCCATCACCTACCTCCATTGATGAATCTGTCGATATAAGTCATGGAGATTCTCCAGCCATTCGATCTTCGGTGTCCGGTCTCGAACAAATAAGGGGTTCCGGCTTGTCGTACCCCCATCATGTCTCCGTTGTTGGTCCAGGATTCTACAACACCGCCCAGAAGGATTCCCTCCCAATATCGGCCGGCTTCGCCTCTTGCACGGTTTCCGTATGGGTCTAAAACAACCTCAGGTGGGGTAACGGGCCGGGAATCTCCAGTCAGGAATCCTGTCAGGAGATGAACAATTTCGTGAGCGACAGAGATGCCCATCTCGAACTTAAATAGGTTGTATGTGTTACCGGCAATTTCATGCTCTTGGCGGGCAAATAACATGTTGTCGATCACGGCTTTGCTCAAATAGATATTGCCTGCCACCCCAGCGTCGTAGTTTCGCATTTCTCGACCCCAATCGAGACGCTCTGCTTCTGCCTCACCTGTTGCATCCGAAGAGATGAAGACAGTGGGAAAATTGCCTCTCAAACTTCTGAGAAATCTCCCAACCCAATAAGGCATATTTTCCAGCGTGTCTTTGTAGATGTGAGGGAACCCGGCTTTCTTACTGCCCTTATTACTGCCCTCTTTGATAATTGCTTGGGCCACTTTAGTAAGACTCGCTTTGCCCTCTGGGGTTTCGAGAATGGAGAGTCCGAGTTGGATGATAGCTTCCGCAATCTTGTATTTGGTCGAGCTTGACGGCAATTCGTCATATTTTCCTCTGCTTCCGTGAAAGACACGTAGATCTCCGATCTGAGCCATTGGGATTTGAAGCTAATACGATTATGTAGGACGTATGTGATGCTAAAGGATGTTTGTTCCAGAAGGGTGGTTTGAATAGAACCTGAGAGAAGCTGGGCCAAATGGTGCGAAGGTGAATGGTGAAACGAACTGTTGCGTCCGACGAAGCTGAATATCCGCAATGATGCTTTGAAATAGTGTAGAAGGGATACAAAAGAGTAGACGGAGATGCTGCAGTGATCAGGATGAGAAGACTGTATCGACATCGTCTTCTTTGTAACTTTCAGATCCAGCCAAATATGCCTTTATTGGAAGCGGATATTATCACCAGTATCATAGCTGAGCATCCTACTTTCTCCTTGGTTGACATGGTCAACTTCTGGGCCCCTGAAAGAAGGTGGTCAGAACCAACATCATGTTAATGCTTGTGCGGTGTTCTACATCCAAAAGACAATATCCAGTCAGCCTCACCGAACATGGGTTTTTGTTGTATTTGAGTCTGCATGTTGGCTCTGCTCTTGTTTCGACATACGGGCGCATAATTGACTTTTTCAGTAAATGACTGAGCGTTTACTGTATATAGGTAGTTGCAGTTAGGAGCAAGTTGACAAACAAAGTCGAGGACCCCTTGTCTCCCCACTTTTGTAGTGGGCGGCTAATAGGAAGGCGAGCGCTTACACAAAGTAACGCAATGTCTAAAATTAGCAACTAGACATCTTCATCCTTCAACTTTTCAGCCCTTCAACATTCTTCCAAGTCCTCAAGCCTCCAGCCTGACTCTTCCTTTCATATCGCAAGCAACCTTCATTATTTCGTTAGCCATGTCGCTTCAACAAACGGATGAGCCGTCCTCCCAAAGTGGTGATCTGGCTGACGCGGAATTCCAATTGCTCACCATCGAGGTCCTGCCTGAGAGCCATCGGGATGCTATCACACGTGCTATCACACGAATCCTTGACACAGATATTTCAGAAGCCACCTATGCACAAATTATCGATGGACTTCCTCTTGGTGATGTGGCAGCCGACTCATCTGACGGAGGGCCTCCAGATCAACACCCCATCCACCAAATTCATAAGGTTCTTTGCCCGGGCATCTTAAGCAAAACTAGAGAGTTTCGTGACCAGTTTGACCCCCTTATTCTCAAGTTTGACTCAAGAGTCTGTACAATATTCCGACCCCTTTATGGCATGCGACCGTGACTAACAAGGCGCTACCATCTAGCTTCTCTTTCTTTTCCGATCTGCTGCACCAGGATCAAGATCGTTTAGAATACGCTTGGTAGAGATTGTTGCCTTTTCCATCCACCAAATTGCTCGAATTCTTTTCGAAGTCAGTGAGAGCCCTCACAAGGACGAGGGAATCATTGAATGGGCGCCTCCCAAATCTGACTCGGTTTTCTGGAGGTATTTTCCAGAAGGTCCACTTCCTACCATGTTTTATCACCCTTGGTATCAGAACTACAAAGACTACCCCAACGGAGCAGCCGATATGGTTGGGTACTGGGCCGAAGCTCGGATTATAGGGGGCGTGGTTCTCTTCGACCGGCGCCAAGAGATACCCGGTTTCAATGTTGACCCAGACGCAGTATACCTCCATCCGAATCGATTCGATTTAACATACAGAATCTGCAAGCTTCTACCTGAACAGAAGCAGCTTCTGTTGGGGTTCTTAACTTCGGACTCTACCCCTCCCAGTCCATTCCCGATTTTGGTTGATGAGAGCAACGACTACCGTATTGATCCAGAAGAGTCAACTGAGGTTACAGGAATATACAGAGATATATGGGATCGATCAGAACTTCCACTTGAGGCTGTAGATGAAAGGCTGATGGATGTCTGGGATAAGGTGAATTTTCCCACTAGGGCGGACAGGGAAGACGCTGCGAATCGAGCAATGGAACGAAAGATTACTTTGGAGTACGGAGAAGATTTTGACCCCCTTCGATAGCTGAGCGTGGGTGTATTCTGATCAAGAATTTCAAATGTTAGCAACTGTCGTATTTCAAGCTTCCACATGAATTGCGTGAACTCAGAAGGTTAGGCACCCTAAGACCGTACCAACGTAAACTGACAGCTGTGAGGATATGCTGTGCTGATTCAATATTCCTTGGAAGTGACTCGTTGGCGACCACTAGGCCAGTGTGAGAAACATCCGAGCTCCTAAGCCAGGGGATAGGCCCCTCTCAAGTTGCTGTCTGCATATTCCTATTCACTAATCCCTTTTCACGACCCACTTGACTCTGAACTTGATATTCTGTTGCTGGATGCTCTGAACTGGCCAGGGACCTCATGATACCAGAAAGATTCCATCTCGCTTCTATCCAAAACCTCCCCACCACAAACTGGCACCTCTCCAGACAGTTGTCTCTTCAATCTTACGGTGTCACCTTGCATATTAGGACTACGGATCACGCCATTATTGAATTCGAGCCTTAAAGGACTGGAAACCCATCAACATCCACGGCATGAGCACATCTTTCATCCTGACAAGGGCGCTTTCTCTCTTGCCCCTGATAAGAACTGGAACATGCAGCAGAAAGCCACTGGCGATAAGCTTGTTTCCGCCCCCAGAAACCCTCAATGGGTTGACTTCAGAGTTTCCAGGGCTGCTATCAGGGGTGCTAAGACGAAGAAGTGAGAGTGGCACCCTTGATGATCGACAATATGCTAAAGAATCCATACAGACCCAATTCCAGCTCCCCCCTCATTCGTCTTCCTCAGGAGGTTATGAACCTGATTACCGAAGAGTTAGCCAATCCCCAGGACGGTGGTTCCTTGATCAGGCTCTCTCTCACCTATGGATATCTCTACCGCCTTCTCGCCCGAGACATCCAGATCCTGATGCAAGCTGACGTGGGATCGTGGCAAAACGATCGCATCGTCTTTGCTAGCGGAATGGCTCTAGGTATCCCTAATAACGTTGGCACTTCCGAAGAACAGTTGGAATGGTTCGAGGCCAACTACAACACTCTGAGCGACCTGGACACTCGATTCGCCGCGGACTGGTTAGTTGGTGGCCGCTTGCAGTCTGACCAAATCCTGAACCAGTATGGAAAGCTATTCCACTTCACCAGACTGAGCATGTACACGAACGAATCGGAGGGCAGTATGTTGCTCCTCGACCGTCTTCTTCTACTCCTTATGCAACGCCCTCGCCGTGTAACATCAGATCAGGACCTACCTGTCCTTCGAAACCTTACCACAAATGAGTTTGTCCGAAACACTCGAGGCGTGCTTCGTAACATGGACCTTGGAGAGGCACTGATGACCTTTATTGCGTTCATTAGACACGATAGGGAACATCCCTACTGTCAGATTCTGGGTTGGCCATCGCTTTGATATCTCCCCTGCGTGGATGGTCGAAGGCAACGGATGGATTGATCGAGGTTCGGAGGCTTGGGCTTAACTCAGGTCCCGTCATCACGACTATCAACGTTGGAGAAACTCGATTAACTTTCCACGATAGCACATGCCTCCCACACTGTTCCGTCAGCGAATGCAGCGTTTGATCGACAAGAACCAATCTCAACCCAACGAGCAGCAGATTTAACCCGACTAGTATTAGGCTCAGTGTGCAGGTTAAACTTGCTATCTACACAGATCTCGTGAGATGTGACCACGCTTTTGGAAGGCTCTTTGGCAGATTGGGTATTTAAGGAGTCGATGGGGTTATAGGTGCTTTACGTCTGATATAAGGAATGCGTTTGCTAGCGAGAATATTTCGTCAGAAGATTGAAGGAACCTATGTATTATCAAACGATAAATAATAAGTTTCCTCCAGCCATTAGGTTTTGAACGTGTTCCAGAGTCATGTCGGCTCCACCGGCGTTGAGATATCAGGTGTAGCACAGTTCACAGACATCTAGAGCTGCATTCCAACAAAGCGGATGTTAGACGGTACTTTGAAATTAACGTTCACAAAAGCATATCCATGGAGGCATTTGGTTAAAAGTCCTTTGATTTACTATGGTCCTGTGCCAGCGGCTACATCATTCCCCAGAGCTAGTTTAGAAAGTCCTTTGGTTGAATATCATCTTGTGCCAGCGGCTACATGATTCCCTAAAGCCAGTATACATAGCTCACGGTGTTACCAAAAATGACCATAGACCCCTGTGTCCTCGTAATGCTCCTCATCCGCATGGCCGTGAATCCTTCCATTTAGAAGGAGAGGTTGAAGCCCTTCAGCGGGGGTTAAGGGCGTTGGTCCAGAACATGTTCATGTCGTGGATGTGGTCGCGTGCGAGAACAAGATCCTTGGTCTTAATGACCTGAGGGGGAGGGAAGTAGTTACCGCCAGGCTTGATCCCGACCTTGGCGAACTCAATGATCTGAGTGCGAGCACTGTAGATAGCCAACTTCTAGTTGTAGGCCATCACACGCTGGGTCTCTTTGGCGTCGTGGTTGTCGACGGCGAACTTGCAAGCGGCCTGCCAGGTCATGTAGCTCCACATGTCCACATCACAGCTGTTGACGTGGTTCCCATTCCTGTCCTTCCACTTGGCGTCGATAGTCTTCTTCTCGTGGTTGAGAATCAGAGAGAGGTAGGCAAGGTCGTACTGCTTGCGGCCCGAGCCGTCAGGTTCGCCCTCAGCGTTGGTGATAGGGTCGATGTCATACTTGATAGATCCGACGTTGACAGCGTGGTCCCCGAGCTCCTTCTCGCGGCAGACCGGCTCTGGTCCAGGGCCCTGCTGAGTGTCCCACTCAAAGAAGATTGCACCCAGGAAGTAGTTCAGGTCACCAAACGTCATAAAGAGCTGTCGTGCAGTAGCATCAGGGTTGGCTCTATCAAAGTGACGAAGGTGACGAGCGAGGCAGTCAACCTCATAAGCGCTGAGCTGGGCAGCAAGGAAGATCCCGGCGCCCGGTTGGCGAGTGAGGGCGTAATGCTCACAAGTGAAGACATAGTTAATCATCAAAGCATCATGAGCATGAGGGAGGGTATCAGGATAATGCTCCTGCGCGAAGAGTTCGACTAATGAAGAGTCAGTGATAGCACTATGCTGACTCAGGCAGAGATCATAACTTACTCTCACGCCTAACATGAGCAATCACGGCGACGTAAGAAGGTCGAGGGGGAGGAGGAGGCTCGTTCATGGCCCGCATGAGTATCGACATGTTGGAAGCTTCTCGCGTTACTCGAAGCTTATGGTGTTTCAAGGTTTGGTGGTGTTTAAAGTGCTTCGAAGTTTGAGGTTCTCCGAAGTTGATGGTGAAGGAAGAAAGGTTTGAGGGGCAGAATCGGAGTTGAAATAGGCGGGACGCTGACGAACGGGCCTCCCGATTTTCAGTGGCGCTTGTTTACAACGCGTTTTTCAACCTACTGACAGCACAATAAGGAGTGTCTGACAATGCCTTGACACTGCCCAAATCTCGATGCAGCTCTAACGCTCTTCCGAGCCCCCTGGTTCCTTTTGTGGGCGCAGGACTCGGGGTGTATGACTCAAGCTAAGAACTCCTTGCTTATTGTTGAAGCTCATAGAACGGATACAATACCAGTGCGTTGCCTGAATATAAGTCATTGAGAGAGAGGACACGTGAGGATCCAAGTTTAATAGGTACGGTATTGAGATCATGCGCATATTCATAGACTGCTGATGATTTGGCGAAGGGCAACAATAGGCATCACTCGACTCCTCTGGTCAAAATACAATACTATGGAAGGCCCTCACAACACTCTCCCTTTTCTTTGTGACGTATCTGAATCTAAGTGTCATTAATCGTGGGATATCCATGTCCTTTGTCCCTTAGTTGAGGTGGTTCGGAGTATCCGTTATGCCGGGACATGTCACGGGGCTGAGTCAGGGGCTTCATCCAATCACGCCTAGAACACATTCTCTGGCTACTGTATTTCACGTCAATAACACCTCCAGATCCTTCTGATACTTCTCTATTAACTAAGAACTAACATGGGTCCAGTTGCACGGTGCAGCTTGTCCTTCATGCTTGTAAGTATCACGCGCCCTACCCTTTGAAGGCTTCAGCGCTGCCAAGTCAAAGAGGTCCTATAGTTCTCCTAGCTAGATTTCAAACACCAATCACATGTTATGAAGGATTTGCTCAAAACTCGCAACGTCAATATCTGGAAAGTTCTTCCATCTCTCCATGAGACTCGCCCCTTTCCTTTCTCCTCTCCCATTAGCATTAGATGAAATGGCAAACACCGAACTCTTAATCCAAACTTCTTGGCTCCTTTCAAGCCCTTCCGCTATCCCTACAGATGCAACTGGGATAAGTGTCCTTTGACGCACTATGTTGGTGTTAGCGTCTGGCTTTAGTGCAAAACTCTCCACTGGAACCCCTTTTCGATCTACAAGAGCTTCAGCCAGAATACCGCTCGATCCGTCTTTTGACGATATGACTGTGGATCTTTCGTCTGAAAGCGTGCCCTCGAACATGCTAGGGGTAGCATCATTGGTTAGTTGGAGCGTTAATAGGCTCATCCCATCATCGCTCTTACGTCCGTATATGGCAAATCCACCTTCAACAGTATGAAGTGAGGGTACGGACTTCTGACATCGAATGCGGTGCATTCTTACATGCCAATCTGGCCATTGATCTGTTGGTGGAATCAAGATTGTATCAATAGCCACAGCCCGGTCTCCCCAGGGATACCATCTCACGGTCGCAATTGAAATGTTTGTCTGAGTGGCTTTACCTGTTCTTGTCGACAGGGTTCCGAATCTTACTTCATCGCACTTCCATTTGACCGCCCATGTTTCCCCACCATCTCGGCTCAGTGCCAATTGATTGTCCGGTGCAATCTGCTGGATAAGTGGCCCTGTAGGAACAGAGAAGCCAAACGCCGACGAATATGCAAACTTGCAGTATTTGGCTTGATTGGCTTTCATTGGCCAAGCGACGAACTGGCCGGGAGCGAGCATGAAGTGATGGTTGCTAAGCGGGTGGTTGCATAGTATTTGCTGGGGAGCTCGGACGATTTGCGTTGGAGGATCAAAGGAGGGATATGGGAGGGTTTCTGAAGCCCAGAACTCGTCATCGCCAGTTAAGCCGACCGCTATGAGTGTCTTAAGGCACCAGTAAACGGATTGGGGAGAGTTGTAGTCTTCGGCCATGTACATGTTTCTGTGTCGGTGTTAGTGATACTTGCCATAGAGGAGCATAGTCGACTTACGGATACAACCATCCGATAGTGAGAGCACCATCTGTAGCGAAGATATCTGCTGAGTTCTGTGCCCACCATCTCAAATGTCGGACAAGGAAGCCCTTGATGGCGCCTGGTGAATCAAGGGGCTTGGGCATGTTTGGAACTTTGGCAAACGCAAGAGCACCAAAGAAGCCTCCGCAAGCAAAACGATATGTTAGCGATCGACCGAAAGGGATTGAGGAGCCTGTTCAATGTTAGCTTGCTAGTGAAACTACGCCTGCCTGGAGCATGCCTTGAGAATCAAAGTATCTCCATATTTGCGTTCCGAAGTCCCGGGCTCGTTGTCGATACTTCTCGCACCTTGTCTCATTCATATCAGCGGCAAATTTTGAGTAGAGAAGCTGACTGAACTGGATAGCGAAGCTTCCAGAGTAGTAGTCTGCCTGTCTTCCGACTCCAATAGCGTCTCGACGTCCGGTCCTGGCGGCTACCTCTTGTTCTTGATTTGCCTGCTCAACTGTTTGCCAAGGGCCATCTGCTGACCATCCGTCTCCGATGTAGAAGCTGTCCAGTATCTCCAGATCAGCATCCATCTCTTCCTGGACTTGAGACTGAGGTACACCGCAGGTTTTGACCAAAGCCAGGTTGCAGAAAACACGGAACCAGCGCCAATTGTTCGGTGGCATCTTCTTGCCGTTAATTGAACTCAGCCAAGCCACTATGTTCTTCTTTTGGCAGTCGCTCAAAGGATGATAGAATCTCTTCGGAGCTGCTATTAGTGCGAATGCAATCATCTCAGCTTCCACCATCCTCTGATCCATCTCGTTCATGGCACCCCAGTACTCGGAGTTCTGTGGATCAGTTCCTGCGATGAAACCTTCGATCCATGGCTGAACCAACTCATCGACGCGAGCTGCGAGCTCTCTGTTGGTGATGGTGTCATATCCGTAAAGCAATGGCGCGATTGCCCATAGAGGCCGCGCAAAGCCTTCCAACTGAGCAGCCGACTCATCGAAGTGTGCAGCTGTGGCGACAGGAATGTGGATACGAGCTTTATCTGGCGAGAAGTACTTTTTTAATGGACTGATCAAGGCAATAATGGCTTCAATAAAGTCATCTCGGCTCTCAAAGGGATTATCGGAGAATCCTGGTAGTGGGGGCATGTTGTTGTAATGAGACAGGGGTAGACAATTTTAGAGACTCTTGGGTCTGTGTAACCTCAGCGTGAAAACAGAACAGAAATGACTCAACTTGGGCAGACTACACCATAATTATCAACAACTTCATTTTCGTCTTAAGAGCAGATAAAAACAACCTCACAACACTTGGCTTAGCCTAATCTCGGGCGTCGGGCTATTCACCTCCGAAGTCACCATTAGCTGATGAAGATCTCCAACTATTGGCTCGCTTACAACACTCTCCCCATGGGGAATCGATCCTGGGCTTGTTTCTGGTCAGGGATCGACACGCGAACGCCTCCTCTTCTCAAGGCTCTCCTCTTATTACATAACTATGCAACTTCTCGGGCAGCGGGCGAACTCTAGAACCATTCAATCACGAGCGAGATGGATCATCAGAATACACAAACCTCTGGAGCTGGCAATGGTCCCGCAGCTGGAGATGCCGAGGTCCCTTCATGTCAAGGATGTCGTCGGCGAAAACTCCGCTGCTCGAGAGATAAGCCAATATGCAACCATTGTCAGAGGTTAGGTTAGTCGAAGATCTAGAAGGACGCTCTGCATAAGCTAACACACATAGACTCACCATGTGTGTATGATGTAAAGAAAAACAAACCGGGCATCAAGACTGGGGTTATCGAAGGCCTCAACCGACGAGTTGGTACGTCAATCATGATAATGCTCACTCAACGCTGATCATTATCAGAGGCCCTCGAGAATACAGTGTACGATAACGCGCAACACAGCCATCCAGGCCCGTCATCTGACTCTTCACAAATCATCGGAGCATTCTCTAGCCTCATCCAGGAACTTCGAGGCTTAGTATCCAGCTCGAGGGGCTCCTTGCCCTTACAACCCATCCAAGCAACAGCTCAAGTTCAACATACGACACCTTTATCTGCGTCTCTCTCCTCTCCGAGCGATGTACAACACCAGCCACGCAAGAGACGAAGGGTTGATAGCTGCGGCAACCCGAATATCGAACTAGCCAGCCAGCTCAACGAGCTGGAAAGCACCTCAAGTCAACTACCCCAACCAGAACTTCTTGAAGAAGTAATCAACGCATACTTCATCTTAGTCCAGCCATGGATACCGATCCTACATGAGACTCGTTTCAGGAGTCGCTTCTACAAACATGGGCAGCTACCTTGTCTCACGGTTCTCTTACACGCCATAGTCGTTGCCGCTATACGGTTTGTTGATGCTGATACTCATAACATATCGGAAAAGGAGATTGAGACCTGGATGTCAAAATCCAGGAGCATCGTGCTTTTATCAGCTATGGACGGGATGTCAGTCGAGAACTTGCAGGCATTGAGCATAATAGCCTTTACAGACGTAGGTCTAATCTGACCAGGTCCCCTACGTTTCTAATTATGTTTCGCAGATGGGTAGCGGAGACATGTCCAGAGCCTGGCCTATCATAGGTTCGCTTACAAGGACTGTTGAGTATCTTCAGCTCAGTGTTGAAAACGATGACCGACAACAGGGGCCCCTTCTGAAGCCATTGACTTCTCTACCGCCATCGGAAAACTGGACGCAGGATGAGGAGCGGAGAAGAGTCTTTTGGAGCATCTTCAATCTTGACAGGTGCGGCTATGACAAATGATGGTCAGAGACATAGCTAACCATACTCTAGGCTCTGTTCCGTCATGACTGGGTAAGGTGGCTTTCCAATGTTTCGGCTTAGGTCTTTCTCTAACGGATTCAGGTGGAACACCAGTTTAACATCCGATGATGTGCGCAGAAGACTCCCCGCCGACGGAGGCCTTTGGCACAAAGAAGAAACAGTCCTGACTCCCTACTTCGGCATCTGGGACCGATCTGCCGCAAAGATGGGGAACTCGATCGTATTTCTTCCAGCACACTACCCAAGCCCCGAGCAGGTTACCGAAGCGCCTCCCGAATCACCTTCGATCAACGCTACGGCACACAAGGGGAGCGATACAGTCGATATGACAACAGTGGGAGCATTTGCCTATTGCATTGAGGCTACTGAGTCTTTGAGTCGCGTAACGACTTACTTTCTGCAGCAGAGAATCAATTTTCGAGATCGTCAGGAGGTCGGCAATTGGCTTACCAGATTTAAGGAGCTGGACCTGCGACTTGTTCAGTATGTCTTTCTGAGGAACCTGAAGGCCAATAGCTAACAAGACTTGCAGCTGGAAGATGTTCCTCCCTCAGAAATGGAAAGACTCCAACATCTCTCGAAGGCCAACCATCATCAACATGGATCCGAACCTGACACTAGCTCATATTACACACAACACCTCAATGATTTTACTACACCAGCAGATAGCATATCCAGCGCCCCAATGGACAAGTTTGGTCAGGATGCCGAGTGCTCACAGCGCCGAGACTTGTCAGATTGCCGCCGCGGAAACAGCAACCATAACTCAGAAATATCTCAAGTACACGCCGGAGAACAGCCCTGTTAATAGTCAATTTGCGTTCTGCGTATTCGTCAGTGCTCGAGCACTCCTCGGTAAGCAGCATCACCCCAACTCATTTTGGCCCTGTCTAACAATATCATAGTGCACTGGAAGTTCTTCAAAACCGACCTAGCCCCTGAGTTTTGGGTCTTAGTACAGAGTCTCGACGATTTTGCCAAACGGTGGGCAGGTCCATTCTTCCGATCGAAATCAAAAACATCCTTGGCGGGAAAATACAGCGCTCAACTCCGTGCTCTCCACAAGGCGTGCGAGGAAGATCCAAATTATTCTCCAGATGTGGTTGGATATTCAACGGAGGGCTTCCTCACGCAGATAGCCGGTAACGAATCTCAACAGAGCGACCCTGCTCAGCATGAACCGGTACCGAGGCCCTTACAAAATGCGTTTGAAACCGGACATGAGAATCCTATAGTGCCAGTTTGTCCAACCCCGACACAGAGGGCAAATGACCAACTCAATTTCATATCACAAATATCTCCAACGAATCGAGGGGTGGAGCACAGCTCTCCAGATGAGCTCTCAGCCATTTCAACCGTTCTTATGGACCAGGACTTTATGCAACTGGATCGAGTAATCAGCTTTGACGATATGATGTTTACAGCACAGACTATTGACGATCAGGGGGGCCCCTTTACGATGAATAACTGGACACTTGGTTGATATTTGTACTATCCAAACTATATTATCCTTCAATGAACCTTCTCGAACATTTCTTACGGGGGGGTTCAAACCAATATACTCTCAGGCGAGGCCCATTTTGAGGAGCCTGTTCCCAAACTCAATCAAGTAATAATCCGCATAAACAAGCCCATGGTCCCAGTATCTCTTATAGTCCTTCGCATTGTGATTTGCGGTGGCATTTTTCAAAATGGCCTCGAAGTGGGCATCTGGTTTCAAGTCTTGAATCTCGAAATTGCCGTCTTCCTTAAGTGTAATTATTGACTTTTCCTGTGCGAGTGAAAGGTCCAGTGTGTCCCTCACAATTCGAATTGCCATCGATCGATATCTCTCGCTCAGGTCGTGTGATCCACTTCCAGCTAGAGCTTGCGAGAGGACGAGCATGCCATTTGCTGCGATAATGCCCGCCGAGGAGTCTCTCAGGGGTGCAGAGGTGTCAACAGGAGCATCAAAGTCCCAAAGCGGAACGTATCTGCCCTTTGTACGATTTTCACCCGGGACGGGAAGTTCGACACAATCTGGAGACTTGATTAACCTGAAGATGAAGTATTCAGCCAATCCAATAGCTGCATCAAGAAACTCGGGGTCTTTTGTCCAGTTGTACGTCTGTGAGTATCCGAGAATGCCCCAAGCCTGTCCACGGGCCCAAGTCGAGCTCGCTGCGTAGCCTTGGCCGGTTCTCTTCTCCTTCACAGATCCGTTGTTAGGGTCGAAATTCACCACATGAAATGTGCTGTACATGGTCCGTCCAACGGAGTCGTCTTTCTCCTCTCGTAGCAAGGTCTTCATGAGTGCTTTGGCGTGAGTTGTCGCGGCTTCTGCCATTTCGGTCTGGCCAGTCTGTGCTGCTGCATAGTATAGCAAATCTAGATTGCACATCGAGTCAATGATAACTAGAAAGTCCTCTGTCAGACTCGAAATATCAACGCCGTTTTGTGACAGGACATCCCATGATCTAACAGCGCCAACCTTCGTGTTGTATCTCGTGTAAAGCGATCGCGCTGCAGTGATGACAGATTCAAGGGCCTTTGAGTCGTGCAATGTCTCCCAGCGAACTCTCATTGACGGCTGTATCATGAAAGACATGTCGTGAGTGTCTGTTCTCTCTGCATACTCGTGGAGTGGGTCGGACCAGGCTCTTCCGACGGCGAGCAGCTGCTGGAGAAGTTGTTGCTTGTTCGAGCCTCCAGCTGAAGCCTGTGGGAACTTGATAAGACGCTCGATCAACGAGTACACTGAGCCGGGGAAGAAGCCACATGTCCAGAAGAGCTTCTCGCGAAGAACATATTTCCCGATACCTAATCCAGTTTGGGGTACATATTCTGGGTAGGCCAGTGGAGGATTCTAGTCGTATAAGCAGGTTGTTTATCAAGGAGAATTCTGCTCTTACATTGTTTACTAGAGCTGATTCTGCAGCATTGAGGATTTTTGCGGTGATGTTATCTTCAAAGAGTTCAAAAACCGTAGACGATATCGGTTCTGCTTGAGATTTGACAAATAGTTTGCCATTCTTCCAAGAAGCAGTGTTATTTCCGTTTGTGAGATCATTAGTATAACCATTAACACTGGTGGAGGTTGTCATGATTTCTGATTCTACCGAGCGATTACAGTCTTGGTTATGAGATTCATTGTTCTATCTACTGTTTCTTGCCTTAAATGGTGTTATTCATCTGCACTGGTTTTCCACCTACCCTCAGCCTGGCTGAGACTCTCCGATGTTCCGAGATGCTTAGTCCGAGACTTGGCCCGATGCCCGATGCGGAGCCGTTAGTTATCAGGTGAGTCTGGCTGCGTTCCGCGTGTCGCTGCCTATAACCCTGCATATACAAACGGAGCAGACGTCTTTTTGTGGGAGTCATGATAAGCAGGTGGCTAATTGAATATTGAGATTAGAAGGAATGGTGAGGAGAAATTGCGATAGAATTTTGTTTAAATCTTGAATGCTTCTGGTTTCTATTATCTCCTATAAATGCGCCATGTTATCTTGTGGAATGTAAAATAGCTTTCGTGTCAAACAAACGTTTAATATGCCTCCAGAAAAACTTTTAGTAGCAAGATACCATAAGGGAAAGTTAATAAACTATAAAAAGTATAGAGATAAACTTAAAGAATATGTATCCAAAGGTATTTATCCTGCCTAGGTTCAAGCTTAAACAAAAGTAAAAGAATCTCTAGGGTAGGGCGTTTTTCAAATTGGTGCTCCAGATCGAACCTATCAACGTGTCCGACTAGCCCCACCTCCGCGTAGGTAGTTTATTAACTCAAGCATGTTGTCAACTACCTAGGTACCTCAGTATTTACATATTACGTTCTTGGACTTGTATAGATACAAGTTTAATCATGTTGGGAAACGCTGATTACTACAAAGTGATATGAAATTGACAAGTCAGATGTGGTATTACGATGAGCGCTATGCTAATTATCTAAGTATACAGTCTATGCGGTTCTATGCAATCTATAATGATATTTTGAAAAGGAAAAATATTATTGGTATGGTCTGGTCAAACCATTTGGAAGTCCCCCCTTACTCAGCCTTCTTGGAGGTCTTGGTTCGAAGCTTCATGAGAAGATAGACCAGAGCATAAGAGGTGAAGACGAACGCAGCAGTAATACCAGCATTCCTCCAGGCATATGAGTACTCCTTGATATTGAGAGTGTGCAGATAGTCCTGGCCTGTACTATACGAGCACACCTTACACTCATCAGTCGCATCAGGGTTAATAAGCTTGCTAGGGACATGAGTAAGCCACTCCTTGAGGTATTCACCACAGGTAGTGCCATTGGGGGGGCTGAACCGAGCTAACTCATTTTCCTTGCACTTGACCTCTGCGCCCCAGACGTCAAAAGCAAGCATGCTGCTCATCATGTAGTTGTAAGGGTTGATGTAGTATAGCCAATATCGCCAGAAGGACTGGATGCCATCGTAAGGCACAAGAACACCGCAGAAAGAGACAAGGATGGTGATGACGAGAGGGTTCACGAGTGTTGCAAAAACCTCGTTTGGCGCATAGGCGGCAATAAACTGGCCGATACCAGTGTAGATGAACTCATACATGAGCATGACGAAGAAAGTTCCCCCTGCGCGAGAAGATGTGTTAGGGAAGCCAACGGTGTAGTACCAACAGACGTAGTAGAGGACGGCACAGATGATGAGGTATGGGACTTCCGAAACGATGAGACCAGTCACGAAGGCAATCCAAGAGTACATCTTGGACTTCTTCTCGCGAGTCTCGAAGATGTCTCGACGATGGATGAATAAAGGCTGAAGCTGGGCCATTACACCAGGAGCGACAAAGATGAAGTTGAAGATGGTGAACAGCTTGAGTTGGAGCTCAGAAACTGAAGAACCAATCTTCCAGAACGTGAAACCGTTGAATAGAGCCAAGATGAGGTGCAGGGCGAACTTGTTGTTAACGTAGTCTACGTTGCGATACAAGGCCACGTTCATGCGCTGGGTGACCAGCTTGGTCTGCTCCCAAAGGGAAATCGCAAACTCACGTCCATCATCGGTCGTTCCAGGAGGTTTGGATGCAGCCTCACTGACGATGTGATCGAGTTCGTTCTCAACAGCCTCGTGCTCAGGGGAAGACAGCCAGACTTGGTTCCAATCCTTGCCCTGAGAGAGATGTCCAGAGACCACGTCGATCATGTGCTCGGCGGGATTGACATGCTTGGGACATGGAGCACCATATCGACCGAAATAATTGGTAACTGTCTTTCCGTGATCACCAATATCGCCGAAATACACTGTCTTGCCGCCCTTAGCGAGAAGAAGAAGCGTATCGAACTGAGAGAATAGCTGGGCGGAGGGCTGGTGGATGGTGACGAGGATCGCTTGACCATGAGCAGCTAGCTTACGCAAGAATCGAACAGTGTTATACGCAGATTGTCCATCGAGGCCAGAGGTAGGCTCGTCAAGGAAGATCAGGATGCTGGGCTTAGACACGAGTTCCACGCCTATAGTGACGCGTTTGCGCTGCTCAACACTCAATCCGGCGCCTACTTGACCAATGAGGGTATCGGCAAGGTCGTGGAGCTCCAGAAGGTCAATGATGGTGTCGACATACTTGAGCTTCTCCTCGCGAGGGGTGTCACGGCTTTGTCGGAGAAGGGCCGAGAACTCGAGGGCTTCGCGGACGGTGGCATAGGGCTCGTGGACATCGAGTTGTTCGCAGTAGCCGGCAGAGCGCTGGAAGGATACGGGAAGAGGGCGGCCATCCACCATGACTGAGCCGTGGATAGTGCCTTCGGTCTTTCGTTGAGCCAGAACATCGAGTAGTGTGGTCTTTCCAGCTCCAGAAGAACCCATAAGAGCTCCCAACATACCTGGCTTGACCCAGCCTTGAACGTTGTCGAGGAGGGTAAGGTCGCCGTGGGGAGTCTTGACGGTGTAGGTGAGGTTCTTCCAGGTAAAGACGGAGGTGTTGCGGACGAGGCTGCTGCCATCGCCACTAGTATCAGAGTCATCACCAGATACGACACCACCATCACTACTGGTTATCATCTTCTTCTCGCCCTTGGTCTGCCCCTCTTCATCTGATTGGCGAAGAATAGCGGTGATGTGAGCGTTTTCTCGGGGAATGACCAGACTGGGACCGTCCTCAGAGGATGCGTGCCATCTTGAGGTGAAGAAGATCGTGATAACAACGAAGAGAAGCCACCAGGCCCAAATGATACCGAAGTTTCTCCACAGATGGCTATGGGAATAAGACAGAGATTCCAGGTAGTCATCGCCAGTGACATAATTCTGCCCAGGCCGGGCTCCGGTAACACCAGCACATGCTTGGTGGTTACTGTCGTTGAAGCCAGGACCACTGGGAACAAGACTGCTACCAACACAGGCAATGGTCTTACCGTGGAACTCATTGGACAATAGAGCATCGAAACCGTACGCCAAAGGATTGATCCAGAAGATCCAGACAAACCAGTCGTGCATTAGAGGCTTCTGGATGAGATAACCGGAGTATATGATGGTGGCGGTGATAACAAAGCCAGAGGCCTTGGAAGCAGCATCAAAAGTACTGAAAGCAGATCCGATCGCCCGAAACATCGCTGTGATTGTAATGGTGATTGAAACCAGGAGAATCCAGAAGGTAAAGAAATGTCCAGCTGTAGTAGTAAGGCCAACCATGAAATACTCCGCAACCGAAAACGTGGTGACTTGTAAGAGAATGATCGGTATGTCAGCAGCAATCTGTGCGATACAGAAGGCAGCAGGATGATACATGGCAAAAGACTTATGCTTGAGCAGGACAGGACGACCAGTGAAGGAGTCGGTGACTTCAGACATGGAAATCAGGGAGTTGGCAAGGAGAGCAACGAACACAGCACCAGATTTGATGAACAGACCGCTAGAGTCGGAGGATGCGTTGTAAAACAGAGAACCAGCGATCAAGGCCTGTGCAATCATAGTGAATTGCTTGATGAAGAAAGTTGCCTTGTCGCCAAGAACGATTTGATACTGTCGGATGACACAAGCCTTGGCCTGTGACAGGAAACCAACGGTCATGGGACTGTTGTCGGAGAGTTTCTTGTCCTTGCTGTAGCGTACGCCCTCTCTAAATGAGTTGGTCCTCTCATTGGCGATCTCGGAAGTAGGATAGTTGTACTCGGATCGCATGCGCTCATAAACAGGTGATTTCTCATACTCTGTTCTGAGAGCCTCTGCCGTTCGTGGGAAGCGATTCTGATAGTCAGGCTGGATCTGTCGTTCAGTTGGAACAGTGACACCGGTCAAGAAGTCGGCAACATTGGCTCCATGCTGGCAAATGAAGCCCAAGTTCTCCATGAAGGGCTTGGCTTCCTGAAGAGGACCATAGTAAACTTGTTTTCCTTCGTCTAGAACGAGGACCTTGTCGAAGAGATCGTAGATGCCGTTGCCAGCTTGGTAGAGGGTGACGATGGAGGCGAGGCCCATGACGTCGGTCATGGCGCGGATGGCCTTTGTGTACTCAAGAGCCCTAGACCCAGTCAGATATCATCTAGAGACAGTGTTTGAATGATTACTTACGTGCTAGCATCGAGACCGCGTGTTGAGTTATCCCAGCAATATACTGAGCCTTGAGTTGCCAAAGTCTCGATGATAGAAACTCGCTTTCGTTCGCCACCAGAAACGCCGCGGATAAACGCGTCGCCAACCTTGGTATCGATGGTATGCTCGATACTCATAGACTTGAGAAGGAAGTCTCGGGTGTGAACTCTCAACTCCTCACGCGAGTTCACGCCCTGGGGTAGATGAAAAGGCACCTTGAGACGAGATGCAAAGTCCATAGTCTGTCCAACTGTCAAGGCAGGATAGAAGACCTCCTCCTCGTTATTCATGACGATCTGACCCCGGTAGGCCTTGGCTTCTTCGGCTGTCATAGATCCGTAGTGAACATCACCTTTGATGCCGGCATATCCTCGTCGTTTGTTGGCGATCATGTTGAGAAGGGTCGTGCAGCCTGAGCCGGGGCGACCGAGAACCAGGAGCATCTCTCCAGGCTTGACGCAACCATGGCTGTTGTCGAGAATGGTCTTGAGAGGTGACTTTTGTCGAGACTCTTTGATAATCTTGGGGAGGTTGTATTGTGACAAGACATTCTCGTGGATAGCAGCATCAGCAGCAATGACATCAACACTGAGGTTGTTCCAGGTCACGCCAAGCTCTGTATCGGGGAAGCCAGATGCTTTATCTCTCTCCTTGTTTTCCACAACTTCGGACTTCAAGGCCCATTCGGTGTCATCGTGGGTGTTTTCTTTCATGGTGGGTGTTAGTTCATAGACCGTTTGCGAGTCGTTGCTATCGGAGTCCATCTTTTTGGTGTTTTGTTTTGGTGGTGGACTAGAAGATGTCCTGGCTAAGAAATAGTAGCCGTAACCGCCCTATCTAAACACCAAGCTTCTGCGTTGGGCCTCGAACAAAGTGTTGTAAAGTAATGGAATTTAACTTATACTCGTGATTATATAGGATATTTAAAGATATGAAGTGGCTATTAAGCTATTATAAACATCTTTTTCTTTTTTTTTGCTTTCGGATCCGGAATTTGGCGGGTTTCTTTGATGTCCGGCAGCCGTGTGGAAGCAAACAACTTAACCAATGAAATTACTGGAACTGGTTCTTTCTTGACAAGCATTTTAGCCCGGGCGGATTATTCTATCCACTTGGATCTGACGGAGGTTGATCGTTAACTTGGACCGTGATAAGAACACCCAATCTGCCGCTTAGTAAACATGGCTAGAGTTGACATTTGGTGGAATTTTTAGCATTGTTAGTGTCCAAACTCGGGCTTGCCGCTAAGCCTGGCTCATAGCCTCACACGTAACGAGCACGACTTACAGGGGCCATTAGCCGCCATTTCGAGTGCACACGTCAACGCCCGATACACATGTAAAACGTGAGACTCTTTACAGTATCTCGTCACATGTTATGATTAAGCTTACGCTTCTAAACGGAAAGTCGGAAAAGTCCTGTTGATCTTCGCAATGGCGGAGTATTCATGAGTGCGGAAGTCCGACCAGGATAAGACCCGCACTCTCATCCGTTAGATATGGATGTTTGCAAGCCACGGGGGCGGAGAATCGTTGTGTTAGTCAATGACGCAAAACGGATGGATGCGCAATAAGCCGGCACTGAACCGGTGATTTCTGAACCATCTGTCCGACCTGTCAGGCCAGCGGGCAGTATGCCAACCGTACAACGTGGAGCTGAAAGACTTAACTATAAATTAAAGGAAACATCTGCCGGTCATAAAAATGGGCCGGAAGAAGAGGGAATATACAATCTTCCGCTGAGTCAACATCCTCGACAGATGAACCCTTGCCATGGTCGCATTTTAGGCTGTTAGCTTGTGTGGGATCCCTGTACAAGGTTTGACACTTTCTCCAACACCGTTTAGCGCTGACTTCGCCTGACTTCAATCCAAGCGATCGCCGCTTAATCAGCGGAAGTTTTCAATCAGTCGACAATATCCTCCGAGCCACGCTGCATCATGTTCCGGCTTCACGACTCCTTTGGTCACGGACACTCTGACGATATTGTCCAAATTTTGAACCATCAGCCTTGCTCTGTGTCTTATCTTGTATTTTGGGTCATTGACATACCCCGTATTACCGTTTATTGTATTTTTCGGTGGTCTCTTGTGTTGCGGGACCCGACTGTCTTGGAACCTATATGCAGGCTAATACAACCAACTCCGGCCGAACTAAGCAATTTCCTCCTTTGTCATATCGATATACTTGCATGTCAGCTCCAAACTAGCCATCATGGTCCAAAAACAGGCCTGTGATGCCTGCCACAGGAGAAAGGTACGTACAGAATGCCCCATATCCGTTCATCCCCGGACCCTCACATGCCCCATCCCGATCGGGCTGATCTCTTGGCTACAGTGATATGTATCCATCAAGATTATTGATACAATGGTGTATCACTGTGTTTTCCAGTTGGCTAACAGAACTATCCTTGCCCTTCTAGATCCAATGCGACTCAACTAATACGAGTACACCCTGTAATTGGTGTGAACACCATGGCTTGAATTGCACATTCAACCGAGTGAGAGGACGTAAAAAGAAAGCCAAGTCAAGGTCAGTTTGAGATGGTCTTCTTAGTTACGCGGAATGTGTCATGGACTAACTAACACTAGAGCTAGACAAAGCTCGGAGCAGAGTCTTGCAGAGCGCCTGAAGCGTATCGAGGACGCTCTGTCTCACACACTTTCCCATCAGAAGGACCCTGGAAACAGTGCAGCTAAGCCATTGACTCCAAGTTCCCTCGCCACAGATCCCCACAAGAGCTCAGACCCTTGCCCCGGAGAGTCTGCCAATGAACTTCCCCAAGGGTCTAACAGGCCCTCCGCCTCCTTCTTGAACGTGACTTCAACTTCGGGCTCTCCAAGTCTATCTCATGAGTCACCATTCCTATATCACGCCTCGTCCCCTTACGGTGGCTTTACCAGTACCGTTTCCTATGGTCAAATCCATTTTGGTGGCTGTCACTTTGGCCATATCAGCCAGCATAATGGAATGCCGACACTCTCAGAAGAAGGAAGGCAATGGATTGTTTCCAAGACTGGTCAAGATGTCCTGTTTAATACAGAGACTCAGGACCTCCCCAAAACATCCCCATCATCTGCATCTCACTATTGTCACAACCCACGCGAGCTATACGATCTCCCCGAGAGGGAGATTACCGAAAGGGTTTTCGAAAGATTTATCCACTCGTCTTTCAGCTTGGTCTTTCCTGTGGTTGATCGAGTTCTGTTTAAAGATACCATAGAGCTCGCATATCAGCCACATACCGGCGAAAGCCCTTCTCTGGAGCAACTCAGTGCCAAGGTTGGGGTCATGTCATTTGTTTCTATCATAGCCCTTTTTCAAGGGTATTCCGCAGATATGCCACATCTAGATACTGATTTGTATGCCATGAAGGCACGCCATCTACTTACAAACGTTCTTGAGGTGGCCAGCATCACGAACCTTCAAGTAGCTTTCAAGGTGGTGAGTATTCTACTTCCAGAAGGTATTCAGGAATACTAAAAGCCAATAGACTTTGCATGAAGTATTTTCAGGGCGTCTTCGATCTGGTGCCGTGTTTCATGCAATCGCTTGCCGAATGATCTTCTCTCTTGGGGGACATGTGTACATACCTTGTAAGTCTGGGAATTCTCAAGTTACTCGCTCCGAACGGGAACATCGCCAACTTCGATTGTTGTTCTGGCTTTGCTATATCTTTGATAAAGATATCGCCTTACGAGCCGGACAACCACCTCTCATGTCTGACGATTATTGCGATCTTACCCTTCCGGACAACTACCTCGACTGCTACACATTCCTCCCCAGTCTTGACGACAACCTCTCTCATTTATCTATCGACGATGCGCGCCTCATGCCACATCTACCTGGAGATCCTCGATTGAGCCATATAAAAGATAAGACCAGCCGCTTGTTGTACTCTGCACAAGCTGTCAAAAAGACACCTGCCCAACTGCTCCGGGATATTAGAGAGCTGGATGAAGAGCTCGAATCTTGGAGACAGTCTATCCCCTCAGAGTTCCGTCCTGCACTTTCGATAACCGATGAGTCTCAGGTCGCCCTCGAAGGAATGATTTTACCACGGAGCATGCGGCATATCATCCTCCATCTGGACTACCATCACCTTATGACTACAATTCATCGAGCTAGCGGAAGATGTATGGAACCTGATTTTGAGAATACTCATGATCTACCAGACTGGTTACCAGGTGTTGAATCAAGTATGGCTCTCGCATTGGAAGCTAGTCGTTCGACACTTGTGTATCTACGAGCAGCAATGTGTGGACTCGCAGGTGAAGCATTCTGGTAAGCAACATCTCTCTTCAACTTCAACCCTTGCGGTTCCAGCTAACTCTGCCCCAGGGTTATTGTCTATTACCCTACAGCTGCCATGATGACATTGTTCTTCAACATCCTCACAAATCCACTTCACGAGCGAACAGAACAAGACCTTGAACTTCTCAAGGCGGCTGCGGATCTTGTCAGCAGTCTTCCAGTTCGGCGACTGACCCCACTTGAACTCTTGCATATGAAGATGGTGAATGATTTTGCGGTTGAGCTGGTGAGACTTGGAAGAAGCGCAATCTGCAAAGCATCCATTGAGAAGGATGATAGACTTGAGAAACAAATGATGGGCATCCGCTAGAATAGAGATTCAGTAATGTATTTTGCGGAGATTGTTGGATTGGCTTCTGGCGTATAGTTTACATGGATACCACTGGATTTCGAATTTCATAGAAACATTAGACGGCGGCTATGGGTCATAACAATGATAAGCGAATCTCTCAGAAATTCAATGTCCCCAAATGATGACCATCACGAATACTTGTACCAGCTTTCAACCACGCATGCTCTGTAATGCAGGTAAACATCATGCGAGTGTGCTGGACGCAGTTTTTAGTGTTTGGCTTACATCGGATCTTACTCGCATCAAATGTGCATGAGTCTCGAAACTACAGTTATTGATTGCGGTCGTGGCTTAGACAACATGCATTGTCAGATCACGTTGTTGAGTCGACCTATCAAGTCTATTATTTGTCATCAGGCATCTTTTGCGGCACAGAATCGAGCGATGGGCTGTTAAGACAGCTTCTTTGCAGGCCTGTAGTCCTAAATAAAATACTTGGGCTGACTGATTTTGGTTTTCTTATTGAATCCTTGATGTTGCGATTTTTCACCTGACCTTATGTTTCAAACTTTGAAGGCCGAACTGCGAAGCTATGGGGGTTTTGCTGGACGCCCAATCACAAGACCGGATACCATGAGGCTTTTGCCGCTAAGTAGAACCCCTCGAGCCTTCATATACCCACTGGAACCCCATACAAGGTTATGCCGATACACGAAAACATCTATATGGAACGCCCCTCGACACCGGTCAGGCTCAACTCGGAAATCAATCTCTCCAACAATTCCCTCGTCTCGAGGGACCAAGGCAATCACATTCATCGTGGGCATATTCTGGCTGGGCTCCGCAATATGCACAACTCTTACATTGACTTTATTGCTTCACGACATAGGATACGGACTGCTCCGCAGGATATGGGACAGATTACGAGACGAGGATGATCTCAACGCTATGGGAAAGTATCCTCCAGGCCTTCGCGATATTTATCGAGCATATCTGGACAGGCGTCAAGCTATCCAAGAAGAACAGCAACAGGTGGCTCGGCTTCAGCAACGACAATCAATGGATATACTATACTCTGACCTCGAGGATGACGAGATGCGTCTTCTGATTCTGGAGCCTGGGCACGAAGATGACGAAATTGTTTGCAGGTTGTGTGTTTGTCGACACATCGAAATACCGTCATATCAAGCACTTTCTTATGCATGGGGAGACCCGACCAAAATCGAGAACATTCGGTGCAATGGGCAAAACATCAAGGTAGCCTCAAACCTTCATCAGGCTCTACTGCGTCTCAGGCACTCGCGTCATGCGCGAATATTGTGGATAGATGCCCTATGCATCAACCAAGATGATACAGAGGAGCGTGGCCAACAAGTGAAAACCATGAGAGATATATACAACAGAGCTCGGCAAGTTTTGGTTTGGCTTGGCCAGGGCGATGAAATCTCCCAGAGGGCTTTTAGTCACCTTCTACATGGCCCACGCTTTTCCGTTTTTCGGGAATCCATAGGCTTCGATTTTGGCATTCCATATCGAACTGTGTCCAATTTCATAGTTGACTGGATGTATCTGAAACAATTACTGGAACGGCCTTGGTTCAGGCGATTATGGGTTCTTCAAGAGGTTGCACACGGCAAGAAAGTCGTTCTCATTGCTGGAAAAGAAAGAGTTGACTGGGGACGTTTTGCGAGATCGGTTGAAAGACTCTACCGTACCGGCCTGCTTCTCGATGAGTCTTCTGAGAGGTCTCTCGCCGGTGCCGTTGCTGTCATTGAAATGGAAAACATTAGGCACTCGAAGAAGCTCGCTCAGATTGGACAAAGACAAACCCATCGGAGCTTGTTATCGGTATTGCTTGCCACCAGTTCTGGAGAGTGTTCAGACATCCGAGATAAGATATATGCTGTCCTGAACCTGGCAGATGATTATAATCCCGAGAATGATGTCAAGGAACTTGGGCCAGATTACAATCTGTCGCCGGCCGAAACTTATACCAATTTTGCCCGGTGGTGTGTTGGACGAGGGGACCTTAGTATGCTCTCATGCACCACGAGGGTAGAGGAAAGGACTGGAGGGGTACCGGGACTGAAAGAACTGCCGTCATGGGTACCAAATTGGATGAGCATCGGAAATGACAATGTTTTCGTTCGCTACCTGGACCGTGTTCCTTTCCAAGCCGATATTGGTCTCAGGCTAATACGTCATGATCCACCTAGAATCACTGAAGAAAAGGAACTGGTTTTGTTTGGAGCTGTTGTCGACGTTATCAAAGAGGTCAGCTCATTTTCGAAGTTCGAGAGGAGCAGCACAACTTCAGGGACTACCAACGACCTCGTCCACGGTGCACTGACAAAAAAGGCATGGCTCGATGATTGCCAACGTATCGCTTCGTCTGCCCATCACTATACGGCAGATAATTACAAGGACGCGGTCTGTGGGACTGTTACGGCAGGTCTCACAGGAGAAGGGCACGCAATCCCTCCAAATTTTGGCGGAGCATTCAACGAATATCTGCAACTGGTGGACGAAATAGCGTCATTCGACAAGAATGGTACAATAGCAGAATCACCAGAACTTGTTATCAACAAGTACAATCCACAAAAACAGCTTAGCGCCATGATTGAGTCCTCGATTTTGATGTGGGCTTCTAAGAGACGCTTTGCCGCCACCGAGGGGGGCAAGACGGCTCTGGTACCAAGCAATGCTAGACCTGGAGATGTCATTGCTGTAGTAGCTGGATCCAAGATTCCACTTGTTTTTAGAAGGACAACCGAAGCGACCAAACATCGTTATGCGGTTATTGGAGAGGCATTTGTGGGTGCTTTGATGGATGGTCAGGTTGTGAAGAGGCAAGCCGAGTATAATAGGTCATCTCGGGCAGGACAAAAGAGGCTCTCATTCGATTATCTTAGCCTTGTATAGATATCAATCTGTATTTCTCATAGAAAATCATTCACTATTAAGTCTAACCATAAGATATCTAAAGCCACTAAGAATATGCAGACGACGTGTAGTTCGCATCTAGTCTCTTTGTAATGGATCTGAAACCTTGTATACTTATAGTACCTAGGTAATTGGTGGATATTCCAAACGAGTCAATCGACTATTTCCCGTAACAAATTACCCGAATGGGGAAACTTTCACGATGCCCCATTAAACCGTAGTGCTCGATAGCTCTATCACTGACCATCCAATCACTAAACACCAGGAACCTCGGACAAATTCGCATTCCGCACCCCCTCCAATGACTCACGGCGAGAACAAACACGCCATTGCCATACTCTTGAAAACTTATTAACTATCGTTTTGCCCCCGGACCACGTCTGGATACTTACTTGTAATAATCAGAAATCGATTTATACTCGTGCGAGCTACCACATTCGATATGCCATCAGCAACTCCTCAAGATCAGCTAGTCTTAATCCCATGGGACCCTAGCTCTCCCGACCACGTCAACCGAATCTACGAGCAACGTGTGCAATGCGGCTGGGATAAGCATCTAGTTGAGGGTTGGAAAGCGAAGTAAGCTTCAGGTAACAAGTCTATTTTCTGGATTGTAAGTGGCTTTACTGATAATTCTTCCATAACATCGACGACTAACTTCACCCAGACACTGCGACCTGAGGACTCCCAAAGTCTTGAATGTCTTCAACTGCACTTTGACACATTCCCTTCAGTAGGCTTTGATATTAAAGGACCACTATCAACTTAACTGACATATCTCAGGACAAGACCCCATTGGTGGACACAGCTCAAACTCTAAGAGCCAAACCCCGTACACCAACGCACACAAAGATCTACCCCATTGGCCACATCTCACTTGATGACACCAACGAGAAATTAGGGAACCTTGAACTCGATCTCCCCAAAGAGGGAGTCTACTTCATCAAAACCTTCTATGTCTCAAAAGCGCTCCGGAGCAAAGGCATTGGACGGGCTGCCATGGACATTGTTGAGTCAATGGCGATTCAAGAACCACTATGTGCCAAGACGCTGGCTCTTGATACAGCCGAGAAAGAAATGCAAAAGAGGTTGTACCGAGAGAGTACTGGCCAGGAGATTGGTGTAAGTTTGACTATTTTCGATGGAGTTGCTGGGCTGATAATTCGTAGACTACGAACCAGGATTGGTACCAACGACGAGGATACAGATTGATTCATACGGAGCCTGCCTTCTACTTAGACCCCGAGGAGCCTCCAGTTGATGCCGTATTCCTGAGACGAGATATTGCATGAGAGTTCATGGTATTATGCTTATCTAGGTTTTTGGAAACAATGTCGAAACCCTAGCAACTGATCAGTGTTGACTAGCTTTAGCGATTCAGTTGATGTGAAAAGGTGTTGGTCTTAGGTCTAGAGACCTTATTAGCTCATATATAGAATGCGATACTCTGGGTCTAAGGCTCTTGGTATCAGTGGACTAGATTTAGTTATGTTTCGTTCTTGTATATACCAAAGCTCTTGCCATCCTTCATCCTGGCACAATTCGAAATACATTCCTTAATCCAAGCAAGGCCAAGTATTTTTCATGCTAGGGGGACACGGCTCCCATCTAACAACTAGCTTAGACTCATAAACCTGATCCTTTGAGCCATCAAGATCAAGATGGGGACATTCCCCAGGATCAGCATAAAATGTGCCCCCAAACTTTTCAATCATCTTACAGCGTTCCTCCATCGTAAAAGCATTGCCTATCCTTCCTGGCATCCTCTGCTTGAATTGAAAAGTAGTGGTATCAATGTATAAGGCCCAGACACCGCCATCAGAAGGCCACCCGACGAACAACTTGGGCGCATCTGGGTCCTTCTTGTGATCGAAAATCGCCTCTTGTACCACATCACGAAACCATTTGGCTCCCAGCTGGCGCATCCTGGCACAATGCGCCTCTTCATCTTCAGGGTCGTCTGACTTATTGCAAGTCGTGAATCTGTCAAGGCCAAGGAACTCAAGTTCTGCCAGCGAGCAGAAAAGAGTTAAGAAACCGCCCTTGGCTGGCCACCCTGTCACTATTCCACCAATACGAACGCTGAAGTGGCATCTTGGAAACCACGTGTCCCCAAAATCAGTAATAACACCGATATCACAAAAGCCAGGGTCGTCAGGCCTCTCATACGTCTCTCCTCCCGATTTAAGGGTATCTTCATTTTTCCTCCATGAGAGAATTGAAGTCATGAATTCAAACATTTTGCTCGTGTTTCAAAGTCGGTGTGGTAAGAAAAGGGCTTCGAATGATCGCAATATGAAGAAGGCTATGGATAATTGGTGCCTGGTGAGGGGATATGGCTTTTATATAGTAGCCTAGGTAAGGAATAGCAGATATTCCGCCCCCGCAGTCACGTCAGGCGACCTGTTACCGCCAAGCTTGAGTAGGTGTATTTTTACCTGTTGGTTGCTGCCTGCTGGAAGAAGAAACAAATCAGATCAAGTGCTGTTGGTTGTTCGTTGTTGGCTCACCTCTGTGGAGTCCCAACTTTGATGTAATCTATGAGGACTGGCTTGAGTGGAGGGTCTGATCCCAGAAGCCCAATGAAATTAAAGCTTAGATTGGAACACCCCTCACTGATTGTGTTATTTGTTGATTGAGTGGACGTATGAGGACAGATCTACCCAGGTAAACATCAGACACCCCCTCCAGAACCTATGAAATCAGACCATTGCTGGATACAGGGGACGTCAAGAATTGACAATCGCCCTACAGGCCGAGCTCAGAGCTGAACAGCAGCAAGCATTGGGTGTTCAGCTGGAATTTGATATATGGACCAATACCCTAAATCTTAAAGGCACTGTCCCAGGGGATGAGCTGAGACGACCAACCGAAGAGAATGCCATAATAGTGGGAAAATTTGGCAGGACAACTGGATTGACATTTGGTCTGGGGAATGAAGTCAAGTCGGTGCGGCGAACAACTGCAGGCAAATCTCTATGGTCCGAAGAGTGGTGCATTGTGGGACATAGAAGGAAGAAGGACGATCAAACCAGGACAAATTTACGGAATCTGGTGATCCGGGGTCCTGCATATTCGATCTAAGGGTCGGATTGCTGGGATAGTAACTGGTGTAAGAGAAACTGGCACAGGAGTGCATGGTACAACATACGCCACCCCTATTAATCGTCTTCTTGACGATATTCGTTCGCAGTTATGATGGGCTTGAAGTGGAGCTGGTATAACTTTAAGTCAAGACAGTGGCAGGTGGATTAGAAAATAACCGGCACATTTTACACCTCCTACAAGCATAGCAGGTAAGAACTACCTAAAGTTTACCTAACCTTAGGTACATATAGCTTTGGGTACTCTTTAGGAAATATTAGCCCTATTATTCTTCACAGTGTGCCTATTATTTTGCGATCCGCCTGAGTGGCTTATCGCGAATTATGAGCATGGTAGGATCGTATTAGTATGCTGAAGGAGCCTGGACCCTAAACACCTAAATATTCTTAGATTTAGGTCTAAGGTTTCCATATGTCACAAACCTGATAGCTAGAGATTTTAATAACAAACCCCTTTTTCAATCATGTGATGTGTATTAAGTAGACTAAATATTCCTTCACAGCTTATCATTCGCATTCTTATTGAGCTAACTTCGACTCCATCGATACAATCTCTCCATTCCTCAACCCTAATAGGAAGCTTATCCTCTTAGTTGTCATCCAAATCTTTACGCATCCTCCTACAAAGTGTCTCTAACTTCCTCTGTGTCTTGAACTCTACCGACACTCAACCTAAGACTAATGACCCTGCGGAAGTTCATAGGCCCATTCAGACTTCCCAGCCCAAAGAGGAAAAGAGTTTGGGTTGTGCTGATAATTGTCTTGGGGCAAAAACACGTCAACTGCAGACTGAGCGCAACCTTTGTTTTTGACCTGGCGTCTCTCGAAGCGATCTTCAACCCAGTCCATCCAGATAGATCTGGTCGCATACATGACAGGAAAGTGACCAGCTCCCGGGACACTCAGAAACTCGAGATCACCAGGGTACTTCTTGCAGGTAGACTTTGAAGTGGCCATAGATTCGTTGTAATGCACAGCCGGGTCTTTGTCACCCTGTACAACGAGCATAGGTCCCTTCCAAGGCCGCTCACCAGGATCAGCGATCTGCTTGAGGGCTGGCACATACCATGTATCCATCCAGTCTGGTTGGACAATTTCCTCTGTAGGCTGGAAGAGAAAGTCACTAACGCTCTGAGATCCTTCAACTTCATCGAGTAGCTTGACTCGGTCGACACCCAAAGGTGTTAGCCAGTCGCCAAGCTTGAACTCAGGGTAGACCTTTTTCAAATATTTGCCGACCCAGGTGGTAATGGAAACAGCTGGCAAAGAGAATCCATTTGTAGGTGGAGCAAAGAGAAGCGTGCCGAGATGACCCTTGACAAGGTCTTTAAACTTGCCCTTCTTGTCCCCAAGAAGTTCAGAGACGCCCCATCCGACAGCACCGCCCTGGCTGTGTCCAATGTTGACATAATCGGTAGTCAAACGTTCTGGGAAGGCAGTGAGAGCAGCCCTCAAAGCGTTGAGTGCATCTGCTCCACCAGATTGATAGATCCCCCACATGTGAGGAATGGCAGTCCCATCCCAAGAGGTTCCAACACCGAGTCCTGCATAGTCAGGAGCCACAACAGCGTATCCTGCCAAGGCCAGGGCATACGGAACGAAGTCCTGGTAGAAGAGACTGCGATGGCTGGACGGAGCTGCAGTGGGATACCAGCCGGATGTGCCATGAGTCCAGAGCACTGTAGGGACTTTGTTCCCTTTGACGCCACTGAACTTCTTGGTGGTGTATGGCCAAAGGATGTAGGCTGAAGCAGGTATGAGGGTGCCATTAATGTCTGTGGTTGAGTAAAGGAAACGAGACATGGCGGTTGAAGCCGGAATGGTGTATGGCTTTGGATCAGTTGTTTCCTGAACCTTGATGAGCTGGCCGGGACGCTTCGGAACTTTCAGATCAGAGGGGAGGCGGTAAAATTCATCCTTATGCGGGCCATCCTTAGCAAGGAGGGTTCGGTCAAAGTTGATGATGTTGTTGATCTGATCTCCCTCGTCTTGGGTCAAGTTTGCAAGCTGGAGTTGTTTAGACGAAAGTGTAAAGTTTGAGTTCCATGAAGTCGTTTGCACAGCAGCCTTCAGGCTCTGACCAGCTGCGAGGGTTGCAGAGGCCACAAGTGCCATATATGCAAGCTTAAAAGCCATGTTGAGTCGATTATAGCTTGAAGTGATGAGGCTTCAATCTCGAAAGAGAGACAGTCATTGATCTTATATACCTGTTGGGGAGGGCTGTACAGGAAATCATATTCAAAGGGGACTTCCCTCTAGTATCACGAATACGATGTGACTACATCAATGATATCCTACGGACTTCACGATCAAACGCATCAATAACATACATGCATGCACGCATTGATTGGATAGCCTTACGTGAGACATGAGTAGATTACTACAGGGTTTGGATCGTTCTCGGTTCATAAGCGTATCGGGGCGTATTGGGTCGTATTTGATTCCTAATCATAACCATGGCGCATATGTTTGGCCGACTCGGTGCCGTAGCTAATTAGATATCATTGTGCTTACCATGAGAACTCAAATGCTGGCTACGGTACCCCGACTGTTGGCTTTGGTCCAATTGAACCAAGAAAATTCAAAACAAATTGAAATTGAAGTGGACAATTCCTTCTTCTCATTTGAACTGATTAGTCCGATTGGCCTTGATATTTGTTTCCATCATCCATGTCATCCGCGTCATAGCTTTGGTGATGCGTGCATCAATTAGCTTGATTAGAATTTCCAGATATCCCATTCTTGATATCCTCCATCATTCTGAATCGTTCTCCATTACTTCTAAACTCCAGTATGGTAACTCTCTTGCAAGAATTCCCTGGGTAGAATCCCCCCCATCCGATTCCAGATCTTCAGAAATATCAACAAATCGTGGTGGATCTGGATCTGAAAATAATAAGGCCGTACGTGACATCTTTCGACGCATACGTCGGGCACTGGAATCAGCACCGTCGGCATCCAAACCGCTTTCATTGTCTTCGCTGTTGCTAAGTTCACCGAGCATTCGGCGTTTCTTGGGTCTATTGCGCCGCCTTAGTTCTTTCTGCTTCCTGGTGTAGACCGCTAACGCAGAATCGGTAGTGTTGTCCGTGTCTGAGGATGATTGATCGCTATTTAGTAGATCCGAGAAAAGCTCTGCAAGTTTACCATCAACGTTTCTATGCCTTGACTGAGGTCTACTGCTGGCTGACTCAATCTCGGTTGGGTGTATGACTTCTAAGCCCTCGATATTGCTACCGACTGAGTAGATCTCTTCCAAATCGAAGTCTGCAGAAGGCTGGGCTATGTCGGAGGGGCTTTGTTGGGATTCTTCTTCTGACTCAGAGCTCATAGAGCTGCTATATCCCTCCAACGAATATTCATCGCTGTCCTTTGAGTCTCTTTCAGACACCGGTGGCGAGATCATGTTGAGCTCTTCTTGAACAAATGATAAGTGACTGCCATCCGTATCCAAATCGTCATCGTCACCAATGGAGTTCGGTAAAACAGCTAGCGACACTTCCTGGAGGTGTCTTGCGAGATGCTTCAAATAGGGAGCACCGCCATTCTGGTACACAGCGGAGCAGAACACACACTCCCGATGCTTCGATATCGAAAAGTGATGAAATTCCTCGTGACAGGCCCACATTTTACTGTGTCTGTACATGACCTCTGGCTTATTGCAGTCTTCTGCTGTGCATATATACGGTTTAATGTCGTCAAAGACATGTTTCCTTTGGCCTTTAGCATATTTACTAGTCTAGAGGATGGACACTTACTTCCATTCGCTTCTCGTTTGCACGTTTGTGATATTCAAGAAGCATATCGGACAAGTAAACCCATCTCCATCAGACTCAGGCATGGGAGGAACTTTGGGACGCCCGGGGCTATTTGAAGATGCTGTAGTGGAGAATGTTGCAACACTTTCCAAGTCGTATTCCTCTATTTCTTCGACAACAAGAGCCTGTTCACGAACAGAACTCTGAGAGAAGATTGACGAAGACTCTGCCTCTGACGGAACAACTGAAGACGTGGGAATTGTGGACTTCATGGTCTCAGTGAAGCGGGGGTCAGTCACCGAGAACAGGTTTTCAGTCTTGTTGTCATTTAATTCAGGCTCAGGCTTCCGAGGTTGAGCCTGTAAATTGGCAAGCATGGTAGCTCGGCGAACATTCGCTTCAGCTAGGCGTTCCACGATGGACTTGGGAAGGGCCTCGAAACGATCTCTTATCTTTCGACAATAGATCAGGGCTTGCTCGGACGAGACTGTGAAAGTCTCCTTAACTTCTGCGGTAGGTCTGTCGTTTGTCGTATTCGCATCAGGATCTAATGCTGGATTGTCCAGAGAAGGTGCCATGTCTAATAAACAATCAACATAAATCGAGACGTCTTCAAAAATCTCGTCTAGACCGTAGACTGAGGTATCCGAGTCTGATGGTGCGTACAATGACGCATGCCTGCCGGTGTCTGAATCCGTTTCCTTGATAATATGTTCCGTTGTATCCAATAGGTTACGGAGGTCATCGCACTTATCTGCTAGGTCCTCTGTCAAAACTATCGAATCATGAGTAAGGCCTTCAAGAACCGCCGTTCCAAGATGCAACAAAAGCGATAGAGTTTCGTCTTTGAGTTCTTTGCACCTTGATAGGGTCCTATCTAGATTCCCCTGTGTGACTGATAGACCTTCGGCCCATAGGAAGAACCTTTCGGTGTCGTTGAGGCATTGTCGATAGGCTTTGAGATCTTTCCCTGAAGAAATGGACTTGACAAGACAGACCATCGCTGTGTTGATGGTCGCGAAGAGCTTTGCGACTAGGCCATGGTCATTTTTGGACTGGCTAGGAGCTGGTACCCAAGTTTCAATATCTTGTCGACTGAGAAATGAGTTGGACATGATGAGGGAGTCGTTGCAGCCAAAAAGAACTTTTTCCTTGGGCTTGGACGAAGATGATAGTTCTTTTAAAGGTTTTGTAGAATGGCTTCTTCCATGATAAAGGGCTCAGGTCTTTGCTAAGCGCCAATCTGCAGATTGAAACCACAAACTGACCAGTAATGTGCAACAACAGACATTGATTATTGGCTGAGTGAAGGAGCTGAAAGAGGGGTATGTATGAAGCTGAAAAGGCTTTCGAACCCCTCATTTGCGATCTGGTTCTTCTGTCCTCTGGAAAGCGATCCCGTCTATCTCCAAGTATAAAAATATGAGCGGAGTTGAATTCATCGTTGGGGCTGTTCTGGGCTCAGTCCCCATTGCCGTTGAGACGTATGACCGCTCAAAGAGAGTCTTTCAGATTTTCTCCACATACAAACACTATCCGCGGGAACTCAGAGCGATCGATGCAAAATTCGGAGCCCAACGTGCCATATTTCGAAACAATGCCATAAATCTCCTCGATGAGATAACAAGAGATAGGTCAAGAGTTCAAGAAGTCATGAATCGACCAACATCAAAGACCGGGAAACCAAGTCTAATTATGGCCACTGTCTATCATCATCGTCTCGAAGCACTTCATGATTCTTTTACATCTTGTTATCAAATCGCAGAGCAGATGCAGAATACTTTGCAAAATCTCTGTAATCAACTGGAGCAGCTTGTTGGGACAGGGGGTAAACAGGACGTAGGCATTCCTCATAGGACACTCTGATCATAGGAACTGCATTAACAAACCCTAGACGTTGACTGCTTCTGAGTGGTTGAGAGCCTTCAAAGCCCGGTGCAAACTTGGCCTCAATAAACCTCAGTTCGGAGAGGCCATTGAGGAACTACGAGGACTCAACAGAGATTTTGAATCAATCGCCACTCAAATTACCAAGGCACTTCTGGAGATCCTCCAACACGATCAATGCCAGCCTACTTCTACGAAACGCACAGTTGGGAGCCTCAATGTGCTGCAGAGATATCACCGGATTCGGCATGCTTCCCGGTTGCTGTACTCTACACTTCAAGTTCAGTGGAGTTGCTCATCTCATAACCGCCACTCATTCGACATGCGAATAATTGAACGGAACTCTGTCAAGGGTAAGGAGCCGGCTTCGACGACCCAGTGCGTCACCTACGAACTAGCTGTCACGGGCGACGCAGCTGAGAGCGCTTTGCGGCTAGAAGTTGAGCAGTCGTGCGAATCAGACGACGATGATCCAGATCACTCTAAAAGCCAAAACCCAACTATAAAGATGTTGGAAGGCATCCTTAGAGAAAATGCAGAAAATCTCAGATCCGACAACAGGCCGTGTAATGGAAATTTCCGGAGAAACTTCAAAAAAGCTAAGAATCAACACCAGCAAATGAATTATGTCGACTCGGGCACTTCGTTTGGCTTGCCTGCCTTGAGAGGATCTATCGCCACATTTCAGATCAATGAATCGCTTGACCCTGCCTTAGACTTTTCTCCAAAGCCCACGGCAGATCTGTCTCTTGTCCTAGACTTGTGCAGTGTACATCACGACTCCACGATATCTGGTGATAATCGGTTGTTAGTTGGATGTTTAAAGGCGCCTCGGACTGAATGGTTTCTCCCGGTGAAGTCCCAGACTACTCGAGCCACGACATCCCTGTCTCGCCTCATCAGTTGGATTTCTGAAGAGCCGGTATTACGTTCTCTACCTCGGCCACTCCTCGTCCATTTGGCCGGCAACGTAGCTGAAGGCATTATGCAGCTTTACTCAACACCGTGGCTTGCATATACAAATCTGGGACAGAATGTCCGTTATCTTGAGCACAGAGAGAAATCCTCCGATAAGGTCCAATTAGAAGGGCCATTCTTCATGACAAGCTTGGAAAGCTCTGAAAGCACTGGGCAAATACAATCTGATCCCTCGCTTGAGGCAAGCTGTTCCAGTGATAACTCCACTTTGAACTGCAAGGAAGCCCGAAACAAACTTCTTTTCAATTTCGGGGTCTTGCTTTTGGAGATAGGATACAGTAAGCCATGGCACGAACTCAGGGAGAGTGTATCAAAGACTCAAACACCTAGGGGAGAGAGCCTCTCCGACTATCGCGTTGCAGAAAGATTGGCACACTTACTCATCAACCAAATGGGCCTGACATATCCCAAGATTGTCAAAAAGTGTCTAGGGTGCGACTTTGGACTAGGCGAGACAGACATGGCAAATGAAGATTTACAGCGTCAGTTCTTGGATGATGTTGTTTTGGGTTTGCGGAGGTTAACAGATCACATGAAAGATACTAACTTTGCGCCACTAGGGTAGGGTTTTGTGTACGTGAATGTTTGCTGAGGCTTTGTTGATTTACAAACCTTAAATCATTGGTATAGACAGGAGATCGGATATATTAAGATTAGAGATGAGAACAAAGGTCGATTTAACACACAGATACTTTAAACATGAGCTCTTTTATGGCGCATGAAACCCTCCACTCAACATCCATACCTATATTAGGCTGCCGCTGCCTTTCAATGTTATAGATTTCTTTTTACCTACCCTCTCACCTTCTCTTCCAGCAGATCCAGCACCCCATTCGAAACAGAACATCATTCTCACCGCACTTCTGATCACCAGTCTCATCAAGGTAAAGGCAAGAAAAGGTCCTGCGCCCTGTCAAGGAATCTCCCTAATCCCATTCTTCCAGATGCCTAAACTTCAAGGTATTGCCGGAGTCATCACTCCTGCAACTATTCACGTGGAAGTCTCCGGCAATGATGGTCTACGCATCCCTTACACTTTCCATGGGATATTCTTCCCCCTACTCCGCCCAACAGGTCCAATCCGCATCACAATGAAATACGATGACGACTCTCAAATTGAACTTGGAAAGCGTTATCAATTTGAGGCTAGTTCGAGCAATGGCAAGCTGTCTATGATCCTAGACTCGGGGGTCAAGATACGAAGTCACAAGGATGCCGATCCAGTTCCCGACCTCCCAAAGGTCGTCGGCTGGGGAAGATGGACCAGGGGCGCGCCGATGTTGCAAGCCAGTGCGATCCCCACATTCTTGAACGTAAACATCGCGGCGCCAGCTTATGCTGCATCGACAACCAGGGCATTCCCGCCGTTCTTTTCACCTCGCCGACGCTGAGTCGGCTGGTTTGTCTTCAGATAAAGTTTTATCTGAGGAGATCCAATCACAGCAGGCTTTCAACGACCAAGGTTTCATCTCCAACTTCTATCAAAGTTATTTTGCGCATTGTCATCCATGAGCGCCATGCTGTGACCTGACATCATACCAAACGACATAGATACCTCCAGCACATCCTTGAAGTCAGCTGGATACCTACCGGTACAACCTGGCCAAACACCAGCGACATGGCCCTTCCGATTATGGGTCAGGAAGGACCAGGCAAGTGGCCAAAGGCCTGGCGACACTGATTAAAGCAGGTGGATTACTGAACTATATCCCCAGCAAGATCGCAATCTTTTCACGGGTGCACAGGAAGAGAGTAATACTAGTTAGTCAATCGATTCAATACACTAAACTTACATGAGAGCTTTATAGCGCCAACCTCAGTGACTCGATCCCGGCGGATTTGGTCCTGGAACCATATTGGTTCGCGTGAGGTATATGGATTCTGAAACCGTCCTGGTCAGAAATCCAGACATCCCAAGCTTGTCAACTCCTCCACGAGCTCTCACCATCTTCATGACACCTGCCCCGTGACTCCGGTATGTTTTGATATCTCCTTCAAGAAACTAGAACATCCACGTTAGCCTCTGTCAATGTCATCTATTGCAGTCACGTACTGCTTCAGATGCCATAAGCATGGCCAATGCAATAGTTGTATCTGTCGCAATAACCTCGGAATCGATTGCTTCTTTGGCCATCTTAATACACATCAGATTGTATTGAAGTTTCTTGATGCCGAATTTGCTTGAAAGGCTATTGTTCGTGGTGGCGACGTAATTGCGACACGCCACTTGAAAGATAGCAGCCATCAAGCTCGCCTTAGCCATGGCATTTGGTACCCAAATGTTATTCATTAGGTAATGGAAAGATTCTTCATCCTCGGGTTCGTAGCATGTTTTGTATCCGTAGGATATGACATAGCTGAGGTCTATGATAGACAATGGTCAGCAGTTTGCTTTTTGATCGTACGTGATAAAGGATTTACATACAAAAGTCAAATAGGTATTGTTCATCATCAGAAAGGGGTCTTGCAAATGTAGTGTAGGCATCGTTGCGGGCACCCCCAATGAGCTGGATAGGGCTGGATGAGCGACCATGACGGTGCTCATATGTCTCTTGTCTTCTCGGTATGATTTTCCGATAGCGGGTCGTGTTGACTAGCTGCTTAGTAGAGGATGATTCATCTTCATCTTCATCTTCGGCATTGGCGTGGTCATGGCCAAGGTCATGTTCATGCTCATGCTCATACTCGAGATAATGTGTCATGAATCCTGCTATGTGTTGAGACAGCTGGTCGTCGGCATTTTGCTTCTCCTCTTTCTGAAGAGCTCTAGACAGCTTCGCTGCATGGGATCTAATTAGTCTGATACTCTTGGCATTGGTAACCTCATCCGGGTGAGCTGCGTTGATGAATTGAAGCGTTCCTGGTTGGAATTTCTGTTGTTCGCTGGTAGTTTGAGGTTTGGGTTGTCTGCCGCGTCCTCTTCTCTTTACCAATGTTATTTGCTTATTGACCAGTGGTCGATTTTTTTGGTTTGCGGGGGTATTCTCCATGTCTGTCTGGTGAGGAAAAGAATGACGATGACAAAGATGGAAGAAAAGAACAAAAGAACAAAAGAAGGTCAGGTTGTCTTCGTCACCAGAGGCAGTCTGACTCAGCGGGGACCAAACCAAATTAATCAGCTGACACTTGATGATGACGAACTAGTGCATAGCCAATAGCCTAATCCTAACTAGTAAACTTCGATAAAGCCTCAATTGCAAAACATGGTACTGTGAGAATCCAAGATATCCTAATTGTCATCCAGTTTCTTACTCTTGACCAAATAATCCACCACTTCGGTGATGCTGATCTCCAGACTGATCCAGTCACGCCCGGCCCACTTCTGGAGCAGATCAGGAGCGATGTTGTTTTCGATATTGTATATCAACTTTGGGTCTCCCGAAATAAAATTGTCAACAAATTTTCTATTCGGGTAGGCCTTTCGCAGAATACCCAGACAGTCGTTCCAATTGAACGAATCTGCGAGAACCTGGATCCGTTGACCTTTGACCTCAGGATCAAGTGCGGCAGCGACGTGAATAATCGCAACATCAGTGACGTGACTGTGATACACTTTTCACAATTAGTCAAACCCTCTATTTGGTAAAGAATTACTTACTCGCCGGGGTCTGTAGCTTCTTAGTTTTGCCGAGATAGAGTTGCTCGATCAGCTGAGGCGGTACAGATCGTAGGTGCTTGTCGTGTCTCGGATCACCCAGGATTACACATGGACTGACTGAGTTCACGACCCAAGGCAGCTTTTCTTCGTTGACAAATTTCCAAACAGCTTTTTCAGCTTCAACCTTGGCGGCAAAATAAACAGGCAGGATTCTATCGGCCTCATATGGTGGTGGAGCCCAAGCAGCCTGTACCGCACCGTCGTTCCAGGTGTCAAGGTTGGTGATGGTATCAGTCACCCCTGGAACTGGAAAGGTCGCAGCCCAAAAGGTCGAAGTGAAGACAAAACGCTTCACAGATGGTTCTTTGGCTGCAGATCGACAAACTGAAAGGGCTGATTCGATAGTGGCCGGGATGCCAACATTGGGATCAGGCACCAGGTCGCTGATAATCGCGACGTGGATAATAGCCGCTACATCTTTGACTGCTTTGTCAAAGTCATTGGGCTTGCTTGTATCAGCCACGACGAGCTCCAAATCACCATGTTTGGCGTATGGAGAAACGAATTCGTCGTTCAGAAGCCACTGGCTTGATTCCAAATCACGAACGGTGCCGCGGACTTTGAAACCTCGTTTGAGTAGCTCAAAGACGATGTGACTACCGGTATGGCCATTGGCGGCAGTGACCAGGACCAAAGAGCCCTTGGGGATAGTTGTAAGATGCTCAGACATGGTGATAGAATTCTGAAAGGATGAAATGTTAAATTATTCGTTGATGGTTAGGGATAACGGTGTTGGAAAATAGCAGGCATTCCATGCTTTTATAATCCAGCTTCTTTCAAAGTCCCTCTCTCTTAACAGCGAAACTATCCAGTAGCGCGGGAGAGAATGACTTCGCCCAAATGCTAAGTATAGACTCCCGCGAATCAGCACGAACATTCAATATGAGAACAGATTCCTATTTCGACAACCCGGCTGATTGACTTGAAAGATCTACTATGAGTAATAATGGCGCTTATTAGAAATTCATCGTACCTACTGAAATAATGTCGACGCTATTCGAAAACCAATTATGCGATTGTTGCCATTCCGAGAACCCCGAGCAAGCTCCCTTTTGGATCTAGCTCGATCATGAAAACAGCCACTGTTGTGTCAGCGGTGACCTGAGCGCCACCCCCGAGATTTCAAATTGATACACATTTTTCTTCTAATCTTAGTTTATCAAACTGACCACTGACTGATAGGTCAAAAGTGTGGAACAAAGTCTAACCAATTCACTGTATCGTACAGAGATTCTGGTGCTGCCCTCAAGCTAACAAGACCCTCAACGGTCAAATACATCCTAGTCGAGATATAAAACACCCCAGCACACAGCATCAGAAACCCATACACAGCATATTGAGACCAATGACATCGCAGCTTGACGAAGCGATCCCACCACTTCCCCAGCCACGGCCACAGGTAGAATAAAATATGGGCGACGGTCCACCAAACACCACTTGCAGCGATATACCCCGCCGACATATGCCAAAGCAGACGCTCCGCATCACTCGGGAAGAACTCATTCCAAGCAGCGAGATGAACACTTCCGTACATGATTGACACAAACCAAAGCACCATACCGACAACTTGGGTGTCTACTGCACGAAGCAGAAAATCAGTGGGCCAGTTCACGGCGTTGGGGACGACAAATTGATGCGGTTGGGCAATAAAGTCATGGGAGTCGGGATTCTTTGGGGAAAAGCAGTCTTGGACGGCCGTATAGTCTCGAATCGCTTCGGCACAGAGACGGTGGCGAGCGAGGCGAGATGTCGTGGTGTCGTTGGCCTTTTCGTCAACCTCCCAACCTAGCTTTCGTTTTCGCTCAGCCGTATTAGAAGTGTCTTGGCGTCTTATTTCTGCTCGGAATATCCCGAGCGTGCGTTCGGATGTATCGTTGGTGCGTTCTGGACTATTTTGATGTTGAAGCGTGGCGCTGACGATAGAGTTATCCGTGCTCATGACACCTTCACCCTCGTAGCTAGTTGGGGCCACATAAACTAGATTCTCAAGCTCTGAGGAAATCCATGCTGAGGGTCGAATTCCACGTCGATACTGAACTCCACTGATTCTGCTGCTCATGTACATAAACG
The DNA here is from genome assembly GCA_033439405.1 of Fusarium sp. NFCCI 5145. Classification (NCBI taxonomy): domain Eukaryota; kingdom Fungi; phylum Ascomycota; class Sordariomycetes; order Hypocreales; family Nectriaceae; genus Fusarium; species Fusarium sp. NFCCI 5145. The sequence goes on from JAWDHB010000416.1 coordinate 82,390, forward strand.
AGGCCAGACTGTGGATCCCTTCTCCGGACAGGATTGTAGGCTCGCTCACTTCACGGGGCTTGTGCCACCAGAGGAGATAAATGACAAGTGCACATAGAACATGGCCAATGGTGTTAACTTCGAGAAGCGAGATCGGCAACTTCTGTGCGACTCGGGCGATGGTTTGGACTAAAAACCAGATGGCTTGGAGAAGAACGATGAACTTGGCAAGACTGTCGGCTTTGGACTTATCCTTGATATCATTGGGGTCCATGTCCGGGAGATGACCGCATTTTGCCAGCAGAAGGACTGCCGACGGTGAGCAGGTCAATCTAGACGTATTCGGAAACAGGTCCAGCTCTTCATTGACATCAATGACAAAGCCACCCATGCAAACATAGAAGCTATGCAGCTGTGACCATCCATGGCGTCTTCGAGGCTGTTCGGGAGATGTCTCAAGCACCTTTTGCATTTCAGCTGTGAGTAGCCTGGCGCTTTTCCACTGTCTCCACGCAGCCCAAAGGACAAGCTCAGGCGCTAGAATCCCCAATAGAACCCAGCGAAAGATACGGAGCCAGTGCTGAACTGAGGTGTCGCCCTTGGGCGGGATGTTGAGGTGCAGAGCGCTCCAAACACAGAGGGCAAGTGTAAGGATGCAAGACCATATTATTCCCAGCGTACCTCGGCCGTCTGGGTCGTCTCGCCAGCCTGTGATTTTCCCATCAGGATGGGAAGATCTGATAAGGGGCATTGCAACTGTCTGCTTGCAAGTCGTGCGAGAGCAAAGAATTTTGAGGTGTTATCTATAAGTAGGTAGTATATGAATAGAAAGTTGAAACGACATTCTGCCCTGGAAACGGGGTCCTGGCCACTTATGAAACATGAACAAGGCTTGGAGGAGATAAGGTACTTGTACCTAGGTAAAAGGTAACTAAGACAAAGCGGCCAAAAAATCACTTTGGTTTCGTGTGTAACTGGCGGTATTGGAGCTGTGCATTAGTTAGGTCAAGGCAGGGATCATCCTGGGGCGTCCCAGCGCGAAGTTAGCTCATGATCCTCTCTTTTCTGTTCGAAGTGACTGCCTACTTCGGTTCGGGACTTTGGTATAGGTACTCCGTACCCAGTATGGATATCCTTTCGTTTTTTGACCAACCAACAACTCTGGCTATCTGCCCAAAGACCCCCTAATACGGCGGTTTCAAGTAGCTCTGCAACAGGAGCGTCTAGTGCTGACACTATTTAACTACAAGGATCGGGCGGCAAGCCACTAATTTCCCTGCTGATCAATTTATTGCAGTCGGAAATGCCAAGATATGCGGCTGTCGATCCACGGCTCCAAGATTAATAAGCAACTCAATTCACACAATTGTCTCCTCTTTTCACCAAGACTCCAAAATACTCTCAGCTACAGAAGAAGAAGCAAGCAAGCTCCACGCTGTGTAAGACAATAATCAGCACAGTAGTTTAGTCTTGGTCAAGCCTTTCTTATCACTCACCAACCCTACACGTGATAAATATGTCTCGCAATCGCAAGACAGTATCAGCATCTCCGGTTCAAACACTAGTCGACTCGCCAGAAGGCGAAACCCACCTCACGACAGATACTTCCAGAGACGAGAGGAGCGCGCTTGTACAAGGACTCCTAGCCATAGGAGATATACGTCAGTATCTTGTTCAAATGTTGTTATCTGAAGCGTTGCTGACACTTTTGCGCATCAGCTGAGTGGTTACAGTGAGTGCCCGTGCTACTTAGAAGTCATCAAGCTAACTATATGGTCTCAAAGCGAAAATGATTTTATTCGCACAGGTTATAGAGCGCCGTCCAGCTCTATAAAGAAAAGTATTCGAAGTATATTGGCTGTCCATAATGAAACGGGTAAGTTCCTCTAGTTATCGGCCAAGCCGTTCTAACAAATCAAAGTCAACATATGGTCCCATATTTTGGGGTGCATTCTTTTCCTGGTTATTCCAGTGTATGTCTTTACCACTGAGATACCTCCCCGATACAAGGTGGCTACCCGCGAGGACATTGCAGTCTGCACAACCTACTTCATCGGTGTGGCGATATGCTTCTTCCTATCTGCAACGTAAGTCAAACACTCTTTTGTTAATTTAATTGCCTCTGTCCTAACAGTGGTGAAGCTATCATACAGTTTCAAATCATTCATCCCAAATTCACCATTTTAGCGTTCAGCTTGACTACCTTGGCATCCTTATCCTTATGTACAGCGCCATGATTCCACTCATATACTATGGTTTCGTCTGTGACCACTTCCTCCGCAATATCTACTGGGGTTTGGTTTCTGTCCTTGCTGGGCTCTGTGCTCTATCCACAATGCACCCAAGATTCCGCACGGTCAAAGCCAAGGCCGTCCGTGGAGCCCTATACTCTGCTTTTGGGGCCAGCAGTTTTGCCCCAATTGTTCATGCTGTAATCAAGTACGGTTGGGAAGTTCAGAAAGACAGGATGGGCATAATATGGTACGCATATGTTGCTTTGTTCAACGGAATTGGTGTCGTGGCGTATGCTCTTAGGGTACGTTGATCATTTACAAAGCAGGATCTTGCTTTTTGAAATTCCCGTCCATCAGTTGCTGATCCCATCTCAATCATAGGTTCCTGAGAGATTTTTTCCCGGCAGGTTTGATATCGTGGGGCAAAGTCACCAACTTTTGCATGTTTCAGTAATTGTTGCAGCCATGATGCATGTTATGGGATGTCTTGGGGACTTTGACTATCTTCATGACCACGGAGCCCAGTGTATATAAAAAGCATGTTCTATTTCAGATCTAGGAGCAATTACAACAGGGGGTATTGAAGATCTGATATGCTCTATCATGCTCTCAGCTTGGATAAGTAAGTTGAGATTAATAGAGAACCTGTCTTATCCTTTGAGTGTTATCCCCCAGAAATCAAACTGGTGAATATGCTTATATTTAGATGTGAATTAGTTTCATCAATAGAATTCAGACTGCCGACTAGTTAGTTCCATGCATGGAAAAAACGAACAGCCTGATAGAATGCTTCCTCCTTCGCAAATACTTGCTGCGGATCCGATTCATTTGCACGCACAGCAAAACCGTGGCTAGTACCACTATACAGAACCGAAGTGAAAGGTTTGCCAATCTTCGTCAGAATAGCATCTGCCTCAGCTTGTTTAGGTTGAGAAAATATATCATCCTGGGCTATGTAAGAGTCAGCTTTTGATGTCAACAAAGCTTGATGACGTTTATCTCACCTGCACCAGCGATTGATACGGGCTTTGTGACAGCCTCAACCTCCTCAGTGCCCATAATACTAGGGTGAGCAGTAAATCCAACGTCAACGTTTCCATTCTTCCCCAGTGAGCGGAGCACATAGCGTCCGCCGTAACAGTAACCCGCAGCATCGACTGTGCTGACTTTGAGCTCCTCACGTAGGTAAGTGATTGCTTTGGCGACGATCGGATCTGTGACACTGGGAGGGTGTTTGGCTAGGAATTCGGTGATGTTGAAGTCGGGGGCTTCTTTTGCTGGAGAGCCATTGAACAGATCGGGTGCAACAGCTACGAAACCCTCTTTGGCAAATCTGTCGACCAATCTGCAGCAAGTCAGCGGGGGACTAAATTTATGGTGAGAAATCTTACTGTCGGTTTTCTTTCAGCTGAATACCGAAGATATCAGTCAGAAGAAGAACGCCAGTTCTTTTGCCGGGCTTCTTGTAGCCAAGAAACTTCCCAGGCTTCGAGACATAGAGGGTCACTATTTCAATATTCAATTAATCACTCGCCCATTCGCAGTGGGTGATGATACTGACATCCTTGGTATTTGACAGTCTCACCCTTCAGCTGGGCAACAGCCGATTCCTCTGCCATCACCCCGCTCGGGGAAATGTAGGAGAATAAAGACAGAAGAACAGCAACAGGCTGGAAGAACTTCATGGTGAGGGTTTGTACTGACTACGGACGTTGAGGACCGAAAGAAACGAGGAAGGGACTTTATATAGCCTTTGAGGAGAACCTTTGCTGATGAATAACTCCGTAATCAACAGGCTAAAAACGACTTAACTGTCGTCATTATCCCTCCTCCACTTTCCTGGATTGGACGGCATTGAAGTATGCATGATAAACTCCGTGACGCATTGGAGCGGGGCCGGAGCGGGGAATTATGCTTATTTGATACAACCTTAAGTTATCAAGGCAAATCCCGTCATCATCGAATGTATATATTCGTCACCAATCACATCTTACCCATGTTAACCCCCCCCCCCCCCCCCCAATAGTTCCTCCTAGATGTGTTATTTGCAGTTAAGACCTGTAGCTAAAAGCTAATCTTTGCCCCATCAACTTAGTCTGTAGTAATTCAAGTGTAGTAGTGATATGTTTCTTGGAACTCGATAATGTGATATGCTACTGTGATGTCACGTAATGTGAAAACAAGAATGTATTCCTGGTGACTGTTATAGTATAATATAGTTTATAGAGAATAAAATACGTATTTCTTATTTTATCTTAGTAGTCCGGGCTATAAATTAGAGAGCCAGAGCTTCTACTAATTATTAGATATATAGATAGGAGTAGAGTTGGTTCCTCTATCTACAAGATCTTAAAACCTATATTATTATAGTGGTTATATGTTTGCTGTTTATTCTTCAACTCATCTGTCTGTCATACCTAAGCGGGACAGTCCAGTTATAGCTAGCTTGAAAACCCATTGTAGGTCAGGGTACAACAAAGACCAAGACAACTTCGTCATATCTAAGCAGCTATAATCTGGACGCTGTACCTTTTATCGGGGCTATACAGGAAATGTGCTGGAAGAAAAAGGCAAAGCTACACGAATCATTATGTTAGGGTTTTTATTCATTTATCGATGTAGTCTATGTCTTGTTTATAGTACTGTGCCAGTTATTGAATTAATTTCTACCTTTAGCAACGAAGCTCTCTCGGGGAAAACGTGGAATTTTCATTCGAAGTACAGTCCGGGTAGATATCTAAACTCCAGCTCGGAACAGGCATTTTCATCATTCCATCTTGGCTCTGTAAGGCTTTCGAGGTATAAAATCTACCATTGAAGAGTGTTCTTCAAGACCAAATTCAAAGATGCTTGATTCAAGTCAGTCGTGAATGGTTTATGATTTGGAATTGAAATGACTTTGAAGCCCTGACTAGGTAGTTATGTAGTCTTTGGTGGGTTAGAAGAGACTTTGAGCCCTACACCTTGATTTAAAAAAAAACACATATTCAAAGTAGAGCAATATAATTGAATGCCGTTACAGTTCTCTATTTAATGGACAGTCCCAATACTCGTCAGTAGGATCAACTCCTACTACACTGCTAATGACTGTTTGTACTTCATCGGCTAATTATGTACATGAACAAGGTCTTTGGCCGATCCGCACTTAAGGAAGAGGAATGGACTGCTTGTGGCCAATGAAAAGACCCTCGGGATCAATCTTGGCCTTAAGCTTCTTGAGTCGTTCAAAGTTACCATCGTAGAGACGTGAGCTCCACTCCTTCTCGGTAAGCTCAGTATCGGCATAGTTGACAAAGCCACGGAGCTTAGCACCACCCTTGACCAGAGCATCCTCGAAGGGCTTGATCAGACCTCTCATGTAAGTAATACCGTCAGAGGGATAGGCACTAGGGTTAACGGCATTGGCATCCCAGCGGATCAGCCAGAGGTTCTTGCCATGAGCGTATGCAGTATCGCTGTCCTTGATGCTGCGGGTGACACCGCCCCAAAGGTCAAGGTAACCAAACTTTGTCATGTCGGTGCGGTTGAAAGCTAGAGTAGTACTCTCAAAGAGAATCTGGGCTTGCTCGAGGGTGAGAGGGTGGTCGGTGGTAGTTGTAAGAGACTGAGTATAAAAGGCTCGGCCTCCGAGAGCTCCTCCATTGGGCTGGTTCATGCCGGGGCCAGCGACAGCGACCTCAAGGTCCCACCAGGGAAGAACAGTCTTGTTAAGTGAGAAATTTTTGGAGTTGATTGCTTTGAGCTTGTTGACAAGAGGACTAACAACGCTGTCGAACTTGTCGGGGTTGCCATAGAAATATCCAATTCCATCGTACGGTTGAGCCATCAGATTCCATCTGAAAGCAAAGGTATCAGGACAGTCCTTGCTGGTAGCGTAGTCCTGGATGGCAACGAGTGCCTTGGCGCCGTCTCTAGGGCTGAGGTTGCCCATAGAGAGAGTGAAGTTGATGGCCTTGTTGAACTCGGGCTTGAAGGTTTTGGTGGTCGAGGAGAGGACGATGCCGTACGAGGCACCAGCACCCTGGGCGGCCCAGAGAAGTTCGGAGCCCTTCTTAGCCTTGACAATGGTACCATTGTAAAGCATGAACTCAACCTCGACGAGGTTATCCATGGGAGTGCCAAGGTAACGCGAAGTAGTGCCGAAGCCGCCTCCCATACTTGAGCCAGTGACACCGACATGGGCACCGCGGACGTGAGGAACGTGACGACCAGCAGTATCCCAGAGATACTTTTGAACAGGGCCGACATGTGTACCACCTCCAAAGGTCAAGAGCGTGGTCTTGGAGTCATACTTGACGTCGTCAAAAGCGGCCATGTTGATGACCAAGTTTCCAGGCTTTCCGAAGCCATTTCCCTGGAATGAGTGCGCAGGACCGAGGGCATTAGCATGAACACCCGCATCTCGCGCACACTCCAGCGCAAGAGCAACTTCATCGCGAGACTCGGGGAATGCAATAGCGGCAGGATCAGGTCGAATACGCTTCTGAAACTGAACAGTCTCTGTAGCCCACTCACTATCAGTCTCGATGACGTTCCGCACGCCAGCCTTGTCGAGGCATTTGGTCAAGACCTCAGCCTTGTCCTGGGCCAAAGCGAGGGAAAAGAGGGAGGCAACGACAAAGCGTCGGAGAGAGCGTGGAGAGTCCATTGTTGTGGAACTGATAATCCGCTTGGGGAGATGAGAATGAGGCAGATTCACCGCTGTATTTATGTTTATACTTCACTGGCTGTGATTTAAGTTCGGGCGCCGAACCTGGAACCCCTGTCTTAGCACGTCCTCGCTTATAACAGGCTAATTTGCAGCGTTCCTACAGCTTGGCCACTACTGTGATACAACCTTTTTGGTAGCATTTTGATCCAGTTTAGGAATGGTCACGATTGCGAACTTACGAGTTGCTGTGACATTCAAACGGTACTTTTCTCAAAGAGGAAGATGCCCCAAAGGGAATGATCATCTAAGCTGCAGTTTATCTGACTTCACTACCAGCAATGGATTCCTTCCAGCGTTTATACCTGCGGCTTTTTATGGGGACCTGTCAGCACAAGCCCACGGTTACCAGGTTCGGGAAGCCAGGTTCCGACGTTTCTCTATTTCAGACCTTCTTTTTCTAGGTCATGTTCCGTTTTTTACGGATAAGAACACAGACGTGACCTTTTGTGGTGCTATGTTGCAACAGATGTGGACTTTTCCGCTCAAGGTGATTCAGCCGGTTGGGTAAAACGGAAATACGTCTTAGAAGGAATTGCTCAACGTGGTAGCGGAGGAATATCATCGTGGTAATGTCCCATGTGGTTCTGTGGAATGCCGTTAGCTTAGGATGCTTAGAATAGGCTCAATTACGAATTAGAGAAGCTTTTCCGTGACTGAGGCACCGATTGCTCTGACAGGGCGACCCTTGATGCGAACCATGTATTATGCAGGGGTTGCATCTCACTGTCAGACATCGTCTTCGCTTACAGCATAGCGACCATCGGAATCATAGGATGTTGGGTAGATAATCTAGTAGAATTGAATTGAAAAATACATAGTAAAGAAGATGGAGAGTGTAACCAACAAGGACCATGTATGGTCTCTGGAATCCGGTTTCAAATCTAAAAATCTATGAGGCCAAGCCGCCAAACAAGGAAGAGGTATATCACTCTCTAGTCTCTCTGTCCAGAGATTGTGCCTGACACATATCTGCATACACACCTCCCCTCGCCTGGAGTTCCTCATGTGTTCCCACCTCAATAACCTTTCCACCAACAAGGACAAAGATGACATCAGCGCTTCGAATAGTTGACAGCCGATGAGCAACAGCAATCATACTGCAGCCGCTTTCCTTCCTTGTCTGCTCGAGGGCTTCCTGGACAATCTTCTCACTCTCAGTGTCGAGAGCACTGGTGGCTTCATCGAGCAGAAGCAACTTGGGCTTGCGGATAAGAGCTCGGGCGATGGCGATTCGTTGTCGTTGGCCACCTGAGAACGATGTGCCTCGTGCACCACATGGAGTGTTGAAACCTTCCGGGAGGGATGAGACAAAGTCAAGAACGTTGGCTTGTCGAGCAGCTTCGTGGAGTCGTTCGTCCGATGTATCAGCAAGATCATCATCAAGACCCATCAAGATGTTCTCACGGACGGTTCCTTGGTAGAGGACTGGCTCCTGTTGAACCATGGACATTTCATTGCGGAAAAGGCGAGGAGATATTTCCTTGATATCTCGCTCACACACACAAATCTTGCCCGAGGTTGGATCGTAGTATCGCTCAAGCAGGGACACCAAGGTTGACTTGCCACAACCACTAGGTCCAACGACTGCAACAAACTGAGACGGGTTGATCTAGCAATTGTTAATAGATGCAAATTAAACCGTAAAACAACAACTTACATCCATTGATAACCCGTGAAGAACCTTGATGCTTCGGCTCTTGTATTTGAAGTGAACATCCTCAACAGTAACGGGCTGATCAAAATCGGGGCCTCGGTCTTTGTTCTCGTCAGTCTCCTGAATGGCAGGGTGCTCCTCCCTGAGGTTGAAAAGATAGTTCGCAGCGCCCTTTGCCCTTGTGAGACTTCCCAAGTTGGCAAACAGCTGTGCTCCAGCCTGACCAGCAAACAAAACTCCCATGAAGATAAGGAAGAACTGCTCCGCCGTATACTCTCCTGAGGAGATGAGTCGTGAGCCATACCAGAATCCAAGAGCCATGACCAGAAACTCAATCGATTGGGAAAAGGCATACGCAATCATTGAGATCGAGAGAGACTTCACAGATCCGATGACAATGCTTGAAAGAGTCTCCGAGTATGCGTGGATGAAGTCCGATTCAGCATTCAAAGAAGCAACAGTACGCAGGGCAGCCACGGCTTCGCTGGCAAGACTGGCACTCTCTCGGAAACGAGTCTCATTACTCTCATGGAGTCTAGACTCGAGACGGATTTTGAAGTAACCGGAGCCCATGAGAAGAGGCAACCCTGCAAATACCATGACGAGAGCGAGCTTCCAGCCATATGCAAGTGCGAGGATCGAACTCGCTGTCAGATTCACAATCATGACCAGGATGACGAAAATATTCAGACCGAGAAGCTCCTGCAAACTTGTGGGAACAGAAGAGAGGGTTGCAGCCAATGCCCCGGATGAGTTTTCAGTTCGGTCAAAGAAGTCAATATCCATGACGACCATGCGACTAAATAGCTCGAGGCGATACTGATGAGAGATAGATTGGGCAACCTCATTGGCGATATATCCGATGATGAAGTATGCAACCAAGTTTCCAAGAGCAATGACGAAGAACATTAGGGCGTAAAAGTTGGCATCCTTTGCAGAGGGTTCGCTGGAAGAGAATGCCAGGATGATTCGAGAGAATAAGATAGCTTGACCGGGCCAGGTCGCCGCGGCGATACTACAGCCGAGCGCGGCCACAATGATGTGAGGGAGAAGGGCTTTTTGTTCCTTAATAATGAGGAAGATGCTTGCCAGTATAGATCGATCCTTGGGCTTAGATTCTCCATCTTTAATAGCAATAGACTTCTCGGTCTGGGCCGTCATGACGCGCTCCACTGCATCGTCCGTATCCGATGTGACTGGTCCTTCCTTGGTGCTCATGTCGTTCTGAGCTTCGTTTTCAGGAACAGCTAGGTTCTGTGCACGAATGAGTCTTGCATAGTGGGCATCAAGCGCAATCAGCTCCTCGTGTGTTCCCTGTTCAACAATTTGGCCAGCAGAAATGACAACGATGTTGTCGGCGTCCTTGATGGTTGACAGTCGATGCGCAATCACAATCGTTGTTCGCTCCTGGGAAACTCGTGACAAGGCCTTTTGGACAATTCGTTCGGCGGTTGGATCTAGTGCTGATGTCGCTTCGTCCAGAAGCAAGATCTTAGGGTTCGAGACAACGCTGCGTGCAATAGCAACTCGCTGCTTCTGGCCACCGCTGAGTGTGCCGCCACGCTCACCAAGATAAGTGTCATAACCCTAAGCTTTGTTAGACATATATGTATGCAGGAGTGGGAATTGCTCACTTGTTCTAAGTTTTGAATGAACTCATGTGCATAGCTGGCCTCGCAGGCTTCCTTGACCAGCTTCCTCTGCTCATCGATGCTGAGGGCCTTTTGTGTCTCTGATAATCCCTTTGCCACGTTCTCAAACACTGTACCTCTGAATAGGACTGGTTCCTGTAAGAACTGTTAGGTCAACCGAATGTGACAACAATGTTTCAACTCACCTGCTGGACCAGCGCCATTTGAGATCGCAGCCATTTAACATTGAGCATCGACACGTCCTTACCATCAAGAATGAAACGTCCTGAAGATGGCAGATACCACCTCTCAAGTAATCCAATGACGGTGCTCTTTCCAGAACCACTTGCACCAACGAAGGCTGTAGTCTTGCCTGCCGGGATGTTCAAGCTGATGTTCTTGAGTACCTGAGTATCGGGTCGCGATGGATAGGAGAAAGAGACGTTGTCGACCTCGAGATGGCCCATGCATTCTTCTGGAACCTTTCCCTCGTCAGACAGAGGATCCAATGAGGATGGTTTATCGAAGATCTTGAAGAGCTCGGAAGCTGCTGCTGCGCCATTCGCGAGTGCGGGAACCTGGGGGTAGAGTAGCCCAATCGACGATGATGCTAGAAGTACGGAGAGAACAACACTATAGGTGAGAAGCCAGTTAGTACAAATGTTGTGGGTCAGGAGTTCGTGGTCCTTACGTGAAGACTGTGCCAACAGAGTCAATCTCACCACTCTGATACATACGGAAACCCTGCCAGAAAGCCAAAGCGTTTCCGGAGTACATACAGAAGTAGGTCGATGAGCTCATCACACCGTACATAAAAGACTTCTTCTTTCCGTACACATGGGCTTCCTTGAGATAATCATCATATCTAACCGTCATTCTCCCCTGGGCCCAAAAGGCATGGACCGTCCGAATGGAGGCCATAACCTCTTGAGCGAAGACGTTGGCTTGCGAGTAAGAGCCCTGAACCTTAGCCTCGATGGGTGCATCGAGGGTCATGCCGACGCCAATGATGATGAAGAAGAGTGGGACAACAGTCAGGGTGATGAGTGCTAGTTTCCATTGAACTGCGATGGCGACGACGAAAGCTGAGACAAACATGGCGAGCCCCTGGACCAGAAGTGACAACTTTTCGGCGATGCCCTGGTTGATAAGAGTAACGTTGGTTGTTATCATAGTGACAGGAGACCCAAGGTTAGCTGTATCGAAATACCAGATCTCTGTGCGTAAGAGGTGTTCCAAGAATCGCTGTCGAAGTACTCGAGTGGTTCGAATACCAGATATCGTGATAGCAGTCGTAGCGATATAGCTGAGGACAAATTTGCCAACAAAGAGATAGATGAACCAGAGCACAAACGTGTTGACTTCATCTTGAAATTCACCGGGATCGATTTTGCCACTTGCAAAATCGCTGAATTTTCCAGTGAATTGTCCAAATACGATCGTCATCAAAGGGAGAGTTGCACCGGAGGCGATGGAGGTAATAAGGGAGGTAACATTAAGAATCCAGTCGTTTCGGTCGGCAAATTGGAAGACGCGCTATAATTCGTAAGTGATGAACATTTCTACCAGGTGAGAGACAGACATACCCATAGATCTCCTAGTTCGGCCTGTTTCTCAGCCTCATCTTTTTGTGTAGTAGTCGACTCCTCGACAAGGATCTTCTTCTCGTTCTCGGCGTCCATCATCGATGTTAGTGGAGCCTCTATGATGAAAGTTAAGTAAAGTAATAGAAAAAGGAAAGTTTAAAAAAAAAAGAGAGGCTAGAAGCCTGAAACAACGCTGGAAATGAAAGATGTGAGCTATTGAGATTGTTGATGAATGGTCTAGAACATGAGGCGCGATTGAATACTTAAACACCTTATCCATATGCATGTCCGAACTAACATAATAAGCAAGCGGGTAATCACAGAATGGCTCATGCTGACTGCCAAGACTGCTCTCCCATAATTATCTTTACCAAGAGCCAATTCCCATCCTGGAATACGCTGCCTTGTCTTACAGGGAGGCTCGGACAGCCAATCGATATGATCTGCGCTAACAAAATTAGGGGATTTCGCAGGGCTCGGGACCACGGGTCCGCGCCTCCGAGGTAGCGAGGAGTCAGCTTTCCATCTCCGTGAGCCCGTCCCCCCGTCATTCCGCAACACAACTCTGACCTTACGTTTCGCTTATGATACAGCAATTGATGTGTGTGTGTCATGTCTGGAGAGGAGACAATTTTGGCTAGGCGAGCCCGCCTTTCACAGGTCCCACGAGCGGTGCGTATTGCATTCCCACTTAGCCAGCACCTCCTGTTGTCCCCGGTTTATCTCTGACTGGTCAAAGTGTGAAGCATGCAAGGTCCGCAAGGTAATTAATTGCATACTCATCATTTTTAAAGTGCCATTGACTTTGAGTGTTTTAGATCCGTTGTGACAGAGCCCATCCATGTGGAAACTGTCGAGCTGCAGGTATCGCCTGTCAACAAGCCTATTCCGCTCAATCAGACGCACGCCCCAAGCCACCAGCAGACAACCGTATAACGCAATTGTAAGCCAATCGGTCCCTTTCCCAATAACTCTACTGATAATTTCCAAAAGGGAAGAATACGTCGCCACTCTTGAGGCTCGATTGGCCAAAGTTGAACTACATCTAGATAAACAGCCAGCGCCCCCATCTACGAGTACACCTGCAACAGCCTCCGCGTCCACGGGTCCGAAGCAAGCCTCATCTCTTTCCCCTGCTACTTCTTCTGAGCCTAGTGTCTACGATGTGGCCGCATCTCCAGGCGGTGCCTTATACGAGGGAACTTCATCCTTTCTTCAACAATCCGTGCAAGCCAGTGAAGAGGTTCAGCGTTCCGCAGCTGCCGGAACGCCAGAGGCAGCCCAGACTATTAATGAGTCCTTTAGCCAGTTAAACTCCATCTTTAATGCTCAAAATGACAAGAAGATACCTGTTTCTGGTTTCACACCATCAATGCCGGATATGGAACCTCTCCCGCCTTCAGTTGTTCTTATTATCCTACGCAAGATCAAGGGTAGACCTATGTCCAATGCTTTTTGAGTATTCACTTTGTAAAATGGAATCTAACTTCTGTTACAGCTAATCCAACTCGATTTCTCCCTGGCCAGGCACTCACTGACGTACGCTTAATCGAACATCTTTGTCAAAAGGTCTATTTTCCAACCGAACCTGTAACCCTGGGCCTTGTTACAAGCGTCAACGGCATAATGCGGTTAATCCTTAGAGAATTCATAATCACAAAAGACAATTTGGGAGATGAACATAAGTTGGAAGAATTGAAAGCACAGGCTGAGCGGAACTTCAACCGAGGCATTCAAACCTTTGAGCTTGTCACGGTACCTAGCTTTGAAAATGTTCTTGCTCTCACAGCTGCAGTCAGTCAATCTTCTCTCCGTCCCGGAATTCATTCATCGAATGAGTTTTCTTATTCTGTCTTCAGGTCCTTAAAATCCAAAACGAGTCTGCTCCAGTATTGGCCCGCTCTCTGGTCAACGCAGCTCTCGGTCACTGCCAAATGATGGGCTACCACCGAGAAGTTACATATGAAAAAGACCGGAGTGGTTTTGCCGAGAACAAGCGTCGACTCTTCTGGACTTTGTATGTTTTCGACAAAACGAATTCCCTCCACTTCGGCAATGCATCCAGAGTGCAAGACTTTGAGGTCGACGCAAATTACCCGGCCACAGTGGACGATATAGCTGAGAAGCCCTGGATGGAACTCTTCTGTCTAGCTATTAGACTGGCTAAGATACAAGGCTTGATATTCGACAAGCTATACTCTGTATCTGGGCTGCAGTCTCGAGCTGTTGACCGCCGGCAATGGATTGATGCCTTGGTGGCTGATATGCATCAATGGCGATATGACCTAGACCATGTAGGCTTATGCAAAGATCATCTTATGTGTCTTTTTAACAACTACTAATAATCAATGCAGATTGACGGAAGTACAGTACGCTTTGTCGAGATTCTTAAATTGTCAATGACACATTGGGACATCATGTACTACTCAACCCTGACCATTTTGTTAAGGAGTCCCAGCATGCCAGGAGTTGCCACAGACATGACCTCTCAATGCTTTCAAGCAGCCAGGCTCTCTCTCCAAAGCCATCTTCTCGCATTTTCCGGCTACGGTGGAGACAAGATGTTTTCCAAGGCCGATTACATCGACTGGTAAGCCGACCCCAATCTATCAATGCCCGTCAGCTTACCCCCCTTTAGGGCTCTTCATAATGCTTCATTCACACCCTTTGTCGTCATATTCCTACATTCTATAGCAGCTTCCAGCGTTGAAGATGTAGATCTTCTAGAACAAGTCGTCAACACATTCCGCAGTGCTAGAGAGATCAATTCTGGCGCTGAGAAGCTCTACCAGATCTGCTCCACCTTTGCACGGCTTGCTCGTCGCATGGTGGAGTCACGAAATACATCAGTTGGCATGTACGATCAGAATACTGATTCACTTCAGGTAGCTGGTGTTTCTGAGAATGACCCGCTTACTTGGACTGAGGTGCTGGCTCCGCCATCGGAACAACAGGCTGGAGCGGATGCCTTCTCGGACTTTCTCAATGATGACATGACGACGATCTTGGCCGATTGGATTAATGGACAGCCTCCGGCGTCGGACATGTTTGCCATGGATTTTGGAGAATAGTTTTGAGATCTTTTTGAGAATAGTGAGGGCAGTAGCTGTTGGCGGTTCCCGCAGTATAGTTAAAATGTGAATTCCTTCGCAGCAGTCGTGAAACAGTCTACTACGCATAGAGAACAGCACCAAAAGAATTCCAACTTGCCACAGCTTGGTGTCATAGGACTGAACAAATCCATTCCACCTAATTACTCCTCTAGGGGTAGACTGGTCCGTAGGACATTGATCTCCAAGACTGGTTGAAGATAAGAAATTAATAGGATCTTTGTAAAAAGGTGTAACAGACCTCTAGATGACTCTATATTGACGGGCGCATTTGCTAGCCAGCGATGCATGCCATGCAAAGGGGCTGAGAGAGCTGAAGCAGAAACTCCGATACAGAAGGCCGCCAGACTCGCCAACCAGAACGTGGCGAGCATAAAGAGGTACGCGGACATAGTGGCTAACGAAACTCTACACTTGCACATACATCCAATAGTATGCTGGTTATTCTCTGACCCACATGGGTAATGATGAGCTTTGTGCTGCCTGTTTCTATCCACTCGTTATCTTTCAAATCCAAAAATGCTGTTGCCTTCGCCTTGTCAGCTGTCAAGGCAACTGTAACAACGGCGGTACGTAATACTCACTAGGAAGTTTCGGATATCAGACATTGGAGAGTCCCTTATTTGTCTGCCTGACAGGCAGAGCTTATAGACAATCGGAGATGACTGCAAATAGAGCCGATGCGAGACTGGCACCCAAAGCTTACTCAACTATTTAACATACGTAGTCCTTCTTGATACCAATTCTTTACTATAGTAACTACCTACTCACCCGAGATATCTGTTCCTTGTACCTCTATCTTGTTTATCTGGTAACAGTGTTATTGCATTATGGCGGTAGGTTTGCAAATTCTTGTCCTTATTGAAGATCTTTTTGACTGACTATTTCTTTAAAGTCTGCTTCGGGGTAAGTCAATCGTTTTGTGAGAATGATTAGGTTCTTTGACGACTAATTTACACTTATAAAGCGTTTCAATTGACCAGGGCTGCATCACTGCAGCCAACGACCTCCGGTTCTCCAAAGGATCAAGCAAAGTCAAGTTCATCCTCTTCAAAATAACCGATGACGAGCAGAGTGTCGTAGTTGAGGAGATTTCTTCGGATGTTGAATACGAAACCTTCCTTAAGAAACTCGTCTCGGCGGTTGACAAGTCTGGAAAACCAGCTCCACGCTATGCAGTTTATGATGTGGATTATGACCTTGGAGAAGATGGAAAGAGGTAGGTTTTGTAAATTTCATGGTGGATTTGACTAACAGGCTGTGAAGGACCAAAACAATCTTTATTTCTTGGGTGCCTCAGACCTCGCCCATCAAGGTATCCATCACATGTCTGACAAGCTGTTCATGTTACTAATAAAATAATCAGCTCCGCATGCTCTACGCTAGTACAACGGAGTATCTGAAGAAGGCGGTCAATATCGGCGCATTTATCCATGCTGATGACCTGGAGGATGTTGAGTGGGAGGAGGTGGTCAAAACTGCAAGTGGTGGCAAAGCCAAATGAGGCCTGCAATCAAGCCTCTGAATTATATTTCTTGGTGTTTTAATGCCTCTTAGATTTATGCATGTACTGTATCTTGCAAGTAGATCTGCCTAGACAAGGATCTGAAACAATCAAGCTTTTTTCCAAAGGGGGGGATGATCTTGATCTTGATCTTCTGATTGCACTAACGGCCAAAACGTGGCCAATCCCCGGTGCTAGTGCTGCACGATGCGATAAAATGACGTTATCGCCAACACGACATCCTTCATCTTCATGCGGCAGGATTGGATTGGTCCTTTTGTACCATACACACTCGCCACGCGTACTCACAACCAGTGTGGCTGGAAAACCTGGAATTCCTCTTCTTGGTCCTACAACCGACAACGTCATTCTTTGTACAGGGTGCTGCAAACTTTATTCATTTATATTTATTATTACTGCGAGTCCCATCCATGGTCCTTGCCGTTTGAGACGGAATCACCCGTCACTTACATTCATCAAATTGCCAAGATGTCGCGAACACTGCTACTTTGTTTTATTCACGGGTTCAAGGTGCGCTATCTCTGTACTCCAACCAAGCCGTTTCTAACATTTTAAGGGTTCCGATAATACCTTTCATGAATTTCCTTATGTAAGTGGTGAACCTTGAAGCGAAAATACTCAAAGGCTTACACTATCGAAGGATCTGAAAAAGGCCGTCGCCAGACAACTTCCAGATGAAAAGATCGAATCTATCGTCTATCCCAAATATGAGACGGCTGGAGAATTAGCCCAGGCCTCGGAGGCATTTCTCGCGTGGTAGGTCATCACGAATAAATCAAAAAACACACCCAGCATGCTCATCATTGATTGACCTAGGTTGAGAGAACGGGTGATGGAAATTCGAAAAAAGAAGTCAGAAAAGCCATGGCCTCCTCACGACAGAGACGTAGGCGTTGTCCTCGTTGCACACTCAATGGGGTATGTGTTTTACCATTGTTTCGCCCCGACTTATCTAACAGAAGCTCAGAGGCTTCGTGGCAGCAGACACTCTCTTCCTCGCCATCAACGACAGAGCCAACAATGGGGACGAAAATGATCCCCTGTTCCCCCTAATTCAAGGCATTCTAACATTTGATACCCCTTACAATGGTCTTGCCCGCTCCATGTTCGTCTACGGTGCCTTTTCCAACTATCAAAAAGTCAGCGGCGTCTTCAACGTCATGACGGCTATATCTGCCGCCGCACCCGCCAGTCTTGCACGCCTAAGCGCTCGACGAGCTGCAACTACTGCAGCGACAACCAGTGCAGGTGGACCTCAGTGGAAAACATGGCAGCTGGTTGCTGTCAGAACAGGCACAGTCGGCGCCATCGCAGCAGGTGGTGTAGCCGCGTACATGAACCGAGAGGCCATCATCCAGGGGATGAAGAGCGTCAAGAACATCAACAAGGAGTCTGTAGCCGAAGGGTATCGCCAGAGTATGGATGCCCTCGGACAAGGTCTGGCTTACATCAACCGTGGAAATGTCGGAAAGTCGTTCGCCTGGCTCTCGGATCATGTCACGTTTGTGGGTGCACTTCTCAGACAGAAGGAGCTGAATCGTCGACTGGAACGCATTGGCTCACTCAAGGGTGTTGGCATGCATGACTTCTACTGCTCTCTCGGCGAGAACGGATACTGGAGCGGGGGGTATTTTGTCCCTGAGCGAACATTCTGCGCTGTACCTGAAGACAGTCACTCTGCGTATCCTATCTTTGACAGATGCGTTATGCCTACGGCTGAAGATGAGATTGAAGCGCATCTCAACATGTTCAGACCCGAAAGACACCGAGGCTACGAAGAGATGACTGACAAATCGGCTGAGCTCATCAAGGAATGGTTCCAAAGCGAAGAGAACGTTTTTGATGATCCCAAGTTCCGTGAGACACCTCCCGAGGAAACCGAAGAAACCGAGACTGCCAAGGAAATTCTCGAGAAAGATCCAGGCCAAAACGAAGCAGACGAAAAGGCCGATGGCGCAAATGAGAAGGATAATGATACTGAACTTCCAGACGAGTCACCCCTGGACATCGCTAACGCCGCCTCACTTGTACCCCTCCCTGACGACAAGGGTGACAGTCTCGTGGGTGATGCAGACATCGATGGCGCTGACACGGTTGAGAAGCGGACTTATCTCAACTACCTCTTCGGCGTGGCTCAACAAACCGGTGCTGATGCAAGGGGTTGGCTGCCAAGCAAGATCCCACAGATGCCAAATCTTCCCAACATGCCGAATATGCCGAATATGCCGAGCATGCCAAACATTCCAAGTATGCCAAACATGCCTAAGGTTCCTAGCTCCGTTTCATCACTGGGAAATGTGTCTATGCCCAGCGTGAGGATCTGGGGTAGGAAGGATGGTGATACTCAGGGTAATAGCAAGGAAGAGGGTGGCAAGAAAGAAGATGGTGGAGTCGAGAAGGACAAGGCCACAGAGGAAAAGAAGGACACCGTTGGCCAAGAGGAAGGAAAGGAAGGGCCCAAAGAAAAGATTGACGATGGCCCAGAGACAGCCCAGAAGGTTGATGTGGAGGGTGAAAAGAAGTCCAATTAGATGGCGAGTCCACGATGATGGTGGGGTTTTCTGCTTTTCTGCTTCCTAATGATAGTTTTAAGATTAATGGTCGATACCTTTCAATAGGCTCAAGTTATTTCACTTATATTCTATTGACAAGAAAATACAGACTAGAGCAATGAACGTAGTTGTAGACAATACTATCTTGACTTCCAATTTCCATCTTTAAATCCTGTTCCAATGCATAATCTCCACCGCAAAGTCCATCCCTTTACCAATTTTTCATATAAACCAAGCCATGCCATTCAGCAGTCGATAACAATTCTTCCCTTCCCACGACTAACACAGCTCAACATAGACTCCTTCTTCTGCTCCTCATCCAAAGCCACTCCTTTGTGCTCAACCTCTCCCTTACAATAGTCCACCATACATGTTCCGCAGTTTCCAACTAGGCATGATGACTCAATCTCAAATCCAGCATCAGAGAGGACTTGGAGAAGCGATTTTTCGCGTGGAACTTGGACTGTTTGGCCGGTAGACTTGATCTCTGCCTCGAACGGTTCTCCGGTTCCTGTAGTAGCGTCGCCAAACTCTTCGAAGTGAACGTTGGTTTTCGGATAGCCAAGGTCGGTAGTCAGAGCGCGGCAGGCGTTCATGAGAGATGTAGGACCGCAGCAATAGACGGCAGATATGTTTCCGTTGTCATGTATGGGCTTAGGGATGGCGTGATCCAGGTTGAGCCGCTGGCCCTGGTCTTTCGCGTAAATAGTCGTCCTATCGAGCGGTAGGCGGTCCATATAGGCCGCATCGTTGTGGTTCCGCACTGCGTAGTGAACTTCGATTTCAGCTGACTCTCGAGATAGTTTTTCTATTTCGCCAATGAAGGCTGTGACTCCGATGCCACCAACGATGAAGATGTGTTTAGAAGCCTGTGCGTACTCTTTTCCGTTCTGAGTAGCGGGAGCGTTGTTCCCCGGGGCGACTTTTATAACATCCCCAGGAAGTATATGGTCATGTAGATAGATAGATCCACCTCTTGAGTTGTCGTCGCGAGCAATACCCAGTTCGAAACGGCTAGTGGTGCCGGATACGACAGAGTAGGCGCGAGAGAGGCTTCCCTCGGGCCCAAACTGGATTCGGACGAAAGGAAACTGTCCAAACTGCAAGTCTTCAGTTTTATCCTCAGCTTCAAAGACGAATGATTTGATCCTCGGGGTCAGGTGCTTTTTGCTGACCAGTTTGTAGGGTCTCCATACAACAGGAACTCGATCACCTTCGAGACGGCCACTCATGTCTTCAGTGCCATGATCAAGACGACCCTGAAAGATGCCTACCATCTCTTCAGACAGTGCAGGCAGGGTTGCCAGTTCCTGAAAGATCTCAATGTTGTCCTTTTCATGGTAAAGATACTTCTGAACTCGCGCGAGAGACCATGTAGGGTTGATGCGTTCGACAAGTTCCATCTTATCACCTCGCTCTATATGGCCAGTCTCCAGAACGCGATAGTACCATCCCGTGCGACCAGTGGCCTGCGTCATTGCCGAAATCTTCTTGTGCTGAAAGCGATGATTGAGCTTGTAGCACGGCTGTCTCGGTCCAGAAACCTGTATAAGCACATCCTGTCCTACACGGAAGATATCTCCAATGCAGACATTCGTCTCCGACATATGCTTCGCAGAAAGGTTCTCTCCAAACCCACCAATCTTGAAGAGGTCCTCGCGGCCAGGCAGCTCCGCGTTCCAGACGTCGTAGTGACTAGCACAGTACTGATGAAGCGCTTTTTCAGGGCCGCCATGATGAATGAATTGCTGCTCATCACCCACAAGACCAACAGGGGTTACTTCCCATTTTCCTTGCCGCGCTCGCTTGTTGATGGCGGTGCGGATGTTTACACCGCCGAGCGGGCGGATTTTCCCTGTTCGCAAGCTGAGAAGGGTATCTGTAGGAGGTAGAGGGGCATGACCTACAGCGGAGCTTTCCATGATGGGAGACATATTGAGTCTTTTTATTTTCGGTGTATTTCTTGTAGTGTGATAGGTTTTGCTGTTGTTGAGGTTGAGATAAATGAAGTTGGGTGAGGTATTTGAGAAAATCTTGTTTGAGATCTGACTGGTAAAGCATCCATCCATCCACTTAACCCGATCAAGCAAGTCCCTAAAAGTTCCTATCTTATCGCTCCTACAGTAAACACCGGCTCGTATCATGAGTCAGTCCTATCAACTTAGCAATTATTATGTATGCAAAGTTGCAATATAGGAGGAAGCCTGAGAAACAAATGATCTCATCTCATCTGGTTGCTAAGGTTCAGAGATAGATAGAGACATAGACTACTCAGATTGGTGATATCTATGTTGGTGAAGTCTATAAACTACGTAGTACTATGGCTTTAAGCTGCTACGGATGGCCTCGCTATTGTATAGAAATCCGTATTCATTTTTCTCCTCACTGTATCAGTCTGGCATCCTGTTCTATCAACCACATTAAAACCTGTTTATTGGTTCATTTCTGATTTATAATTCTATACACAGTTCCAGATGAATTTCATTCAATTATAATCTTCTCAAATTCCCTCCCAACCCCGAACATCCTAGACATCTCTCGTCTTGCCATTAAAACTTGTTTGGCTTCTCCGATACGCTCAGCAGACTTAGTCAGTACCGACAGCATGTGGGTGCATTTCCCCCACCTAGAATCCAAGATCCATATCGCTTCCTGCTCGTTCTTATAAGCTCCTATCCAGGACTCGGCCAAGTCAGAAATCTCATCAACTGTTGCCGGCAACAATGATACCGCTCTCTTGACATCGGCAGGGAATAGTGTCTCTCTTTGGATATCAGTAGGGAATATATGACTAAAAGTCCGGAAGAGAAACTCAAATGCTTTCTTCCATGTGCTAAGCCAAGCCTCCTTTAGTTGACGCTGTACCTCCTCGTTGTATGTCCAGCTCCTAGCGCCACAAGGGCTCGAGAAGCGACCTAGAGTCACTCGCCAGTGGTCTATCTTCTGTGTGATGCTAGCAATATCCAGCTCGTGAATCAATTTCTCAGCATCATCAAAGGCTTTTGGATCCCAAAAGTCCTCAAGCTCTGCTAATTCTGATAATAAGTCGTTCACCATTGGTGATCTGCGATTGGACTTCCAATCAGGATCGGATTCCAGTTTAAGCTTCCATCTCTCCTTTTCTCCTGCTACGAAGAGAGAGTTTTCATGCTCGCCCGTGATAACCGAGTAGCCAATAAAGAGATTTGTAGCTCGGACTTCTTCACCCCTCAAGGAAGAAGCTTCGGATTCGCTCAGTTCGGCTGTATCACTCCTCAGTCTCATTATGCGCCTCCAGTGATAAAGAGACTTGATGATGTCCAGCGTCAAAGGATGCGATGCCTCCAAGATACAGGTTCTGTAAAAGTCCGGATGTTTGCTGTAAAGTTGTTCCTTGCTCATCGAACATACGATTGCTGATACACACGGGTAAAGCAGTTCATATGTAACGGCGTCCCCATCCCTTACGTGCTTGTTGGCGACAAAGGGCATTCTGGAGCCAGATATTTTGACCAAGGCCAACATATCACTCAATCCTAACATGCGCTCTGGACAGCTGCGAAACGTCGACATGGGTCCGCTAATGGCGAGTGCGGCACGTTTATTGAGCATTTTGTAGTGAGACTCGCGAAAAAGGCCATCAGGTGTGGAGGATTCTTCTATAGAGTCGAAGTTGGTGTAGTACAGCACAGCGATCTCATATCCTGATGTTATGAGGCATCCTGTCGTAGCATCCACAGCGTTGTAATGCAGCATAGTACTCGGGTCTTTGGTGGTGTCATAATCGGTCCAGAATGGGATGGGCCTGAATGAAGACTTCGATAAATGGCTCCCAGGTTGAGAAGATAAAGAAGGATTTCGATTCCAAAACACTTCCCAGCCACGCTCGATCTCGCCTAATCTTTTTGATATATCAGCTGGGGTGTAAGCAGTTTCCTGCAAATCCCACATGGGAACCCAGCTGGGGATACCATAACGTGTACGGAGCTTGAGATTTGTCATTGACTCGGTGAGTTCAATAGTATTATGCCGTCCTTTGTTTTGGATGAAATAGGCAGCAGTCCCAATGTAAACTTCGCGTACCGTCAGGTTGTAGTCTGCCTTCAGCACGTCGACTTCCTCACCACCAACCAGGCCAAGAAGGCCAAATATTTTATCCCTCATGTCGCCCGTCTTGCAGAGGGCAGTGGCGGATAGGAGTTGTGCCATATCACCTTTGTTCTGCGATCTGATCCATCCAATCTGCGTCATCCACCAAGGTACCTCAGCATTTTGTGCCTTGGCCTTGATAACCATGTCTCCGGAGATTGGTGTGGATAAGTGGCCACAATGAAGCAGGATGGACTGGGCCAGTAAAACCTCTTGGACCACCCACAAGCGGGAGAAGAAGGGTCGCTTGAAGAACGATCCGAGAACATCCTTTGCATAGTCTTTCCACTGTCTTGAAGGCTGCTCGGACGATCCAAATTCATTCTTAAGAAGGGTCATTGCCCCAACTTCGCCACCTTCACTACCATCAGTGGCTTCACCCACGTACCCGTGCACCACTTTGGCCTTGTGAAAGATGGTACCCATCATTGCAACTTGATAGGACCTTTCACTAAGGTCAGATTGGTCAATACAGATAGAGTCCACCCATATCAGCAACGGTTCCCTCTCGTGGCGTAAATGCCTCAGTGCCTGATAGCAATTGAGAGTGATTGGCAATGCCCTATTACCATGGCGGCCAATGAAGATACGCTGACAAAGAGAGGCATCGCCGTTTGCGTCTGCCCATGTGTACGATAAAGCTTCATAAGCAGGGGCCTGTTCCACGTCGACTACCAAGAAGCGACCTTCGAGAACCTTTTCTCGGGGAGCAGGAAGAAGCTCCAGAAGCCTGATATGCGAATGATCAGTCAACTCGGGATAGGTCACGGGCAGAGTCTGGCGTGACTGGTGAGATTCTAGCGTGCTTAACAGGTTGTGAAGCTCACCTCTCGCCCGTAAGCGTCGCTCACTTCTCCCGCTCGATAATTTATGCCTGTATACACCTGGGGATGGTTTGCTTCTACTAGGCGCAGAGCCTTGGCAATATCTTCACTAAATGGTTTTTCGGAATATTCCACGCATTCTGGCCATGATAAAGGCTGAATGGACTCTGGGACCGGTTCTTGATGGTCGTTAATGGGCGAGATAGCAGATTTGTCAATTAAATTGGTGAAGAACTGGAGAGGGCCGATTGTTCCACAGGCCTGACACGTCCAGAGCTCATTGTCAAATGGAACTGGATCCATTCGACGGCATTCAGGGTCATGCCATTCCATTCTGATAATTTCCAATAAAAAGATTTCAATGTGCAAGGTAGGCAGAGATTTGGTGAATTGTTCAAGTGGGGTGAGGAGGTCAAGAGGTTTTTATGTTGAAATGAGGCTGTGCCGCCAGGCAGACAACAAGATGCATTAGAGCATTGGGCCCTTATCCTTGCCCATTATTGCAATGATCTGCCACCTTATTTCAACAATCCGATCGTCAAATAGTGACCTAGAGTAAACGGCTAGGTTGAAAATCCCAAGTCTTCCAATATCAAAAAGGAATGTCGTCCAAAACATCCATCAAACTCCACCAAGCCAAGTCGTGCCAGATACAATTATATCATGACCAAATTGTCCGCCACGATCCAAACCAAAGACTCCATGTCGCCAACGCTTTAGAGAAACATCCATCACTTCTCGGTGATATACGCAGCCTTCTTGTTACTGTACTTCATCCGCTCTCTCTCCTCCTTTGCCAAACAGGTGGCACATATGACAGAGTCGGTGTACGAGGTCGTGGCGACGCCGTAGCATCTCCCGACATAGTAGTTTGAATTTCGGCTGTCGAACGGCTGGTGTGATCTGAGCCCACAGTTTTCGATCGGGCCTTGAGTCGCAGTTGTGAAACCGCAGCGGCTGCACTCTTCTCTCGTTTCTGTTTGCGTACACATGTTGAAGGTGTCGCAGGAAAGATTTGCTCAGTTGGTTCAAGGATTATTTATGAGTTTGTAGTTGCTTAGTAGAGGCTTGGCTTTCTGAAAAGGTTGCAGGTCATCGATAATGTGGCCAGGTCAAGCTTGGGGGCTGCTGGACCCCAACCCCAGATATATAGCTTGTCAGCTGGTTCGCAACTCAAACAATAAGGGCCTGATTCTGCCTAGACGAGGCAGACGAAGGTGCGTGTGAGGCGGTGTGATTTGTCTATTTTGATTGCATGGTTACACAAGCACTTTTCTCACAAATGATACATTTTATCAGGCCTGACTGACTGTTGAAGAGCATCACATCACAGGGACATTTACCATGACTAGGTATTGTGTCAGAAATTGATAGGCCTACTGCAAACCTGGTCATTGGCGCGGGATTTAATGATCAGCTTCAAGGTTGTATCGCCACGCTGCATATATGAATGCTTGCTATCGTTATAATTGCCAAACAAGGCTGATCTCCGCACATCCTCCCTCGGATATTGCACTTCTCAGCCAACGTCGCACAAAGACCCCCTCTCAATTACAAACACGCATAACAATGCCTGCTTCCTTGTTTTCTTTTCGCATATTTCCAAAATCGTTCCTCTACAGATAAGGCGCTCCACCTTGAAAGCAACAAGCCCGTTTCAATCC
Source organism: Fusarium sp. NFCCI 5145 (assembly GCA_033439405.1). Lineage (NCBI taxonomy): Eukaryota > Fungi > Ascomycota > Sordariomycetes > Hypocreales > Nectriaceae > Fusarium > Fusarium sp. NFCCI 5145. The sequence goes on from JAWDHB010000416.1 coordinate 107,988, forward strand.
CCGTCTCCGCGCTATTATTGTCTGCCGACAGAAGCTGTCTCACGGAATCTGCGGGTGGCAACCCAACTCACCTGCCAGGGGTATATCCTGCAACTCCTCTTTTACGGAACCGGGTTCCTTGAATAACTGGCTGGCCTCGATCGGAAGATCCAAATCCATCACCTGGAGAAAATCACGCTCGATGTAGTGAAACATCATATTAGATTTCACAAAGCCGTGCCAGCTACTGAATCATCGAGATGCCCAGCTACAGTTGAGACCAAGTGAAGCCCGCACAGTGACATACAGGAGTAATCCCTCAGTGAAAAGCGATGTACCAATTCCCTGACAATTTCTGCATCCATTCCAGACAGCTGGACACGGCGTCTTTTGACGCTCATTCCCAAATAATATCTCAGGACTCAGCGATCATCAGATGCTAATCAAGACTTCACTGATTTCAATCCCATTTTAATGAGCACATTATGCAGTATTATATAGGGGTTTGTAAGCCCCTTAAGGAAGCCTAACATATCAGTTATATCTTTCTTCCTTCTTTAGAGTAGATTTTATTCAACCTCATGACTGGCTTATAGAGCTTTATTAATACCCTTCAAATGATAGCTAGGCTTTTAACACGATATTCTGGATGTACCCAGGCGAAATATTCTTTGGACCCCAAGAAGCAGACACACAAAATCGGCTTTGGATAAAATGGTTCACCTTATGGAGGAAGAGGGGAGGAATACTATACAAATCTTGGTCCAAATAAGGATAAAAGAGACCCGAGAGATCAGAATCTGTCCACGGAGAAGGAGTTTGGGAAAGAAGTGTTGGCAGTCAATGAGGCTCAGCAGTTAATTATATGGACAGGACTTTGATTTGTTCGGTCTGTTTACTCATATTCAAACCTAGAGGCACAACTGTCGGTTCGTACCTGGGATAGCTTCAGATCATACGATTAGCTGCTGAGTGGTTTATTGCGTAGGTTTGATAGATAGAATTGAGAGACTCTTCGAGTTGAGTGTATTTCACATGATGCCACTTTTATATACCCCATTAGTCTAGTCTATCAGGTTAGTCGGTAAAATAAATTAGAATCAATAGAAGTTCGGTAGCAGTATCTCCAAGCAATAGGGTGCTCACATCCTTGACAGCATCGGTTGCAAGACACTTCTCTATCTGCAAAGCTTGGAGGAAAGGAGCTCAGACGCCGCGATTGCCCTTACCAGTCTACCTTTTATTGACCGGATGCTATATGAGAAGAAGCCCGAGATCAGCGAGACAGGTGGTGGTATCAGTCTTCAACTTCGCGCCTGGAATATGCCTGAATGGAATGACACAGCTAGGACTATCACACTCAATGACTTGTTCAGGTCTCTTAACGGTATCAGTGAGTAACAACAGTCATTATCATACTGGTATTTTCAAACACTTCAAAAACTAACTATCTATTGGTAATGGACGAACCAGAGAAATTATGTAACAAAGCTATCACTCTGAAGATACACGCATACATCAACGCAGTTTTCGACAGAGGAGAACCAAATTGCAGGGTGATTCTTTTAATCAAGTTCGTCAGCCAAAATTCAAGCTTTCAAAGACACTCTTTGGTGTTGAAAAGCTCCTCAGTGGAAGGATTGTCATCCGTCTCGATAATGGCATTGGATGAAGTTGACCTACTGATCGTCACATATGGGATCAGATCGCAAGTAATACGGGTTTTCTATTGAATCAGGGTCCAACTCGTAACGTAACCAGGCCGTACAATCATTTATCATCCCTTCGCATGGAATCAAAATACAGCGGCGGCCAGTCTTCATATCGCACCATTGTCAGCAAGTCCGAAGTCAATGACCTTGGTAATATGATCAAGGACCGACTTTATGACAGAATCTGAGTGGTAGATATATATTTACTGATACACTCGGGTTTATGGACTTCAAGGCCACTGCACGTATACCACGGCCCTCAGAAGGTCAAGAATACGTCAGTTGGGACCAGCCACTTGGTTTCAACACTCTTGTTCATCAATACGACGGATTCCGCGAGCCTGTAAGCCAAGTCATCCAACCAGCAGCAAAGGGAGAAACTCAAGAATTTTCTCTTTTCTGGATCACAACCGGACCGAGTAGTTGCTCTTGATTCCAAGGCTGTGGTTGGATATGCATCGCATCCCTTATCTGGATTCTTTGGGGCTGGAGTTGGTTTCATCCTTGACGATGTGTCAACACTGTTTAAATCTATTGAGCGGGCTTAAGCTTGAGGTCAGCCGATCAAAGTTGCATTGGAGATATGGCCGCGTTAGGTCGCCGCATTACTGTGATCAATACAATGTCCTGGATTGGTACGCCGCTGTCAAGGAGATTACTGCCGAAGGGCTGTCTGCGTAAGGCGAGATCGAAGCAAAAGTGAGAAAACAAACAGTCACAAATTGGACAGATGTGTTCTTATGGCATCCAGAATGTTGTTGAAGGTGTTCTTGAGAGTCTGGATGGTCAGGACGGCAGAGAGAAGGAATAGCCATATCCAGTTTACAATAATATATCAGTCATTCAGTTTTTCGATCTTCACGTTGGCTAAAAGACCAAATACATAATGCGTATTGCTTTCAATTGTTGCAAAAGCCGGATAATGTTGACGATGTCTGTTGCATTGGGGGGCGTCACAAGAACGCTGACTATCACGCCCCCAAGTCACAAGGCACCTGTAATCGGCTGCGTCGGACACAATAAACGGTGTTCAATTGCCACGACATCCAGGGCCAGCGGGAACGGATTGCCGAGAGACGGTTGAAGGATGTGGGCTTTTTATCCAGTTTCAGCCGGTCTTTCTCATATGCGGATCATCCGGCCACGAAAAGTGACATGCAGTTGGAGCATGTACTGCGGATGTGGAGTTTGCCAGCTCAGCGGCGTCGGCCGAGATAGACAGATAAAACCGCGGGATTTGAAGGAAATCGGGAGACGATGCAAGTCAAGTAACGTGAAGTTGGGGATTAAAAGAAACAACGTGGCATAATAGGGGAGAAAGGGAATGCGGTGAAGAGGGGAACAGGACGAGACTTGCATGAATAATGCGAGTAAGTGGGCTTGGGCTGACCATAGCATTATGCGCTCCGCTCCGCTACGTTGCGTTGCGTTGTCAAAAGGGCAGGCTTTGACTGTCCCGCGTTTTATACTGTAGATCTCCGAGAGTGGAAAACGGAAGATAGATGACATGACGTTTCGAGCTGGACGTTGCTGGATAAGGTACCAAGAGAGTCGCATCTACCATGCAGTCGGAAGCGGTGATGCTGACAGGGTCTCAGAAACACTCTTGCATGCGGCTGTTGGGGATTGAAACAGCCATTCACGATCTTTGTAGCTATGTAGGCACAGTAAGTGATGAATGACGGTGAGCTGGTCAACGAATTCAACAGTGCGCATCTGTCACTCTGATTGATTCATTCACCAAGACGTCAATAAATTCTGTCAGCTAAACGAAGCCACACCACCTCGGAGGCTTGTGTACCTACATTACAGTAACTTGTACATACTGTAGTCTAAGTGATGCGCTGGCGGTAGCCCGAGGTTAATAAAAGCATGGCATGCGGGAGCCAAAAGCGTTTTTGGACGACCTAGGATGGGGTTGGTAGTATTGTGCTGTAAAGAATGGCGATGACGATGATGCTGATCCTATCATGATGATGGGTGGATGGCGACAATTGCGTCACAGCTCCCACTGATCCGGCCTTGTTTATCCCCAGAGTGGTAGGTACATGTATCAAGGCGTGAGGGCATTATGGGTGAGGAACGGGAACTAAGGTTGAGAGATTGACTCAAGACAACGCATAATAAGACAATGCGAATAACCAAGACATGCATGAAAGTTCCCGCTGTCTCGACGATGTGCAGCTCCCGACAGCGATCTGGGCTTCAATGGGGTACTTTGGCGCTACTTGGCTCGCTATCTCGCAAACTAAGACAAAATTCGGCCTCTTCAAGCCATCCATCCGCTGAACCCGATAGGAACCCCTGAAGAATCTAACTAAGAGGCACAGCAAAGACAACGTGTACAGGAACCTGAAGAACCAGGCAGGTTACCAAAGGATCAGAGTTTGACGTCAAGTCAGATACCTTAGTAGTATTGTGAGTGAATATGAATATTCATGCTCATGCAACTGAGTTTATTAAGCATCAGCTATTAACCAACTAATGTAACAGATTACGATGAACGATTAATTTCCCCCTGTTCCTATTTTATAACCCCTGTCGCTGATTTTCCTCTCCTTTTCCCGCTTTCTGCCCAAGTAAATTCCACTGCACTGGGATGGCTGAGATTTTTAGCTCCATGTCAAGTGGGTACCTCAGAAGTACCATCGACCCCCGTAACTCCCGTCCCGACGCCTCGTCTACCTAGTCCCTTCCCTCCAGCTCTCCATCTAAAACTTGACCCTTCCCTTCCCCGACTGTTTGACCACCGACCACCTCAACCGCCGCCAACTTGGCAACTTCCCTCGGCTTCGTCGATTTCAGTCTCTCGACCTCACTTTCACTCATCCGTTTCTCTCCTTGTCCTACCTCCGTTCTCTTCTCCTCGACTTCACCGAATTCCTCTTCCGACTTGACGGGGCTGGGCTGACCTCAGCCGAAACGCGAGCGCGATGAACGCCATCCAACAAAAATGTCGGCCGAAACACCAGGTCCTCGTCCTCAAATGCTATCCCCGGACTACGAAAGGTGCTGTCGACGTGAAGCCAAATAGCAGCGAACTCAGTTATCTTCTCTACTATGCTACAAGTCGTCGCTCCAAAATCCAAAAGATTGGCGCCTTTCTTGAAAAGAAGACAGCCAGCGACGTATGGCGTCTGCGTATTGGGTACGTCGCATATCGCCGACTTCAAACGTCGACGTGTCAGGTCCCTCCGACTCAAGGTCTTTTATTGCAAAGCGCTCTTGACAATCGGAACTTTGTCATGATCAATCGAAATCTGTTGCTAACATGTGCCCCTCGTAGAAATGTCCAAGTCACTCTCCAGATCCTCTCAGCCTTGATGGAAAAGCTCCACAAGGACTCTGTTCTAATTGCCCCCTTCGTCCTCAAGATCCTCGACACCGTCCTCCGATCCGACGATATCACCATGATCGAATCCTCGCTCCCCACCTTCGCCGCCTTTTGCGATTATCATGACGCGGCTTTTCTCATGGCTGATCAGACCTATCTCCGCCAATATGAGGAAATCGTTCGATTATATGTTCAACTTGCTTCGACAAGCCCTGCGCCAGGCAAAGAATCACTTACCACACCTGTAAAAGTTCGATGGAGGAACGCAGGCCTTGAGGCGATCCGCAGCATCTCAACAGCCGACGCCCTTGCTTCAATAACAGGCAGCCAAATGGAGGTCATCATGCCTCGTATTCTCGAGAACTTGTGGTCTGAAACTCCCGACTTCCTCGAAACTCTACATCTGCGACTCGAAACGGAGGAAAAGGTCGACACCGAAAAGCAGCTTAGGCGGAGGACTAGTATTGCTACAGTTGGGACCGACGGAGCGAACGACCCCAATCCCGTCGCCCTATCCGGAACTGCAGGCGATGTTGACAAGCTTGCTGAAGAAGAAGTCGGAGTCTTGGCCCTGCAATGTCTGAAGAGCATATTTGTTGTCCCGACTCGCTCCCAGATCCACGGCGCCACTGTCTCCCTCCTTCAATTTATCCAAGAAAAGGTCGCACAGGGCAACTCCGTGGTCGAGCTTCATGATGATCGGGAACGAGATAACGGGTGGGCCATTAGCATCTACGGCATTATTTCTCGCTGGGCGCCAGTGCAAGATAGATACACCATCCTCGTGGCGGCTCTGGAAACACTATTGCGAATTCCCGTACAGGACACGACTCTCGACGAACAGCTCGCATTGGTAACGATTATGAGCTCCCTCCTACGATCCGACGTCAACCTCATCGGATTGAGTATGATGGATGTTCTCCTTGGTCTGATCAAGCAGATGAGGAAGCTATTCAGGCTACGAACCCCAACCAGCCAGAGTGACGATGGCAGCGGCGCAGCCATTGAGTCCGAATCAGTCGTGCACCAGAAGACTAAGAATCTTGTGGGCAGGCTTGAACTCTGCATTGGCGATTTGGCTACACATGTCTATTACACCGACCAGATCTCTGACATGATTTCCGCCATCATCCTTCGTCTCAAACCATCGCGGTCCTCTAGCGTCTCCTCTTCTCCAGCAGGCGAAAAGAATGGAAACAACGAAGCTGGACCAGGTGTCTCCACGATTGAATTGAGTGACAGCCAGCAGCTCGATCATTATTTCTGCCTCAACACTGGCAGGGCGTCTGGCCTCCGTGCTATCAAGGAGATTCTCCTTGTTGCGAACCCTCAGAAGAAGCTTGCTGGCAACATGGGCTTATCTCGCAGCCCTGTGCCCATTCAAGTCTGGGAAGGAACGCATTGGCTTCTCCGTGATCCTGACGGCCACGTTCGTAAGGCTTATATGGACGCTCTTATCACATGGCTTGACCGAGAGACAACATTCGCGAACGAGATAGCCGTTGAAGAGAAGCTCCCTCGTTCTCGCTCATCTTTGAAACTTAACAAAGGCACCCGTCGAGCTGTTTCAAATGCCTCCAACCGGGAGCGAGGATCAAAGCCACGCCAGTCACAGTTTCTGGCTCTGCTGCATCTGGTCATCTACGACAACGCTCTGCAGTTCGTCGAATACGAGAACGATCTCGTCATGCTCCACATTCTTCTCACCAGGCTGGTCTTGCAACTCGGTGTAAATGCGGCTCGATATGGCCTACCGATGATCTACCGGTTACAGGAGGATGTCCAAGAGATCGACAACCCTCTGTATAAGGTGCGGACTGCAGCGCTATGCCATGGATATTTCTGGGCGCTCACCGAGAAGTTTGACTTCAAAGATTCTGTGATCGGGGTGGCCATTGAGCAAGAGGTGGCGCGCCGCAGAAGAAAGGGATTCTGGGTCCAGGGTATCAACATGCCCCCTCCCGAGGTTGATCGCGTTGGAATTCCAGGCGAGGCGCGCCCACAGCCAGATTGGGATTCATCTTCGCTTGAAAGAGAGGAGCTGCTTCCATTTGACGACAGAGAAGCTCTTGTAGAATACATCGTGTCGCATTATCACGATAGCCTGCAAGCACCCCCCGGAAGCCCTGGCGCATCCCCAGGCAGGACCCTTTCTGGACCGATCCTGGGCTCAAGCATGACAGGACAAGTTGAGCCCGAGTCGGAACTGCCAGCTGCATTCCGCGAGCAGATGCTAGCTGACTGGACCAGAGACGCAGCGGGAGCCATGCTTGCCTCTGCTGGAAAATCGGAATCTCTCACAGGATCAAAGACAGAAACCTCGGGCACACAGCGAGGTCACCTCACGGTGAGGACCAACGGAAACGGAACCGCTAACGGCAACGGACCGACATCGCCTTATGGAAGTCAGTATAATCTGATGAGACCTCACTCTTCGCATGGTCATCGCGAGAAGGATCGAGAGGGAACGATTCCCAAGCACCGTAAGAGCAGCCTTCGAAGTGCTGCCTCGCCAGCAGCCCTTTCGACAGGCAACCGAGGTACAGTTGCCTCGGTCGATCAGCTAAAGCTCGTGCTATCAGGCAACCCTCCACCCAAGACAGGCGTCGTAGGAGACGATGACAGCGGAGACAGCATGGTTAGCTACGATTACAGTCCTTCAGAGATGAGCTTTAACCCTGCTGCGCAGAATGATCAGCCAGGTAGTCCAACAAGCACCAAGCGCCCTGGCACTGCTTCCAAGCGAGGACCTCTGAGCGCACACCCTCCCCTTGGAGGAGCACCCAATCTTCATGACGAAGATCAGGAGGACGAATCGGTTCCTCCTGTTCCACCACTGCCGGACGTGAACTTGTTGGGAGGCAAGAGGAGTCCGATCCAGTCGATTGAGACGTCTTTCCAGGATAAATCGGCGCGTCGCAGCCTCAACAGCAGAGGCGGAGACGGAATGCAGCCCAAGTCGGTACGTTCACAGGACACCAAGACGATGGATCTGCAGGATCTCCTTCGAGGGATTGAAAGCCGGCCGAGCGAGGGAAGTTTGGGTAATGTGACAAGACCTCCATACTAGGACATGGATATAATAGGAGTTAAGGAGCGAAGGGATGGATGGTAATAGCGATGGGTGATTTGACTTGTTGAATAGCGATACTAGTGTAATTTGTCAGAGCTGGAGCTTTAGCAGAAAATGAAAAATGATATTCTGAGCATAGCATGGCTGCATGGGCCATTCTTGGAGTGGATGGTATCCATAGATGCTCCCAGGTGGATTGATCAGCACTTTAAGAGTCTAATCGGGTCGATGAGGATGATCTTCGTGATCCTGGCTGGGAGGAATTTGCTTGATGGAGATATTACAAGGGTTGAGCCGGTTTCAGATCGGCAACTAACGTTAGTTTACGGTGTCTCAATCCATCGAGGAGAGGCGTCGTGCAACAGGATCCTATACGGTGAGGCCATTCAGACTGGCCATGTTAGATGAGTAGTTGGACGACATGATGCAGGTATTTTCACAACAATGGTTATGGTTATTTATTACAATATGAAATGCTGCCATGACAAGCCGAGTTAAGTAAGCGTAGCATCAGATCATCTCTTATCTCAAGTCTCCAACTCCAACTCCAACTCCAACATACCATGGATGTCTGTCCTCACATCCCATCCCCTGTCCAGGGCTTGGCGCCATGGGGGCAGTGCAGGCAGGACACCGTTTAGTTCATCTTATTTCCCAGAGAGAGTGTGGTCCCCAACCAATATCGAGGAATAGGAAAGTCCCCCGCAATTGAAGGGCTCTTCCAGACTCCTCTCTCGTCTACTGAACCCTTGTTATAGTTTGCGTGCCCGTAAGGAAGGGGGCAGTGCTTCTTTTCTTACCGTTCTTTCATTTCTCACGCCATTTTACCTGAATCTCGTGGGTTTTTTCTTCTCTTTGCTATTTTGACTCTGCTCATTTCATTCCTTGCAATATTTTGCGTTTTGCGTTGCAGGTCATTTGTCGACAAAAGTAACGAATATTGCGTTCTTATGCATGACGGGTGCCTAATAACAAAGCGAGAGTGGAAATTTTATCCCAACAGCCTCCTCGATTAGGCTGTACCGTACAAACGGAGTACGAGAAGGCCAATTGAGAGAGTATTTACCCGGAGTGTGTCTGTCGAGTTTTGAGACGTGGCGAAGGGCGCGAAACAGGGTGAATTTACACGAAACGAACAGTCGGGAGAATATGGATGCGCGACATGTTTGACAGACAGACTGATTTTTTCTGCGACAACAAACAACTGAACAAACAAACAAACAAACAAGAGCTTTTCTAAAAAGTTAGATGAGGTGGTAGTGAGACATCGTCGACTTTGAGGGAGATCGATCATTGTTGGTTCGTGTGACTGCGACATTTATCTATTCATCGCATCACGATATTTCAACATCACCTCACCTCGTCTCATCTCGCCTCATAGAGAGAGCCTCTCAATCATGAACGCCCCAAATCCTCAAAATGGAAGCCATCCATCAGACTCGATCCCAGATGCCGCTTATCCCAACGACTCGCCCTATCGACCCGGCGATGCATCACCACAAACCAACCCTCCCAGCGCATCACCAGCACCACAATCTTACTCAACACCACCGCCTGGACATTTCGGCGCAAGTATTCCCACCTACTCCAGTCCAACATCATCACCATGGTCTCCCGCCATCCCATCAAGTCCGCCGCCTCCATACGATCCGTCCCGTCCGCCAGCGATATACTCCCCCCTCGCACCACCTTCGCCAATCTCCTCACCTCCGCCTCAGTATCCGCCCTCAACGCCCTGGCCATACCCGCAGGGCAGCAGTGCTGGATCTACCCTGAACGCACCGTATAAAATGGGTCCTGTGGCTACGGCAAGGGCACGACGGAAGAGAAAGTTGCAGATACTTGTTTTGGCCATGGGTGCAGTCATGATATTCTTCATTGCTTTGATTATGGGTATATTGATGGGTGTTGTCAAAGTGCAATGGAAGAACGATGACGATGATTAAGTTGGCCGTATATACATCCCATCTTTCATTTTTACTTAATTTTCTTTTGTTAATACTTTGGGGTTGTCTGGTTTATGGTTGCAACAATGGCATGGCGTATGGGTTCTGGGTTTCGTTCAATAAGCGATTTTATTAGAGGCGGAACGAACGTGCAATACAATACAATTGGACTTACAGTCGAATGTGCTTGATACACTTGCCTAATGACTGGCATTCTTTTCTCCAACATTCGTTCTGACTGCCAGCAAACCTCTCAATTTATGGGTGTATTGCACGGATGTTATGATGTGAGGTTGATGGTGGGATCTGACCACACGGGAACTTTGCGCCGTGACATGGCCAACCGATCAGATGCCAACCGATTAAGTTGGAATAAACCATTGAAGTCAATACCCGACTATTTCTTTTAAACTTCAGTAAACGGGCGTCGTTTCCCATCTTTTACAAGGCTACCTGCTTGATTACTTTGGAGGGAGTGCCCATGTCGTCAACCTACCCTGTAGAAGAAGGAAACCAGGCAAAATGCACTGAACACTGCAGACAAACTATCTCGCTCTAACCAGCTATTGTTGATAATTTTAGATTAAATGCCCATTCTATACTCGTGGTAGTTCCAACCGGGTGACCGCCTTGTGGAGGAGACACGTTGTGGAGGCGTCAACTTTCAGCCTCTTCCACCAATTCTCTCACCTCCATTTGCCCATCTCCGACAGGAATGACAGCTAAGAGTAATGTGGCCAGCTGATGGATTAAATGAAGCAAGCAAGCAACAATACTGCATCAGAGTGAATGGAGATAGCCTTTTGCGGCGTTTCCTTTGATTACTGATGTTGGCACATGATTAGTGTTGGTTGGCAATCTACTGGCTGGGAATCATTCCGCAGCTAGAAGCGGGAGATAGAACGGACGGGAGCCAGATCCAAGGGTTGACTGTAGTACGTATGTAAGCGGGGAGGAGGGAAATTGACCCGATTTGAGCGAAACTTTAATAAATGATCGGCAATTAAGAATAACCGGAATTTGGCTTCTCGTTGGCTGTTCACTTTCATTAATTGACTTTTTGAGTTCTGTCACTTGATCATCTTCAGCCTTAAGCTCAGCTACCGTTTGGTATGGACTAGATCCTTTGACAGAAGGGTGTAGAAGAGGGCTATAGTTCCGGAGGAACGCCAGGAAAGCTTGATATACCGCCATTACCGTTGGGTTGGGTTGAGTTGAGGTGGCCGACAATTCCCGGCATTCAGTCTCGACTTTTCCGTAAAGAGGGATGGGAGAGCAACTTCTGTTAGGCGAGGTTGAAGTCGTCTCTTGTCGCTTTAACCCAAGGGCGGGCGAAAAAGAGACAACAAGAGGAGCAAACGACATGCACAAGAATGAGACGTCTGTTTCATCTCAACCTTTTCTTTTCTTATGTAGTCAAGGGAAATCACCCTGCACTGCGCCATCAACTGATTTTTGACGTATCATTACCTAGAGGCTAGACAGGGCTGAGAAATCTGAGAGTGGCTTGTTCTCAACGTCACTCGATTCGATCCGAGATCCGAAGGGTCCAGATGGGGGGCCTGCAAGATACTATTTCTAGCCCGCTATGATGACAATGTATCATTCAAAGAGTGGAGAGGAAACAAAGACTCATGATTTCAGCCTGATCTGTGTCTTGCTGAAACACAACCCTCAGGTCAAATGCAATCGAGCTGGATGAAGGTGAGCAGGCAACACCTGACGTTACTCTGCAGCTTCGACCTGCAGAACAGCGCATCGTGGTTAACATAGCCGGTGCAGGTACAGAGCGTTTCTTTCAAGGATACACCTGGTTCGACTGCCGAGCTATGTATGTATGGCTGCCACAGATCTGTATGTGTTGGTCGGTGTGGATGTGCACCTGATATGGGCATCAATACGGAGGTGCACGTCGTGAAGAGTTTTCAAAACAACGCAAGGGCAGAAAAAAGCATTTTGGCGTATAATTAGTGTGAATGTATGACTTGAGCTCGTTTCTGTTTGTCAGATATTTACTTTTTCTTCAGCCTCGAACCGGCAATCTCCATATACCCGAGTCTAGACGCGTGCACCGTTGCACTTTGCAGAAAACTAATCACACAGACAGGCAGTGAGGAATGATGTGTAATGTATGTACAGCATCATATGTAGGGGAACGGAACATGAGGCAAAAGACTCGTAAATGCATGCAGTGATGACTGTCGTGACGTGGTGGAGGTGCAATCAGAGGAGATGAGAGATGAGAGATGAGAGATGAGAGATGAGAGATGAGAGATAGGAGGGAGACGGGAGAGGGGGAGATCAAACCTACACCTGTAGAAGTGACCATTCATGATCAATCCTACTCATTTACTAAGGCAAGCTAAATTAATGTTTCCATGACGTTGGGTCGAAGTGTGCCGTCGTCTAAATGGCAGGATCAGTGCAGTGCAGATGGAAATGACAATGGGAATACTCTGTGGGGAGTTGTTCCAATGCAAGCACGTGGCAGTAGGTACCTACTGTAGCCACCAACCTAACAATCAGGCCTCAGCCCAGCGGCCGGTCTGATGGATGGATCAAAACGTCACCTCAGGCTCGGAGCTGGGAAGTCTGTGTCCACTTCTATCATAATCATCTCCTGCATTTGCATTTGCATCTATGTACATCTGCACCTGCATCTCGTCTTATTGCGAATCATGATTTGCATCGCTCACTCGGAAGAGAACCACTTCCGATGGATGGTGACATCAGCGACATGTCGTTCCATTCCCAATCTTAAGCCTCTTGGTGGCCCCGGCAGTCAAGTCAAGTCCAAGCCAAGTTAAGTCAAGCCAGCAAGGATCGCATCAACTCCGCGCCGAGCTGCCAGCCTCTCCCGTCGTGCTAGTTTACGACAATTAGCGAATCCTCGCTCGAGAAGACCTTGGTGCTGGTAATGTGGCCTTTACCTCATGTTGACGCGGGCGCTCGTCCATCCGTCCATCAATCGAAAGAAAAGGCAAGGAAAGGATTCTCTTTGCCGATCCGATTCCAAGGTTCAGCTTCCTTGGTGGGTAGAAGCGGAGACTTGTAGCATTTCGCACATGATGTTTTTGCCAATGACCCTTCAGCCTCCCCTCCGCGGCGCAACAAGGTGCTCCCCCGTCCCCTGCGACCGATGCTCCGACGCCGCCCAAGACTTCTCCAATCCATGCCCCAAGCTGTCTGCTGTCATCCTTCCCAGTACCCACCTCAACTCCGCTGAGGCTACCATCTAGGGCTACCGACCGCCCAAGGCGGCCGCTATATCGTCTTCCTTTAGCTTTAGCCTTCCCCGAGCTCCAACAGTAGGGGACCAATGGCTGGCCATCCTTAACCATGGCGCTGGGAGTCCTCCCAAGCTATTGGAGAAGGGCCAGAGCTTCAAGTTCAAGCTCGTGAAAACCATGTTACGTGTGGAGGCAAACAGCAACACATGGTAACATCATCCCGGTGATAAGACCTCTCTGCTCCATCGTCTGTCACTTGATTTCTACAGCAAGTTCTCTCCTCAATAATGCATCATGCGCCCTTGGTCTGTGTCAGAGATGTTGACATCGTTACTTCACTGACATCAACACTGACAATCATTGGATCCGAGATATTCAGGAACGTTGCGCAACTGGCACAGAAAGTGGACACTGGACCTTACCCTTGCACCAAAATTGAGCGGGACCTGACGCTCTATCCGCGTGTCCCTAATCCCCAGAAAGGAAGCACTGCCTGGCTCGAGTTCACACTTCTGTTAGTAATGCCGGGTTATTTGGTCATCGTCTCCAACTCATTTTCAGGGACTAGGTAGCTTTGTGAGAGCCATCTCGACCCGGCTAACTCACTCATCAACCAACCAAATTCTCTACCCAGCTTTTGACAACAAGCCCCTCCATACCGGATCCCAGCTAGAGATCCTTAACTCGGTTCGTGTTGGCCGAGCCTTTTCGCTCTATTCTTCTCATGTCCGTGTTCCTGATTGTCATCGATTGACAGCTACCAATACTGGATGATAAGTGGCTGTCAAATGACATTGCTGACTTGCTCCGGCTCTTTCGCCTCAAGCCCCATATCTCGTACTCAGTCTATCTGAATTTCGCCAGTTGACTCGTGGTTCTCATTCTGCCCACTCGCTTTCATATGTCGTGTTGCCCTTCACAAGCTTATCCCTGTACCCGGCTGCCACAGTCTGCCGATGATACATTGATCCATCGACCTTCCTCTGTCCCTTACTCCCTACTGCTACCCTCATTGATGGATGCAAGCCCCTCCACCTCGACATCTCTCTTATAAAAGACCCCTGGCTAAGGTTTTGCTTTTTGACCTTTCCCCTCCAAATTCTCCATGTTGTTAGGGATGCGTACTACTACGTTCTCTTTTCTCATTTTGCAGGTCTTAGCCGTGTTCCATCCCTGTCATCGCTAAGTTATAAGTGGCCTTGTTGGCTCCCAGTTTTGATTTCGACTGTTCAAGATTGCCTTGCAACTCGGTCCATCATCATACTGTGGCTGATATAATACATCTCTCAGCCCCCACCAGGACACAAACACACTCGCACGCACGCAAGCAACCAAATATCTTCCTAGTCTTCACGCAACTGTCGTCATCACCACCACCATCATCATTCACAGATCAGGTGATATTTCAAAAGACTCATATTGGATTCGTCCCAACCTCAGGTCCAGCCGAGTCCAGCCCGATCCAGCCTGGTCCCGGACTTTGAAGATCTTGCTTTCGGTTCAAGCCAGTTCTAGAACGCCAGACCAACTTGACAACCACTACATTTCAAGCACTATCTCTTTTTAGCATCTAAATTCTTGTGGTGACGGGGCCTTAAATCAACCAAAAACGATATCGCCGTCTTTCCCCGGTCAATATCCTCTCCCTCCCCCAAGGCCAAAAAGAGGCGTCATCCTCTCCCGTCTTGCGTACCCTCAGTGGCTTCACCATCTCTGTTTACCTTGTCTTCCTCTCCGCTTCCCCAAGGAAAAAAAAAACTCGAGCTAGCCGCCACGGGGGCTTCCCAAACTCCCGGTCCTGGAACCAAACGAGGAAACTCAATTTCAGGCATCACAAATCCCGGACATTCTTTATTCGGTTCTAGTGCCATCTGGCTGGCTGGCTGGTTGCTGGCTTTGTCTTCCCTCTCGGTCGGTCTCATTTACTCCCTCCTCCCCAAGCTTGATTTTCCGCCGCCATTCTTTTGAGCTTGACTCAACATCTCGGTTCTGCCCGTATCGTTGACCGGCGTGCGCGTTGGTTTCTTTCAGCGTCGCAACTTACGATTGGGCGCTCAACGGTCGACTTTTTGAGGCCGCGAAACCCCAAAATCATACATAACCGCAACCGGCACGATCTGTCTCGACTTTCTGTGTCTCATTCCTCACCACGACAGTACTGTCACTTATTTGTTCCTTGTTTGTCGCCAATTCATCAACCGAAACCTAGGCTTGTTTTTCCTCGCTCGGACTGCGCACTGAAGACATCCAGCTTTCTTATCGCCTTTTGGAAACGAGTTTTTCTTATCACTTGATTGATATACAGTATTTGAGGGACATCAATTACTCGTCACTCGCCTTGCTTCGGCACACGCTCGCTCATCACGAAATTCTCAGTTTTCTCTCCCCATCATGCCACGACATTATCATTACCAACCTAGGTGCGGCGATTTCATCCTCACAACTCCGTGGCACTTGATACTAATTCATTACTCAGTCGCGAACTCCACGTGGTAGTCTTGGGAGCAGGTTCGTCGATACCCAACAGCAACATAACCTTTTGCGCTTGGTCTCCCTTTCTTTATGTGTGCGCTTGTCTGACTCGGCTGTATTTTGATAGGCGGCGTGGGCAAGAGTTGTTTAACTGGTGAGTTGTCCTTCTCCCCGTCCCGTCACCTTCCCCTCGTCCCATGTTCTACATGTTGCTGCGCCTGAGTCCCACCGTTGCATCCGCAATCCTACTTCACTTCCCTGTCTTCCCCTTTGCAGTGCAAGGCTCATGCAAGAACAGCCCAGTTCGTCCATAATGAGTGGATCGAGAGCTATGATCCCACCATTGAAGATTCTTATCGCACCCAGCTCCAGGTTGATGTGAGTATTGCGCATGGTACAATCCCGCTACTTGACCCCTTCCGACTGACTCGTTCGTCTTAGGGACGGCAAGTTATTCTCGAAATGTGAGTTTGCACCTTGACTGTCTCGGTACTCAATCTACGTTTGGAGAAGAGCTGTCACTGACTCGGCCCTTAGCCTCGATACTGCGGGGACCGAGCAATTCGGTAGGTCCTCTATGTCTCAGCAACTTTCGCACGACCCTCGTACTGATGATGGTACAGTCGCTATGAGGGATCTGTACATGAAAACCGGCCAGGGTTTCCTCCTCGTATTCAGCATTACATCGTCCTCCTCACTAAGTGAACTAGCTGGATTGCGCGAAGAGATCATCCGGATAAAAGACGATGAAAATGTACCACTTGTCATTGTCGGGAACAAGGCCGATTTGGAGGAGAATCGCGCTGTGCCCCGAGCCAAGGGCTTCTCCATCTCACAGCGATGGGGCGCACCCTACTATGAGGCTAGCGCGAGGACAAGGAGTGAGTTTACCCTTGCCCGTCCGCCCATTCATCTTCTTTCGCCGCATCCGGACTAACAAACCATAGCCAACGTTGATGAGGTCTTTATCGATCTTTGCAGGCAAATGCTGCGCAAAGAGGACGAACAAAACGCGAACGATGGTCCCAATGATGATTACAAGTATGATCACGGACGAAGTTCTCACAGGCGTCAACGCCGACGCCGAAAGAAGGATTCACCGCGATGTGTGATCCTGTGAATTAACGACCCGTTTTCAGAATGATGACCACTGGATGGCATCTATCTACCCATTGGAATTTTTCACTTCTTTCAACCCTTTTAGGCCTGGGCATTTTCTCATCACATTTCTCACACTACTCAGCATGTATTACGCGGATCACGGCCATTTAAACAAAATCTACCAAAAGACGTCTGGATTTTATTCTCGGAGGAATCACATAAATGACCTCGCGGTCTCATGAAACGAAACGATATTTGACAACGATTGGGCGACAGACGCGCGGCAGAATCAAGTCGCATTTTTGAAACGAGACTGAGGCGAATAGAGGACATGACGCATCACACCAAATCGCATCGCATCGCATCGCATGCTTGGATCAAGCGACGGGTGTTAGGGATCGACAACTGCTGCACATTACGGCGTCGGTGGCGTTGGATACTCGACCTGAGATAAAGGTCTGCATATGTTTATTATTTTCAGGGTTTGCCATGAGCATTTATTCTGCATCGACAATTGCAGAAAGATGGATAAGAGATGGAATGGTGGAGGACGAGGCGGGGATGGCTCTGCATTGAGACATGCTTGAATGAGCAAGGCCATGATTTTGGCCATGTCATACACATCCATTTATCAGCCTCTATTCCCGTCATGATATTGACGGCTTTCAATTCCTACAAAATCAGATCCAACTTATCGTGCCTTTGTTTCTTGGAACAAGTTCCAATGTCGCGGCACCAGGCGGGCCATCGTTCCAAGTCTCGGGTCCCACCAAGTCTGTACTCCAAGGTGAGTGCATCATGCAAAGACAGAGTCATGAATACATCGCGACATGTTGCACCAGTTTCACCCGCCGTCTTCGGAATCACTGTTGTTCTATTTATAGCCACATAAGGCTGAAATGAGCCGCGTGTTCGATCACTCCACAGCATGCTGAACCTGAACTTGGCTAATACAACTTTTCGTCCATGATTATAATTTGTCATTTAACTCGTTATGTGGTTGTCATGATGATTGGGCCTCCCCTCTCCACCCGTTCAAAGTATTTCAGTCTGTCATCCAAATTCTGGTAACTTGGTACCATTTTGAATGCGATTTCGTGTATAGTTACTACACTGAACTGGGACGCGTCTCCAAAAGACGGTCCTGATCCAACTGCAAGACTTTTCACCAAGCTCATACCCAAAGTGACCACAGGGGGTCATTGTCCATCCTGGGCCAACGCTCACTTGCGTCTCAGCAAGGCCCAAATGTCCGTGAAGATACCAAACCACCCTTTGACCCTCTCAGCTGCATTCAGCAGCATGATAAAGCGCTTCACAAACGCATCGGCGTTGTCGAAATCTTCACCGTAGCACTCCCACACAGCTCGACCCTGGCCGTTGCCCTCGTGCTCCTGGACTGCCATGAGGGCATCCACATCCTCGACACCCTCGACACCAAAGGATTTGAGCTTGGGACCGACGCAGAGCGCACGACCGGCGATCTCTTCGTCGGCAATGAGACGTGTCGCAGCGTCGATGACATCCTCGATCATCGCTCCGCCTGCTGTTCCTGAGAGAAAGGCTGCTTCAACAGGGAGCTTGAGCATGTTGGACTTGGAGACATAGTAGGGGGTGATCATGTTGACGCGGACGCCGCTCCGGAAAGATGTAGCACGAAGAGTGCGGAAAAGGCCGAGGATAGCATGCTTGCTCATGGTATACATGGTCTGAGTTGGGAAAGGGCACAGCGATGCAAGCGAACCGACGAGAAGCAGACAGCGATCACTAGGAGAAGATCCATTCTGAGGAAGCCAGTACAGGGCGAGATGGGTGGTGTAGGCAGCACCCGTGATATTGACGTCGAACTGAGCGGTGTTGGGCTTGGGCAGACGGCCATTCTTGAGAACAGGCTCTTCAAACTGAATGGAGACGTCGGGGAGGATGATACCAGCGTTGGGAACGACAATATCGATACCTCCATGAGGGCTAACATGAACTGCCATCTCAAAGAGGCTGACCTGTGACTCCCAATCGGTGACATCGCAATGCTGGAAGGCAAAAGCCGAGGCTGGGTACTGGACTGTGAGTTCAGCTACTAGCTTCTCGCCCGCTGCGTCAGCGACATCGCCGACGATGATGTTTGCACCGTGCGAAGCCCATTCACGAACCATGTAAGAGCCAAGACCATTAGCACCGCCGGTAATGAGGATTGTCTTGCCCTTGAGGGTTGAGGCATCGTAGGGCTTAGTCACGTCGACGGGCGGCGACTGACGGATGAGGCCCTTGATATCGTTGGTGGGTTGCATTGCTGACTAGGTAGTGTACCGTACGGGATACCCAGATAGGATCTTTAATGCGACGAGTTCGATCTGATGTCGGCAGATGGAGTAGTGTTTCTCCAAGAATAGATAGATGGCAGGATGAAACAAATCTCGGGCGATAGTGTGGTAGTGGTTACGACTATCGAGAACGATTTGCTGACCTGTCAACCCAAACACATTAGCCCCAGCTCCAACTTCAGCTTTCACCTATGTACTGTATCAAACCAAAAGCCGTTTGACCAAAAATATCTCCCATGTGGAGTCTGAGCCCTTTTTTACAGGGTCCAGCCCAATCTCACCTCTGATCTGCCTATCGTATCGTATTGCTCCTTGGAGGCCCGATAAATTGACTTTAGCGGATCACTTGAAGAGGATATGTTCACACCAGATGTCGTTGACCGTATTCAAAAGGCGAGATTTGATGATGAAGGTTTGAAGACTGAAGTTGCGGCACAAGAGTTGTTTGTTAGATGAAAACCCTCATTTGCAGTGAATCCCTGTCACTTGCACTCGCTACTGGTAGCGCCGTCTTGGTGACAGTGACAGTAACAGGCATGTCGCTGCACATAGACCAAGTCACTAAGAGTCAGTTTGAGAACCATGAAACTTGAGGCCTTCCTCAACATTTTCTGAAGGAATGCCCCTATTCTGGCACACATCTTTCTTCTTCTTCTTCTTCTTCTTCTTCTTCTTCTCTGCCAAGTGCCTGGGGCTGTCTGGCAATTATGCGAGCAAAGTTCTCAAGCAAAGACTAAAATGAGTCGCGGGATCTTCGCGTAAGGTGTAGTGAATGGATAATAATCAGCTACCTATTGATTCCTCTGCGTGGCTTGAAGGCTCGGCATCAAGTGCCGGATCTCCAATGTCGGACTCCCATGTTTGGTTATCACTCGATCTATCTTCTAGACTGCAGGCCACAAGCTTACACCATATGGCATCTGTCCACGAGGCGGTATTAACTCAGACAAAACCTCGTCCGATACTGAAAAGTATCCTGTACTGATAACTGCTCTTTGCGATGCCATTTATCCATCCAAACATCCGGCATGGATGCCATGTCAACAAATAGGCAAATTACTGCGTGTCATGCGACCGGTGATCTTGTACAAGACGTTTCGAGGTCATCTTCGTCATCATATATGACCGTGCGGATGATGAAACTGATCACCCCCGTGGTTCCTCGATATGGACGGCGGAATCGGGAGGGTGGAGTTGTCATCTTCTAGCCCAGGAACCTCAAGTTGTACACCAGCATACTGATGGCAGTCAGTGATGGAGCAGATTACCCCAGATAAGAGCTTCCGACCGCCCTAGGTCAACAGGATTATGTTGCAAGTCGTCACGCTCTATATTCCGATTTCATAATTCATGGAGAACTGGTGATCCGACGCTGAAGTTGGCCTTCCTGCGCTAGCATCAAGATAAACGACAGGACGAGAGGGCCGGTGATCAAAGCCAATTGCGAGGGCAATGAGCTTGTGTATGCATAAATAAGCGCAGATGCTTCAAGAGAGCCTCCCTTGCTTTCGGCGCCTTTCAAGCTGTTGTGCAAAGGTTCAGCTTCCCGCGTCGTCGAGGGTAGTTGTCTCAGTACCTGCCGTACAGCCAGGGTTGAGTGCTAGTGTGTCTAAGCCTGTCCACCCAAGGGCTTAGATAGTGGCTGTCAAGGGAAGGGAGGAGCAGATTTGAATGTGTCACATGAGGTCGTCGATCACACCGTCTAGAATTGATAGAGCCCGATGTTGTCTCATGGTGAATCCAGGGCGCGGCTCCTGTCAGTGCTGGGGAGTACCTGAAAGTGGTGGCCGGCGCAGGTACGTAACTTTAAAACTGCCCAGTCTGAACTGAGGCCAGACCCCAAATTATCCGCCTTTGGTCAGTTGAACCAAGTTGTTGAACTGGTCATAGCTTCTCGAAGTAAGGAGCTGAGATGTTGCTCAAGCAGATCTTGGAATCATTGGGGTCTTGCATCACTCACACCAGGTGTGTGGTCTGGGACCCGGAAATGTATCCGGGATGTGACGGGCTTTAGATGCACAAGCTCCGACGCCCAACAGGCTGGGATGCCGGGTCCGTTTTCGCTGATCGTGGGCCCGTGGTCCCTGGAGTGCTCATGCCTCGGTGACCTCACTTGAATGAACTGGGCTGGGTTGTTGGCGTTAAGTGCCACGCCAGGGGGATCCCTGCAATGTCGAGCATGACAGGGGTTAATTACCCCATGACGATCAAAGTCAGTCAATTAGGGACACCAGCTCGACAAGAAGCAATGTGAGCTTTCCTTTTTGCTGCGAGACAAGATGACTCCGAGCCCAACTTAATTCAATGGCTGGGTTCCATAAGAAAGTCAGGCTGCTAGAGTGAGCTTAGGAATCAGGGCGTTCTCATGGGGGGACCCTGGTATCAGTATCGTGACTGAGAATGTTGCCCTCAGTCGCAATCCGTCCGTTATTCACGTGGTGCCGTTAGACCATATGCTGTTGGTTTCCAACGTGGGCATCAACCGACAAATGGTTCAAAGGGGATCGCCCAAAGGTGCACGATTGTACCTAACTGAGATGTGATGGCGCCCTAAACAAGCGAAATCAACGGTTTGTGGAGAGATCAGCGTAAGGTTGGGCTGCGGGCGTTTGCCCATTGGACTTCCAGATTTGTAACAGGTTGTGAGCTCATTTTGCAAATCAACCAGGTTGCTGAACGTTAGCACCGTTTGCCAATCTTCCAACAAAGCGCTTACCTTATTCCTTCATATTGAAATTTCACATCTGTCATATCTGCGCAACATGGTACAGTAAGACGGTGGACAATACCACCACGAGGTCTTGTCACACACACCTCTCGTTGAGCCAATGGGGTATCAAGCGTAGGGACGCAAAGTTTCCTGCTACTCAAACTTTTCTGAAGGCATGGACTGGTCGAAGTCCAATCGGGATCCAGCATTAACGACCCAAATTGGTTTGAAGGACGATGCAACCCAGGGTCGCTGTCCGGCAGTACGGAACGCCAAACTTCAAGTTTTAAGTTGATCTTCGCGCTAGATATCCGTGACATGCTCGTCTTGAGAAGCGGTAAGATGATGGCTCGGTCTCAGCCATGGATAACTAACTGTCAGGCTTGTTGTCTTTTCTTTCTTGGACAAGCGAGCAAGAGCGTTAACGGGGGCGCACTGTCATCATCCATGGGATAGATGCAGATTTGTGGGCGGCTGCGGAAGTGTTTGTTTGGTAGTCCTATTGAAGATAAGTAAGGCTGAATCACTGTTGTTTTCAGCAGAAGGATTATCATTAGTCGGTCCAAAACTTCATGATGGATGTAAATGCGCTTAACAGTGCACGTCAATAAACTTCATGGGTTTGGCAGCGTGCTTGAATGTATGAGATTCGGCGTTTGAGCTTCCATCACGGAATCAGGGATGACGATGCATTGACGGGACAATGCGTCCTCGGTACCCCACCATTCTAAACGAGGACCCTGAATAAGGCTCTCGGTCGTAGAATGGTGTGATCAGATTTGCTTCCATGATCTTTATCAACGATTTCTAATGCGCTTGCAAAATTATGATAGCTTAGAGAAGTCGGTGTTATAAAAGAGCCCGAATCCGTGAAAACATAACTGAACTGGCAATCTTGGTGAAGTGGTTAGAAAAGCCCAGGCGGAGTGGGCTCTGAACATGTGTGCGGTACCGTGCCTCTCTGGATGGCTGTAGAACGACGTTCGTAGACAGTGTAGTTTTAAGTTCCGATCTTTATATTCCAGCCGTTTCTTTGAAGCTTTCATATCCGACTTGATACAAAAGATGGGAAGCTCGAGAGCCAGGTGCTGCTGAACATTGATTGCCCAGGGTCTCAGTATTATCAACAGAGTTGGTAAGTGAATACTGGGATTTGCTCTGGATCATTATCTGGCCGTGTTTGTGCAACATTGAAAAGGGATGAAACACCACTGGGACGGGCTTTTGGGTGCATTGGCATCAAGTGTAGCCATACTCGGATCCAAGCAATGCAGAGCTTAAGCCATGACCCACTGACTTATATCGACAAACTCCTATTCGAATTTGTTCCTGTGACGCATGAAACTGTGTAACTGTCGCATTTTCATTTCATCATCAAACTTGTCCTTCACTAGCGCATATCTCAGTTCCTTATCCTGTATGTATGTCCGTGGCGAGGGCTGCTTGTTTGGGCCTATCATCTATCTATGGATGCAAGCGGGCCGTTCGATCGATCCGGTGTCCAATGATCTGGGAAGTCGAAATTCCTTGGATCCATATGTATGCGGGCGAGATATTGACACTGGTGTCTTGGTTCAAGATCGTTCTGCCACCGCAATTTATCTCGAGCTCGATAGATTGACACTGGAAAGACATGCTTCCCTGCCTGTGTCAGAAACACGGCTGTGAGCATCCCTGGACAAGCTCGACCATCAGCCAGATTGACTAAGTTACACTAAAGGAATCCTCTGGCTTTGCGCAAGCACATGGACAAAACCCGAATACCGGAAGTACACACAAGAGCCCGAGGGTTGCCGTTGCTTTGTACTCAGATACAGTACTGCGCAGGTCAGTAGTCCGCCATATGAGTGAAGTGTATTAGAAGCCTTCAGCGACACCATCAAGCTGGTGAGCACTACCACCTCTCTTCATCCAGGCCGTGCTCACCAATGGAAGGACACAGAAAGGCGGCAATCAAAGCAAGAAAAAGGCACAAGGCGACGACAGGAAGCTTGGTGCATTGACAGGACAGGGGGGAGGTAGGGGCCAGGCCTGTTTACCCCTGTCGACACTTGCTGCATGGCTGGCTCACCGGCTGTGTACCCCTCCCGCCCGCGGCCACAGCCCTGGGTGGTTTAGCTGGAGGCTGTAGCTAAGGTGAGAACTTGGCTGTCTTGACAGGACATGCTGGAGAATCCAGTGTTCTCGGTGTTGGGAGGGCACCTCGGAAATGGGGGGGTAGACGTGGCTCCTTTCAAGGCAACACGCCCCCAGAGGGACAGTACGTAGAGGGCGCACTTTGGATGGCTTTAGTTGCGTGCTGATAGCTCAACGGGCCGACATGGTTATCAAGCTTCGGTCAGAGTTCCCTGGTTTCACATAGTTAGAGTGTCTTCCTGGAATCAGACAAGCAGTCAGTGCTCGCTCCCCTTGTCCCCATGCCTATGCTGTCGTGTCAACGTTGTTTTGCCTCCAGACTCTCGGGCAAGAATCAGCTTGCCTTTGCAGCAGCACGAGGTTACAGCCCATTTGAGATGCAGATTAACTTAAACCACATCCAGTTGAGCTCGCAGGCAGTGTTACTGCAGCTACCTCGATGTGTCCTGCGAGGTAACCAAAAGTAAATAAAGCGCAAGCACGAGCTTGGTTTATGTGCGACAACGATAATATGGACAAAAGATGACGACAGAAGGCGATGTTTGGACCTGGTGGTTTTATTTGTGTTGAGGTTGACCGGCCAGGGTTGAAATAAAGTCTTGGTTTGCGTTTGGACCCTTGAGTTTCAGGCTGAGGCATGATTGCAAGTGTTTTCATTGGTACCTGACTACCTAAGCATGGGATGGGAGTAGGTGCTGTAACTCGCGGCAAGTCTGTGCTGGGAGGAAGGAACGAACTGGTTTTGTTCAGAGAATCTTTGCAAGTCTTCGAGGTGGTAAGAACTAATAATGCAAACAAATTTCACCAACCTCGTCTCGTCTTATAGTCGCGATCACAAGTCAACTAACTACCTAATTTCTAAGCGTTCCCGCCGCTTGCTTGTCTTGTCGAGACTTCATTCGGTGATTAAGTTGCGTTGCCGAGAAGAGTAGAGGGGAGCAGGGCAGGAAGCTAGCCGCAGCCTGGTAATTAATTTTGCATAAGTGTGGATGCCAATGAACCATGCTTGCGCCTTGGCCAAGATTCTTTCCCCGCTGCTCCCGTCTTTGTTCTGCTGTAAGTTTGTCAGCCGGGGAAACAAGAGGAGATGGAAGGGACAACTAAGTTAGTAGTGGAGGTAATGGATGGTAGGATGGAGGGAAGGGATTGGGATTGGGATTGGGATTGGGATTGCTCAGTTGGGGTCCATGACAAATTCCGATCTCAACGACATTGTTTGATCTGAGATCTCCCAATTCGATGGGCGCTTGACTTGCAGACTGGTGATCTTCAATCCCCCAATCTTCCATCATCATTGGATAATCGCCAGCCTTGGATACAATCGAGCAAACAGTTGCGAGGCGACAAAAATGACAGATACCGGCTCATAATGTCATTGGCTTAAGCCACTGGGATCATGGTGAACACGAACACTTGTCCTGTCCAATCCTGTGTTGCATACAATGCGATGCACTTTGTTAACTCAGATCGGGTTGATTGATCTGTGGATTTGCTTTGTTGACTGACTGGAGACGTAGGCTGGGCATATTTCCAGCATTACATCACCTGCCCTGCCCCTCGCTTTTGTTTTACTTCTCTGGCTCTTCGTTGGCGTGGGAAGACTTTCCCCTCCCCCTCCTTATGCCGAGCCTAGCTGGCATTTGCTTCTTTGGATACTGGTCGTGATTTGTTAGCGTGGAGCTCGATCTTTAGCGTCCACACTCTCGAGAAGTCATTCACTCGACAGATAGAACGGAAGTACGCTAAGTTGCTCAGGCAGGCGGGCTTGCTATTGTTTGACTTTGCACCACTGCATGCGATCAACCCCCGATTGGTACGATAGCCTCGAGCCGAATAAACGACCTTGACGCCAAAAATTGCGTTCACACCCAACTCACCTAGCACCAACAAATTTCCACCCCACCATAAGCCGCTCTCTCACCTTGGTTGCTCTCTCACGCACGCACGCACGGAAACTTTTGCGCTGCTCGTCGTCTAGTTCCAGTCATCGGAATAGGTAGGGGATAATTGGTTTTCAAAGTCAAGCAGGATTGTCTTTCGAGAGGGATAGATATTAAGTTGTCAACCCCTCAAAGCTCTTACTCTCTTTTAAAAACCTGTGTACTATTACGCCGAACCTTACTGTAGCCATGCCAGGCATCCTTCACGCTTCAATAAGCTTTCGCTTCCCTTAGTTCAAGTATTTAAAGCCCATTCCGCGCTTGGTCTTCAAAGTGCAGTTCATGCTCACCCTTTCTTCGTCATCCTTTGTGAACCATCTGCATTCTGCTATTAGGTACGGTATATTGATAGATAACCGCTTGGGCTTGTAGTGGCTGATCTGACGTCTAGGCACGTCGAGTCTCGATCAAGGCTGAAACAACTGCGGCAACTTTGGTCAACATCCATACCACAAATTGCCAACATTTGTCTACTACTCGGCCAGAGTTATCATAACGGCGCATCAACATCAAGCCTGCTTGCTGCATTTGGTATACATGGCCTTCCCCCATCGGCATCTCGACACACAAGTTCTGATTTCGCTGAGCCAAGTGCGTTGATCAACAATCGCATCCTTCGAGGCCCAACGAGAGCCCTGGAAAAGCCACTCTATTTCTTCACCATTCCACTTCGGTCCAAGCTCTCTTGAGCCCCTTGATCCCCGGACCTGATCCCCGGACACGATATTCGCTAGCAAAGCCGTGTCCACCAAACACTCACGACCAAAGTAACCAGCGCGACAGACCCAATTTACTCCAGCGATCCAAAGACCTGGGAAGATAAATCGATCCGCAGAACCTGGACCGAGCGCAACAAGGGGAGTCGAGAGTTGAACACTGACCGGGACTTGCCTGGCGATACTGTACCTCCACTACTGTACCTTGCGCCCGCGCCGCACTTTGCGAGGCTCGCAGTCGTTGTCACCCTCCCAGTTCTCACACATCTTTATCTCCAAAGTCAGTAAGTGAATTGGTTTAGTTATTAATGATATCACACGCTCGCTCGCTCGCTCGTTCCTTCCCCCTCCTCGGTCTCTTTTCTCCCTCCACTTCATTTCTTTCTTCATTCCCATCATCCCTCCATTCATCTCTGCAAAAAGCAGTGAAAAGGACTAGGCCCACGCATCCACACACACCTACTGTCCATTCTTTTGGAACCCAGAATAAGTAATTCATGGTATCATTATCACACTTGAATGCTACCTGAACTTAGGGGTATTCCGCCTGTCCCGCCATCTTGTTGCTCGCTGCTACCCACCCAGTCGACTCTCTTTGTCGTCGTTCGTTCTCCATTCCCGTTCGTGTCTCCTCTTACACAAGGCGTTTAAAACTCCCTAGCTTGATTCAGGCACCCAGGTACAATTAATCCCGTGTTCCCTCCCCCCCAGCGCATCTCCGTCACATACCAGCCGTTCTGGATTTCGGGACACCCATACCTCCCATGCAGCCCCGAATCTACCAAGCACTGCCAGTCCCTCCCCCCATCTTCTCGCTACAGACACTACCGCTGGCACTACCGTTTCTACCCTACCCAGCGATGTCCTGCGGCTGGGGGTATGGACAGTTTCTGTGAAGGCGCCCCCTACATTTAACTACAACGGCCCCCTCCCTCCCCCCATCCACTCAATATTGCAACTTGCACCACACCTGCTTGCTGCTTGCTTGCTCGCTCTGCTCACTGTGACAGACTGTCGCACTCTTTTTCACGTCATTTTCTGAGCGCATTCTATCCATCCATCATCTTGCTAACGCGATATCTACTTGCAGGGAGCTCTTCCTCCTTTCTTTATCATAGTGACTTTCGCGATCAATTGCCTATCTACGCCTGATCTTAAACTCTATCATCAGCCCCAAACGACAACGCGCAATTGTTTACCTCGATCCGCACCCCGTGCAACCATCTGACCAGATTGCGCTAAATCGCGATACCCTTCAAATCGTTCGCCCTTTTTTAACTGTCGTCCAGCATCTCAGCTTTCGACATCGCCGTCCGTCATTTGCTTTGCGATTGCGACCGCGACTGCGCCTATAACCGCGACGAACGCGATTACGACATTCGCCAACTACCAGATCTCCACGATCGTCGCATCCGCCCAACCCCAGATCGCATTTTCCCCGACGAATTAGGTCTTGTCCCAACGTATGCAATAGGACAGTGGGCGATGAACGTTGACCGAAGCGCACCACCATCCGATCCAGCAAGGATAGCATCCCCAACTGCCAAGCACTCCAATCGCGCAAGCCCGTTCCCGCCATCCACTGCTTGTGCCAGTGCCTCCACTGCGCAGGCCATCTCATCAATCAGCACAAATACAGCCGCACCTGTTGCGACACTTTCAGCCATGGCTACACCTGGGTTTCTCCCTCCCAACCACGCATTTCGATCTCTGGCATCACCTTATGCTTTAGGCGGGCGCGATACGCCCAGATATGGAACCACGCCGATTACAGGCTCATCATCTCCAGTAAGCGTCTTGATCAGGCGCTTGCCGCTAAACACTTCTGAGGAATCGTTGCGACTCATGGTTGTTTGGTCACAAGAACTTGCTCAAGTACGATTGCTCCCTGTACAACAATCTGAAGATCCTGGCTTTCTTTCTGCACTGTTACAATTCCGAACAATGATGGGAGCTCAGGAGGCCAAGAATATGCTGGATGGATGTTCGAATATTTCAAACGATGCCGAAATGATCGTTGAGATCATGACCAACAGCCCCACTGTTGGGCAACCATATCCGACAGAGGCTTTGCCCGCAAACAACTCAGGTTCGACTTCTTCACCAGCATCCGCATCTTCAACGACTGGACCCAGGCAAGTTTCGAGGTTCAACGGCACCTTTCAGTCACTTGAGAACATATCCCCGCAAACAACCAATGCTTACCCAGGACACGAGCTCCCTAACCCCAACTCGAGCGCCCTTTATCAGAACATCTTCTCTCCAACATCTCCTATCGGTAATCACCTGACCGAACATGGAAGGGTATCGGGGAAAAGCCTCATCGCCAATGATTCTGTCGAGGATGACGAGACCAGCGATCTCTTGAACAACGCTGTTGCCTACGCCGAATTTAACACCCAGCGGAGGGCCACAGCTCCTCATCTCCCTATCCAAGCAATGAGTACTCTTTCACTCAACACCAACAATATGCCTCCGCCGGGTCCTTCATCTTTGCCTCATCACATGAACGTCGCGTCGGCACAGTCTGGACCCATGTCTCCATCGGGCAAGGGAATTTTTGGCTACCCAGCTCCTAACTCAGCGTATGCGCGCATGAACTACCCAGCAGCCAATATGTCTGACCAGAATCCGCCCTGCAACACTCTATATGTGGGCAACCTACCTATCGACACGTCAGAAGAGGAGCTCAAGGCACTTTTCTCCAAGCAGCGGGGTTACAAGCGCCTTTGTTTCCGCACCAAACAAAATGGCCCCATGTGTTTTGTCGAATTCGAGGACGTATCGCTCGCCACCAAGACGTTGAACGAACTCTACGGAACCCTCTTACACAACAGTGTCAAGGGCGGAATTCGGCTGAGCTTTTCCAAAAACCCTCTCGGTGTACGATCCGGTCAGAATCCTACACACGCAAACTCAGGTGCCATGGGTGCAATGAACGGTATCATGCCTGGCTCTGTTAACGGGTTCCCTTCAGCAAATCGGCCACCTCCTGGTCTTGCCTCACCCCCGGGGCTCGGAAGCGGTCGGAGTCCCTTTCCTGCGCCGGCCCCTGTCAACGCCAGTCAAGCCGGCCCTTTCGGTGGCTTTACCCATATACAGGGCTGGAATAGTCCAGGATACAGTGGTCATATTGCTCCCGCGGCCAATGGTGTCCATAGCGCGTCGGGAACCTTTCCCCCGGCTTACATGATGGGAAGGTAACGAACTTGCTCGACGTTAGTTGATGGCTGGTGCTCATGCTTCTGTTTTTTGTGGCTTTCACAGAACCCAACATTTGAGCCGACGTCTTTTGCGCGTGTTTTGTGTATTGTTTGTGTTTATATCAGTTTTCACATTATGATTCCCCCTTTAAACGCCTCTCCCCTTGCATCGCTTATACACGGCGTTTTCATATCTCTCGGCAAGGATCTCATTCTATTCATTACAGCGTCATGGATGGTTAGGCAAGGCGCGGGACGATTTAACCTGACACTTGTCAAGTGTCAACAATGATTCGAGCGAACTTGGCACTCGATTCACATGGGCCTCTCGATACGGTCCAGGTCAGAAACGTTTTGAATCAAATGTACTATCCCATCCTTTGACTTGCCCGGATACTGTTTTTTTTCGATGTAATTGGCAGTTACCACTGGTACACGACCTACAATTTTGCGAGGATTCGTTATAAAAAGGAAGAAAAAAAAGAGGGAAGCAAAACAGAGAACAGGAGCGGAATAAGCTGCCACAAAAGGGAGGTTGAACGTGTTTTTGCATGAAAGAATGGGGTTCAGGAAAGCATGGGTTATTCGGATTCATTCGGTTCACATCAACTTTGGGAGTTCATTTGGGATATGGTCGAAGGATTAGGACTGCTGGAACATGGAAGAAACTGGAGCGGTCGTCCCGCATTTGCATTCAGAAGGACTGGAGCATGGGAATGGACGGCTACACGAGATCAAAGACTCATCACACGCACGCATACCAAGATATCATATCATCCCTGGCATTTTCCAACGCATCGCATCGACTTGGAGGAGTTCCTTTATTTGACCCACTCAACACTGAGGAACCTGGCGTTTGATGTTTATTTCTTGATGGCCATGTTGTTGGCCATTTTAGCCATGAATCAAGACGATACCAAGGTCTTTCAGGTCCTGTGGGGGATTGAAGCCCACTCTATTGTTATACTTGAAGGGAAACGGGCTGCATCGGATGGGACACTGGAATGGGAATGGGCTTGAAAGTGAGATATCCATAGGGGCACCTAGAATGGTGCAAGGGCAGGCGTTTCTCACATGTTGGACTTATTCTTTTCTTGCATTGGTACAGCGGCTTTGACGCAGGGTTTGGTGCGCATTACTGGTCTTGAAGGGAATTACAGCTTCCACTTCTCCATGAAGGAGGGTGAAGCATTTTATAGCGACGGTTTTCTTCTACAGATGACGATAGCTTCAACATTCCTGGCTACAGATTATCCGAGGTAGTTTAGGTACGAAGGATAGGTTAGGTTATCAGCGATAGATTACAAGTGCATTCTGACTTTTTTGCTTTAACTATTTGTCCTCGACCCAAGTTTTGCTTTACCAAAATTGTGCCTCTGCATTGAGTGAAGCCATACCAAAGTGTCCCCGAAGTCTTAGAATCCATAAGTATTACGGCATCAGAAATACTCTTACAAACTCTTCATTAAAGTCGTTGCCATCTGATATCTCATATATTGCCTTTTGACTAGAAGGGTCGCAGTCGAACAATATTTCTGCGACCTATTCATGTGAAGAGTTCGAGTCTGATGACCCCCTTCAACGACCAGTTCCCGGAGGCCCTCTTCACCATATTTGCGTCTTCATGGGAACTAGTATATTCGCCTTGTCATCGCGCTTAGGGCGATATCTTGAAACATGTGTTTGGGATGCAGGGTTTGTTGAATCGTTGGATCTCAGGCTGTATCACTCTATCCAATAAGGGGCACGTGTATTGACATGCAGAAGCGATATGTACGCTTTCATGTATTATTGGTTTGCCTGTGATTGAACTCCGGATTTTCATCCATTGGCCAGTAAGCTTGGTGTTGCAAATACCACCCTGAAGCATGCGATGCCTTGAAACTGAAGCCGACGATATCCTCATCAAAAAATGCAAGTTGTCTATGCACAAGTCCTAGAGTTTTGATCATATGAGTTATCTGCCAGCATCATTAGCACCGGTGAGGCTTGTACATCTCGATGAGCCCGGCTATTTATTCAATGGCTCTGAGACTTCCACGCAGCCAAATGCTGACAGGGTAGGGTAACACTCTGTTGGTTGACACCTTTTAATGCAAGTTTAAGTAGTGTATGAGTACTCGCCTCGTGTATTCGTTGCAGTTGGCGCTTCGCAGGCGCTTGTGCCTGTGTACGTGCTCGTGCTACACACCATCTTCTCCCACCTTCGGGAACCGGTGACGAGGGATTCCCAAGGGGTGTGTGTGTCCGATATGCATCTATGTCTGTTTAGAGCCTTTGACGTGTTACACCCTCTAGATGGATCTTGGGGGGGTCAATAAAACCCCGGAATTGGCCAACCCCATGTATACTGGCGTAATGCTATGGTGAAGATAGCCTAAACATGTCAGTATATATCCAAGGTCTTTAGTATTTTATAATACTACTTGGGTTACTTTCATAGAATTTATTTAATGTTAGTATGTTTGTCTTTCCAGGCAGAAAAATGTATCTGAAGGGAGGCCTACTTTTTTCTTCAACCCTGGGGACTGTACGGATACTTAGATTACTACTACACAACGATATAGTCTACCCAGGCTTGCGGGCCGAACCCTCGGCGGGCGGACGGGACGGGCGCGGATATTGGGAAGGGGAGATGCAGTGTGACGGGGGAGGTTGTCATGTGGGAATAACCGGTATCAAGGGGGGTGTGTGGGAGACAGACAGGGGGTAAAAATGGGAGATTTCTGCATTGAGACGAGTGCAGAGGGAACGATATTGCCTGGTTTGAGGCTATTGGGTGAGAGAGCCCCGGGGAGATGACCCGGTGGGTAGGGTGTAAGTTGAGGTTGATCAGATAATCTACTGCTACTGTATGTGAGAGCTTGCTCGTGCAGGTATCATAAACTTGGGACGACGGTGGTGGCAGTGGAGATGGAGCTGCAGCAGCTAGTTGATTGACCCAGAGATCGAGCATGCAAATCGCCATTAACGGAACTGTAGGTTTTGGAGATTGCTAGCTGCATGAACCAGGTCTTTGTCACATGTTCATCCAGAGAGTTGGGTTAAAGTGGCGATGGCTAATGGCATCTGTTTGATGGTACGGAGTAGTTGAGAGACATCACACCCATTGGTGCCATAGATACAAAAGATGAGGCTTCCACTGGCTTCGTTACTCTATCGAGCCATCGTTTGCCCAGCCCATAGTCATTGTTGCCCATAGATCGTGATACATAGTCTGCTGTCCTTCTGTGTTCGGACCTGGTGTGAGCATTACAGAGTTCATGTCAAAGTCTGTGTCCCATGCGGATATGTACGGTTGCAAATCTTTATCAAACATGGGACATCCCTGGTGCCCTACGCCCTTCGTAGTAAGACTCGGCGCTGTGAGCATGGCGATGCGTCTGTCGTACTTTGCTTTTACTACACGTAGTATCACGCGACTTGCGGAGAGTACATCCACACGCTTACTAGCCGGTGTGAGATCCTCGGGCCCGTCACACATGAACTCGAGGAATTCGTCAAAACGCAGGCGTTCGCGTGCCCAGGCGTGGTCCCAATCCAGAACCTCGGTGATGGGGAATGAGAGGCGCACGGCGAGAATGACGGAGAGAATGAACTTTGTCCAGTCGACACTAGTAAAGTACGTGAAGCTGTCGAGATTGTGGAGGTGGTCGAAGAGAGCACGGATGTTGTTGACGCAGCGTGTGAGACGGGCTGATGAAGGGTGGATGAAACTAGGCTTTCGAGTGTTGCTGCGAGTGAGGTAGAATATGGCGCCGCCTTGGAGAAAGACGTCGAAGAATAGATGGGCGAGTTTGACGGGTGCTATAGAACTGTAATTAGAACTGCCATTATATGGAGTGAGGACAACTCAACTCACCTGAGCGAGAGAGATGTGGCACCATGGTCTCTTTCATCTCCCTATGCTGAGTTTCTAATCCCAATAACATAATTTGAACCTGTTGATTCACCTGTGGGTCATTATCCCGTATCGAGTTATGCGCCGTGTTCGTCATGTTCGCCAGCCGGACAAGATAACTCAGCGAAACATCGCCGTCAACTTCGGCATGTTGCTGGAGCAAATCGCAGCATGTCGCAGTCCACGGGGTCCATTTAGGCATGAGCAAGTCCATCTTATTCCATGTGCAGAGAAAGCTATGATGACTGTGAGTAAGCTGGCTCTGTAGAGCGGTTCGAGAAAGACGTACTTTGACACGGCGTAATGGTATGCCAGATACGCCCGCAGCCGGTCGAGCTGCATACTGCTCATGTCTCCTGGTGTTGTGTTGTTGAGGTTCGGTATTTCTTGGTCGAGATCGAGGTCGTCCGCCATATCACCAGCCATACGATAGTATTGGAAGGCCTGCCTGTTCTTTGGCCTGAGATGGAATGGGTACCTGTGATTGTTAATAATATGCCGAATGCGTTGACGAATCAGTTGCTTACCAGGCGCAATATATGAGAATGCCTTGCAGTAATTCCATACTTCTCTCACCACCAGCCACGAACTTGAGCCCCAAAACCTTTCGAAACTCCTCATCATAAAGCGTATGTCCTTGCAACGTGCGCGATCCAGACGCTGCGGCCAAAATCGCCAACAAAACGAATGGTTTCGTAGCAGCAAGACCCGCCACCGTCTCATCAGGCTTCAACACAATGACGGGGTAATGAACCAGCATCCCTCGAAAAGAATTCAATAACGACTCGGCGGAGTCAAGGTTGAACTGAGGTTTCGCATGGAGATCCTGTATCGAATGGGTGTGAGATGACGATGGCGTAGGAAAACCCGTGAGGGGAGAGTCTTCGAAGCTGTTGAGGTCGGTATCTGGGTCTGACGGGAAGATTGAGTCTATGAACTGCGCATGTGAGTCGCGCAGATTGTCAAAATTCTCATCGACATCTGTTTGTGTGGGAACTTCAAAGTCAATGGTGAATGTCTTTGATGGCGCTGGCGGTGGGGGAGGCGGTGGTTGATGAGTTTCTATTGCGCTGTATCATATCAGCATATCAGCCTATTTTTATTTTATTTTATTTTATTTTCTTCAATGCGGCAGAGAGAATCATGTCGTACTATTTTGTTCTTCGTCTCCGTGTCCGCGGGCCAGTTCGCGATATGCATTCCTTCTTGGAATCCAGACATCTTCTCATGTCAGATCATGCTCTGTACACGTATCTCCAACAGAGAGGTCTTACTTGCGACAGACTCCAGGCTGTTCACTCGGTTGGCATTTGATCTTTGTCGCGCGACAGGCTTCGCATGCTGTTGAAACCCTCTTGCGACTGGACGAAGCCTCAGTTGAGGGTGACTCGCTCGGCATTTGTGCGACCAAGATGAGATGTTGGACGGGGATGACTTGGTGTTTAATTAATTGGTCAATTGACTAGGATACAACGATTGCGATCGAGTAATTGAAGAGAAGAAAAAGAAGTGGTTTGCGACATGTGACAACGTGAAAGTGAAAGTGAAAGTGAGAGTCGAGTCGTGACTTGCGACGGTCTAATGAGGAGCCGAAGGATGCTCAATCGCCGACGACTCTCGGATCTTACGACCCCACTCGAAGCAGCTGACATGTCCTGTCAGAAACATCAAAGATAAGCACGTATTATACTGTATCGCTTCAGAAGGCAGATCATATCTTATCTAAATTTATATATAACTTTGTCCATAGGTAACCAACTTTGAGTATTCTTTAACAGACCTAAGCAGGGACTTTGCCCTACAAGCCATACACCATCCATCTACCTAGTTAACGAGGCAAACAGGAGCTTGAATCCTAAAGTCCTTTCGCAGTTTACAAAGCAAGTACAATTCGACAAGGGCCCCAAGGTAATACACCAGTGATGCAATTAATTAATGCTTAACCCAAACCTCAACTCTCATGCGCCAGACCAATAACCGATACTAACACTCACTCCCAATAATCCATTACACGACTGATTCATACAACCCTTCATTCGACCACCGAATACTTCAACCCTGGGTTGGCCCCCTTCAGTGCCTTTTCCACCACTTCCCATACCGGCACTGCCAGCTTCTTAATCTCATAGGCGGCCGTCTTGAGTCCATGTTTCTCTTGCCTGTGTCTTGCTAGGTTCGATGCTGCACATCCAATCGAGCAGTATAGCGTGTCTTTTTTCTGGTCGATGCATTCTTTGCACGCCACTGCGACACTGGTCCATTCATTCATCTCAGTGTCCTCGTCGTCGTACTGCACACATCTATCCCCAGCCTCGCAGTCGTGCTCCTTTTCGTTGTGATCACCCTATCCAAGTTAGATTATCCCATTTCATTTGGGAGCAGTTGCAAGCACTTACGCTGCCTTTCTCGAAACATTCATCCGAGCAATAT
Organism: Fusarium sp. NFCCI 5145; assembly: GCA_033439405.1. Taxonomy (NCBI): domain Eukaryota; kingdom Fungi; phylum Ascomycota; class Sordariomycetes; order Hypocreales; family Nectriaceae; genus Fusarium; species Fusarium sp. NFCCI 5145. Next base: position 144,192 of record JAWDHB010000416.1, read on the forward strand.
ACTGTCAATCTCTTCTGGCCGCCCATATGGACAAGCGCCTGGCAGAGCGAGCACGAGATCACATTCTTGCTCTCCATCGTTTTTGCGCAAACAGCACATGGCGGTAAGTTGTATAGATCTTCGGAAACAGCGGGCGTCTGATTTGCTTGGGCTTGGCTCTTACTCTGAAGTCTGTTCTGTTCAAACGCCATCTTCGCTCTACGCAACTCATCCAGACGGCTCATATGGCTATCCCGTTGCGGTTCTGTTGTTTGGTTCGCCTTATGATCTTGTACGATTCGGTCGATGACTTGTTCGATGGACATCGTATCACTCGCTTCATACGCTTCCAAGTATTGCTGCGCGTTTTCCACCACCTCTCCCGTTTGCGAATCCTTGAAGAAGAATGTGATATAAAGTTGCTTCAATGCTGCAGCATTGTTTTTGGTCGCCGCGATCTTTTCGGTGAGTGAATCCACGTCAGCGTCCCAATTAGCTGGTTTTCCGACGCCTTCCCATATCCTCTCGATGAGCTCCTCCCAGCGCTTAACCGGGTCATCTAGCATTGCTCTCAGTTCATCCTGGTCGGCTCCGCTGTCCCCTGTTGATAGAAATTGAGGGTACATGCGCAGTACCCAGCGATACCAAGCTTCTTTTTCTGACGCGATGCTGTCTTCGATGGACTTGAGGTCGATCTTCTTGTGGTCTTTGACATCAGTGAACATGACGTCGAGCTCATTGAGGAACGCTCTTCGCTGTGAGAACCACTCCCTGCCCTCGGCGTCGCAGTATCGAGCGCGCATCCTGTCAAGAACTTTGGGGAAGCATTTCTCACAATCCACCATGTTTCGTTTTCCACATTCTTCTAAACATGTCTTCTTTATGGCGTCCACTTCGTCGGCGCATTGTTGTCTGTGGATCCTCGCTGCGCTCAGCTCTGTCCAGTGCTCTGGTAGAGCAACTTTGCCGTGTGAGCCCATTTCCTCAGCAATACAATCTATAGTCTTGGATCGGCTCAGTGAGTATCCGTCCTCAGTCTATAAGTGTTCGATTGCAATAATGGCCAGCTCAGAGGGCTAGTAAGGGGTTGAAGAAGATTTAAGTCGTTATGATCGTCCAATATGGGGGATATAACTGTAAATCTAGAGTTGAAAACAGTTTGATGTGAATTTATGTGGTCTTCTTGTCACTTATCGATTCTCGTCGCATGTCTATTGTTCTTGATGAGATGAGAAGCAGGGGTTGATGCCTCAAAGTCTCCAGGTAAAGCTAAATTTGCCGGCGTTTAAGCGGTATGTGACAGCCACTTCTGTTTTCTTTGTAAACTTCCTTGTAACCATTAGGTGATAGACTAGGAAAGAGTGAATTCAATGACGCGCAGGAACTGGTGAAAGAAACCTGATTCCCGTGACTTGTTTATTTGTTTACATGGGGTGGCGCATATGGAAGAGTCGACCGACTGCATATCCAGCTGATCAGCTTCAGCTTTCTGGCTTACACGAAAGTGACTAATATATCAGCGTACAATACCAGCAGTCAGATAATTTGGTGATCAGATAAATCAAAGAGCACATTACTAACTTCAAGCTCATGAGATATAGATATTCTCCATATAAGCGCCAAATCGCTCGCTTCGTAGGTTGGTAACTATCATGAGCTCCCGGATCTTATGCACATATCGAGGCCTCTTATCTTATCAGCGGCATCAGCTTTCATCATTTCGCGATCTCGGCGCATTTACTTAGGCACTTTCCAATAAGCACCTCCAATACCAAGCAAAACATCAAGACACAATGGTACGTTCCATCAAATTCTACTCTGTAAGCTTCTCATGCTAATCTCTCTCAGGCCGACAAGCTCCGCACCCAACAAGAACTCGAGCGCCTGCAGGCAAAATTCGTGGGCACCGGCCACCCAGACACGACCAGCTGGGAATGGCGCACCAACATCCAGCGCGACACATATTCATCCATTGCTGGCCATCGCCCTCTGCTCTCGTATATTGCTCTTGCTGAGAATGAGCCTCTCATCAAGGTCCGCGCCCAGATGATTAGGGTATGTCAAATTGTGTGAATTGATGAAGAGCAATAGCTAACATTTGCGTGTAGAAAATGGTACAACCCTGTGGTCCTCCTCCGTCGCGCGAGGATTAGCACGTGTACGAACGAATGGTTATATGCAGAGTTATAGTAATCAGTTTTGATTAGTCTTGGATATCAGAAACGGCGTCAAGGATCGATACCCCCATGGTAGGGAGGATTTAGACATACAATACAACACTACCCTACGATCGTGCGAACATTTTACCGTTTCAAGATAATTCTTTTGGCCTGTATTGGGTATCATAACGCCGACGCTACTCCTCATCCCTTCTAGCTATTCTTGCATTTGACTAGCTTCCCCCGCAGCTTCATCCTCATCCTCGACATCTTGTTGAGCCGCATCTCTGATGTTCAGACTCGCTCGAAGCTTTTTCTCCATATCCTCATCCCAGCTGTCTCCATAGATCTCTCGTGTCATGCCCATCACGCCTTCCAGACCGACCTCTTCTTTTCCACGTGGACCGACATGCCATGTTGTTGTTGGCTCACCGTCTTGACCCAAAGGTGGACGTTCAACTCTCTTGAATACATATCCCTGTCTCTCCATCCTCTTGAGAATAATTTCTGTCTTGTCCATTGACACGTTCTGGTCTGCGTTCAGGCGAAGGAGATGTCTCTTCAGCTTTTGCTCGCTCAACTCTCCGCCGGAAAGCAAGATCAATGAAATGACCATCGTGTAAAAGCCAACATACGTTGCCTCATCGTCTGCACTTGGTGTCTTCGAGGGGCCGAGGATTGCTGCGCTACGATATGCTTCTGGTAATATCGACGTAAGGATGTACGAGCCTGAGCCGAGCTTGGGCTGTGAGTTGGACTTCATGGCTATACATCGTTAGCAGATAGATCATGAATCATGGATTATAGTTGTACCTTGACGTTTTTCCTGGAGTGACAATTTCTCTCTCACAGGCAACTCCCGCAGCTCCATCCCCCAGACCTGTCTGAGCTGTGTTTGCGCCAAGTCAAAGATGCGTCTGAATGATCGACCTTGTGCTCCAAGAACTGGCATCGATTAGCTTTGATCTATTGGCTTGCAATGGCCCCTGTACCTCTTTCCTTGATACCATCTCGTCGGATAGCGGTTCTGGAGAATTCACAAGATAAAGCGTAGCGGACCAGCTTCTTCACTAGCTGATCGTCGGCGCTTTGTGCGTGTTGAAGGTCTCTGTCCATTTCGGCGTCGCTGGGTTCTTGCTCGTTGTCGTCATCAGACTCAGCTCTACTTCGTTGACGAGGGCGAGCATCTTCCTCTGATTCTTCGTCCTCGACCTGAATTGACAGTTAGCGTAGTCCTATGTTAGTGATTCACTGAGAGCCTGAACTCACAGGACGGCGGCGTCTTTGGGTAGGCATAGCGATGTCAAACTGAAGATTTCGAATTCGATAATGACTCTACACAGGTATAATTGACTTGTACAACATATCTTGCCGAATCTTACAAATTGATGATGTTTGAAAGACACAGACGGAGGTTTCGCGTTCAAATGTGAGGCTATACGCGGTTGCCCAAACTTAGACGCGTCGAGGCTTATCGGATATCGCTTATCGCTTAATCGCTTATCGGATAAAAATTCCAGAACTTTTGATCTTTATTAGTCTTGGGACATTTTTAGTCACATTATTGTATTTCACTCCCCCATGGGGCTTCCGTTTTTCTTCCATTCTTATCGATGATTTCTAGAGCGGCTCGAGTGCCGCGCATTTGCCTGGCATGCAGGTTCGGTCTAATAACGCAGCGCAGCACCGCGCTGGGCTTCCGACCGAGTCCAGTCCGTGAAGGTCTTGGAAGACGATTATATACATCCGACATAGGAAATGCAAGAGATTACAAGGTCGACCCTCTCACAACAGCTCCAGATACTTTAGAAACGAAATCAGAACAAAAGGAAGTGGTTGAGGAGCCAACGGAGTCGAAAGATGCGACATCAACGACGAATAGCCCACCCGCCACCGAGACCGATTCTGCGCCAACTCAACGATCCGAGGGACCTCAAGTGGGCGAAAATTTGAACTCTGACCCTGACCTACGTTCCGAATACCCAATTCCTGCTGGATTGGGAGAATTGGAGGATATGATGGACTTTACGAGGCGGAACTCTGGCATGCTTAAACTACCTGAACTCTCCGAACTATCCTCGAGGCAGCCGTCGGGATCTGCACAATTTGATTTGGACAAACTTCTGGACGAGTCTTCAACAAGAAAGATAAAGAATCCAGAATTCGAGGTGTCCGAGTTCTCTGAGTTTGAGGATGACATGAAAGAATTTCAGGACGGGTTTCGGGATGACCGCATGCCCTTGCCAAAGAGCCAGTTCCGCGATCGCCTCATGCATGACGAGTCCCTCGGGGTGCCTACGTTAGGACTGCCAGCTGATGCCATCATCATCAACAATCCCAATAGAACACGCATCGAGAGGCCAGCTCCAACCATTATGAAAGCAGAACCCATGGAGCATGCAACTGTTGATTGGGCAAAGCTAGTTAATGAGAATGTGGAGCCTGAAACGGAAGAGATCATTGCCAACATCGAGGAAGTCCGGCCCGATAGTCGTATTTTACGGTTGGCAGATATCGAAAAGTTGCTGGAGGCTCTTTGCAGCGGATTCACAATCGCTCAGTTAAGGGAATACCATAGCGTTCGCGAACCGGAGTCTAAGGATCCTGATTTTGTGGACTATCATTGGATAAGCGAAACTATTCCCTGGGCATCTGTGAATTCGTTTCGCCCTCGCGGTAGCGATAAGACCACACTCGCTCAGAAGATCGTCTTCGATAAGTGGAAAATTGAGGCGCAGGAGCACGAAGACGATCTTGGAAAAGCGTTCATCTGGATGGATCCTAATATCTTCCCCTTTCTTACATGTTTGTGGCCCAAGACTTGGACTGCGTGGTATAATTACTAACGGATAACGGCAGATGGTCCAAACAACATAGGCCGCTTGCTCTGGGAGCTGAGAAGGGACTTCTTGATTAGCGAAGACGAGAAATTGACATTGCATACCCCAAATTGTCGCCTCAACATTACGGCAAAGAAGTCGACTGCCTATGGTATTCTAGCTTATATCAACCAGGCCGTGGAAAGGATGAAATCTCGGGTCATTGATATTACTCCCTATCTTTCGAAAGATTCCAACAAGCCCTCAGCCGCAGAGCTTAAGGAGCTTGGCCGGCTCACGAAGACCACTATCGAAAGGGTCAAAGAGGGCAATCAAGAGGTACGCAACGATCATTGTCCAAAAAATGCAGAAGAGCATGTTAACCCTTCATTATTAGAAGTTCCTTGTCACTTGGATGCCCAAGCCTGACGAGACCCCAACCGAGACAGAGGACCTTGCAGATACAGTCTTCCGCTTACTCGTTGGCCGTGTCGTTCCAGGTTCCCATAGCTCCCTCCAGTGCATTCCATCGCAAGGAGAAGACGACCTCAGCGCTGCGCTTGTCCAAGTTCAACGGCAGACTCGAGCCATGTCATGGAGAGACAAGCTCAACAAGTGGCTAAGAGTTGCCGCTCCTATCGAGAAATCCACGCAAGAACCCTCGCCTCTGAACCTCAGAACCGCAGCAGATCTTCCCGATACAAAGATTCCTCCAGCTGGAAATAAAGATGCTACCACTGCAACCTTTGGACATATCCTGCACTCGGAAGCCAGCACCTCGATAGAATCACTCTCTCGCAAGCGCCGTATCCTGGCTCCCCTCACCCCTCATCCCGCCGCTTTCTCCGCCCTAGAACCCAACGATCACCAACCATTGAAAGAGACCACCACCATCGTTATGCACCTTGTGCCTCATGTAGATAGCAACGAGGGTCGAGGCGGTGCAAATAAGAAGTCTGTCGAAGATCCTGCCGTTTGCATCAGGATCCCCGTCCACCCTGATGCCGACCTTGCCAACTTTGAGATCCCAAAGGACATGGCTGTTGAATGCTACATTCCTTGGCATATAAACGACTTGCTTCTCCCTACTGAGGCTGTCGACGTCCGACTCGAGCACAAGCGCTCCTATGCGCTGAAGGTTGGCCATCTCGGTCTAAGGGAGTTCCTTAAGACGTCACAACTCAACCTCCTCGAGGGTGAACTTCGAACGCCCAGTCAGGCCACGCTCTCCATCCCAGGGTCATGGGTACGTGGCAGTCTTAGTGGCAGCAACAATACCAAGAGGAGAGACGTTCTATACGAGTTCCGAGGTACAGAAATCCACCAGACCGTCGAAATGCCTTGGCGTGGACACACGCTACGCTACTCCAGCATCGAAGCTGGACAGCACGGCGGCCAGCGACAGGAGATCACACTCCAGGCTGGCACGCCAAACGAGAAACAAGCCCCTTTCCTGGGAAACAGACGGGCGACCTTTTTAGACTTGGTCGAAGATATGGCCACTGGGAAATGCTTCTCCTGGTTTGAAGGCTCCAAATCCATCAAAAGTCGCCAGTTGGAGGATTACAGTTACAACTTGCCTGAGGAAGAGCTTACCGAGGATATTATCGTGGATAAGGACAAGTTTGACTCGCGCGGCCGGGTCAAGCAACCTGAAAACAGAACCAGGTTAACGAAGGAGAGGAAGGAGAAGAAACAGCCAAAGCAACAACCACCTGAACAAGCCACTTTTGACGACATTGATGCAATGCTCGCGGCAAAAGATAATCCTACACCTAAGATCAAGACCAACAACACACCCCGGCCTGCCCACGAAGTACCTATCGTCCCAGGCGGAATCACAGATGATCTGATGAAGTTCATCGACGAGCACGGTCGTCCTAAGAACCCTGTGGATGAGAACAGCAATCAAGTCTACGGTACCGACGGTGCCTCTCATTCTAACAGCGCGTCAGAGGAAACCCGTCAGGAAGTGTTGAACGAGTTATTCACAATTTCCGAGCCCAGCGCAGCCCCCGAGAAATCCACAACCAAGAAATCAGCAGCCAAGAAGACCAGCAAGGCCAAGACCAAGTCAAGCAAATACGCCCTTCCGGATCTACCTGAGAAGCCCAAGAAGAAAGCGGTCGATGAATTTGCCGCCCAGTTCGCCAGTCGAATAACGGGAAAGAACAAAGCCCCAGCAGAGTCAGACGCTGTAGTTGGCTTCTTTGATACCCTTTCAAAAGAAGTGAAAGAAAAGGATAAGAAACAGAACGATTCCAGGAGGGGCAGGAGCAAGAAAGGCAAGCAATAAGAGGCCTTCGGAAAACCCCTTCTGGTGCATGCTACGACCGAGATGACTTCCAGAGTACGCGTACCGGTATTAGTGATGACGATTATTCATGCCCTCTGTCTTCTACTCCACCATGGATTCGGCTGCTCCTAGCACACGGGGCACTCGCTGCTGTGTCATGCCTGGGGCGAACATTGCAGGAGACGGCTTTGGATAGGCAGAAAGAGAAGGAAAAGCCAATCCTATTGTATAGTAAAATAGCATGTGTATCATATGTAACACCATCATTAGACGAATCTATAGACGAAAAAGCATCATGTATGATGATGAGACACTACAATGTCACTATTTCATGAACCGTAGCTTGACCAGCTGTGACCTGAATCAACAACACCAACACCATATATCGACGCTCTGCATACATGCATGGACATAGCACTTCGTCTTGCTCATTGTAACATTGGCCAAGCGCAATGCGAAAGAGTCGACAACCATCAATCGCAAGGGCTTCAGCACCACATTCAGCATCACCAAGAGCTTCATTTGCTTCTACAGTCACATCACATCACATCACATCAGACTCATCATTGGGAACAAGAAAAATTGCACGAATCACTTCTAGACTCTCTATTCTTTTTTTGATTTGCACAACCTGAGATCCTGGCCTTTTTTTTCCTTGCCTCTCATTATGTGCCCCCAGACAAAAGCCGAGCGCTCATGCCAACATGATCATTTCGTCGTAGAAGCGAGTACATCAGCCCTTGGGCGTAAGATCGAAGTCGTAAGATCCCACAGAAGGTTGTCATTTCAGAAATAAGTTGCTTATTTCTTGGCGGCCTTGGCAGCGGACTTGGTGACCTTGCCAGCAGAACCGGTGGACTTCTCGACGGCCTTGATGACACCGACGGCGACGGTCTGTCGCATGTCACGGACGGCGAAACGACCCAGAGGAGGGTAGTCAGTGAAAGCCTCAACACACATGGGCTTGGAGGGAACCATCTTGACGATGGCGGAGTCACCAGACTTGATGAACTTGGGGGCAGACTCAGTAGCCTTACCGGTTCGGCGGTCGATCTTCTCCTGGATCTCGGCGAACTTGCAGGCAATGTGGGCAGTGTGGCAGTCAAGAACGGGAGCGTAACCAGCACCGACCTGACCGGGGTGGTTGAGGACGATAACCTGGGCGGTGAAAGAAGCGGCACCAGCAGGGGGGTCGTTCTTGGAGTCACCAGCGACGTTACCACGTCGGATGTCCTTGACGGAAACGTTCTTCACGTTGAAACCAACGTTGTCACCGGGCTGGCCCTCAGTGAGCTGCTCGTGGTGCATCTCGACGGACTTGACTTCAGTGGTGACGTTGGAAGGAGCGAAGGTAACGACCATACCGGGCTTGATGATACCAGTCTCGATACGGCCGACGGGAACCGTTCCAATACCACCGATCTTGTAGACATCCTGGAGGGGAAGTCGGAGGGGCTTGTCGAGAGGACGCTTGGGGGGCTCGATGGAGTCAATGGCCTCAAGGAGGGTCTTGCCAGTGAGCTTGCCGGACTTGATCTCACGCTCCCAACCCTTGTACCAGGGGCAGTTGGTGGAGGGGGTAAGCATGTTGTCACCGTTGAAACCGGAGATGGGGACGAAAGCGACAGCCTTGGGGTTGTAGCCGACCTTCTTGATGAAAGAGGAGGTCTCCTTGATAATCTCCTGGTAACGGGCCTCAGACCACTTGGTGGTGTCCATCTTGTTGATGGCGACGATGAGGTTCTTGACACCAAGGGTGTAGGCAAGAAGAGCGTGCTCACGGGTCTGGCCATCCTTGGAGATACCAGCCTCGAACTCACCAGTACCGGCGGCAATGATGAGAATGGCGCAATCGGCCTGGGAAGTACCAGTGATCATGTTCTTGATGAAGTCACGGTGACCGGGAGCGTCTGGATGGCATGTTAGCATGAGAATGGAATCAAGACAGCAGTGACAACATACCAATGACGGTGACATAGTAGCGGGGAGTCTCGAACTTCCAGAGAGCAATGTCGATGGTGATACCACGCTCACGCTCGGCCTTGAGCTTGTCAAGGACCCAGGCGTACTTGAAGGAACCCTTACCGAGCTCGGCGGCTTCCTATTGTCCAGTGGTTAGTTGCTGATTGACACGTGATAGTGCGCGGCCATTGTGGTGTGGGAGCAGGGCAAGCGCGCCCGTCACCAAAGTGGCGGGGTAGATACCCCACCAAAAAAAAATTACGGTCGAACCGCAAAATTTTTGGGCGCGAGCGGGGTATCCGGCGCTGATCGAGTCGTATGGGAGCGATTCGAATGGGAAATCGATGGGCTAAAAGGCGCGCGGCTGAAGGGATAGTGACTAACCTTCTCGAACTTCTCGATGGTTCGCTTGTCGATACCACCGCACTGGTAGATCAAGTGACCGGTCTATCAAGGGATGTCAGCAAGTTGGGCTTTGAGAAATACCCCGCCAGATCTGAGGCAGGGTTGACGAGTGCAGATAAGCGGGCTCGCCGAGGGTAGTACTCACAGTGGTCGACTTGCCAGAGTCGACGTGGCCGATGACGACGACGTTAAGGTGAGTCTTCTCCTCCTTACCCATTTTGACGGTTGTGGATGGTTTGTATGAAGGTTTTTGATGTACGTGCTGTGAAGAGGTCAGCGGCCGAAAAGGCGATGCGAGGGAAATCGACGATGATGAAGAGAATCGCAAAAGAGACTTGCAATGAAGCAAAGTATCTTCTTGATATTCTCTATCAAAGCCTTGAAGAGTTGCACATACAAATTCGCAGATCGGATGCTTGAACCGGGTATGCGAGACGAGGAGGGAAGAGAAGAAAAAAATCAAGAGAGGTGGTGGGAGGAGGACATTTAAAAGGCGAGCCAGAGGGACGAGGGGTGGGGTGGGGTGCAAGGCAGCTGCGGCGGCGCGGGGCAACCAACTTGGGAAGCCCTAACAGACCAGAGGTTTTTTTTTCACGGCAAGTGGAGTCATACCGGCCAATGACTGAGCTCCAAAGCATAATGACGGGGAGTGAGCAAAGGTCCGAAGAATCTGAGCAATGGTACGAGGAGGGGCAGAATGACCTCGAAGAGGACGAGATATCAGAGGTAATTCGTTAAGAGAGAGAATTTTAGATGTATTGTACATTATAGTCATCACTGGCGTGTTTTCTACAATCTTTTGCGTACTTTGAAGGGCTGTTGTGGTGTTACTTGTGATTCTCATTGCTGATATCTGGGTGAGCAAGCAGGACAGATGCTGCGCAACACAAAGCGATGCTCTCTTGCAGACATAGACACTCAGGGAAGGAATTCGATATAGTAAAAATGCTCTAGTGTGCTACGGCGATCAAGAATAAACCATAGCGCCTCTGGCTACTCTATCACCAACACAATCATCTCTATCTCGACGTCTTTCCAACTTCTGTCTCCCACCAGAGCACCGTCGTCAAAGGCGCCTACTTTGTATGGGGGTACATGGGATCTGTTAGACGGGTACATGCGGGGCATAATTTTTGCGATTCTTTCTAGGTTTCTTGTGCGCATCGCCGCCCAAAGGAAAAATTCTCACTACGGCCTGAAGAAAAATTCAATCATGGATGCTGGCGGTCGAGGCGCGGTGGGTTACCTTCGATAACTACATCCAATCCATGTAGTGGATGCTCGGGCGCGTCCTAAAATTGTCTGGGGCCTGTGGCATGCTATGCTACGAGACAACCTGCTCTTCTGCCCAACACAGCATCTTAGGATGGTTTTTTTTTGCCCCTCACTTCACGGCTGTCAGCCCAACGCAACCACGGCGTGAGTCACTGAGAACCGTAGTCTTGTTATCTTAATTCTTGTGTTTGAGGTGGTGAGCGCTTCACGGACATTTTACAGTCGTTTACTCAGGCCGATTGCCCGAATGACTCTTTGTTGGTTGGCTCTGTTATTTCTTCCACCTTCGATCATCGAGAGGGAGGGGAGCTTCAAAATTGCCCCTCCTCTCTGGCGCAGTCCGTTTCTGGCTCAAACTCCCTGCACGAATCAACGTCATGCTCCACTGATTCTTTTAGCGCCTGTGGGTTGCCACCACCGCTGCGCGACCAGTGCATGGAAGATCTAGCCTTGGCTAGGATGTCCTGCCTCTGCTGAGGTGGTCAAACAGGAAGTTGATTGTCGCATATCAAAAATTTTCAAGCTGGAGGGGTAATTTTAAGTGAACAACAACAGCAACAGCAATCCATGGATAGTTTAGATATCATGGCATCAGGTAAATCATGCTCAGAAATCCCATAAGTGACTGCTTAGAATATCAATATCATATGTAAATCATTGCCTATAATCTCCGCGCATTGTTACATTTCCTCGTCTTGGTCTTGCGCCCGTGTCTCATCATCCAACTGCTGTTTACTCGTGTCCTGCCCCTCCCCCTCCTTGTCAACAGCCCCTCCATAAGAGTTCAGTCCAAGCAAAGGCTGCTGGGATCAATAGCCTCTAACCAGAGACAGAGCGCGCGCCAGAGCAAAAAAAACACAACAAAGAGGGGCAAAAAAACTCATGTCCAGCCACTGTGGAGCCCACACGAAGCGCAGCTGCAGCTCACCTTGATCTGTAGTCGGATGGTCGAGCTCTCAGTGGAGGCCTGGATGAGGGTTTTGCGATTTCCTGCAGCTTCAAGTGCCACATCAGCTTTTTTCTTCAGTGGATTCGATAAAAACTGGCCACTATGGTATCTTGGGCCATTAGGAAATTGCCAGATTGTCAAACAGTCAGTATTGCTGCAGCTGAAGTAGTTACCAAAGTGCCACCATGATGACTCTGGCGGCAAGTATCATACTTTATTCCTCCGAGAGTCATGTTAGGCTATAATGACAGATATCTTTGTGATAAGCTGTTGCATCGCATATCAATAATTTCTCGGCTTTGCAGCTCGGGCGCATATTCACGGCGGCTATTCTTTTCTATCGTCTCCATTTTGTTGTCCTTTTGTTGTCACATTGCCATTATGGGGAACATCTGTCTGAGCCACTGAGGGGGTTTGTCCACAGTGGATATCAGTGGCTTCTTTGCATGCATCGACTCCGCCGTAAACCTGTCGCTTCGAGATTCTCCTTCACTTCACGGAAGATATCGTGAAACTGGAGTGGAGGTCGCAGCTTTCGTGAATGTCTCATGATTATAGACGAGAAATTTTATTGCTCTGTATTTTCCAGACCGCTACTAGGTACCTGGTGTTGAGGCACAAACGAAGGAGTTGAGATCTCGATGTCAAGTTTAGGGTAGCATCATAACTTGCAACTTACACCAAATTTATTTTTATGATAAACCACCGTTCAGAGAATCTGTTATGAAATTCTGTGCATGTTTATGACCAATGGCAACATTATGAAATTGAGGGTCATTGTATCGCGTCCCAGCTGAGCTTGACCTATCCTGGCGACCAAGCGGAGCCATGCCATTATCCATATAAAGGCGAGATCCCCCTTGCCTGTGTTACACTTGTCTCGGTTGATTGATGGGCCACAGGCTCGTTAAAGCCTGTGTATCCTAACTCACCAATACACGTCGACTTTATCGAATCTAGCGATATAGAGTGTCCCAATTGAGGATACAGACGCCTAGACCAGTTGTTTTTCGACGAAGTACTAGCAGTTCGAGCATATACGATTTCAACTCCTCGACACTACAAAACGACGATATTACAACAACGCATAGCAACCATGCATTCCCAGCCGAGCAATAACAATATAGTGCCGATTCTTCAAGAATTACCGCCCTATTATCATAGCACACGCTCTATCTATCCAATCATGGAGCAACGCCCTGCACTCTCCCGTCTATGACTCTGCAGCAACCCGCCCACCGCCCGCCAATGCCAACACCCGCCCGTCTTTGTCAACAGGATATAGACCATGACAACAATACCTTTTCCTAACAATCAATAACCAAGATCTCCTCGTGGTCTAGCGGTTAAGAAAACCGAAAGCCCGTATAGAGTAATAGCAACTCGTTGGACTCCTATATCAGTATAGGTGATAGCCAAGGATCCTGGTGCAAATCCGGGTGCGGGTGGTATTTTTTTTTTGCAATTTTTGGCTTTTTATATTTTTCGACTGCCTAAGGTAAGGATGGCTGGCTGGAAGGCTGCCATTTTCTATGCGCGAGACGGTGTTCGAACCTCCTCTTGCTGTGGCTCTGCGTAGTCCTCTGAACTGGTAGATTGAAGCCATCGTGTTGTATCATCGAGTGCTGAGTGTATCACTCATCGTAGCGAAAGGTATCAATTCGAACACAAAACCAAAACCAGTTGTAAAATGTCAATCGCATAAAATATGTTACAATGGTCTATAAGGTTTGTTGCTATGCCTGGTCAAGTCCGGCTCAACCACAATTCCCCCTAATATACACACCTCCCACATCACATCATACATCATCTATACAGTTCTCACTGAGTCTTGACGTCGACCTTCTTACCCTTGGTCGCCATTCCCTTGGGCGTCTTCAATCCTCCAAAAACTGCTGCAGCGACAACAGCAATACCTGTTGCGCCCATGCCATATGCCACCTCTCGGCCAGCCCACCAGTATACACTTGTGAACAGAATTGGGCCCAGACCTCGGCCAAGCTGGCCCCAGCTTCGTAGCATGCCAAGTTTGTTTCCACGCTCGTCCTCACGGGCCTCGAAGCTACTCAGTGCGTTCAAGCCTGTAACGACGGTAGCAGATGTAACTGCCAGGCACGTCGCAGCGAGGTACAGACCACTGACTGTGTTGACCTGTCCCAGAAGGACGAAGGACGCAAGACATGCCAGTGTACCGATTCGAACGGACATCAGGGGCGGAAGACGTCGTGTGACACCGCCCTGGAGAATGGATGCTACAAGACCAACGTAGCCCAACAGCCGTCCATTCTTTCCAGAGGTGAACGAGAAGAGCTCGTACGTCATAAAAGACAGGGAGCTCTCCATGCCGGAGAAGAATAGTAGGAAGACAAAGTGGATGGCGTTCAAGAGGAAATGCGAGTTGGTCCTCTCGATCGCCTTTGGCGCATCCTTCTTCTTTCCATCATTCTTAACCTGAGCGCCTCGCAGAGAAGGCAATGTCTCAGGAAGACTGAAGTACAGATACACCGTCTCCACGACAATCAGTGCCAAACTGAATCCTGCAGCCGCAGCGAAAGGGTTCTCAGTAAACGTTGAGAACGTGCTGAGCCACGCGCCAAGTCCAGGGCCGAAGGTGAAGGCGATTGAGAAACACGCGCCGATCAGGGCCATTGTCGCGCCACGAGACGATTCATCCGAGATATCACTCGCCATCGCGGTAGCTAGCTGGACATTGCCCTCTGATAATCCTCCCACGACACGGCTGGCGATGAAGGTTCGGAAATCGACGGCAGCAACCCAGAGCAGCACGGAGAGGATGTTGCCGCACATGGAGGCCAGGAGAGCTTTGCGACGACCATAGCGATCGGAGAGGGCGCCGATCAGGGGAGATGCAACCGCCTGGAGAAGTCTATATACAGAGTAAGATTGTCAGTTTGCGGCTCCATGTATGTTGGTGTGGAAGGTGGACGCACGAGAACAAAGAGCCGAGGGCTCCGCCTAGCAGTACGATATCATGTCGCGACTCAATCGGACGGGAAAAGGAAGCTTTGTATCGGTGGAGGCCTGATAGGACAGTCTGGAGGAGAGTTTGAGGTCCGTCATGGTCGATTGGCTCTTGGCCTTCGCGATCGCGATAGAACTCGAGAAGCTTGGGGAACAACGGGAGGATGAAGGTAAAGGAGATCTATAGACTTGATTAGGAGGTGAAATATGAGAGTATCTTCTTTGTCGCATACCAGATCAAGGAGTAGCGAGACAGCAATGACCCGGAGGACTCGCTTCCTCGCGGCGGGATCGAAAGTAGACATTGGCGCTATGTGGTGAAGACAGATGATTCAAAGTAATGGACAGATATCGAGATGTAGAATGGATTGAATGAGAAAGAAACAAAAGTACAAGTATATAGCAAGTGAAAAAATAAAGAAGGAAAACGACAAAATACCGAAGAAAGAACCTCAGGAGACAGTGGACACTTGCTCGTCTGACGGCATCTGATCTCGGAATAGAAAACGTGGTGTTTGGTGGCTGCTTGCTTCGGCTAATCCCATTAGACATGGAATCCATCCATAGATAGCTGCGTCACTACCAGAGAGTGGACAGTACAGTCTCAGGTCAGTGGCGTGCGATACCCCCTGTAATCTAGGGGGCCGCTGCTGTAACCTCTTGACGGAAGAACTCCACAGGTCTTCTCGATGATTGCTAATCCTTGAAGTGTTAGCGGAAGTGCCGTGAATGTTTCAATACGGGGATCGGCATATTTACATTACAGAGTCACATTCACAAGAAGGTAAAAACGATGTTCTGTTGAAATGGATTCTTTGAAATTTTTGTTATGATTTTATCATATCTGGTGTTTTTTTTTTGTAAGGGGGTATTTGACAAGATTTTTTTTGTCTCTCCAATTCTCCTATCCAACCAGTCTCTGGCCTTCAACTCAAGAAAAAAAGGGTACAATTCTGTATCTCATGATCCTTTCGGATTGCGGGTAGGTAGGTGTTCGTAAAAGTCCATATATCGTATTTATCATGACAAAGAAGATCAACCTCTTATCCGTGCGCCTTAGTCGGCGATTGAAGATTTGGTGTTAGGTGAAAAGCTGCAGTTCATCCATGCTCAACATAGATGCTGCAGGCTTGACGAAAACCCTCTTCTCCAGACCACGGTAACATAAAGCCAAAGGCTATCAAAAGCAATGCAAAACAGAAAACATATGACATAGAAAATGGCACGTATGTGCCGTATCATTCAACATCAACCATGAAACTCATAACTTTCTCATGACATGATATCATCGTTCTTCTTCCATCATATAAACTCATTTCCATAAAGTTTCATAAAGAGAAAGCATAAAAGGTAATGGGTATCAGAACGCGAAGCAAAGCAAAGCAGGGGTAAAAGCCAATGACAGAGCAAAGCAGAGATACCTATACCTCGATATAATAGTGAAATGGTATGATTTCACTTAGTAGGCCTCAAAGACGAAGCGGAAACCCTCAGATCCCTTGTAGGGAATAGGCATGAAGTAGTCGGCGTCAATCTCGCAGTCTCGAACTCGTGTCTCGAAAATGCTGAGATAACCAATGTCTCCAAGGCGTTGGTCGCCATCGTCGCTGCCGTACACAACGCCACCACTTCCCCATCTGCGGAAGAGCTTGGCGAGTGTGAGATAAAGTTCGGCGTGAGCCAGAGCCATGCCGAGGCAGATGCGGGAACCAGAGCAGAAGATGTCGAGGTACTTGTCAAGTCGCTCTCCATCTTCAACCCAGCGCTCAGGATGGAAGCCGCGGGCGTCGTAAAAGATGCTCTCGTCCATGACAGTCTTATAAGGGCTCATGCCGACGATGGATCCTGGAGGTAGGTTCCACTCTTCGTCGTTCTCGCGATCATGGTAGACAAGAGCCTCATCTGGGGCAACACGTGCAAGACGGCTGCTTGTTCCGATACCAAGACGTAGGGCTTCCTTGACAACTCCGCGAAGGTAAGGGAGCTTCTCCAATCGTGAAAGAGGGATGGTCTCGTAAGCGTCAGGAATGGCAGCGAAGAGTTCGTCGCGAAGCTTGCGAAGGGTCTCAGGACGGTTCAGAAGGTGGAACGTAGCAAGAGACATGGCCCAGGATGTAGTAAGAGTGCCACCCTGGACAGTGATTTGACTTTCCTGTGCTTGGCGGGATGCATTCTTCTCACGAACTGAGCGGGACTTGGTGGAGAGCATGGTAGGGTGGCCTCCATCCATCATCCACTTGCCAGTGCTTTGAGGAGGGTCGATGCTGTGAATTTGCTCGAGAATGTCGTTTTTCATCTTCAGGAAACCACCCCATCCCGGCATGCATCGGTTTGAGATAGACTCGGGCAGAGCATTGACAAGAGTGAGAACCCAATCGAGCTGCTGCACACAAGGTCCCATGTGAGTGCCAATGAGAAGGTCGTTGGTGACTTCAGCGCCGAAATCGGGCTTCTCGACAAGGTGGTCGCTTCGAGCAAAAGCATATTCGTTGATTACATCTAAGAACATTATTAGAGTTGTAAAGAGATATAGAGATGGTGTGAGCTCACCATTGGTAAAGGCCGAGTAAGGATACATGACATCAAGAGGCTGTCCATTGGACACCTCAGCGTAGTTCATGAACGCATCCAGAAGAGCTTCCACTCTCTCCTCGATCACCGGCTGCAATTCGCGCACAGTCTGAGTTGAGTAGAAAGGGTTCAGCGCACTTCGCCGCAACTTCTTGTGAAGGCTGTGGTCGATGGCAGCAAGAGAGCCTTCTGTCGCAGTCTTGGGTCCTGCGAGGGCGGTTGGGTGAGGAACTCGGGTACGAGGGGCGCCGGACTAGTAGTATGATGTTAGTTATATTCGATGTATAGGTGCAGTATACAAGTATGCTTACCTGTTGGGTGTAGAAAGTCCACTTATCCCGACGTCGGCTGGGTCCAGTGTAGAGCTCAGAGAAAAAATCAGGGTCTCCAACGTGGACTTCCCAGGGGTTGATGCGAACAATGGGGCCGTATTGTTCATGCATGTCGATGATCTTGTAGGTGTATTGCCCCCCTAGGACAAAGTCATAATAGAACTCATAGTATTGAGTCAAAGCCGCCAGCTTGGGACCGGGGATGTGGGCCAGAGGACTGAGCCAAAGTCTCCAAATGACAAGCTGGACGACATAGATGAGCCAGATGCCTGCAAGCAAGCATCCAGTCTGCTGCCAGGTGAGGGCAGCAATGGTCTCTTGGACCGCCATGATGGTGTTAGAATCCATTCATGAGCGACTCGCCCTAACAGGACGGTATTGTCATTGAAGGAAGTAAAGATTAAATATGAATCACTGGAGTGGCCATGGGCTCTCCAGGCTGCAGATGCAGAAGCCTTTGAGGAGATGTCTTGTTGGGAAGCATGCGAGGTGCTGCTGCATTTGTATTTCAAGCATAAGCATGGCCAAGCCTTCACCGCATGGACTCCGAGACCTCTCGATCAGTCGTAGCGGATGGGCTGGGAAGACGGGGAACCCCCTCCCGGGTGCGCGAGCGGGCCGCGTGGAGAAGACATTCAGGCGGTGAACGACAATTCGGGGACTATGTCGCAGGGATATCGCCAGCTGTCACCGCAAGTGCTGTAAACGTCGTTGGTCGATTCTAAATCGCGCCTCTTTCTGGCAGTCATGGGCACATGATGAAGCCAATAGGTGTGCAGCCGTGCGCCGGGGAGCTTGCAACCATCGCCAACGCTTGTCTTTGAATGGGAAGAAGCATTGGATCGCTAAGACGTTAGAGAGGGAGGATCAGGAACGATTTTAGCTCGAGGTTGGGTTACTCAGGGGTTAGACGGATGAGCTGGTTCCTTTTTTTTTAAAGGAGAATTTTCAAGAGAGAGGTTGGTGGTTGTGAAGGCAAAAAAAGGGCATGGATTTGGTGTGAGGTTGGAAGTTGGTGGTTGGTTGTGACAAGGGCAAACATTGGTTGGCAGTATCCGTCCCTACCTAATCAGCGGATGAGATGAAATGGTGTCGTTGATCGGTTGCAACCGAACTAATTAGATGCTATGCGCTTTGACGAAAAGTGGGAGGTGAGACGATCACAGGACATAGATACAGAAATAGTACCAATGAATCGATGTTTGAAGTATGTTGCAGACAACTAAGTGTGTGCTCACGGGCCATATGTATCGACATTATTACACGGCATATGTCGGTGCAGAAAATATCACTTGCAGCTTTGACAGTCAGTCGTACAGCTAAAAGCGGATATCGTTAGAAGCCGAATTATTAGTTCATTGCGTGGTATACAGAGCAATGCTCACAAAGCATGTGATGCTCTTTCATTATCATAAAGGTAGGCGCCGTGAATGTGTATCTCTAACGGCTTGTACAATCACATGAATGCCCTCAATTACCGCCATGATCCCCTTGAACAGCCACCCTGGAGCTGCTGCCCCTCTTCAATCTCACAAATTGATCTGCGTCTGTTGACAATTCGGAGATACTCTGCCTAAAAAGCACGATAATTCTGAAACGGACAAGTTGTCGACAGTTTGGAATAGCCCGGCAAATCCAATCCTTGCGTGGGTCTCCGTCTGGTACGAGAATGCCGGCTGTGTCAGACCATGCTGAAGCCATTCGGGGTTGGCACACCGCACAATGTAAGGCTGCTATGGAAACAACAATTGTCCACTTTTAAACCCCCGAAAACCACCGTACCAGTAATCTAGTGCCAACAGTCGCGGCATGATATAGCTTCATCCTGCGGCTGCAAACATCACCGGCAAAAATGGTGATTGTAAACCGGCCCGGTCTATATGCCTCATATATCGTGCCACTTGACGTGTTAACAAGTTGAGCAGATGTCGTGATGCTGGTTCTCTATTAAATAAAAAATAAGAGAGCGTGCAAAGACTGAAGTTAGACTATTGAGTCTGGTGCATGTCTTTGCATCCCGTCGTGTAAGTTGAAGCTTGAGTTGTTGACCACGATAATATCCCGTTGGTGGATGGCCTCACTATCCGTGCACCTCGATGAGGCACGACTAGAGAGATTATCTAGATTATAATCATACCATACAGCTGCAACCTTCTAATTGTGGATGCTGCATCCGATCTCATGCATCAGCCAAAGACGGCAGCAGTGGAGGGACGACGCGGGATCGAGAGAAGGTTAGTTAACTTGTATAAATGGGGTTGAACTCGACATCCCGCGTTTGCTACTCCACCCCCACACAGAATCCGGGGTAATTGCCTCAGTTTCTTATTAGTCCCAGGTATGAAGCACCTGCTGCGCATGCACCTGGACTGTCAAGCTGAAAGAGATAAGAGTTGCGCCCCCTCCATTGTAAAGCTTGTCTTGTCTGTGACGTCTTTGCAGCCAGCTTCTTAAACTGCGGCAGCTTCCGCATCGTCAGACTTCCCCGCTAACTAATTCGCATCACCAACTCAACTCAACTCAACTCAACTCTAGTAGCCACAACGGCGGGACGGACCTTTCAGCTAGTCGAATAGTTGCACCCCTCACCTCAACAAGTTCAACGGGACCTTACATTTCTAGACCGTTTCACGAGGCTTTTGGCTTCCATCGAAACAAACGATTCATGTCGAAGAAAGTGAAGGGCTGCGCTGCGCTGCTCACTACTTTGCTTCGTCTAGAACCAACCTGCGCCACGGATAAATGGGTTTCGGATTTCTCGATCGTCAACCCTGAGCTGCCTTCTCCCTCGATGACCCCTCGTATTTCTCATTCCGTCGATCAATGCTATTGCCACCGTCATTGTCGTTCCACCCTCCCTCTGATGGCTTGTGCGTTGTGCGCCAACTACGAAAATCGGAATCACCAAGTCAATCAATCCCCGCCGATCCTGTTCGTCTGACTTGGCTGCCTCTCAAGTGAGAGGAGGGATGGATGAGAAGACAAGAGCTTCATGTGGGATAGCCCTGAGCAAGTAACCTGCAGTTAGCCTCTTCTAACATGGTCGGCTGCTTTAAGGTTCCACAAGATCCCACACTCATCTCCACCAACCCAACCAAATGGTTCGAGATCACGATGCTAATACTGTAGGGCTGCGCTGCAGCGGCTGCACCATGCAACAACGTTGCCATGGTTCGTCGATAGTCCACAAAACGGTTGCACTATTGAAGTCAAAAGAAACCGTTGTCGCCCGCCTGGTCCAACGGTTCGCCCAGCGAAATTGAGGTATTCCAAGTGGTACTGTATTCTAATAGATAAAGGTATCAATAATTAAGTTTGGTCCTGAGACCAAGACGCACTCATATGTACGTTCAAATCTATAGCCATGTTATGTTGACATTTCCTCCTCTTCTGATATTCAATCCCATAGATCATAATCCCGAGACCTGAGTATTCCGTCTAGTACTTTTCCGAACCGTCCCAAAGCAGAAGAAAG
The DNA here is from genome assembly GCA_033439405.1 of Fusarium sp. NFCCI 5145. Classification (NCBI taxonomy): domain Eukaryota; kingdom Fungi; phylum Ascomycota; class Sordariomycetes; order Hypocreales; family Nectriaceae; genus Fusarium; species Fusarium sp. NFCCI 5145. Next base: position 165,396 of record JAWDHB010000416.1, read on the forward strand.
CAAAACTCCACAGCTCCGTCATCCCATGAATTCCTTTTATTTCGATCGGCAGTCGATATCATCATCGCTAAAGCAGTGCGCAGTTCGTGCAGGCATGTTGGCTTGATTTTTTTTTTACAGCTTGACTCTGGGGAGAGTTAGTCATGACGAATGTGAGAATCTTGGGTGTACTAGTACTGACCTAAGGTCCGCTGGCTCATAACAGAGAGTATTGCAAAGCTTGCATCGCCTTATTGCTGGCAAACGAGCTGGGGGCATTTTCCAGACTTGGGAGGCTTGGGGCAGTTGGGCTTTATCACGCCAGTGGTGTCATAAGGTCCGCGAGGCATGTTGACTGTGGTTTGTTTTGTTTTGTTGTTGTTGGTCTGTTTGTTGAGGTATCGCAAAGAGGTTCGTTGTCCCTGAATCCAGACAATATGGTGTTGATAAGACGATAAAGTAGTTGTAGGTTGTGTGCAAAGCAGAGCAGCAAAGAAAGTCAAGGCAGAGCAGAGCAGAGCAGAGCAGAGAGATAGGAATCCAAGGGCAGGCGCACAAACAACGAATATTGTTGAAAAACCAATGAAAGGGATACTACTGATCACGAAACGAAGAAATTATGTCGGGGACCATTTGTCTTAAATTTCATTTCTGGGAGACTACCCCCCCATGAAATTTGTTGGAGGCTCGCGTGGCTTCAAACGCACCGATACTTCAGTCTGGTCATTAACCTGGCGGTCAGCGCACCAACACCCCTGATATCCAAATACCCCCCCCTGTGCCTGTGTCTACAGTTACTAGGATCGGCAGGGGCCGTGAGCCGTGAGCCTCTCTAGCTGTTAGTACTGGCGCTGGTACTGGACTGGCGGGAAGCCAGCGCAAGTTTCCGACCCTGAAGCTACTAGCTAAGGTGCTAGATGTGGCAACATGTTTGTTCGGGAAGGGGAATCATTGTTTGTGGCGTTCATGTCTATCAATAACTCCCTAACTGAGAAAAGATGCCTCACTCAGTCTCAGAAGAGAGAACCCTCCAGCTTGTACGGAATCGGAATCGACAGTCCAGCCAAACGCAGGGCGAGCGAGATGAACCAGATCAAGGGCGTTTGATATGGACCAGGGGTCGCCAAACTTGAAGGGATGGAAGAACAGAGTGGCTACCAGCCCAGGAGACCTGTGGGGAACACTAAAAGAGCGGCTTTAGGGACCAGGGTAAGGCTTGTTACCTACTGGGGACTTCTATTCCAAACAGAATTCTAGAAGAGGCGCCACGATGAGCATTGGGCTGCTGGGTCAAAAGTTCGCTAAGTAGTACGGTAATACGTTGGGGTGCAAGGGGAGAGGAAGCAAAAGAAAGAAGAAAAAAAAGGGACGGTGAGCGATTCAGCTATGATGACATTTCTCGGTGTGGCATTATGACAAGTCGCTACGGGTGTCATTCATTCAAACGACACATCATTCACGCCGAGACAAGATCCAAAATAGGGAGGGGAGACAACAAAGAATCGGCTTTAATTAATCACATACCCCAAGTTAACTAACACAAAGGCGAAAACATTGATTCAAACAAAAAAAAAAGCAATAGAAAATTATAAGGATAGCAGCAGCGTATTCGCACCTCTCGTCATCCCATGTCATACCACACCGACAGCGCTGCACAAGAGCGTCAAGTACACGTCTCCCCGGTTCTTCAGGCCGTGGTGCATAACGTAGGTCGTTTGGACTCCCAATGCAATGTAAAGTTGAGTGAGTGAGTGACGTCTGATGTCCACCGCTTCGGGTATGCCCTAGCCTTTTCTCTAGCTGACCTGGTCTATCAAAGTCTCCAACTCAAAAGGGTCATGCAGTGTCGATGTTGCAGCTTATCGTGTAATTGATTTGATGCGTGCGATGTTGCAGTTACAGCTACCTACGACTACAACTACAACTAAAACCACAGCTACGGTTACGGTTACAAGGCCCCTTTCTATCCTCCCATCGCCCAGCCAAGAACGTCCTTCGCACGAGCCAGTTCATTTCCCCGACTACGGTCACGGCCACGTTATTATTCAGACCGGGGCTGTTCTTCCTGACACTAAGAAAGGTCCAGCCGCCTGTCACAGCCCTGCCAGATGGAAGAGCCAACCGGTTAATGGCCGCCTGGAGTTTAGTTTGAGTTCCCACCATCCACTGTATTGCGGTGCCGTTGGTGCGATACGATGGATGGGATGGGATGGGATGGATGGATGGCAAACGCTATTGCTTCCTTGTCGCAAGCTTCCATGCTTGCCTGCTAAACTCATCCCAGGTCCACGGTCCCGTGCCTCTGCCGATCGCTCGGATACTGTTCATGAGGTTCCGGGGATTGGGATTGTCTAAGTGGCAAGGAAGATTTCCCGAGTACGGTAAGGTAAAGTGAAGCATGGATATGGTATCCATATCATATATGGGTAAGGGTAAGGTATTATTCCTCCGACATTTGACAGGTTTGGGGGTAAACAACTGACTGCGACACGTCAAGGATGATATCCTGTGCCATCCTCTTGCACGTGAGCCGCAGCTTGACAACACACATGATTTACATAGCAGTTTGGCTCTTTAATATTTAAATTTTGAAGCTTACCCATATTGGCGATGTCACTGGCAATAAACCAAACAGCAATTTGAACCAACGCAAACACATGGACAAGGGTACAGGAAATACGAAGACTTTTTTTCTAAACGGTGCTCGTCTCGTTGATGAAGTAGGGTCTGAGGGTTTGACGTCGCCAATCGGAGTGTGTTCCATGAGGACGGTCCTGTCTTAGTCTCTTTGGAATTCCGAATCCTAAATTGTACTCTGTACGGATACTGTATCTCCTATTTTCCCTTTTTCCTCTTCCCACCCCGACCTGGACCTGTGGGTTCCTTAATTCCACGGTACATCATACATGGAACCGAAAGAGTCAGATCACCCGGAGCGGCGGTGCTCATTTCTCGATGGGATGTGCTGGGCCGTTGGAAGAGAATCCCTGCTCGCCATGCGATCACAGGCAAATCTGAACGTACGTGGTTTGGGGTTCGACAGATGCCGTGCAAGTGCCGCATCAAAGATAATAATAATGGAAATTGAGGGGTGTGTGCTTTAAGGATGCCGTGCCTTGGCTTACAAGTCGACCGCTTCTCTGTGTAAGTCAAACAAAACTCGTTGGCAACGCAACGTATGTATGTATGTACAGACACGCTGTCTAGCACGAGTTGAGCCCAACTCAAGTCCCAAAGCCTGGTCCGGACGCAGGGATCCCATTCCCCGTAGCCCCCGGACCGCGGCAGCGTCAGACTCAGAACCGTGGCTCCGGTGCCGACAAGCTAACTCTAGCTTCTGCTGCTGCTGCTGCTGCTGCTGCTTCTGCCGCCGGGGGAATTACAGGGTTTCAGGATCAAAACTTCGTCCACCTGTAAGGTCCATCGATGGCAGCAGTCAGCTAGTTACGGTAAAGGAAAATTTGTGTGTGCTAGGCTAGCTGAGAAGCTGGAATAGGGTTCGGAAGCCCGTGATGGAGAAGAACCCATGACAGATGGACTATGCATCCCAGACCGCCTATTATCTGGACTCTACCGGCCGAGATGTCAGATTGGACGAGATCCGCTCTGGACAACGATGCTCGTGAGGCAACATGGTTGCTGTGGGCTGTGGATTCTTCTACGGTTGGGTCACAGTTCCAGAATATTTCCCAACAAGTCAACCCTGCCAGCCAGCTGATGATGTTGCACTAACGGCGTACAGTACAGTAATAAGCGACAACAATCGACATATACAAATAGGAGTTTTATCAGTCATATGCGCTGAGAGATGAAACGAGTCGAGACTGATGAGTCGTCTTTGCGTGTTGTGGGTAGATGATGTTTCAATATCAGGACACCGCCTTAATAACATCATCGGTTGGGTTAATGCACCCTGATATGAACAGTCCTGTAAGGGACAGTTGTCTCATGAGATCTGAACTGAAATATGACCGTCGCCATCGATGAGGCTGCAGAGCAACATTGACTAGCCACTGATCTGCTTGCCTGCCTAGGTACCTTACTTCAGCTTCAGCCTCTGCATTGTTTGCCGTAACCAAAGATAGCAACTGATGGTGATAGCTCAGTTTCAGAACATGAACAAAACGAATCCCATTCGCCTTACTCAGGGTGACATTCATGCTTGCTCCTAAACTCAAGGGTCTAAGTCATGTTCGTGCTATCTCTGCACCAACCATGTCCAGTAGATCTACGAGCAAAAAGCAATGTGCATGAGCAGCAAACATCCTACAACCTATCGTATTCCAGGCCCCTGTCACATCAGATCACAGTTGGTTGCGTTAATGACTCGCAGTCTCGCAAGATAGTTATTCTCTAGGACTTAGAGTTTGCAAGACGGTGCTTCCATAAGGTTAAGTTTGTATAAGAGTTTGAGAAGCAGAATCAGGGGATTGTTGTCAGGCTATCCATTGTCCTTGCTAAAATACGGATAAACGCGAGTCAATCAATGTAAGGCTCAAACTACAGCCCACTTCAGCTACCTACTAACCTACGGATACCTTACAGCTTACCTAGCCCTAGGTATCTATAGCACCTTAACGTTACTACGTAGCTTGATAACTTAACTCCACCGCTACTATCCGTACTAGACTAGGTGTCGAGCTATTTGACTACCGGAAGGTCTACCAGACTACCTATCTAGCACTCATGTCAATCAATTTAAGAGATTAGCAGCTGCAATAATTATTCTCATCTTCACTTTCAAGCCACCTTCTCAAGATGATGGCGTTTGTCCTTCACGTGACCATTAATATCTGCCTTCCAGATACGTCTAGCGTTCAGCTCTGGACCCCATCTGTTGCTAAACTAGACGCGCTCCATGTCGGGACGAGACAGCTTCGTTCGCATTGACCTCCACTCTATGTAACTGCAAAGCATTGCATTGCATGCTCTGCTTGCCTATATCCCCTATATCTACGGAAACTGCCGCTGTCTGATACAACTGCAATTGTCCTCTCGCAATGCCTGCTTGCCATGGCTGCCGGGTGCGCAAAGTCAAATGCGACGATGGAAACCCCTGCTCGCCGTGTCGCCAGTTTGACGTGCAATGCATCAGATCCACTGCCCCCAAGAAACGCCAGAACCCAAAGCGCGGTCGTCTTGTAGCCCAAGCCAGAGAAGCCAACCTACAGCAGACGGCCATCTCACCGAGCGCTTCTGTCTCTCCTTCGGCAGTTCACTCAACGCCTCATGCGGCTAGTGAGTGGCCGCCAGGGAGTAGCCCTGGTTCGGCTTCAGTATCAGGACCTTACTCGCCAAACTCTGAATCCTATACCACGGGCTTCTTTCATGCGCTGCTGCCCGAGTTTGAGAAGGTGGTCTATCCATTCAGTCCTGCTATTACTCCTGATGATATTGTCACGTCAATATCTTTGATGCACCACAACTACGAGGATGCAGCTCTGGTGTACGCTTATGCAGCTGTCACTACCTTTCTATCACAAACCGCGGACAACTCACATGGCAGTGTAGCAGCACAAATAAACAACCTGGTATATCACAGTCTCGAAGCACATCACCGTGCTGGTATCGGTACCCATGGCCCAGGGCGTGTAGATGAGGTGCTGCCTCACAGCATCAAGCGCATCGTAACTTGCATCTATCTCGAGATCTCAACTATGGCACTGTCTCGCCTCGACCGAAGTTTTAGCTTCATCCGGGAGGCTATATCGCTAATTCAGGTCATGGAGGCTCAGCAGCGCACATTAACAGATCCCTCACGTACTCCTTATCCCATGGCTCGGTTTCAGCAAGTCTACTGGGAAGCATATATCCACGAAAGGTTCCTCACCATTGCCGATGGATATCCCAGCATTATGCCTCCTCTTCACACAAATCTTCCCGCTACAGATTCCTCTACGCCAGAGCACATACGAGTTGGGTTCAACTGCTTAATAGAGCTCTTCCTGATTCTGGACGAGACATTCCTTGCATGTTGGCAATCTCAACGAGGTGCAATTGGCGGTTTGACGGTGCAATGGATTGAGAGCAAGCAAGTACAACTTGATCAGGCTGAGATGAATGCAGCAGCAGCTGAGGCAAGGATGCAATCAGGTGGACACGCTGGTTTGACAGAATTACAGCGTGCCGATCTCTTCATCACCAGACTCTGGTTGCGCACACTCCTCTGGCAATTGGCTCTTTCGCAGGGACTTCTTCGTTCCGGATCCTCAGATACAACACACGAAGGTCTATCATTGCAGTTCCCAGCATCACGATTATCAATACAACTCCGCAGTTTGGTCAGTCAGTTGGATAGCATTGTGAGTATAGCTACACAAGGCAGCGGCATCATACAAAAGCTATTTGAGATAGCCAGCACAATCGCCGACGTTCTGGCTCTCCCCGCGGGGCATAATGAAGCAGAAGACGGGCTGAGGTCACATGTCAAGGATTTTCTTTACGTGGTCAACTTTTTGTTAGACCTGGGTTTGATGAGAGAGAATCAGAAGGAATATCTACGAGAAAAATACCACATGCTACAACCGTTGAATACCGAGGAAGGGATGGCTACACATCCAGGAGAACAGGCGGTTGCTTCTTAAAATGATGGTCTTAGTCTAACGAGGATTTGGTTATTTAGCCAGGCTGCCAGGGTAGTCGACGTTATGATTATGTATGTATTAGGCAGAACAATGCCGCCATTTATGAGTTATGATGACCAAGCTTTCTCCAGTTTTAAGTGACTGTTCAACCCAAAACCGTGGGGTTTTTTTTATAAAGGCTTACAAAACACGAAGCATCTGAAATAGTAAGAGTGCGCGTAGACTGCACTTATTAGAAATTCCATTTCTTACACGGATGCAAGCTCAAGATTCAAGGCTGATCATCCTTGAGATTATCTGCAGAAACAAGGATTTCATCTCTTGGCGCTACCAAACAGTCCCACCCACACAAACATCAAACCTTGACACTTCAACTCACGTACCCTAAACCTCGACCACTTTCACCATCGTTATGCATTTCCAAGCCGTCGAGCAAATGATTGACGAAGCATATACCGCTCGTCCTCAGGACGAAACACAAGCTGATGCTACAACTACAAATGATGTTTTAGACGACGTCTTTGGTTCTGGCCCTTCATCACCTACAGAGCATCGTCATGATGATGAGTCAGGTGCAACACATCCTTCAGATATTCGACGGCTGCAGACGGAGCACACAACTGCGGGATATCGTGAGGGTATTACCGTTTCAAAAGAGACCAGTCTTCAAGCTGGCTTTGACGAGGGATTCAGTCTTGGTGCGAGCATAGGAGTGAGAGCAGGTCAAATTCTTGGTATGCTCGAAGGCATCTCCGAAGCCGTCCAAGGGCTCAACGACGCAGACTCTTCTAAAGTCGTTGAGCTCACAAAACAAGCGCGTGATGAGCTAAGTACCCAAGGTATTTTCACGCCAGAATACTGGGCTGAAGACGGCAACTGGAAGTACGAAGTCAAATCAGCTACGGGGGCTGAGGATGTTGTCTTTTCAGACGTGGCGGATGCACATCCGCTTGTGAAGAAATGGACGAAGATTGTGGATGAGCAGGTCGCGATATGGAAGATTGACAGGAGTATTCTGGATGATGAGACGGGGGTGAGGTTGGAGAGAGATGAACCGCTTGGTTCGGGGACTGCACCGACGGCTAAGAAGCCGTTGGATTGGTGAGGTTATCCGACATAGGCAAGTCAGTGATAAGGAGAATGAGTGGACGGGAGCGCATGGAATAGATTGAGGTATGTTGTTTGTCTTACTCTTGATTCGCTTGCTAACGATGCTAGAACGAGAGACATCCCTAGGATCGAAGGCCTGGTACGGAGACATCTGTATGAGCCGACCACGGATGAACCTGTCTTCTTGTTACTTTGAGGCACCTGTATACGTGACTAGGTTGCCATGGACTGCTGGATTGCCGCTCCGGAACCGCATCTCATGTATTGGCGTTACCACCGACGACGCAGGTTAAAGCACCATGCCAGAACAACTCAATATCCACTTAGTTTACTGCCGGGAGGGTGAATACAGCGGAATTGACTAGATATACATCTGGCCGTGTTTCAATTGAACTATCTTGGTGATACTGGACTGTTGTCACTTAAAGGCTGAGTTGTACTGTAAGCCCGGGGATCTGAGACTCCAACCATCCTCTTATTCGGGTTCTCGCCACTGTAGTATATCAATGGAACACAGGCTGGCCAGTTTCCTCGTCAGCATGCTGACCAACTCTCGTGCTCCTCTGCATTCTGGTGCCCCAACTGGCGCCATCCATCGCCTGCGCTTCCACACCGACAATTGAACAGACCATCTCAGCTGCCATGTGTGTACCGCATCAATATTGTCAAGGGCCCTGGCCATGCTATTCAGGGTGCGGCTAAAGTCGCCAGGGGTAGATAAGAATGCGTAGCGCCTTGCTGTTATCCTTGTTGTTGACAGCTGCTGCATGGATCCATCTGGACGCCCCTATCCCAAGTATTTGCCCTCGCAGATGTGGGCAGGTATGTTACTTTCTCGAGTGGCGATGATGATCTCGTGCGATTGCTGTTGTCTTGTAAGGATGCTAGGCGGTCACTCGAGCGCGCGAGGAATGGCGCTCCTGCCCTGAAACAGATCATCCCTTGAAGACTCAATGGCACAAGATCTTACAGACCGCTTCTCATACCCTTTGTTCTCGATGCATGTCCTACGTTCTTGGTCCATGCACCAAAATTCACTGGGTGCGGTCTCGAGAATGTTGCTGTCGTTGCTGTCGGATCTCAACCATTGACATACGCCTGAAGTGTCCTAGCCACGTCTTCGATCCGTTCGTACTTTCCGTACAGTTCCTTCGTTGTCTCCCAATCACGGCCTTCTCTACCAAACATCATAAGCTTGACAACCTTGCCATCATTGTCCATCACAACTCTGCCACTTCGATCGTCAGCCCAAGAGAAGCGAATTTGTTTGGCCTCGATATCGGCGATTCCGACCTCGACAATATCGTCAGGTAAGACCGTATCATCGATTCTATCGTGCAATCCGAGACTTCGTCTCAGGTCGGCAGAAACACCAAGCCGGTTGTGGTATCGCACAATCTCCCGTCGAAGCGCCCTGACAAAGCGGTCGAGGTTCTGCTGTGGAGGATTGTTGCTCTCAGGTCGGGGCGGCGGAAGATAACGGGCTGCCAAGCCGGCTATGGGTATCGCGGGAGGGAGAGTGTTTCGGTGAATGCGGAGGTATTTTGAATTAAAGTATGGTCGGTTGAGCATGACGTAGTAAGGTAACAGGAATTGGCTCTTGGACATGACTTCGAAGCGCAAACCCAGAACATGTCCGCCATCAACCGCATTGGGATCGGGGTCTTGGACCTTGTATGCGGTAACAGAGCTGCCTATGCGATAGAGACATTGCTGGGTGTACGCTTTCTGCTTATCGACTTCGCTGAGGAGTTTGGTGCGGGCGGACGTATTTCGAGAGGAGAGAAAGCTTTTGGAAGGGTTTAAGAAAGCTTGTGTCGAGGGCGCAGCGAGAATAGTCGACGCTTCGATCTTGAGAGACTTGCGCAAAGCAGCAGCTGTTGCATATGTTAGCTAATGTTATATTTTTAATGCGCCTTTCAATTCAATGACTAACCCTGTTCTTTAAGTGCGGTAATCTCTTGATCAATGAGCTCGCTCTCTGTTGGAGAAGCTATTTCTGACGACATAGCTGCAATGAATGTAGGGGCGGGAAATAGGAAGTGAGGTTGCTGATGATGCTGTTGTTTAGGTTGTTTAGGTCTGTTTACAAACAATAGGCTTTCTACGTTACGATTGGCGGAAGCTGTGACAGGGAGATGATAAGATAAGAGTTGTCGGGCTTCCAATTTAAGACTAGCTCATCATCATCATGGGATGCATGTGATTTCTAATGATGCATAGCACTGGATAGTACCTACAGTAATACGGAGTCAAGTCTATCCTCTTGGAATCTTTTGAGCCCTCCATCTGATAACACGTAACTCTTCATATGACGATAAAATGTCGTATCCTTTGTAATCAGTTCGCTGTTGTCTTGGTCCCTTGATTTGTAAAACAGTCATCCAGTGACAGACAAGTCATGTTCTCATTGGCTACAAACCCCGGGATATAATCATCAATCAACCCCTGACACGCTTCCTCTTCTGGAAAGATGCGAGTTCCGAAGAGTCCTTGGCTTTGGGGTTTGGATCTGCCTGGTTCCCACTGTGGTTTGTGAGTGTTGGATACCTTGTTGCATAAGATCAGTTATCAGCCATGGTTTCTCATGAATGTTAAATATACTCTCTCTTCTCAAGTCAATTTTGAGACTTATTCTATATATCTCTCTGTCGCCACTAAAGAAAACCCTTCGAAAAGGCCAGCTAAGAACAAGCATCCCTCCTAATCCCATTCAAGATCCCAGATCCATCCCCCAGAAAACAATCCAATCACATTTCATCATTAAAAGGCCACGGTAGCGGGAGCCTGCTAGGTTGCCCTTTTTTGACGCCAAACCGTATCCGAAACACAGGCAGGTAGTGACCTTCTGTATCTGAGGCCCGATTCAGATTTAACTCTAGGTACCTGGCTGGGTACCTTACTTCAGGAACTGACAAATTCAGACCTTCCATTTCTTCTTCATCCCTTCAACCATATACTCTCCCTCACTCCAATATTCCTTTTCACTTCACTTCGATTTCTACTTCTTGGCTTTGCTCAATTTACAACCCCTATCCTTGACTTCTTCTCCATATTATACGTCACCAAGACAAGACAAGACATTTCCAGCCCACCCGCATCTGACTTTGACGCTTTCTACGCCTCGTCGCATTCGTTCGACCCCCCTTTACACCTCTTACGGTACTACCGCTCCTTTATACTGTACGCGCTGCAGCGCCGACTCTCTTTTACTCTTGGCCCCTATGACAGCCCGAGCTCGACGACCACAAAGCAAACCCGCACGGCCGCCCCTGACGATCAAGACAGAATCAGAGGATGCGAATGGGAACGGCCACATCAACGGCAACGGCAAAATGAGCAGCGGTGTTGAGATGCGCCGCAAGGCGGCCAACCCAGACGTCGATAACGTCGCTGCGAATTTCATCAAAAGCGAGTCTTTCTCCCTCGACGACCCGGTCCCAAAGACACCTGCTCTTAACAACCATGGCTTCTTCGACCTTCCTCGACAAGACCAGAAGAATTTTCTTCTCTTGGTTCTTCTATACTTCTTGCAGGGCATTCCCATGGGTTTAGCGACGGGATCTGTGCCTTTCCTGCTAAAGAAACACATGTCGTACAGCGAGATTGGCATCTTTAGTTTGGCCTCGTTTCCTTACTCTCTGAAGCTCTTCTGGAGCCCTTTTGTGGATGCAATTTGGAGCCCCAAGATCGGTCGGCGCAAGACGTGGATTGTCCCTATTCAGTTCCTCTCCGGTTTCGGTATGCTATGGCTGGGATCGCATGTTGAAGATATGATTGCCTCGGCTGGTAAGCCCGGCGGCATGACTGTGTTCTCGTTCATGCTTTGGTGGTTCTTCCTGGTCCTCATGTGCGCTACCCAAGATATTGCTGTGGACGGCTGGGCGCTCACCCTCTTGACGCCCGGAAACGTGTCGTACGCTTCAACTGCGCAGACTGTTGGTCTCACTGCTGGTCACTTTATGTCCTACACTGTTTTCCTCGCCTTCAACGCCGCCGATTTCGCCAACAAGTGGTTCCGAGCAGTTCCCTCTGACCAAGGTCTTGTCTCGCTCGGAGGGTATCTCAAGTTCTGGGGCTGGTCGTACATCATTGTCACTGTTGGGCTCGGCCTTTTGAAGAAGGAGGACAAGTCACATAATGAAGATGGTGTCTGGGATGTTTACCGCATCATGTGGGGTATTCTCAAGCTTAAGAACGTGCAGACCATCATCATCGTTCATCTCATTGCCAAGATTGGCTTCCAGGCTAATGACGGTGTCACCAACTTGAAGCTCCTCGACAAGCGTTTCGGCAAGGAAAACATGGCGCTGACAGTTCTCATCGACTTCCCCTTTGAGATTGTTCTGGGTTACTATGCTGGAATGTGGTCGCAAAAGTACACACCCATGCGTCTTTGGTGCTGGGGCTTCATTGGTAGACTCGTTGCTGCTCTCACGGCTCAATTTGTTGTCGCTATTTTCCCTGACGAAGGAGTTACATCTTGGTACCTGTTGGTGGTCATCGTTTCACACCTTTTCTCGACATTTACAAACACCATCATGTTTGTTGCTGTCTCGGCTTTCCATGCTCGAGTGTCAGATCCCGTTATTGGTGGTACTTATATGACACTTCTTGCAACGTAAGTAACACCTAACTCGCACCCTGTGTATACAAACTAACAAATCTTAGTGTCTGCAATTTGGGTGGCACATTCCCCAGATATTTCGTGCTTCGGCTTGTCGACTATTTCACAGTGGCTACATGTCAGCCTGGCACGGCAGATGCCTCCAGTGTGAAGGACACCCTCATCACAGATTCGTTCTCATGCGCAGTGCAACATGAGAAGGAGAGGTGCGAAGCTGGCGGCGGTACATGCCACATGGTCCACGACGGATACTACACAGTCAACGTGCTATGTGTTCTATTCGGCGCTGCGACCTTCTTCTGGTACATCAGGCCAAAGGTGATGCATCTCCAGAATCTGCCTCTGCGGGCATGGAGGCTGTCACCAGGAAATGAGAACAAGCGATAAATCAAGAGGAGGAAGAAATCTAATTGAGATATGGCAACATGTACCAGTAATAGATTGGGAGGCCCGCTCTGCATTTGATACCCGCGGAAATATTAGTACAACATACTATAGATGGTCACTCATACATGAAATAGTAGCCCTGGGCTCTAAGTTAACCAAACTCTATCTAAATTTGATTTTCACGTAGTCAAATTACTGTGCCCTGATCTTAACGTTCAATACTTGCACTTCATCTCCTAATCACTAGCATATATAACCAAGTAGGTTTAACTGCTGCCTCCTTAGCATCTGGCTGGCCTCATTCGATATGATATACCGCAATATATGCGGCGACTGCCCAGAAAATGTGCGGGAATGAAATGAACTGGTTTTCACAACAGCCTGATAAGGCTGTCGACCACTTGAAGAGTCCACAAACCCTATCCCCATCCCTAAGGTTCATCTTGTCGTCTCAGCGTGAATAAAGACGAAAGCATATCGCAACACGTACTTAAAGGGGCATATTTCTTCGTCAAAATAATTCTCAAACATCTCCAGCCTAAATGTGGGAACCCATCTCCAAGATCCTCGGGCGCAAAAGCGACCCTTCGCCAGCGAAGAAACCTCACCAGACCCCTGGACACTCTGATCATGACGACCATGTTTCGAAGACAGGAGCTTCGAGCACTGGCTTGGGCCCTGCTTCTGATCCAGACCGCCAAGAATACGAGGCAACCCGGCAGTATATGTGGCAAGCAAGGACAAGCCTCGAAAAGGAACTTGGTAAGAAAACCTCAGAGGTGTTGCAGCTCAAGCAACGATTGGATGCAAATGTCAAATCGATCAATAAACTGAAGGCAGTTTTGAGACGGCTCAAGCGGCATTTGAAATCCGTCGAGGGCAAAAGAGCTAGAACTCAACGATCTGCATTGGCGACTCGAGATCTCACACTCTCGCGACAAACAGTATTGCTAGATGAATGCTTTGAAGAGATCCAGAGCTACTTGCTTCCGTTGTCTTGGGGCCACAACACGCCAAAACAAGAGAATGAACTTCCCTCAGAGCCAAATTGCTCTTCTTCTGTGAGAGTGCAGCAGAAGACTTCCCACTCGACGACGAAAGACGAGGCCCTTGAGGCTGAGATTGCAAAAGAAAGGGATGGAAACAAGAAACTACAGAAAATTGTGGATGAGTTGCAACGGGATAAGAGTGCCTTGAGAGCGAGGAACAAGGTATTGGCAAGTGCATGGGTCACCCAGCTACAAAAGGACGATGAGACCAATGCTGTTATCCTCCAACAAAGCAAACAGCTTTTTATACAGCAACAAACCCACGAGAAAGAGATGAAAGAAGCAGAACGACTCTGGAACAACTCGACACCTCGATCAATCTTGGTAACTCGCTTGCTATCTCAGAAGTTTGAAGCAGCCAGCCCTGGGCCCGAAGCTGCTGAGTTCCTGGAGTCTTGCTCCATGGCCGCTTTGACAGGAGGGCTTCTTGATATTAGTCTCAATCCTCAACAAGCTCGCAGGTTTGCTGAGGATGCATCCACCGACTCTCTCATTGTTAACACCTGCGATCTATGTCAGCTACCAAAGCTTGCACTGAAGACCAAGAGCGAGTCCAGGGACTCCATCGATGAGTTCGCCCCATCTAGGCCGACAAATTGTTGCTCAAGTTTCATATGCATGACGTGCGGTGTGGACTCAATTAGGGACTCAATTGAGAATGGCTGGTGGAAGAAACTGGAATCGGAGAACTGGGTGACGTGCCCAATGCCGAGTTGTCAGAGTCTCTTTAGTATTTTCGAGCGAGAGGGGGAGGAGGAGGAGGAGTCCAATGATGAAGGATGCTTGGAGCTGTAAGTAAAGCGACACGATAGTGATGTGACTACCTACTAACATGGCTCAGGACCGATCGTCTCCAATGCCTCCGTTCTGCACTCCGCCGGATAGAGCCTCGACCGAGTGATGAAGCACTACAAATGTCGGCCTTTATCCATAATGCACTTGCTGCAGCTCATCAAATGCACTCGCTATTCGACACGTCGTTCAAAAAGAGAGGACCCGATGCCGATGGTAGCATCACAACCTTCGACCCATACCATGTTGAGATGATCAAGGTCGACTATGCGCAAGGCAGCATTGAAGTCCCTCTATTTACTGACTTCATAAGAAGGACCAAGGAACGGAAAGAATGCAGGTTTTGCGCCAATCACTTCTATGATATCGATTACAAGTCAATCCCAAAGTGGCGGGAACTGTGCAAGGACTTTCGTGGTGACTGGATGTGGAAGATCCTCTCGTTTCCTGTCAAGATGAGCGAGAAGTGTATCCACAGCATCAACTTTTGCACTGGCTGTCTACAGGGGTATCTCAAATTCCAGCTTGAAGCTAATGGTCGAAGCGCATGTGGCCAGTTGAGGTGCCCCGACCGTAGCTGTGGCCGTCAGTTGTGTTATAAGGAGGTCCGACTGTATGCAGGGGAGAAAACCTTTGAAAAGTAAGTATGGCCCCTATGAGAAGACAAGCATTATCTAACACACACCTTAGATACGACCAATATCTCACCCTCAACACATTGAGTCAACTTCCCAGTTTTCGATGGTGTCTGGGACCCAACTGCTCCAGTGGACAACTATACGAAGAAGACGGGGTCGAGGACCCTCGTATCTGTTGTGGAGAGTGCGGATTCGAGATGTGCTATAACCATTCAGTGCCATGGCACGAGGGCCAGACTTGTGAGGAGTTTGAGAGAACAGGAAACCACGCCGACAATGAGCGTCGGACAGAAGAATGGATCGCCAGCAACACGAAGCCTTGCCCAAACTGCAAGGTCGATATACAGAAGGGAAATTATTGCTTTCACATGACCTGTAAGTCTAAAGCCCCTGAAGTCGTAATTGTGACACTGACAACGAGAAATAGGTTCGAGCTGCCACTTTCAGTTTTGCTGGGAGTGCTTGGTCGATTGGAGGCAAATTTCACGCGCTCCAGGTGTGAACAACGCGAGTGGTCATGGCGAAGGATGTCCTTTTCGTACTAATGGACTCAATCCGTCCCTTATCATTGGAACAACTTTGGAGGAGGCGTTGGAGGATGTTGATGATCTTCTAGACTGGGATGCTCATGAATAGTAGGGTGGGTTTTCTCCAAAGACTCTGCTATTGGCAAGCAGTCTAGAATGCAGTTCAGCAACATGTGAGTTGTGTTGAATTAATAAGAGTTCTTCAACGCTAGCTAAACAACCCGTTTCTCAGGTCTTTCCAAGAAATAATACCCGTCTTACTAGATTTAACTTGCGACTGTTTAAGGTTGTTGTTCTGCATGTCTTGAATGATGTACATGGCATGATATGATCCGAGATAGTGGACTAGCCGCTGATACTGCATCTCAACTTGTTAGTCATAATTCATCCATAGCCAACACTTGATTTTTGACGACAGGAGACTTTATCCATTATTTGCGTGTAAAAAGTAATATGCATGCGATATCAATAATATGCCAAGAGGTTATTAAGTACGGATGTACATACACATAACCCACCCACTTATATGTGTTGAGTCTGAGATACTCAAAACTTCAAACCCACCGGGATGATAAATGCGTAAGTAGTATCCGTCACAGTCGATGGGGCAATTCACTCAAAGAAGCGAAAAATATCTCTTACGCACAAATAACCCTCACCTGATTTCCAACTTCTCATCCTCTCTCAACTTCTTATCTATCCATCATCACCATCCATCACTAGGCTTTGCTCGCCTTCTCCGTCTTACTACGTTAGTCTCCGCGCCTCCGGACCCGGACGTCAGCCATTAAACCCCGCCCCCGGACCGACCTGACCTCCGCATCTCCGTCCGTCAGCCCGAGCGTGCCGGAGCTCAATCACGCAATTAATCAATTATTCACTCTTTCTCAGGCCGGAATTTATCTAATCTCACAAAATGGCCACAGCTGCAAACACCGCTGCCGAGGCCCTCGCCGCTGAGGAAATTTACTTTGCTCAAAACCCCCCTCCACGCAATTTATCAGCCCATACTGCTCTCGCTGCTGGCTTCATTTCTTCTCACGCCGCTGCAGGCCGTCGCGTTGTCCTCGTCACATCTGGCGGCACAACTGTTCCTCTTGAGAAGCAGACTGTTCGGTACATTGACAACTTCAGTGCTGGAACTCGTGGTGCTACGAGCGCCGAGTACTTTCTCGAAGCTGGCTATGCCGTCATTTTCCTGCATCGTCAGTTTAGTCTGCTGCCGTACTCACGACACTATTCTCATGCCACAGACTGTTTCTTGGACTTTTTGACCGAAGATGCCGATGATAGGATTGGTGTGAGGAGTGAGGTGCAGGATAAGATGCGAGGGGTGTTGAGACAGTATCGCAAGGCGAGAGATGATAACATGCTCCTTACTCTCCCCTTTGTCACAATCGTTGATTACCTCCACGAGCTACGTGAAATCGCTCGTCTCATGCGTCCCCTTGGACCATCAGGTCTTCTCTACCTCGCCGCCGCAGTCTCAGACTTTTTTGTTCCCCCTGATCGTATGGCCGAGCACAAGATTCAATCAACCAACGCCGTTGAGCAGAAACGGTCCGAGGACGAAGAGACATTTGACAACTTTGACTCCTCACCTTCTGTCCCCCGCTCAAAGCGCCTCGTCGTCGATCTTGACCCTGTTCCCAAGTTCCTCAAGAACCTTGTTGATGGATGGGCGCCAGAGGGCATGATTGTGTCTTTCAAGCTTGAGACTGATCCAGCATTGCTTGTCCGCAAGGCTCGCTACAGTCTCGATAGATACCAGCACCATCTCGTCATTGGAAATCTCCTGTCTACGCGCAAGTGGGAGGTTGTGTTTGTGAGCCCTAAGAGAGATGATCGCTGGGTGCGTGTGCCGCGAGAGGGCGGTTGGGGAGAAGCTGAAGGTAGGCCACTCGTCGCAGAAGAGCTGCCAAGCCAGGATCCCAATGTTGAGATCGAGTCTCTTATCATTCCTGCGGTGCAGGAGCTCCATGGCGAGCACATCAAGGCACAGAAGTAGACAATGTATATTATCAAGAATAATCGACCACGCAAGTTGGTCGATATATCAATAGCAAAGGCTTGAGCGCAACTCTACAAACAACAAAAATTATATTTTACTATATATTGTGGTATCTTTGTACAAAAATGCAAAACGATAAGACTTTTTGTGTTCCAACTTTTTCTTTTCATGTCCCGAACTCCTTTCCCCAAATAATAGCAATGCTTTTATGTCGTATCGTAATTTTGGGTTCAGTCTTATACAGGACTCCAACTGTCGCAAGTTTTAAGCAAAACGCTGTCAAATTCAATAGTCAAACTGGGATTGTTTGACGAATTGTTCAAAGGGCGGCCTTCCAGTTGTGCCAGCCCAGGAGCGTGACCTTGGCCAGGAAAAGCGAGACCATAGAGCCCACGTAAATAGCACCAGTCATGATGATAAGTCCCCAGTATTCACCACCGTTGGCTTGGACAACGCTACCACCGATAGGGATACCAATCAGACAAGCAAATGACACAATTGTGTAGGCCGTAGCATAGTAACGTCCATACTCTTGAGTCTTGCACAATCTTCCGATGCATACTGGCGCAATAGCGATACTAGTTCCAGAAGAAAAGCCGAAGAGCACCGTGAAGATAATGACACCAGCTGTGGTTCCACCAAGGGGTAGCCACACACAGAAGCAGGCCACAATAGCGAGGATCACAGCAAGGATGCTGACGTTGAAAGGACCGATCACATCGGCGTAGTAGCCAGGGAGAAGTCGACCGATGACCGATCCAGCGTTGAGAATGGGGATGAGGTTATAGGAAAAGTCCTGACCAAAACCCTTGTGCAGCGCATACGTCGAGATGTAGCCGAGGGGGATGAAGAGGGAGAACTCGAGCATGAAGACTCCAATCGTGGTGAAGAGAAAAGGCAGGCTCTTGAAGATTCGAAAGTTCGGGTGCGCAGTAGCGTCCTTCGCAGGTGGGAGTCGAGATTTGAGAAGACAGATGCCGATCAAACTGCAGATGAGGCAGATGAGAGCGATAACTCGAGTGGCCCATCCGTAACCGATCTTTTGGATTAGTCTCGTCAACATGAAAGGGTAGATGATACCACCCAATCCACCAGCAGTTGATGCAACGCCAGTCGCCAACCCACGTCGAGCCTTGAAGAAGTGGCCTACAGCGGCGATCGAAGGTGTGAAGAGCAGCGAGGACCCAAAACCGCAGAGAAGGCCGAAGGCGACGACAAAGTGCCAGAGTTCTGCGACAGTCAGTATTTAAATACAAAACAGTTGAGGGAGGAAACTTACGAGTAGCAAAACTCATAAAGATCATACCACCAACGGTGAACGCAGCGCCAGCGATGACGAGCCACCTGGGACCATACTTATCAAAGACGGGACCAATGTAGACACCGCAGAAGAAGGCGAGAAAGGTATAGATAGAAAAGACCCAACCAACGGTACCCTCGCTATATCCTTTAAGTTGGTTGTCGAGAACATAGGCCTGAAACGTGCCGAGAGTGTTCATTAGTCCCAGCGAAGCGAATAGAGAGAACCACGAACCAGCGACCACGGACCACGCCTCCAAGCCGCCCTCGGGATACGTTTCCTGGAAGGATGCAGTCGATGCTGCAGTCGGTTGCTTCTCTAGATCCTCACCCGTCTTTCTCTCGTTTCCGTCGACCTGGTCAACATGATCATTGATCTCGTCATCCTCATAGAGGGCGCGAGATGTGACTTGGTGGCAATCCATTGTTGGTCAAGTTTCTTTCTGGGTACTGTTGAAGTTCCGTTCTCCGTCCCCAAGTACCGCTTTTCTTCTTTTTTTTCACAGTTGTTGCTGCATGTCAAAGAGTGTAGTTGAGACTTGGAGGGCGGAACAAAAGATCAGACATGCTTAAATATAAGAATGATCGGATTTCGGCGTGGCCCCGGCCAAGAATTCTAGGCCCGCTTTCGGAGAGCGGCCTGATTACCGTAGTGGACGAGATTCTCGTTAACAAGGAGTAATGAAAACTCATCATTTGCCCGCCCAGGGCCTTGAACTCCACCCTCTCGCGGATATAGACGGTGGTAATCCAATTGAGAAAAGACCTGTTGGGCCTAAACCCAAACCATAGTCAACGCCTTCTGAAGACAAGTCCCATCGTTAGTAATGCAGCCCAATTGCCATCTCTTTCTTCCTCGGAAACGCAAACGTCATCGGTGAAGATGGCCAACGCACTTGGCCCTCCGTTGTTGAATTGGCTGTGGGTGGTCAGATGGGTCCCCAGGTCTAGGTCCCTTACCCCAGCTTTTCCCTATGCCGCTATGTTAGCCGGCCTTGCCTCAACTCATCAGCCAGGCCTGTGAAAACTGTTGCTGGTTTTGTTGCTGGTTTGAGTCACATCTCTCTTCTTCTGATAGGTTTAATATGTCGCAATTGGTTGAATTCGCCGAATCAGTTCCTTCTCGGAAACCATTCAGCCGGAATTATGCATTATTATCTGTAAGGTGCATCAATAACACAATAGCTGGACCAACCTCCTCACCAGGATCAAGCCTCCTCATCTTCCACATCCTCCATAGTCACATGCCGTGATGGTGGGCCTTGATCGGGTCCTGCTTCCGTGCTGCGATCGCCCGTTTTGAGATAGCCTTCCTGCTCTAGTCGATCTGCTTCTTCTGGCTCTATCAGTCCGCCTTGGCCTTGTCCTTTGGTCATCTTCATCTTGACTGCTGTAGGTACAAAAGCTGCAACGGCTTCTTTTCTGAGATCGCGAACCACGGGCTTCGCTTCGTACACTGTTTTGGCTTCGGCAACTGGCGCTTCCTTCTTTTGCTGTCTGTCTCCGTCGTCTGGTCTTGTCGGGTTCTCTGCAGCTCTCTTTGCTCGTCGCTCGGCGTACCATTTATCCATAACGTCTTTGGGGATCGGAGGTGGTGTATCTCGAGGCATTGGGATTTTTTTGATATCGTCGGGAACATCTTCATCGCTGGTTGTAGCATCATTGGAGCCTCTGCGCCTCTTGCCTAGTACCCCAGATCCTGAGTCGCGATCTCTGTTCCATCCTCGACTGAATGCAGGTGCCTTGTCCCCCAGTGCTTCTCGCGCCTTCTTCACTGCTCGGATCTCCTTTTCGAGGCCCTCTAATGTTTGCTCTTCGTGGCGTGTGAGCTTGCCACCGCTCGATGTGATTTTCTTGAGGTCGTCGATTTGTTTTTGTATTCGCTCGGGGTTCTTTCGCGACAATTTCTCGTTCATACGTTCTTGTCGTTCATGTTTGCCTGTAGCACTTGTCAGATGGTGAGATACTATAATCTGTGGTTTTCTCACCTTTCTTGAGAGCCTTCGCCTTGTCCGCTTTGCGCTGAGCCTGCACAGGATTGTAATTCTTTTCTTTTGGCATCGTGAAGTATCGGGCCTATGAAGTATGTGCGCGTTTTGTGAAAATAATATAAATATATCCCCCAGATTATGAGCCTTGTTCAGGCTGTAGTCAAGCAAGGATGCCGTGGAGATGTCAAAGTTGTATGCTGAGTTGCGACTTGTTAAAGATCGTTGGGCTTAGTTGAAGCTTCCTTGTCTCGATCAGCCAGCTCCACTTGATGACTAAGGCATCATGATCAACAAGCACAACGGTTTTGGTTAAATCATGCGCTTGACAATGATGTAATGGCAATGTTTCATGATTAGGTAGCTAGCTAGTTCAACAATTTCTTTCATATATTCAACCATGGATGCCATGATTGGGCCATGTCAGGCCAACCAAAAAAAATCACAGTTGCAGGTTGCATAACATCTGTGCTGGCGAAACAAGAAGCCCTCAGATATCGTATGCTCTTGAGGAGAGAAAGCTAAATTGACCCTTTGATGTACATGTATGTATCTGATCAACATGTGCGTTGCTAAGTCACATTGATCATCCTATCTCCTCCTTTGTTGAGTCCTTGACCGTTGAAACCAAAAATAAGTCATAATTATTCATAGCAGTAAAGATATTCATCAAAAACAAAATCACAAAACCCCTAAGGAATCTCCAAACTTGAGTTAACAAGCCAAAATTCCAAGGCGTGCCACATAGCATGCCATAAACAATCCTTTCTCCATCCCATGCATTCCAAATTCTGTCTGAGTGAGGTAAATCAAGCGCCGGAATCCCTGGGTTTTCCGATTCCATCCTTTCTGTTATAAACGCCATAATCATCGTGTAGCTGTTTGCTGGGTATGTCGCCAATGTTTGTAGTGTACAGCCGAATCTTGTTCTCAAGCTTAGTATCAGACCGACAAACCAAGATGCTTCTCTTGCTTGGGTTCAGTCGCCTTGATTTCCACACCCAGTGTTTGAGCAACACAACTACTGGAGACATCTTTGCCCATATACTTTTGAAGAATGGTGTCGAAATCGGTCTCGGCCACCACAGGGCCAGTGCCGGAGCACTTAGCCTTCTTGGTAAGTTCGGAGCAAAGACCATCCAGGTCGAATTCACCGTTCTGGGCCTTGGGGCAGGCCTGAAGTTTCTCCCTGAAGCGAGGGTTAGACTGTGGACATACTCGAGAGCCATACTGGGATACATACCAAAGCTGATTACAGTTCATGTTCTGCTTCTTGAGAGGCTCATCGTCAGATTCCTTTTGGGCATCAATCTGATCAATGAGGTTGGATGGCTTCTTGGCCTGGCTGTTGAGTTGCGTATTGGGGCTGTTGGGAGCCATATTGTAAGGAGTAAAGAAGTCGCTATCAATAGCATCGTTGAAAAAGTCATCAAACGATGGGTTGGCAAGAACGTTTTCTTGAGGCTCACGATAATCGCCAAAGAGCTGGGGGTCGAACTGGCCACCATTCTGTTGTGAAAGCCAGTCAAAATTGGTGCTGCTGAGGTCGACATTGCCAAATTGGCTGGCGTTGTTGTTCTGATGTGTCTGCTCCTCGCCGATGGTCGCCATCGTGTCGACAGGCTTGAAACCCATAGGAGACTGGTTAAAAGGCTCAGGCGATGTTCCGCAAGAAGAGCTGGGGCCGGTGTTTGAATGGGATGACGCAGATGGGGAACTGGAAGCGCCATTGACGCTGTAGTTTGCAGAATCCATGCTCGCACGGGAGGGGTTGGTGGCAGAGCTGGCCATGGAAGGGCTGAAAACACCCGAGAATTTGGCCAAGTCATCCTTGAATTGTTGTGCTGTTTGCGCGCTGTTGAGGCTGTTGGAGGGGCTTGGGTATGTGGCCCTTTGCTGGTCTGGGCTAGTTGGCGAAGAGCCAGACTTGTTGGCAGGTGGTCCCGGGAGCATGCCAAACTTGGGGAATTCGAACTGGAAGTTCACATCACCCAAGTTGCTGACAGCAGCACTGCCGAAAGGAACCTTTTCCCTGGGCAGTGGCTTGGTAGCTGACATGACTGTGACCTTTTGCTTGTACTGGTTGAGTTCGGCTGTCATGCGCTCAACCTGGGCTCGGAGCATGCCATTCTCGTGGTTGGCAGCTTGTGAAGCCTTTTCCAACTCTTCAACCTTGGTCTCAAGGTCCTTCAGGTGCTTTTCCTTGCGTTCCCTGAAAGCACGCTGAGCAGCTCGGTTCTGAGCCTTACGCTTCTATTATATGTATTAGTAATTGATCAGATGTTGATCAAACGATAAAACATACCGAACTGGGCTCGGATGTAAGCGGCTTACGGCCGGGCTTCTTGGGGACCTTGTCAGTACTCTCGCGACGCTTGTGGTCCTGGCCTGGACTATCTTCGTCGTCCTCATCGTCGGGGTAGCTTCGCTTCTCTGGGGTCTCGGTCTCTGGGGAGTCGGAAAGAGCGACAGAACCAGAATTGTTTGTAGTATCGGCGGTGGCACCGGGAAGGTCTCCAATCATGGAAGGCTGGTCCTCACTCGCAAAGGAAAAGTCGAATCCAGAGTCGCCGAAGTCGTAGTCGTAGTTGTCGAGGAAAGGACTCTCCTGATATCCTGCAGCCGTGGCGGGTTTCTGCTGGCCAGCGGAATTGCGGAATGACGTGGGCGGAAGAGAAATAGGGTTGCTGGCAGAAGATCCGGCGAGCTGCTGCTTGTTGGAGTTGAGGGCAGCAAAGAGCAGGTTCTGCTGTTGCGGGGTCAAGAGAAAGTTGGGTGGCAAAGTGCCTCCAGTACCGGTAGAAGCCATCGCGAATGATTCAACTGGCAATCGAAAAGCAGCGCAAATAATAAGTAATTATTTGGAATCGAGGCAAGCGAATGTGCTGGCGCGTGTTTGATTATAAAACCAATGGAAGCTCTCTGCCGTCCAGGCTCACGCAGGAGGGGACAAAGAGCCAGACCTGAGTCTGTAGCCTGTGTAGCGGCGACGTCGGGGACCTAGACGAGCGGGGCGTTTGATGGGTTATGATAGTGACATGTATTTGTCAAGACGCGCGATGAACAACAAGATGAAGATATGAGTGAAGATGAGACGGAATTTTCGGATTCAGGTCGCAAAGGACAGAATAAAAACTGAAGCTACTAGGTAAGGTAAGGTAACAGTATGTAGGATTGATGATGAAATTGCTGTTGTCTGGTGTCAGCGGAGCCAAGAATGAGTGAGGAAGGGAAATCGAGTGAGATGGACAGCTGCAAAAGAGCGGGGACAGCTGAGCGGGCGTTGAACCGCACTGTAGGTACTGTATCAACGCGTACCAAGGCACCATCGAGGCACGAACAAGCCCCTGCACGGGTTCAATGCGGATCGTCTGACATGGAATTTTGCTGCCTGAGTCACAAATATTCCTTCTAGTTGATTCTCCATCAGCTCACTAGACCCTGAAGAGGAACCCATATTGGGTGGGGGTCAGGGAGTTTCTGTGGGAGGCTGGGTACATGAAGGTGGACTTTCAACAGTGCGAGATGCATTTGTCAGCCAGGCTAGGTACGGTACTCGGGGACCATGGATGCATGGATATCTTACAACGGGCAGAGGACGAGACAAAAAGCCCATATGGGCCATGCCATGCCATGCCGGAACGAGCCTCTTTCTCTCTCTTCTCTCTGAGACTCTGACTCACAAAACTCAAGAGAAAGACAGACTTCTTAGTTTGACAAGTGACTTTTCTCTTTTGTCCTTAGTCCCTGGTCCTGTCCTTGCACCAATATTCGTAAATCCGATCGCCTTCGGCAGATACTGTATGTATCAATTGACATGTACGCCCTTCGCCTCTGTGCACGAGTTCGAGATCACTCCCTCCCCTTCTACTCTTACAGTGCTGTACATATTTAATCAGCTGTGGCAATTCCCAATGGGGACCTCTTTTCTTACTCGAACAGACTGTCGCTCATTTGCTGTCTGTCGTAGCTTTCCTCGGCGTATCCTTCAACCACAATTGAAGACTACTGCAACTACAGTACAACATCATGACCTTGGTTATGCCTCAACTTGCAAGCCTCATGACCTCATAGTTAACTGCATCCGACAACAGAAACGCCATGTACTTATCACCTGCAGTCAGTGCCTTAACCCCGAGCCTCAGCCATCAGCACTGTTGAAATTCTCCCCGCCCCCGGATTTAGACCAAGATTCGGACTTTGCCACACGGCGAAATTCAGCTCCGCCAGCCAATCAATGTCACCTGTGCTTCCGAATGGGTCAAGCCCGTTATCAATCTCTCAGACTTCAACCTTGATTTCTGGATCGCAACGGTTGTTTGTAACCTGTGCGTTGACTATACGAAATACAGCTTCAAAGGCGATTATGCGGCTGTGGCTAATCATTTTCATAACTGCATGTAGCTATGGCAAAAGAAGGTAAACTGCGCGTTCGGGAAGGATGTAAGGATGTGCGGCGCGAACTCCGATCTGATATGCAGGTTTTGGAATCATCTAAGACCCCTGTTAAACATCCGATTTCACGTGATCTTTGTCTCAGCCCCTGGTCAAACATCACCCTTCATGAACCGTCACCATCTTAGCCTAACCTATATCATTCTCCGGTATAGTACGTTTATGAAGACTATATTCTAACATATTTCAAGGATCATTTTATTGTAATGGGGGATAATGCAAGTATTTTATACAGAATACTGCAAGGGTTATGGTGATACATTCGTAGTACTCATGATATGAAGAGAGATCGAAGTTGTGAGGAATATGCTTCGGATGTCGTTTTTCAATGCTCACCACTTACTTTGTTCTTGCATGTGATTCCTGGTTTACTTTTATCAATCTTTGATATAATTTCTCCGGATTTTACACTGATAAATGGAGCTTTGGTATCACCTACCTATGCCTTAGAGGCTCTCCGAAGGCCCTTCTCTTATTCTTTTACCATGAAGTCAGAGTCAAACATATGTGTAACGTGAATCACAGAACGGATGGGCTGATTCGTTTTCACCAAGTTTGCGATCCTGCCGCAATATTGGAATGTGAAGGGAAGGATAACGTTGCTTCTCTAATTCAGTGATGGCACATATCAAGAGGGAGTTTCTGATGCCGAGACATTCTGCTCACGCGAGCCCGGGCTCTCACCCGCTTGTTGTTGCAGCATCCAGAGGTCAATCGGGGGTCAATGAATACACTTGCGTGATAAAAGAGAACTCGTAAGTAGCAGAATGCAGTGATTGACAACTAGTGGTAGATATAAATAGGAGGCACTCTATGAAGAACAAAATACAACAGGGCCAACTTGAGCACTCGGTCTCTAAAATTAACCATAACGCCCCCCAAAAGAAAATAAAAATGTGCCAGAAAACTCTCCGCGTTTGGAAGTGCGCGGGTGCCTTCGAATCAAAGACACCAAAACAGAAGTCGATCACAAATGCGAGGGAATGAAGAATAAAGGGCAATGCGATAGGTCAAATACCACCAGAGCAGTTATCTGGGTAAGCATAGATGCTTGCACCCCATGTATGGAAGAGAAAAGGAAGAAGGAGGAGGAGGAGAACAAATGATCATCGGTGTATATAATATTTTTTTTAAGAGGGAGAGAAGGAATCAGCTTTGACTGATATCGCGATTCACAGAGTAAACTCATGCAACTGTCAGAATGCCAACATCTTCATCTTCCACTGGTTGATACAATTAAAAACATTTAAGATTTAATAGAGTTTAACGACAGATATCGCCGACTTACAGTAGAAAATAAGTATTCCTCTTCTATCACTAACCAAAACTCAGCACCAACACTAGAAACAGCCAATGGTTATGACAATGCAGTTAGTTCCAGTGAGGCTACAGAAGCTCTGACTAAGGTAGACACATATATGTGAGGATATAAGAGAATTTATGACTTTAATTTCCCGTTGGTCAAGAGATAAAAAGGAAAGAATACATAAACGTTTCTTGCAATAACAATACCTAGTATTATACTTGTCTTAGTTACCAAAGAATATTTACAAGAAGACAGCAATAAAGTCAGCTAGACAAGATAATTTACAAAAGAGGTGTTCAAAATCTAGAATTTACCTTTCCTGTAACTCCCGAATCTGCTGCTTGATACTATCGAGGCCTCTTATATCGCCTCGATTTTGCAGGAAATTAGTCTACCTGGATCCATCTCTGTTACGCAGAATAAGCTACTCAAAGCAGGTATTAGCCTGTAATATTTCTTTATGACCTATGAATGCGTAGTTTTGACCTTAAAATTGATTTATAAATATATAACTCTTTGCCTAATATGGGCGCAATCCCATCCCCTAGAGGCATTGCAAAGGTTTTATTTGACAATATCTACGTCCAAAAATTACAAAGGATCAAATTTGAAACACCCAAATATTCTTGATAGAATATTCTTATCTGATACTTACGCAAAGTAATATGCTGCTCTGGTTACTGCTAACAGGCTGATAGAAACAATGACTCTTGTATATTATGTCAACATTGACAACCAAGCACTCCAAATCTCCGGCGGGGATGTCCAAGTAGCATGATCATCCTCATGCATGTTGTCATTGGATCAGCAACATGATGCCCGACCGGAGGACTTGCATTACTCCGGTGGGGAAGCGATTGGCTTAGACGACATTGGAGAACATCAACTCCGATTATTTATTGTACAACAACTGAGCAAGAAACACACTTGCTCGGTTTCCTGTGAGACCAAGGCTCAGTGCATTTCCCCTCATTATCGCTATCATTTCAAAACTTGATAATCCTCCTTGCTATCGTAGGACTCGACATCACCATGTTCTTCGACGACAAGAACCGTCTCCGCTACAAATACGATGCTGAGGAACTCTGGATTGAACCATGGGGTCCAAATGCATTCCGCGTCAGAGCAACAAAGTCTGCGGTGATGCCATCTCAGGATTGGGCACTTCAACAATTAGCAGAAGTAACACCAGAAATCTCCATTTCTGAAGAGACTGCATCGATTAAGAATGGCAATATTAAAGCCCAAATTTCTCGACAAGGCAAGTTGATCATCGAGAAAGCCGACGGAACCCTTCTTTTGGAAGAGTACTCTCGCCATAGACGGGATCTCCTCGATCCAAAGTGCAGTGCTCTCGAAGTTGAGGCCCGCGAGTTCAAGGGAATTCTGGGAACAGACAACTACCACTTAACCATGCGTCTCGAGAGCGTCAGGCCTGATGAAAAGATCTTTGGAATGGGACAGTATCAGCAACCTTGGCTTGACTTGAAAGGACTTGACTTGGAGCTCGCACACCGAAATTCTCAAGCAAGTGTCCCGTTTGCCGTGTCATCGCTTGGATATGGGCTCTTGTGGAACAACCCAGCAATCGGCAGGGCTGTGCTTGGTAAGAACATCATGACTTTTGAAGCCTTCTCAACCCAGATTCTCGACTACTGGATTGTCGCTGGGGGTGAGCCTGCTGAAATCGTCGAGGCTTATGCAGATGCAACTGGGAAAGTTCCCATCATGCCCGAGTACGGATTGGGCTTTTGGCAGTGCAAGTTGCGGTATCAAACGCAAGAGGAGCTGTTGGAAGTGGCTAGGGAATACAAACGTCGCGAGATCCCGATAGATCTGATCGTCGTTGACTTCTTCCACTGGCCAAAACAGGGCGATTGGAAATTCGACTTGGACTATTGGCCTGATCCTGGTGAGTTCTTACAAATCAAGCATAAAATCCATACTAACATGACCCAGATGCGATGGTGAAGGAACTCAAAGATCTTGGAATTGAGCTTATGGTCTCTATTTGGCCAACTGTTGATAAGACAGCTGAGAAGTACAAGTATATGCTGGAGCGCGGATACTTGATCCGTACTGATCGAGGCGTTCGGATTGGACTCGACTTCCAAGGCCAAACAGTGCATATTGACACCACAAACCCAGACGCCAGGAAATACATATGGGACACAGCCAAGGAGAATTACTATTCCAAGGGCATCAAGACATTCTGGCTGGACGAAGCAGAACCCGAATATGCGGCGTATGATTTCGAGAACTACCGGTACTTCTTGGGCTCCAACGGGACGATAGGCAATATCTACCCCGTCAACTACGCCCAAGCCTTTTACGAAGGCCAAGAAGCTGCGGGTCAGAAGAACATTGTCAACCTTCTCCGTTGTGCTTGGGCTGGAAGCCAAAAGTACGGAGCCCTTGTATGGAGTGGTGATATCGCGTCTTCATGGTCCAGCTTCCGCAATCAGCTTTGTGCAGGTCTCAACATGGGTCTTTCGGGGATACCTTGGTGGACGACAGATATTGGAGGCTTCCACGGCGGTAACCCCAATGATGAAGGCTTCCGAGAGCTCTTTGTGCGATGGTTTCAGTGGGGTGCATTCTGCCCTGTGATGAGACTGCATGGAGATCGCGAACCTCAGCAACCACAGCATGGAACAACTGGCGGTGCAACATGTCGCAGTGGAGCGCCCAATGAGGTCTGGTCTTACGGCCCTCAGGTTTATGACATCTGTGTGAAATACATCAAGATCCGGGAGGAGCTACGACCGTACACTCGGAAGCTCATGAAAGAAGCACACGAGAAGGGAACACCAGTCATGAGACCTCTATTTTATGAGTTCCCTCATGACAAGAAGTGCTGGGATATTTCGACCGAGTATCTATACGGTGACAAGTATCTCGTCTGCCCCGTACTGAAGCCAGGCCAGACCAACGTGGAGGTGTATCTGCCTGAATTGTCGAAGGGAGAGAAGTGGTCTTCTTTTGATGGGAAGCAATCTTATGAATCTGGAAAAACTGTCACTGTCGACTGCCCCTTGGCTCAAATGCCGGTTTTTGTCAAGGGAGCTTGAGGTCTCTCACCCATGGGTGTTCAAGGTTCGAATGACGTGCCCATAGATCAGATTTGTCGTAGCAGGAGAGGGGTTCGATGAATAGCTTCTAGAATACACAAGGTCTAGTTACTCCGTCCTGACCTTGTACAGTAGTGGCATGCAACAAACTCTTCAAGCTCTTGGCGAAAGAGGTCTCAATACCCCATCCCTTTTCTTTAGATTTTGTATGGGATAACATCCTTATGCCTTCTTTGAGAATCTTTGGTGGAGCATCAGAGCTGCAAATGTTGCCAACTCTCTGCATGTAGCCAGTCATCTTATGCCCAAGACGTATGTATACCTGGACCATTTCATCGTCACAGGGGCGGTCTAGATGAATGAATGCCGGCTCTGGTTCCTCTTCGCTATCTTGCTCCTCATTCTCAATAGATTCCCGTGAAATGCGACCTTCAGACGCTGGCATTGACCTCGGCGTGGTATCATCTTGTTGCCGTTGGGTTTCAGGCTTTTGTGTGGCAAAGACGCTGTAAGCCCATATCGAGAGGGTAGCGAGATAAATATCATGGGGCTCAATGAATCCCTTGCTACTATATCGACGAATATGCCACAGTAAAGCACCAGCGTGTATAATGGATAGTCTTGCTTTGTACTGGTCGATGTTTGCCCAACGATGAAGGTGCTTACATGCTTCCAAGTACTCAAAGTTGCTCCGGACGCCGGTTGAACCCTTGACTGCGGCGGCAGCCACTCTTTGAAGATATTTCGTAGGCGTCAAGATATATAGGCGGGAGAGGTGAAGATGAAGAATAGTCGGATGCTCTGAGCCACCAGCATTAGCAGCTTTGCCGTTTGCTTTCCAGTGTAGAATATCAAAGACATCGCATGCGCTATTTCTCCACCTTGTGATTATTTGAAGACTCGGTGGCCATGATTCTGTCACAGAACTTGATTCAGTTCGCGACTCAACGTGAGCAACCGGAGTCCATCTTGACAATGCTGTTTCGGACTGGTAGGAGGCCTCTTTGGTCCTCCTACAGACTGCGTATATCAGGACGATGTTTCCAAATTCCGTCAGGTTTGGTGGTTGTTGTTTCTCCATGTAAAGGAGGTGAAGCGCCTCAAGGACCGGCACTATCCGAATTCTCTATGGTTAGTTGCTAAGAAGGTTTGGTAGGTGGATTCAAGTGACAAACCTTGATAGAAATTTCGACTGGCTATCGTTGCAATGGTTGGTCGATTCCACATCTCTTCTTGGCATGGAAGTGTTGTCTTGATTTCATGTAGCTGCAATACATGCGGACAGTCAAACTCGTAGGCGATAATAGAGTCGAGAATCTAATTACATAAGTACGGTCATGGTGAAAGTTGAAAGACACAACGTACCCAGATCATCATCCCAGTCCGCAATTGAGATTGGGCCTGGATCCATTCTCTGATGGCAACATCGCTATTTTGAACTCCCATGCTGTCAACATGTGGTGGTGTATGAGAAAGGAGACCCATCTTTCTGCATTCTTCAACTAGGAAAAGTCTTTGGTCAAGAGAGTGCTCTGTTGTGGCTCTTTGACCACTGTGAATTCCATGGATCAGATTTAGAATAGCCGCTTGGACAGTCACAAGGCTCAGTCGACTTCGTGATTGAAAACAACCCGGGACCCAAGTGTCGTTACTGTCCTTGTCACCATCTTCAGTTATGGAGGATAACCTCTGGCTCAAGATACTTCCCAATAGCTTGGCCATGGATGATGTCCAAGGGCCTTCGATATACCTGGCACCAATGGTCGATACAGCCAGCAAAAGAATCCAGCAGTTTGGGTCTTGCCATACTGAGGGACTTTGCTGCAGGAATGGATATGTTGGATGGAAGTTTTCGTAATAAAGCCGGACAAAACATCTAATGTGTCCTAGTGGAGGAATAAGATTATCATCTGAACCTAAGAATTGGGTTTCAACCTCATGGCGAGCCGCGTAGGCTAGTTCTGAGTAGATTGCGTCTGCTACAAAAGAGGAATAATCGTCCTGTGAAGTGTCTTCTTCTGGGGACCTTGATGCTGGATGTGTCGACCCACACACCTCAAGAAGCCCAGCCTCTTCTATAGAGTCACTACTCTGTAAGACCGCTCTTTGAGGTAGAAGTCGACCGCGAAATGGGGCTCTTGCAGCTGTTCCATCCACGTAAAGTGCCCCATCCGTTGATCTTGAGGTGCTGGAGCCATGAGTACTACCCGTTCGCCTGCTATTTGACCTCTTCGAAGCCACTGAGCAGTGCCTTTGGTCGAGCTCGAGTGATTGTCGTTCTGTGTGCGAGTCCGTTACGCCTTGAGGCTGGCTCGGCGACCAGTACGAGGAATTGGAATCAACCAATTCAGAAGGAAATGTGAACGCCATTGAACCAAGTCCCTCAGGTACCATCGATAGTTGGCTTTCCCACAATGGGGCAAATTGGCTATCTGAGAGCCAATTGATATTGGGTGCTCCGGTTGTGGGATCCAGCACTTCGGAAAAGTTGCCCAGGTTGTTGATTTGAAACCCAGGGCCAATTGATGGTGGTGCAATGGTAGTTGGCTCGTTGGTAGATGGCCATGTCCTATCTGTCGTAGAAACCGTGAAAGATCCAGGTTCATTGATAGCCCAGGAAATGCTGTTACCATATTGAATTCCGCTGTTGCCCACATCTGTAGTTGGAACTGCTTCCACTGATCTCTGCGCCTGGTCATTGACTTCAATTTCAGCATCTTCGTCCAAGCTCTGCGTGGGTGATGAATCGGGAGATTGGAGAGTCGAAACCATCTGCTGGGTCATTGATCGAGTTTTTCGTCTCCTCGCATTTGGATACATGCATTCCAAATTCCTCTCCTGGCATCGTCTGCAGGGCAACTCTCTTGAGCAACGGATGCGACTAGTGGCACATTCTTTGCACGCTCTGGTTGACACTGCTTTGCGGTTTATTGAGCTTGATGTATGTGTTGCTTCGTGTCTCTGCAGAACATCTTGCCGTGAGAAAGACTTGTTGCATTTTGGACAATCATACGGTTTCTCATGCGTATGAGCTCGGGAATGGCGTGTCAAGTGTTCTTGTCTCCCGAAGGTCCTCGGACAGAAGCGACATTTGAATTGGGTGTGCTCGCCATCAGCGGCCATCGTGTGTATACCTCTCTCACAGCGTTTTGCGTAGGATTATATGTGTGTTACTCATCATGATGCATGTTGTTCGATTATTGTGAGCTTCATGTTAGTGCGGAGTATCTGCCTCGGGTAGATGTTGGTCACGGGATGGATCTTTCTTCTTCCGATTTGATTTCCTCAATTGAAATACCAACCTATGTATCTATGTTGCACCTTGGAGAAAATTGTGAGAGTTGTGGTACGACTTTGTTCAATTTGGTCTACTATCAACCTGAAAATTGAATGCTTCGATTGTGAATGCGATGAGTTTCAATTCAAGCTGCGTTGGTTTAAGCTATGCATACATATATTCACTCCCATTCAGCTTTCCACTCTTATTTTCATATATTCTATGAACTGTTCTTCAGTTCGTATCCATTCTATCTTGCTCACATACATGCGGTTTGCTAATCCTCCTGCTGGCAGCCTTCTTCATGCCAAGGCCGCGGACATGCAGTCTTTGTACGCATGGCTGCAGTATATATGCAGAATTAACCGATGCAACGGCAATATCCCAGAATTTATCCAAATACGAGGTTAAAGTGTTCTGGGGGTTTTACGACGTCGACAACAACAACTGGATCTCCTCCCCCACCGGAGTTTGAACCAACAGTGTTTCTCCGGTGGGGATCAAACATCACCAGGTCTCCCCACACGAACCCTGTTCTTCAACACTGACCAGACCAGGAGGATAAGCCTTTAGGGATCCTTGGCAGACTATCCCCCGGATTCTTCCCCACAAACCCCGGATAATCACTCAGGAACCTGGAAGGTGGGTTACAGAAAAGTTGGGATCAAGGTAAGAATACCTAGGTAAGGGTGTCATAAAGGCTAGGATCATTTACCTAAGGTTTTAGGGCCTAAATGCTTAATTATTTGTATCAATAGGCTCTTGGTATACTGATTGTTATTTGACCTACCTGCCTGGAACTTGACTGCGCATCATGGGATGGTTATAACGCAATTGGTGGCGTGTATTCTTTGATTCCCTGTATATATATATATATATATAGCCTATGCTGCTGAGATTGGCTCGAAACCACCATGAAAATTCAATATCCCATCACATTGGGGAAACTGTTGTACATTGCGAGCTTTCTTCATCATGGCTGCTCTCACGAACGACAAAGTCGCTAGGGTTAGCGAAGATGACCACGTCCTAAACGAGGATACCGTCAAGGATGCGTCAATCGCAAAGCAGGCTGCGGAGGAAGAGCACAGTCTCACGCTTCTCCAAGCCATTCGAAAGTATCCCAAAGCTGTTATGTGGTCGGTTCTTCTCTCCACCTCGATCATAATGGAGGGTTATGATATCGTTTTGATCTCGTCTTTCTTCGCCCAGCCGTCCTTTCGAAGACACTATGGTAGCTACCAACCCAAAACCGACACCTGGCAGATCACGGCTTCATGGCAGAATGCACTCAGCAATGCTGTCAGTGTTGGAACCATCATAGGCGCGTTTACCAACGGTTACTTCACATACAAGTTTGGCTATCGCAAAGTACTTCTCACTTCTCTGGTTGCCATCTGTGGTTGCATCTTCATCTCTTTCTTCTCGCCCAGTCTTCCTGTTCTTCTTGTTGGTCAGTTTCTTTGTGGTATCCCGTGGGGAGTGTTCGCCACCATGGCCCCTGCATACGCTTCTGAGGTCTGTCCTATGGTGTTGAGAGGTTACTTGACTGTCTATGTCAACCTCTGCTGGGCTATCGGGCAGCTTATTTCAGCTGGAGTGCAAGCGGGTTTTTCAAATAAGACTGGTCAATGGTCCTACAGAATCCCCTTCGCGATCCAATGGGCATGGCCTATTCCTCTGTTTATCATCTTGTTCTTCGCCCCGGAGTCGCCATGGTACTTCGTCCGTACTGGCGCTTACGATGAAGCCGAGAAGTCGATCACGCGCCTCAGTTCTTCCACGCAGCCAGGTCATTCGAAGCAAGCCCTCGCTATGATGATTCATACCAATGAGATCGAGAAGTCAATCGACCAAGGGACTTCATACTTGGACTGCTTCCGCGGAGTTGACTTACGGAGAACAGAGATTGCTTGCATGGCCTTTGCTGCTCAGCCCTTTTGCGGTTCCTCCATGGGTGGTACGCCGACATTCTTCTTCGTGCAGGCTGGCTTGCCCGAGTCCATCTCTTTTCGAATGTCCGTTGGGGGGCTCGGGATTGCCTCTGTGGGCACAATCATATCCTGGTGGCTCCTTGCCCCCTTTGGTCGACGTACACTATATCTCTGGGGCCTCGGATTGCTCACAGCTGTTCTCATGACTGTTGGATTTATCAGTGTGGGCGCCGGAGACTCACCAGCTGGGAATTATGCACAGGCTAGCATGATGCTCATCTGGCTAGGGGTATATTACATGACAGTCGGCCCCGTTTGTTACGCAATCATCTCAGAGGTCTCTTCAACGAGATTGAGAAACAAATCCGTTTGCGTCAGCCGGATCGCCTACTATATCGCCCAGATCATCTGCAATGTAGTTAACCCCTATATGTTGAATCCAACTGCAGGCAACTGGCGCGGCAAGGCTGGCTTTTTCTGGGCGGGATGCTCTTTTGTCTTCTTCATCTGGACGTTCTTCCGGCTTCCTGAGACGAAAAACAAGACTTTTGAGGAGCTTGATCTTCTCTTTGCTAACAATGTGGCGGCTCGCGAGTTTGCGAAGTATAAGGTGGATGCGTATGCTGAGAATGAGAATGCTTTGACCCTACAAGGTGACAATCGCTCTTGATGGGAGTTTGGAGCAGCAATACCTGCACTTTTGTCAGATGGAATTTTCACATTCATGAGATGATTTTAATGAAACTTTTAGGGCGTCTTGCAATTTCAGGCTCGGACATTTTTCTGTCTATAAACGTGACAAAATAAATATTACTAAATACAAATGTCTAGTTTCAGCGACAAGTAGTTCCATTATCCTCCCATAGTACTGATTCTAATTATCCAAACTTGCCTTTTAAACTCGTCGAGTTATTCATATTCGAACAACAAAAGCTTGCCCCCTTCCATTGGAAACAGAACTAGTGTGCAAATTCCTTGCCCTTGACATTCTTCCACTCAATACCCAGCGAGGGTAAGATGGCAAAGCAAGCCGCACCAAGTCCTACGTAGTAATAACTTCGAAGCGCCGCATTGTACTCGAACAGCACCTCGGTCAGCTTATCAGAC
This sequence comes from Fusarium sp. NFCCI 5145, assembly GCA_033439405.1. NCBI lineage: Eukaryota > Fungi > Ascomycota > Sordariomycetes > Hypocreales > Nectriaceae > Fusarium > Fusarium sp. NFCCI 5145. The sequence continues at coordinate 201,537 of JAWDHB010000416.1, forward strand.
GGTATAACATGGCGCAACTGAGTGGCGCCAGTACCGACAATCTTTGCAATGTCGAGTCCGTCAAATGAGGCTAGGCGAGAGCGAAGCGCATTATTGAAGACGGCTTGACCAACACACACAAGCACTGAACCGCCAAGTGACTGGGCGAAGAACATGAGGGACACGCCGGTTGGCACATCCGTCTGTGTCAGGGCGACCTGAGCCCCTAAGCTGGCAAGTTGCATTCCCTGACCAATACCAAGACCGAGAATGATCTGGTAACCGATCCAAGTTGGAGCGGGTGTTGTAATGACAAACGTTGAGATGAGGCCCCCGCCAACAGCCATGAAGATGACGGACGAGAAGAAGACGGGATTGAACCAGCCGACACCGTTGATGACACCACCAGAGACGATAGCACCAAATACCAAGGCTAAGACGAGAGGGAGTGTGTCAATACCGGATGTAATGGCGTCGGTACCTCGAACGCCCTGGAACCAGATTGGTAAGGAAATCAAGAAGACAATAAGGACGGAGCCGAGGCAGAAGGCGAAGATAGTACCAAGCCAGACATTTCGGATCTTGAACAGACGAGGTGGTACAGTAGCATTCTCCTGCTGCCATATCTGGATGATAATGAAGGCGATAAGAAGCACACAGGAAAGCACAAGGAGTGCGATGATACGGCCTTCGTCCCAGGCGTATTTCTCCCCGCCCCATTGAAGAGCGAGAATGAGACAGATAACACCTGGTAAAAAGACCAGATTTCCCCAGGGATCGAGCTGCTTGACTTGTTGTGGAATCGATACGGACTCTTTCGCGGGGAATTTGGGCAAGAAAAAGAGCAGACAAGCCACAGCGGCTCCCCCGACCGGAAGACTAAGAGGAGAGGTTAGTATACTATATATTCGAGAACAATGAGGGCAAGGATTCTTACTTGATATAAAAACACCATCGCCAGGTGACATGGTCAGTGAAGGCTCCTCCAATCAACGGAGCAATAACAGAGGCGATGCCGAAGACTGCGCCCATCATTCCCACATATCCAGCACGCTTGGACAGAGGAGTAACAGTGGTAATCAGGATGGTAGAGCCAGATTGGATACCAGCAGATCCAGCACCAGCAATGGCACGACCGATGATGAAGGCAACCGAGTTGGGGGCAACGCCGCACAGAAGCGAGCCCAGTTCGAAGAAAAAGATTGCGACGAGATAGACGGCCTTGGTAGGATAGAAAGTAAATATGCGACCCCAAAGCAGCTGGGTAGCAGAACTGGTGATGAGGTAGGCGCTGGCATACCAACTGATGTCGCCAAGAGATTTAAAGTCGTCGGTTATACGAGGAATGGCCGTGGCGATGATGGTACGGTCTAGGGCGACGAGGAACATGGCTACCATATTGGAGAGGATGATAACGGCCAGCTTCAGGCCGTGGGGGTACTTGGACTCATCCTCCTGGTCGTGGGGGATTAGATCAGGGGTGGACTGAGGCTCATTCTGGATTTGAGTTGAAGCTCTGCAATTGTCGATTTTCTCTATGTCGGCGTTGTTGTCCATGGTGAGAGTTGGTGATGGTGTAAGTGTATGGAGTGAATGAAGGCTGCGACCATGCTGAATTTGAAAGTGGACGAAAGGTCCGTAAATATGGCGATTTTAAAGCAGAACATATCGGACATGATATGTCCAGACACGGAGCGGCACTTCATATCTCAGCGGCGGACGGATGTCAAAGGCGGCCCCACTAAATTTAAGCTCGGGACCGAGATGCACTATCAACGGCCCGTCAGAGCGGAGAGCGGTCCCGCGTGGGGAGGCGACCAAATGACATGACTAGGTAGTCCAAGTCTCCGTCTTGAAAATGTCGTACCGTTACTCTACTACTCCGTAGCTAATAAGTATCTGTGTCAACATTAAAATATCCTTACCTACCTACCATGGCAGAAGTCAAGATTACAAGAGGACACTCATGTGTTCCTTGTCAACACAGAAAGATCAGATGCAATGGCCAGACTCCATGCGCGTATTGCATAAAAACAGGTAAAGAGTGCGTGCGTATGCGATTGTCGCCTTCTCACTCTCGAAATCGTCTCAACCAGCGACGAATTCTCCCTTCGCAGACGGGCAAATCTAGGGATGAGGGGCAGGTCATTGTCAGTGGAGATCAGCGTCGCTATGTTGAAGAGTAAGTCGCAAAAGAGTCGCTGTCCTGGAATATCTGCTAACATTACTATAGTAATAAGTTATGGAAATCTCTTGGGAATGAGGTAAGTAGAGAAAAAGCTACGTCGCTAGGATGAGCCAGCTAATGAACTTTTGACAGATGGAAGGGAGAGAAGCGAGCCCAGATACAGACCGCTCAAGGACTGACATGCCCTCGCCAAACATCAACCTCATTTTTGGCCGTCAAAAGTCGGACTCTTCTGCATTATTGTATCCATCAGCTGTCCACTCATTCCAGCTGTGGCAGGTCTTCCTCAGCAACGTCCACCCTCTGACCAAACTCCTACACGGGCCAACAGTTCAGAAAGACATCATCCAGACTATATCTGAGCCTCCATCAACCCCCGGTCCTACAGAGGCGCTAATATTCGCCATTTACCTGGTTGCGGTAATATCTATGACGGATAAAGAATGCCGGAATATGTTTGGAGAGCCAAGAAAAGTGATGCTGGCGAGATACTGCGAGGCAACCGAGGTGGCGTTGAGCAGAGTCGACTTTCTTAGGTCTACTGATCTGAGAGTACTACAGGCCTTTACCTTACACCTGGTGAGTCTTCGAATATCCAATAAACTAATTTCAGTGATATACTAACCTTTCATAGCTATCACTCCGTCATCTCTGCGACAACGACATTCTTTGGCTCTTGACAGGCCTCGCAACACGCATGGGTCAAAGAATGGGCCTCCATCGCGAAAGCTCACTTCAAAGTTTACGCCCTTTTGAGGCAGAAATACGTCGCCGGGTATGGTGGCAAATAATCATTCTCGATGGTAGGGCATCACAGTTAACGGGTGCATCCATGAGTCCCGACGTGCAACTTTATGGCGACACGCGACAGCCACTCAACCTCAGCGATGCAGACCTCGTCCCTTCTGCAAGCACACTTCCCCTGTCCTCGCCTGTCGCAACAGATATGGTATTTTGTAAAGTCCGTATTGAGATCGGCGTGTGGATGATCCAGCAAAAGTGTCTTCTTAGCTCTGAATCTGAGGCATCGACAGCCGGGAAGGCCAGGTTTTTCAAAACCATTGACGAGCTTGAGAGTCGCATCGAGGAGAAGTATCTCAGTAAAATGGACAAGGATCTTCCTCTGAATCTTTTGACAGAGTATCTCGCTCGATCTGCGATTTGTCAGCTGAGGCTATCTGTGTACCATCCCATCCATCGTCCAGAACGGACCTCGGACCTTAATGCGGAACAGCTCGATATGCTCCTGGAGAACAGCCTCCAAGTTATCCATTACGATATTTTGTCTCATTCTACTCCATCAATGCAGTGCTATTTATGGCATATTTCTAACTTCTTCCCCTACGAAACCTTTGTTCTCCTCATCAGTACTCTATCCGGTCGTACAGCGAGCCCATTTGCCGATGAGGCTTGGGATGTTATCAACCGGGCCTTTGAGCTCCACCCTTCTTTCATTTCAGATACCATTGATCCATTGTACTGGGCCATTGGAAACATCACCATAAAGGCTTGGGATCAAAGAGTTGCGAGAGCGAGGGCGAGGGGTGAACAGATTCCTGCAGAGTTGCCTTGTATAGCCGACCTTTCACGAAAGCGAACCTCGCTGGCGACTGGCTTGCGGCAGGTTTCAACAACTCCAGACACTGTTAGGCCAGCTACGCCGCAAAGTCTACCGCAAACACAGGAGTTTTCTGGTGGCAAAGCCTACGAACCCAATGTTGTACAACAGCCGGCGTTGCAGGCCGGGGATGCAGGCATTGCGGCCGGAGAGGACCTTGCGGGTCTGATGGGGGGAGTTGATATGGATTGGGAATTTTGGCAGGATTTGCTAGATAAGAATGGGCATGACGTGCAAGGTCAGGACGAGCAGGAGGCCTTCTGCTTCTCTTCGTTTATGAATAAGACACAGGGCTATTCATAAATTGGAGAGATACCAAATTTCTCAGGGGCTGCTATACCACCGCTTGTGATGGACCTTGGTTCTATATATCATGTTAACAAATTTGCCTCCGGTATGGCATCAATACTTTAGTCTAGAGTTCTCCTCGTTGTAACAGCCAGTTCCCGCTCGTCAACTTGCGTTGTATTTCACCTCCTTGATGCACGGTCTAGAGATTGGAGTGCACTGCCCAGGTAGGCCAGAGAATAACTGGCACACTGGGAGGATTTATAGGCCAATATCTGGCAAAGATCCCCTAAAGTTATATAAAGATTTAGGTAAACTTTAGGTATTTCTTATCTAATATGCCTGAAGGAGGTGCAAAGTATGCTGGCTATTCTCTGACCCACCTGACTGGTTCCCCTTTATTCTCTAACTGTTGTCCTTGATTTCCTTCCACCACCAATCGATCGCATGCTTGGCCCAAGCAATGAACTAGCGTTGCCTTATCTCACAGATTCTCCCTTGATTCTCAATCATTCCCATATAGATCATCATCATTATCGAACGGGCTATCGTCACCATAACCATCATTTCCAGCTGCTCTCGTCTCCTAATTCGAACCAGGTAGAGTACATGTCCATGCTTTATGTTCTCATTCGTGCCTATCCGGCCTCTGATTATGTCTTGAAGGTCTCCAACTCGGTCTTCAGGGTCTTTGATTCGCTTCGTTGCCGACGATAGGTCTCGGGCCATCTGAGAGATTATCTCACGGACACGCTCCCCGCTATCATCAGGCTCCTTTTGCCAAGTTAGGCCTTTGCCAAGTTTACCACCATAGCGACGCAAAATGGCCTTTTTATGTGTTTGAACGCTGGTTTGTCACGGAGGAATTCCAGGGTATAAACACCAGCGAGGATGAACCACCGTTCATATGAAATATTTCGCCAGATCGGGGAAAGCGTCTTGTCGTCAATCGTCTCAGCAACTATCTGGTGTTTAGAATATCTCACTTGCGATTACTTTTTGTGCTGGAATTTTCCGCCTTTTAGAAGACCCAGAATCTCGGCGTAAACATGATCAGGCATGCTTCCCTCAAATTGTCGAAGGAGACCACATAGTCTCTCGGCGCTTTGGCGGTCCTGCTCAGCCTGTTCACCGAGACAGTTTATCTGAACTTGCCGGCGCTGAGTACCATCATCGTCGAGGTCCACGGGGAACTCCTTTGACCCTAGTTGCTGCATAATTTCTTCAATGTCGTCAGATACATAGCCATCGAATAACAATCCCTTTTAGATATGTGTGAGAGACCACCATTTTCTGCACCCCTGAACGATGGATATTCAATATCAGGTCAAGGTTTGTCCAGGTTCACCACAGTCTTCATCAAGTATTGATGGAGACATTATGTGTGGGAATCCTAGCAGCCTTACCCAAAGTGTGCGACAGAAAGGGCAACACCGATATTGAGAACATTACTGACACCTCACAAATGGTCTCAAGGCGAAAGCTCTATCGTATGAATCTTGGCCAAGTTATTGTGTTCGACAAGTCACTGTGAGGGGGAACCTGGTTTTCATTATCAACTGCGCTATCCCGTATGGCCCCCTGCCAGAGTAAGCTCGATTCAAACGGTTGTCGCCTTCGCACGATTTCTTCAACATACAAGCATCCTGCATGTCTAAATCCCAGTTGCGTCTGCCCCATGTGTCGTCTGTTTGATCCATTCTCCCCGTTGTACTACTTAGTGGTCAGGACCAGACTGGTCGCGGTTGCAGCGCTCATTGTCCTCCTGAAGTTGTCGGATATCATCGCCCTGCTTCGACATCACTTCACCCTGATGTCGGTTAGCATCTTCCAGGTTCGATACCGCGTCACCTAGCTGGGTGAGGTAGGTACCCATATGAGCTTTCGTGTCGTCACGACCATGCTTGTACGTTAGGTCCTCGTCAAGCTTGTCCCCACACCGCGCGAGGACAGCTTTGATGATACATTGGCAGTCGTGCAGCCTCTTCATGCCGTAGACACCAACTAGGATGAACCATCGCTCGTAAGTGACGTTCATCCATTTTGCCTCTTTCTTGTCCCGATCGTACATTTTGGTGGCAATCTGGTGGTCCATGGGAGAGTCCAGCGACTTTGCATTGTGCTGGAACGCTCCACCAATGAGTTGACAACGCAGCTCACGACGAACCATCTGTGGCATTGTTTTGCTGTACTTCTTGAACAGGCGACTAAGTCGGATCGCACTCTGGTGGTTCTCCTCTTTCTTCGAAGCACCCAAGGGTAACTCGTCGACTGTCACCCTCATGTCAAGAGGCAATGTGGGTTCTGAAGGATCGCGCCAATTGACCACATCAGCGTACCATCCTAGTTGAATGTTGCGTCAGTTGCACTGAAAGCTTGAGGGGGAAACAGGGCTTGTTACGCAAGGCTTCATTCTTTGCATTTTCATCGTCATAAATAACACGTGAAGTGACATCTAGACCATGATATCTGTTGTAGTGTTGCTTAAGGTCCTGGTAGGATCTTCTTACATTCTGGCATAGTTAGTCCATAGTTTTGCGTTTTCGGACCGGTTGAGTAGCTGGTATTACCGATAAACAAAGCATTCCACTGATTTCTTCACGGTGTCGGCAGTAGACCTCACCATGGACAAGAAGGACTTCCCCATCCTAGCATTCTTAGCTTGGCTCGGAGAACAGCTGCATGAGAGTGATTACAAACCTGGAAGTCTATAGGCGGTAACTTGTCATCGGGGCGGAGGCCGTCGTTGAGGTATCGTCGGTAGTTCTCGTCGCTAGAGAGTGCCATCGCGAAAGGCTGACCCGGTGACCGAGAGCCAAAGTTTGATAGCAGGTGAGGTGAAAGAAGCAGCGTGATGTTCGGAAGGATAAAATGCGAGGACTTAAGCGAGGGTAGTTGGTCTCTGACCTATTGTTTTCAGAAACGATCGAAGCAAGCCAGCTGAAAAGGGAGCCGCCTTCGGGTCTAGCAGTGCCAGGCAGTGCAAATATCTGCGAGCACTAAGAGCCGAATTAGCACAATAGAACACAATAGAAATATATGGACTACATAGAAGCACTCACTCTCGCTATGGATATTTTTATTTGGGCACACCTATACCAAGACCGTTTGTTCAAAAGGAGATAGCACCGTTGCTCATGGCTGCCTGACTTGCAATTCACTTGGTTTGTCCTTAGTAACCACAAGCAAGAAAAGGCACAATATGGATAGGTTCAACTAGTACACACTGATAAGCATGTTATTTAATATCGCAATAAAGCGCGGAGCTACAAGAAACAGGACTCCCTGGTGTCCTTGTGCAGTAAACCAGAAACAAACCCTCCCATTAACATTGCGTGGCAGATAGCAAGTAACTGCTCGGAACTCCAGTCTAATGCCACCTACCTATCCCAACCAAGACGTCGTTCATACACCATGACAAAGTCAAGAGCTGATGTTCTTCTATCCCTCTATATTTTTGCCTTTGGGCTGGTTTTGGCTCGGCGTGGTGCAGGCTTGCCTATGTACCCTTGAAACTCTTCCGAGACGGTAGTCTTCTCCTCTTTAGACTTTTTTGCCCACTCGTCAAACTTGTGCTCATCTGTCCACCATCTTTCAAGCTCAGTCCTGACCCAATCAGCCGCGGCACTCGCACACAAGCGTGGATCCTCCATGGGGACCAAGTGACCATTGTTCTCGCCGACGACCTTCTTGACACGGCCCTTCGCCTGGCCACCACTACCACCAACACCGGTTCCTGTAAGGGCCATCTTCTCGTCTTGAAGTTCGAGTGGAGATACGTCACTTTTGCCTCCAAAGACGTAGAGGACGCTAGGGCGCACATTGGGGAGGCGTTCGACGGTATTGGGGCCTTCGGGTCGGTAGACGGGGTATGTTGACCAGCGTTGATTGAGGCTGGTGTCGAGATCGGGCGTATACTCGGGGTGTATCACGTCCTTGCCTTCGGCGTCATAGGCCTGCCAGCTTGGACGTAGGAAAGTAAAGATCTCTTGATGTTTCGGCGTGGTCAAAATCACGCTTTCTTCACCAGGTACGTTTCTGATACCAAAGTCTACCCATAGTTGCAAGACACGCGGATCCCAGGACTTGTAGAAGGGGCTGCGGCTGAACGATGCTACTGCTTCGGTGCGCGAGGGCCAGACTTCACGACGATACATACTCGCTGCTGCGGGACCTGCACTTCGAGCACCAGGCGTAGATGCGAAGTGAGAAATCACGGGGTCGAGAAGAACAAGGGATGTGAAGACGCGAGGATGAAGAAGGGCGACATTGGTGAGGGCGTTTGCGCCGAAGGAGTGACCCATTGCCATGATTGGTGGGGGAGGGCGGAATGTGTTTATCATGTGAAGGATATCGCGGGCATAATCCAGCCAGCTTGCTAAGAGTATGTTAGCATTGAGAAGGTGGATGAGATGTGATGTAGTGAGTCTTACGGTCATTTCCGAGGGCATTTTGGTTGATGAGACCGCTTCGGCCTTGCCATGCTGTATCGGCGATCCAAATACTTCGGATTCTGATATTACGACGTTTAGACTCATGATAGAACTCCTCCCAGAGTGGCTCATATAGTTCCTATCCATAACAATTAACAAGTGTTTGTATAAGTGAGAGGTGAAGTTTACCTTGGGGAAACCATTGGCATGTCCTCCGATGATCGTCACGTCACCCTTTTGAGGGTTCGGGTTGTCCTTTGGGGTATATTGCTTAATGTGAAGATATAGCTTCTCATCTTGAGAATGGGATGTCGCGCGGGCGTATTCTCGAATGTGTGAAGCCTCGATTGTATGCTCTTGGATGGTGAAGGGAAAAGAGGACATTGTGACGATGTAACAGCCCTTAAGCTGACAAAATATATGTTACGGATTCAGTGGTGTTGTGTATACAGTCCAATTGCATTAGATAGTCTAGGTCAGAGTGCAATAACAGGCCGTTGAATGTGTGTTATATGAAGTTGCACAACCTATGAGCGAGGTTGATTAAACATTGGATGCAGCCGGCCTCGGTAACGGTTGTGGGGCCCACGGGAGCCTGTGGGGGTGGGGGATACCTCGGTTCCTGCGCCCGGGAAGTGGTTGGCAGATCTCACTTTAGCATCACTACACCAAAACAAGCATCGTGGACTTGGCTTATCTTATCGATACTTGACGGCACAGCACAGCATCTTGAAGATATAATGAGATGCTTCACATAGAGCTCTAACACCACGGGCGGCCAGCGGCATGGCACCACGACTACTTCTCTTTGCCGGTGCACCACCCGCTTCATCTCTGACAACTCAATCATGCACAATCACACAAATCGACGACTCTTTCGCTGAGTTTCTAGGACTGGTTCCTCACAAAACAACCCCAGCACCGCCTTCCAGCCTCGCACCATGGCGTTCTCTCCCCTTGAACAGAAAACCTCTCCATACAGGGCTCAGTCAAACACACGATATCAGCATCAACCTGGCCAACCAATCCGAGTTCTTCACCACGGCTGAGATCTCGTTCAAAGACCAGTCACAGTCTTTTGAAGGTGCGGATCCGGCGAATGTATTATCAAAATTCTACGATCACTCTTTAGCTTTACATAATTCGATTCCCTCATCGCAACTTGACAGTTTTGATGAGACGACGTTTGAAGAGACGTCTTTTATGACAACCTCCTCTACAGGACAGGTGGATATGAGAGAGGCTGCGCCGTCTCATCTCTCTGACTTGGAAGATATACCACCTGCACCGAGGATCCTGGCCCTTAATCCACAAACTGTCACGCTCAATATTATTGCTGGTGTTATATCCATCGCTCAGCCTCGGACCGTCACCACGCGCTGGGGTCGCACCCTCTCACTGGTAGAAATCCTACTCGGCGACGATACAAAGACCGGATTTGCTGTGACATTCTGGTTAGCACAAGAGAACGCTGCCGCCGCCGAGATCAGTGCTCTCCGACGCCAGGATGTAGTTCTCATGCAGAACGTCGCCCTTCATGTATTCAAGGGCAAAGTGTATGGCCAGAGTCTCCGCAGGGGCATGACCAAGGTGAGCTTGTTATGGAGAAGGGATGGGTCTGGGCTTTATTCTACAAGAGAACTCTCAAAACGCGGGCAGATGCATCCACAGTTACAAAAGGCCAAATTGGTTAAAGATTGGGTACTTAGATTCGTGGGAGCTGATGTTGGGGTTAAGACAAGGGCTAGAAAGGCGCGAGTTTCATGGGACAGACCACCAGACGACACACAATGAGCAAATTTTGATATTACAAGACCACTTTTATTGCGAAGGCACTTTTATTAACCGTTCTATGATATTACACATACATTATTACCAGCGCCAAATGCGGCTGTGAGATGAGAGATGTCTGAGGGTATCTATGCAAAATTCCAATCGTCACATTACGAATCGATCTCGCGAACTCTTTAGACGGGAACAGCGGGTTCGGCCTTCCTGTCCTCTCCATCAGGGCCCTTCTTGACTGACTTCCATTGAAAGCACAGGCAAGCGAGAAAGGCGCAAGCGGCGCAAGCAAGAGAGATGTAAAAGGTGTCTCGGAGACCCTTCATGTACGCCTCCAGAACAGAGTCGAAGGCGTCAAGGCGGCCCATCTTTCTCAAAGTCTCCTTAATCTCTGAAGCTCCAGTGTTGATGAAGATGGTGGGGTTGATGCCAATATCGTCAGCCTTGATCTGATCAATGAGGCCATTCTGGAAGACAGTTTGGGAAACAGCCACAAAGATGGCACCGCCAAAGGCTTGGGCGAACTGGACAACAGCGGTACCAACAGGAACCCAATCCTGAGGCAACACAGTTTGGATGATAAGGACACCAATCTGGAAGCCACAGCCAATACCGAGACCGGCGATGACCTGGTAACCGAACCACTCCCTAAGAGGGGAGTGGACGTCGAGAGTGGTGAGCATACCGCAACCCACAGTGTACAGAACCATGCAAGGGATGACGACGTAGTTGTAGTAGCCGATAGCGGTAATGATTGCTCCTGAGATGATGGAGCAAAGGACGGTAGAGAGGAGGAGGGGGAGAATCTTGATTCCAGCCTGGACGGCACTAACACCCTGGATGGCCTGGAAGTAGAGAGCTGGGACTATTAGTCAAAAGGGGTCAGAGTAAGGCACTGTGCGGGACTTACAGAGATAGTAGATGAGAGGAAAGAAACCGGCACCAAAGAACATGGCAAAAACAATGGCAGCCAAGGTGTTGCGGTTCTTGAACAGACGAGGAGGAAGAGTTCCCTGATCACCCTTCCAGAACTGGATGCCGATGAAGATGGCAATCATAGCACCAAAACCGCAGAAGAGTCCGATAATGCGCGAGTTGCTCCAGGGATATTCGGCACCGCCCCATTGCAGAGCAAGGAGCAGGCAAACGATGGCAGGGATGAAGATGGCGGCGCCAGCAAGATCGAGCTTGAGAACGCGATCCTTAAGGGTCATGTTGACAGTGTCTGCGTTGTTGCGGTTGACATGGACGAAGAAGAAGACGATGATCATGGCGACGGCACCAATAGGAAGGTTGATGTAGAAACACCAACGCCAGGTAGCATGATCGGTGAAAACACCTCCAAGAAGAGGACCAGCGACGGAAGCGATACCCCACATACCACCAATGAGCCCAAAGGCAAGAGGACGCTTCTCAAGAGGCACTGGTTTGATGTTAGTCAAGTTTGTTAGGTTGGTATTGGAATGGACGTACTGATGAGGGAGAGAATGACGATAGATCCAGAGAAGAGACCAGCCGTTCCAATCTGAGAGCACAGTCAGTAAAGAATCATGAGGTACATGGGAGGTCAACTTACTCCTGCAATAGCACGGCCAATAATAAATGCCACAGACGAGGGCGCAACAGCCGAGATCAAGCTACCAATCTCAAAGACGAAGACAGCAACAAGGTAGGTGATCTTGACATTGAAGTACTTGTAGACAGTTCCATACATGGGCTGCAGAGCCGTGGTGGTGAGGAGGTAGGCAGAGCCATACCATCCAATATCCTTGACGCTCTGGAACTTTGCGGTGATGGCACCGAGTGCGGGAGCGATAATGGTCTGATCGAGGGCAACAAGAAAGATGGCGAGGCAGAGGGACGAGATGATAAGAGTGAGTTTTGCAGCACCAGGATATTGAGGCTCTTCTCCATCGGTGGCATTGTTGTTGCTGGCGCTGATAGAGCCAGCTTGTTGCTCCTTGTTGTCGGCAGTAGTATCGAGGATGTTGTTGGATCCAACTTCAGTCTTTTCGTCAGACGAGAGACGAGTCTCTTTCTCTTCGAGCATGGCGTTGGTTGGCGCCGTAGCAGGCGTAGTTGTGGCCATGGTGATGTTGTCGCAAAATTAATTGTTGTTGTTGTAGTTGTAGTTGTAGGAAGGGAGGGAGAGAAATATTTTTATGTACAAAAAGTCCCTAGTACCAGTTGAGCGCAAACAGCCCCAGACAACCAAGGGTGTTTGTTCCAGGAAGGAAAAGGAGGATGGTGCAGTTTCCCGATGTTTGCTTGTTCCGTCGTTTGCAGAGCGAAGCAGAAGAGAGGAAAGAGGATGACTCGTGACGAGGGCAAATGAATTGGAGATGGGCTGAAGATAATAAATAGCGACGTCAGTGCCTGTCAATGACGGTCACTAGTGGGAGAGTATTAGTCCCCAGGTGATGGATGCGAAAATGCAGCTTTTAGTACGATACTGTACTCTACTGGTTCCCCCCTAGTCCTAGTCTCATTTATCTCACGGACAAACCAAAAGTTGCAAAATATCCGAACACCGTTAGCTGTAATTACGAGATGGAATAAACGTCGTGGAGACGCGGCAGAGTATTCGTCCGTGTACCGGCCGGCGACAGTTGCAACCACTCAGCGCCTCGAGACATACACGATTAGCGGCTTATACTCAAGGCCCAGTATAATCGGGCTGATTCGAGTTGCGAGTTTGATACGATAGGCGAGCAGTCATGCACACGCGTGGGTCGGACAATTCACCAAGGCCGATGTCCGAGGTGGCTTATTGGAAGAGTCATTGATTTGGAGGCATTGTCTGGGTTAATATTTCTCAATTTCACGATTGTATCACAAGTCTTACTGCATGTATGATAATATGAGTGCCCAACAGACATCCATTGTTAACTTGATATTGACATTCATAAACATCCATCTTGAGTTCTCTCCTTTAACTGCTTACCATAACCTAAAAACACCCAATAAAAAAAACCCTTTTAATGACATCCCCACATGACAGGCACTAAGACAAAGTCAAGCCCGATCTTTGATTCCAGTCCAGTGGCATGGATCCCGTGCCAAGTGCTGATCTCCCATTCTCAACGTGGTCTCGACCGCCATTCGTCCACTCTAAACTTCTTCAAGATCGGCTTATGTGAGCTTCTACTCGTTTAAGCTCCCTGTTTCATCTTATTAGCTCCACTTTAGGAGTCGTGGCTGACTGTCGTGCCATTTTCGGATTCAAGGCGATTACTCCGTATCTATCTCCGGGCCCTTGCGGATCAAAAATAAAATCTTGTTGTTGTTGTTCAAACTTCAAACCAAGACCGACGACCGAACGGACGGACTTAAGGGATCTCGAGGTGATAATGGATGATCTGACGCTGAAAGCTTCACACACGTTTTACACGTTACACTTTCAACCGCTAATGCCCTTGCATTGTGTTTCTGTTGTGAAACCTTGTCATTTCGGTGACGACTAACACGACGTCTTGTCATACAACTTTCTCTATGCTGTACCAAAACACCAACCCAAGCCAAGCATTGTGAGCAAACTGACTTATGATCATAATTTACGTGATAGCTTCATTTATAACACCCACCCTCTATCTAACCCATTCCTCCCACCCATCTAATATAAATAACCATGATTTCTCGTACGCAGCTTTACATAAGCTTACGCTCGCTCTTCGCTCTTCGCTTCTTCCTCTTGTCTCTCCTCTCCCGGGACCCATACCAATAGCCCCTCCTCATCAATCTTCATCCCCTCTGTCGGTATTATACGCAGTACCTTTTGGAAATACTTGTCTCGCACCGTCAATTTCGGCCGTATCCACACTCCGCTGACGTGCGGCAGCAGCCGATATGTCGTGGTTCGTCTTGACTGCGGCAGCAAGTTCAGGGTCGTCTGCTTTGCGCCAGAAAATGCAAAATCCTCGCTCGGTTCCATGCTAAGACCAAATGTGAGGAAGTGATTGGATGGGTTCTCGAGTGTCATGTCCAGTTGCATCAACCCTGGAAGATCGTCTTCTACTGGGGCGCCGTGATACACAGATGCCAGTACTCGGGGCTCGGTGCCCAGTACCAGGTATTTGCCGACTGGCATGGTTGTTGTGTTGACTACTCCATCACCGCGGTTCAGGCGCTGCCACCGGATGACGAACGCCAATTCGAGTGTTACGGGGTGCCGATCTTCCATGGTAAGCTTCTGAGCGACTAAATCGAACTGTGCCTCATTCATCGTCTTGGGCGCAACAATTACCCCTTCCTGTGATACATTCGGCCTTTGAGTTACGTTGCACCTTGCACCACCAACGCATGAGGCCACGTTGAGATCCATTCCAAGAACCTTGAGATCTTCTTGGGCGAATGATGCGTAATGGCACAGTAGACACCACTTCTGTGCAAGGCCTCGAGCAACACCCTCTTCCGTATCTCCAAGGCCCTCTGAGTCGAAGAGACTTGGCCATGGCCCAGGGTGAAGTCGCGGAACCAAATCGTAGTTCACCTCGAAAGCGTTCATAATGTTGAGCTGAATTGTCAATAGCTGCATAATCGGCGTTGCGGCATCTGACTCTAGATGGTACGACGCCTTCAGGTGCAGATCGAACGTTGTGGGAGCTGATGCAGGATCAATATGCAGCATTAGCTTGACTGATGCTGTGCTCTTGATGGCACCCAACGCAAGTCCTAAGATCTTGGACTCCTCTGCTGATGCTTCGGCGCTACCTTCGTGCCCATCTGCCTCCACTCGCATTGCAGGCACTTCCTTTCCAAAGAGGTGAACGTCCAGTTTGGCAGTAGCGGATTCATCCTCAGCATTGACTAGTTCAACTTGCAGATCAATTGCCTCGTTGGCGTAGTATTGAGCCATGGGTTCCAAGAGTTTAACCTCCATCTTTGGCGGTCGAGGCTGAATCTGTATGGTACCCGCCTCGGGACGGCTGCTCCTGGGCTTTGGTGAACCTTGGATGTACCAGCCAACAACCGGATCTGATTCGCGTATGTTGAGTTTGTAGTCGAGGTTGAAGCTATCGTTGTTGTGTACTATAGTGACAGATGAAGCTGTAGCAGTACCAGGCTCCCTCAAAGGTATCTTCATCTCGAATACTCGAGTCTGACCAGGTCGGAGTATCAAGTTGGACTGGCCTTTAAGCAACGTTGGCAACTCATCCTCAGACCCTTCAGTATAGTCTTCCTCTAACGACAATGATATAATAGAAACCCTCGAGGTAGATGGTGGTTCTTCATCTTCTGAAGTCTCATGCTCCAGTTGAATTGGTCTTAGACTCCCCTCGAACTCGACTTTCAAGGAATCAAAGGTGATTGGGGTAGCATCGAGAAACGTATGCGAGGTGAGTGCAAGCTGGGCAGTACACGTCTCGCCAGCCTTTCCCTCTTTGTTCCGGAATACAAAAGAAGATGAGACGAACGAGCCTGTCTTCTCATCACTTAGGCTAATCGAGGGCTTTTCCTCGGCTGAGATGCCTTCAAGCGATCGGGTTATGTCGTAGTGCCATTGTGGCCGTCGTAGGTACTCTGGGTATGGTTAGAAAGAAACACAACATTGTAGTCTATCGAAAACACTCACTATTGCTCATCAACTCCCAGTCTGCAGCAACCACAAGGTCTGCGCGTTGAGCTCCCGTAGCAATATTCCGCATATTCAAACAAAGGTCCTCTGAGATGTTGACCCAGCCCTCTGATCTGAATGCGACATCTTCCCAAAATGGTAGGATCATCTCAACAGCATCATCCCATTGCTTCAGGTTGGCAAACTCCCATGCAGTTTCCAGGGATATCTCTGCAGCTAGTCGCCCTTGCTTTCGAGACAGAAACTGTGAACTCGCTGCTTTGAGACAGTCGATGATCAATTGCGAATGGTTCACTCCTTTGCCTGATATAGGGTATTCTTGGTACGGCTCTGGGCACATATATGTGTCGTATGCAAAGGCTTTGCTGGCAACCGCTGATGCGGGTGTTGTATCCGGTGAGTTCCTGTCCTCCTCGGGTATTTGATGCGCGAGTTTCCGGCGGGCCACAAGATGACGTGCTGCTATTCGATACCAGTAGCCTGTATGGTGCAGCAACTCCCATGGTGATACTCGCTCGCCCAACACAGACTTGTCTGGCAGAACAAAGAGAGCCCCAGTAGCTGGGGCCAAAGCAGGCAATCCAACTCTTTCGATCAAATTCGCCATGACCATAGCCCATCGAGCTTCCCAGGCCTGCCACCCATAATTGCTGGTCCCTCGTCCGCGTCGATCGACAAAGTCAGCAATTCGTTCTCGATGCGAATGCCACTTTCTCACAGCCAGTGAAGTTTGCCCCAGCCATAAGTGGCACCTCAACCATCGTATCGCTATGACATCTGCCAAGAGTCGCGCCTCATTCCAGCGAGGGCTCCAACTGGGGATAATGTCCAGCACATCCTGTCCTAGGAGCACCTCATATGCCTGTTTGAAAAACTGCAGCGCCGCATCCGTCTCCTGGCGGAATTCTGCAAATATTGCTGATTTGAAGTCGTATCTGAAATTCCAGTCTGGGAGTGAGAGAGTCTGTGATGTTCCAGTTGTAGGGGGCACGGTCGGTTGGGGTGCTATTCCACGCGATCGTTTCTTCCTGGCGTGCCGACCCAGGTCTCGGTAGTATTCCACGGCTGAAGTATACAACACGCCCAAGACGTTGTCAACAACCTGCTTCAAGTCATCCTGCGACTCCTGCGATGGGATGTAAAAGATCGACTTCGGGTCCAACGCTGTCCCCCTCCGTATGTTTTCGAGTCTCTCTTGAATCCCTTCAGTCAACGAAAGAGCGGCGCCTTCACCATCTGCAAGTAAAACAATCGCTAGTCGTGTCTTGTATCCTGATCGTAGCAAAGCACTCTTGAGGTTGTTGATATCGGACTTGATATGGTTATCTTGTAATGTCATAGAATTTGGATCGCTCGTGAGGGGGTAGAAACACAAGTACACACTGGGAACGAGGTCCTGGTGCTTCTTGATCCATTGCGCATCGATGAGACCATCCGGATAGATCGCAGATACGGGACTTAGCGGCGAGAAGGGCGAATGTAATATCGGGTGTTCGCTGAGTGGTTCGATACCTTCAGGAAGACGAGCTCGACGAGGCGGTAATAAGAACGACTACCCCCCATAATTAGAACCAGACATTGAACATCGCCCCGCGCTTACCTACCCTTCCTGTAGTTCTGATCCGAAATCTGTACGGCTCGTTTCTCTCAAACGCGCTCCAAGACCTTGCGCTAGCATCGACATCCTTGAAGTACTCCGTCAAGACCTCTGCCTCTTCGCCCTCGATTGGTGGTATCTCTGATCGCAGGAGGATGCTCTGTTCTTTGAGCTCTGTGCTCAATGGGAGCTCATCTGTCTCGGCGTTGAGGCCGGCGGCCACTAAAAGGGGGACATTATGGTCCAAACTTCCCGTCGGATACCCATCCATGGTGGATAATATGATATGGCGAAGGCATGGGTTCGCAAAAGCGAATGTTGGCTGGGCTTAGAGCTACTGCTGCCAGACGACGTTAGCCATCCATGTCCATCACAAGTGCCCCTCGTTAGCGTAGCAGCCCACTTACAGAGCTCAAAGGCAGTAAGAAGTCGCCAAGTCGCGGAACTTTCGCCCTTTGAAGCGAGAATGAAATTTTGGGATGGTTTGATTTGTTCAAACTGTCTTCAAGCCAAAACGGCATTACTATCTACTGAAGAATGTCCTAATAGCGATCAGACAACCGCTTGGCCGTTAACGGCACCCTTGCAATACGTCGGCAGCTATTCCGGAACCGGAACAACACCATCTCCGAATATCCAAAACTTCAAGATTCAACCTTGTGATCGCGACGCCAGCGTTAATTGACCACGAATAGCCCCCTCATTCGCCCCGCCTTCGACCAACCAGTTCTCCTACTTCGACTCCAAACGTGTCCGTCATCGATCTCTCACCATGAGACCTACACAAGCCCTCTCCGTGGGTCGTTACCGCCACGTTAGACTCACGACCAAGGATGTTGGAAAGGGCTTCTACAAGGGTAACCGTACTGGTTCAATGGGTCGACACACAAAGTATGGTGGTTATGTTATCGAGTGGAACAAGGTCCGAACATATGCTGTGCCGCCTCTGAAAGACTTCAAGGTAAGGATGGAACGTCGTTTGAAACCATGGCCGAAAAGCTAATAGTGGTGGACTAGCTTACACCTTTCGTGAGCCGACAAGTCAAGGCGGAACCAGGTGACTACAAGGGACTTGATAAGGGTCCTCAAGATCCTTACTTCTACGTTGAGCAGTGGAAGCGATTCAACGGTGTGGACTAAACAAACAACGATTATGGAAAAGCATAGACTATTTGAGGAATCCTAGACAAAACGCGAATCTAGGACGAAGGCATGATCTGCCAACTGGAGACTTGGGAATCTCTAGCGAGGCTGTATATACCCCTGTACACTGTACCACCATGTATGATTATGGACTCAATCTTCAAAAAGGGATTAAAGGTTGAAAACTCCTATTTCAAATGGATTATTGACTATGGATATTGATTACATACGCAAGAAAATAACGATAACGATTGTGCTTTGACACGGGATATCCTGATTGTACAAACAGTACAATTGACTGTATCCATACTTGCGCCAAAAAAGAACTCCTTTCCATGAATTCCACCTCTTACTTGATCTGGGGAAGATCTTCCTGAGCCGTGACAAAAGTGTCAAGCCCAGGCCGTTCCAATGGAGTGGCAATCAAGCCCTCTCCTCCATCATCTCCTTCACTATTCTCATTTGTGGCTCCGTTCTCTTGGGCCTTCTCAGCTGCTTCTGGTGGCTGCACATTTGGGCTCATGGGTCGCGAGATGGGCATGGCGGTAACATTAGACTGCAAGGTCTTCATACTAGCAGTATCTGCCTCTCTTCTAAGACTGAATGGGACTGCTGTGCCATCAAGAAAAGGCCGTCTTCCTGATACCTCGATGGCTGGTATATCTTGTGAGGTAAGCTGTGTTGGTAGTGTAGACTGTGAGGGCTCAGTGGAATCGTCATCATCCTGGAAGCTTGGACTCATAGGTCGTGAGCCTGGAAGTGGCGTGGCATTGGATTGAAGCGTCATCATACTCGCCGTCTCGGCATCCTTATTAAGACTAAACGGCAGTGCAATGCCATCAAGGAACGGCCTTTTACCAGCTACACCAGTCTCCGGCGCATAATCGGGACTGAGTAGACTAGGCCTGCCAGCTTCTTTCTCCTTTCGCTGCTCTATAAGATGAGCAATTGGCATGTCTTCCGTGATAGGCTGGCTGCCCGTCTGATTCTCATCAGTGACCATCTTTGTGTGGGATCTGCTTCGTGCTCGGTTTGGCTGTGGTCGCGATCCTCCTTGTCCGTCAATGTCGGCAACGGAGCGTGTTCCCTCATCCTCGGCGTTGCTGGCGGCTCTTGTTTCTGTATGTGTAGCGGCTCTCTTCTCTCGTTCAACTGTCATCTCGTCGTGCTTAGAACCCCACAAAGACCACATTGCCAGACCCCAACTCTTCTGCTGCCTCTTGCTAACCTCTACCAGTTTGGAGTCAACTCGTCGTCGGCCGGCTAATGCGGTTGGAGGAGGGCATTCACCAGGGCCAAAATTATGATAGCCTACGGCCATATCGTTGACCATCTTCTTGTGGACTTTGGCCTTGGTTGATGCATATCGATGATCCCACTGGCCCTTCATCGCCAGCCATTTCTTGACAGTGCCCTCCTTCACAACGCCAACACTGGTAGGTTCCATGCAGCATGCTGTCAATTCAGCCTCAGGGGCCAATGGTAGAGTAGCACCATGACGAGTGACCCTTTGTCGAATCATATGGTTCTTGAACGGCGGGAGAGGATCACCAGCCTTTCCAACCTGGCCAGACTCCGAGTGAATATCGGACTTTTCCGTTTCCGGGGTTTTGGGCGGTTTCTCTTTGGGTTCGCTCTCGGATCCAGATTCAGAGATGACCGATATGTCATCGTCGTCGAGGATTTCGATGCCACGCTTCTGGGCCCTCGCGAGGGCCCATGCTCCAAATTGAGCAACAGACCTGTACATGTACTTGGCAGGACGAGTGAAACTCAGTGTTGGTGCCACATGACAAAGATCATCCCAAACTTGGAGTTGGACGTCGGTCGGCTTGTACTTGTCCAACAGAGCTCTTCCTTCCGCTGTCAGGGTCTCCTCTGGCGGCGCATATTTCGCGGGATTGGCGCATTTGTGAGCCAAGTATATCTGCTCATCTCGTAGAATTTCGCCTCCTCCAACCATGATGAGAAGCGGAGGCAGGCCGCCTAGCGTAGGTTGCATGACCGGACTAACGAGAGGATGGGCAAGGAGTTCATTGGTAGTGTACATCTGAGGTTGTCAGTTTGTAATCGAACATACTGTCTAAAAGACCTACCTGAATCTGGTCCTTGAGCTTGACAAGCTGCCCATCAATGGTAACAGAGAGGAGCCTTTCAGGGTTGATGGGAACTCCACCATTAATCCAATCTGATCTAGATGAGACATCTGACGGTTCCTGCTTTACAACTGGCGCTTGTTGTTTCTCTTTAAGCTCGTGTTTGCCGGGTGTCTTCTTTGTTTCCTTCTTCTTCTTCAGCGCTTCCTCTCTCAACATCGCGACATCGTCCTCATTTGGCGGTGGCCATGCTTTGGAAGGTTTATGATGAAATCCTGCTTGTGGGATGTAATCAAAAGGTGCCTCTCCCGCAACGCTAGGAAACGAGTGCGTCAGGTCAACCCATGGGCTAATGAGGATAGCGCCAGCAGGTAGTGGAATGCCTTGATCACGTAGGACACACAGCAAAGACATGACCATTCCGCCACCTGCAGAGTCTCCAGCCAGGACAATAGTTGTTGGGTCTTGAACGGTGAGCAAATAGAGGTAAGCCGCGAGACAATCGTGAAGGCCACAGGGAAAGGGAAATTGCGGAGAGAGACGATATCGAGGTGCGAAGACGCGTGCTTTGAGCTTTCGAGCATGTCGCTGCATTTGATATCGGTGTTCGTCAACACTGCCAAAGAAATATGCGCCTCCATGAATATACATCATGACGCGCCGCGTCTTGCCGCTTTTTAGCTTTCGATGATAGGCATCCGCTCGCATCTCAATCCACTCAGCATCGAGGGTGGTATCAGGTTTCCGCCATTGCCACCACTTCTCGCCGCCGACTTGCTTGATGCCATCTAGGCCCAATTGCTTCTGAAGAAACTCAGCGGCGCGTGTCAATTGGTCCTCGGCAATGGTAACATCCTCGACTTTGACCCATTGAGGATGCGGTACCCATTGCGCGGTGAATGCTTGAAGTTCTTCGACAGTGTGGTGTGATGCATACTCGAGGAATGACCGGATCAGATGGAGACCTTCATCGTAGGAGAGATGGGCGGTTGGACGTTGTCTCAGGGGTTTTCTATTGAAATACTAAAACGTTGCGAGTCAGTTTCTATGAGAAAAAGCAATTAATTGACCTTAAAGCTAAGAATGAATGACAATGCCTTCATCTCCGCAATCGGGGTGCCAGATCGACCACACAAGATGTTGTGATGAATGAACTCACATGGGAAAACAAAGTCGAGACGACAGTCGGCGTCACAGCAAATGAGACGGACGTGGTGTTGAGGGTGTTCATGGCTATCACTCAGTCACTCACTGAATGCTTTGATACACATGGAACAGAACAGTCAGTGGCTTGAGTCGCTATTAAAGACGCGCCATCTGCAATGGAAGAGTTCAGTTCAGTTCAGTTCATGCTGACCGGCCAGTCAGGCTCAGCTGAACCCAAAACCTAATCAATGGGTACTGTAGCTAGTAAGGGTCTCATGATGTCATCCTTTGATGAGTTGCATCCAGTTCTTACCCCTGACTCCACGGAACCGGGGACAGGAAGCCAAACTGAATCCGCCTTCTGAATGCAGCGAGTGAGTCGCTGACTGAAACTGGACTTTGATTAAAAAATGGCCTGTGCTTTTGGTTTGTGGGGAGATTTGCGGCCAAGAATCAAGGCCCAGAACTTGAGAAACCATATAAAGCACAATATAGTGTTGGAAACTTGGACAACATGGGGAATGCGCGACAATAACAAGAAAGAAAGTCTGTGTGCACCTTGTAGTATAAAGATTAATTCTTAATTTAATTGCTTCACCGATTCCAGTGTAATAAAAATAGGATAGGACGTGTAGCACGGAGTACCAGATCGCGAGAGGAACTCCAAATTATGTGGGCCCATCTCTTGGGCCGCGGCGGGTCCAACAGGTGAGAAAAACACCAAAAATTTTATGCAGAGCCATCTTGCTCAAATTGCCCCTCCAAACCCCGCCAAAACTATCCATCACCACAATCATGGCCTCTACAGAACCTGCGCAGCTGCCTCCGGCGTGTAAGTTGAGCCACTGGCTTCACATATATCAACATAAACTAATCTTGAATTCGCCAGCTGAACGCCAATCCGAATTCGAGCAGGCCGTCGCATACGCACTTCACCTCTGGCCTGCCCTTACACTCTCCGTCCAGAACGGCTGGGGTGGTCCCGACTCTGCCGACAAGCGCGATTGGTTTGCCGGTGCCGTTGTCGAACTCTTCCCCGAATATACCGATACGCCCCCTAAAAATGGAAAGGTCCCTGAGGATCCTGATCTGGAGGAGGTAGAGACCGTCCTCCTGCAGGTAATGGTCGACGAGTTCGAGGTCAACGTCGATGACGATTCGGGCACAGAAGTGGCGGGCAACATTCTCCGCGCTCGCGCCAGCTGCACTCTCGGTACTTTCGACGAAGTCAAGGCTCTGCGCACACGCTGGACAAACCGCAAGGGAACAAAGGTGGAGGGTGTTTTCAAGAGAGTTGAGGATGCCGACCAGGACACAGACTGGGAGAGCGACGACGACGACGACGAGGATGATGAGGGCGGTGCTGATGTTGACATGGACGAGGCTCCACCTCTGGTTGCAGCGCCAAAAGAGAAGCCCCAGCCTCAAGTCGACGAGGATGGTTTCACAATGGTCACCAAGAAGAAGAAATAAATGCACAACCAAAACAACAAAAGGGGTGACGGATGGATATAAAACACGAGTTCCTGATTAATACCCAATATCAAGTTACAGGCTCCGGTGCTTTCAACATGCCACACTGGTTTCACAAATTCCGAACGCCAAGCTGGACAAGCGACAATCCGATCGTCCCAAGATATACTGACCGGGTTTCTGCTGGTGAGATTCTTCAGATTCTTCAGATTCTATTCCCAGTCATCGTCGCTATCTGATTCCTCCTCACTGTCGTCCTCTTCCTCACTGCTCTCTTCCTTCTTCTTGACGTCCTTGGGATCCTTGGGGCTGTTGGGTGTCTGGGTTGTCTTGCCGGATGTGGCGCCGACAACATCGTAGCTAGCTTCGCTATCTGCCTGTGACTTCTCGTCGTTAGACTTGCGGGGCTCGGTTGGCTTCAGGAGGTTCTTTGCGGGAGATTGGGCAGTGGTGGCGGGAGCAGCAGGGGCGGCCTTGGGCTCAATCTTGGGCTCAACCTTGGGTTCAGCCTTGGGTTCAACCTTGGACTTGGCCGCGGGTGTGCTGGTGTCATCAGAATCATCGGAGTCATCATCGTCAGACTCGTCATCACTCCAGGCAACATCGTCCTCGGCGGATGCAGCTGTCGGCTTGTTAGCGAGTTACTGTTGAAATTCCAATTGACTCACCCTTAAGAAGATCTCGTCGTCTAGCCTCGGCTGTCTCAATACCGTGACGAAGGAAATAGTAGCGCTTCCAGAAGTCAACATATGGAACCTGGTCGGGAACCAACTTCTCCATGGTAGCTCGCAAGTCGGGGAATTTTTGCAGATCATCGTTGATATCAGGTGTCTTCTTATCAGCATCAAACTCGTTGGACCAGGCCGCATAATCGGCACTGTTGGGATCTTTCGTAAAGCTCTCGGTTGATGTATGAATAACGTGTAGTTGAGCATCGAATCTTGAAGTATGAATAACGCGCTTGCCCTGAGCATCCTTACTCTCGAAAAGAACGGTGCCGCTCTGATCAGAGTCCTGCGGAGGTGCAATGCTGACGGCATCTCGAAGGAAGTTCCGGACATTGCCACCAAACTTGATAAGAGCCTCATCCGCGGCATCCTCAGCTCGCTGAAGATCCTTCAGCCTCTTGGCAGCTTCGGCTCTGAGACGTGCCAGTGTATTCTCAGACTGGTTGGCATCTGATGGGCCGTCTTGAGAAGCCCTGGGTGTGGTGGCCTGATCATTCTCACCATCCTTTGAGCTTTCGCCGGCAGTAACGGTGTTGAGTGAGAGATTCCGTGTGTGGCTCAATATAGTTGATCGAAGTCCTGTGAGTCCTTTTGATGCATCTTCGCCAACTTCAGCCAACTCCTTCGAGGCTTGTGTGTATACCGATTCGCCCTAGGCATGTTAGACAAGCAAGGTTCATGAGCTCAGATCTCATACCTGCTTAACCACGGTGCCCCAGAATCCACCAATCTTAGCACCCCAGGGACTGTTGGAAAAGGCCTTATATGCGTCCTGGAGGTCTTCATTCAGCGTTGACTGGGGTTGAGGACTCTTTGGCTCTTCCGTCTTCTTAGCGTAGCCATCCTCTGCGATGTGATCGTAAGCCAGATCCATGACGGCGAGCTAGGAAGGATCGTTTTAAGTCGATGTACGTCAAAACTATGGTTCAAGCCTCCAATCTCAGGCTCCGAATTGTTGTTTCAATCCGTTAGAGGTCACTTTATTCGATATCTCTTGTCGTGGTCTTGAAGCTCCCTTGGCCTGATTTGAGCCTCCTGACCACACCGACCGCGGGGTCCAATAGCGGCTGGCACGGGCCAGGGCTCACGTGATGGCTCTTTGCCTCACTACCTCATTTGCTATCATGACTACCCTAGAGCTACCTATAAGTCTCCTCAATCATTGGGATTCAACATTTCTCTTGCGAATTATTGGTACGGTATCTAGTTCGGCTTCTCTGTCTGGTGGCTGCTTTCCTTGACGTATGTGTATGTGTGTATATTTTCATTCAAATAAAATGTCTGGTGCTTAATGCTTCGATGATTGCCATGACTCTGTGAACGAAGCTCAACAATTCTTAGTAGTCTACTGGTCTGACCAATATGCTACTTTGTCTGCCATAGAACCATAATGGTGGCGGGAAAATAAAACCATAGACAGGCTGACAGCTCTTCAACATCACATCCAATTCTAACAATCCTGCTATATACTGTAGGAGAGGGAGTTTGTAGTTGGAAAGCTCCGTGCCTACTGAATCGGCTGTTGAATAAATGACATCATGTTATCCACTGAGATAGAGAGCATTGAGTTCCAAGTCCATACTGCCTCAAAACGAGAACTTCTGGTGACCTGACCTGAGTTTAAGGAATAGCCTAAGATAGTCTATTCATATCATCCCATTCTTCATTGAATAGATACTGTAGATGAATTCTTGGCGTCAATGTTGGGACCTCACTGCTAATGCTTGTCACCCAAGCTCATACTGACGTACTGATTGCCCAAGACAGAGTGACAGACAGGCTGACAGGCAAGTAGGGTCTTAATGCTGGTCGAACTCAGTTTCGGCACCCTTAATCCTCAGAACAAAGGTGGTGTTGATACCCTTAGGACATCCAAAAGGATGGACCCTTATTCCGTCATATTCCCGATATTACGACTATCAAATTCCCATCCATTCCAACATTGCGGCGTGTTTATCCATAGGCAACCGAAGGCAATTCCTTGTTTACCAACATTGACGTCAAAGCTATGTAAGTACCTATGTAGCCCGATCGTCGGCTTTGCACGGGCAGAATTTCCGTCTAAAAGGTCACTTGACCTCGATCGCGATCTGTGAAGAAGCCTAGAACGAGCCATGGCAGACGCCAAAAATGCAGCTCGACGTATCTGGATTGGCTACAGCAAAAGGGGCATCGCATTGGCTTTGAACTGAGTACTCACAAGACGAGCTTCAGCAGAGTCATGTCGTCATGATGCATAAAAGACATGTGGATCTTGAGCCAATCATAATTCTGTCCCTGAGTCAGTGGATCCAGCCTGGCAATCTCTCCGCTTGGAGCCGCAAGCTGTCATGCAGCGATCCTCAAGCTTCCCGTTCCTCGGCCTGTCTCTCACCCAATCATGACAAGACTCACAAGGACCATTTCCACCAGAAGCGCACTCTAGCCACTCCCCGGATTGAAACAATAGTGGCTTGAGTGGATTTGGAGGCGCTGCCAGGCTGGGCAACATCTTGGCTTTTGGTTCCAAAATGGACTCTTCTTTGCTCGTAATGACGTAGCACAAAAAGCACCTTCGCAATCCAGACTGTTCTAACACAGCAACTGACGTCACGCACGATCGCGATCTCAACAACAGCTGCGGTGCCCCTCCTTGCCCCTCCTTGCAGAGGTGCACTTTGATAGAGAAGCCGCAGTGATTCAGTGACGAAATCTAACAAGCACTACCCCGTCACTTGATACATCTTGACACGCGTGCCTGCATCTTCAAAGACAATCACGGCCTTCCAACCTTCCTCTCCAAACACTCTCCAAACGCTCTCCATTCACTACTTAAACCCTTCTCTCCCCTCTCGATCTTCTCTTCTTTTCATCATCATCACACAATCTCATCCTTCCATCAACAACTCAAACACACACACAAACAACCAACCCAAACCACCAACCACTATCACAATGGAGTCCATCAAGCAAGCCGGCAACTACGTCGCTGAGACCATCCAGCAGGCCACCTCTGGTGCTTCCAAGGAGGCTAACAAGGAGGTCGCCAAGGACGGCAACGTCCCCGTCTCTACCCGGTAAGCACTTCCCTCCAAGCACCGTGAGAGCCTCATGTTCTCAACACCACCACATCCTGGCCCAACATCATACCTCTCCACCAACACCATACCTTGACAAAACAACATCAAGCTAACAGATCTCCCTCAGAGCCACCGCTGCCAAGGATGCCCTTGGAGATAAGATTGACGAGACCACCCACGACAAGAAGGCTGATGTGAGTACTACTGATCTATCTCAACTTGATTCCAATTCTGACTAGATGTTCTCTAGGTTCATCGCGAAGCCATATGAACACCGGGAAAGGCCCAGGAATAGTCAACTGATGACAATTTCTCGAAGTTTCACGCTGGTGCAAGGTGTTGGCCGGGAAAGCGTTAAGATCATGGATTAACCAGACTGTATTCACAAATACCTAATACAATCACTTACCTACTTTGAGTGTGCACTCTTGTGTTGAATGCATTTAAGTTTGGTGTTTTTCTAACAGCGAAAATGGAGTGCTCGAGAATTACCGAATCGACGAATGGACTCAGAAGCTTTCTTCCCGAAGATTTGAATTGACATCGAAATGGCGTTGAAATGGAATAGCGTTGTGACTACATAGGCTGTATAAACTTAACCCTAATACAAACAGTTAACTATTGCGTAACTCCCAGCTTAATGTAATACTCATGATGTGGTGGTAATTTTGCGTTATTAAAAAAAAAGCCAGATGAGGCAGAGGTTTGAAGAAAGATTGTGTCTCAGCCCACGGTTTGTAGGTAAGGGGTATTGTTGGATTAAGTGCTGTCTGCAACAAGGACAAGAGGATATTATGAGAAGAGAAAATTGCAAATAACACATCGTTTCGAACATTGACGGAACTTACATGGGATGTTTTCCGACATAAAATAAAACGAAACATCGTTAGGTAATAAAGCCAACAAATTGCGTGACGAAATCTGAGGTAGTCTGCCATTGTGTTGTAGATATATTGAAAACGTTGGCTGAACAAATGAGGACTCCAAATACTTTTGTCAATTGCTGTAAAGTAGTTGCTTGTCATCTTCATCTAGCTATTGTATCATACGTTTTTCCCCCTTAGCCTACTTGCAAAAAGCCTGGCAGGCTTTAGAACGTTGCCTGTGCCAGCACGACAGATATGCTGAAGCGTCCATAGGGGCGAAATGCTTCCACGTCTCCCACTCTACCCCTCGGATTCCCAAATGAATTAATGGAACTTTGTCGGCACACTTGGTAGGTATAAGTTTGCGAATATGTGCTCGAGCCGTATCTGAAAGGTCGTTGTGCCAGACACTAGTCAACCTCCCATGCAAACCGCCGAAAAGCGGCGTTAGACATATGATAACATCATCTGTATGATCGAGTCGAGGACGATATGTTGGGTCTTGGCAGGTCAGGTCAATCTCTGTACGGTAAAGGCTCATCTATAATAACATACTGCGGAATTGTACTTCTTTCGCTCATCAACAACTCGTCGATACGCGAAAACAGCAGACTTGCATACAAATTAGTGTGGTAACTTGATGAAGTCGGCATATACATACTTTGCCATTGCCCTTGAGGACATAAAAGTCCTCATGGCACTCCGCCATCTTCCGCAGGCACAGACAGGCTGGGGCCTCGGCGGGGCATTTAAGAACCCGGTGACATCGAAGATCCAGCGTCTTGTACCGATGCAGTTTGTGTAGCTGTGGACGCGGCAGACACAGACGAGCCACTCTGTTGAGAGGGTTGGCCTTGTTGAGGTGCCTGAGTTTCTACCATCAACTCAGCAGGACATGATGGCATTCGGCCAGCCACGACATCTTGATACCACTCTAGTATTGACATAGGTTAGTCCGGTGAGCTGGTGTTAGGGTAGAAGACTTTCTTACGCGTGACTTGCTTATCCTGATTCAAGTTCAGAGTTCCGACGCGGCGTGGCAATACTTCCAGACCGTGACAGTTTTCATAATGCAACTTGAGAGCAGATTTTCTGCTAAAATGCCGTTTCTGTTAAGATCAGCGTTTGTCTCCTCTCCAGCTGGGGGAGGACTTCTTAGTACCTTTGGGCAAAGAGTACCGTTGGCTTGTCGCCAGCGGCAGTACATCTCTCCAGGGACGATGGCAACCCGGCCACGCTTCATATGTTAGCTTGTATTTCCTTCAAATCAGTAGGCGGCAACGACGAACCTCAGTATAGTTTAATGGGGGCAGTATCCCATCTGGGCGAATGCTTCTGTTGAGATATGCAACATATTGGTCGCTGCTCGTATATGTGAGCTCGGCGGCACCCGCCATCACGGAAATCTTCTCGACGTAGAAGCAATCTCTTGGACAGACCGTGTAGAGTTAGATAGAAGGGGTGGAAGAGAGAGGAGAAGCAAGTGTGAGGATAATACGATGAAGAGAGAATGGTCAACGGGAAAGGCAGGTCTAGAGTTGATTGATGAAGGCGAAAAAAGAAGAGAGTGGTAAGAGGAAGTCAAAACAAGAGAGAGAAAGTTCCGTGGCGACAAGAGACGCTAGTGTAATATGCATCAATCCCTTCTCATGGTGTAGTGCGTGACAGCTGCCAGTGCTAAGATATGCCACTCTAAACCTGTCCGCTCTCTTTTATTCCCCCGTCATTTGACTAGTATAGTACCAAGCTGCAAAGGTCAGTATCCCATCCCTAAGCAGGTGTTTGATGATAAACAACGTTACCAGAAAGTTGCATAGAACTTGACGGGCCATATTCTCAATTTATAGCAGTTCTGGGTCTTTAGTGAGCTTTCCCATGAGAGTATCTCGACAGGGCACTGGTGAAGTACAAGTGTCAGGAGTGATGTTCCGTCATATCGCTCCTAAGAATTTCCCACTGAGATTTCAGCCAGCATTGGCTTAGAGCTTGATCGTGAGACTACGCTGTGAAACGACCAATCCCCCATAATAGAGCTTTGCAAAGCAATAAGGAGGTGATACTGGATGGGTGACTGCGGTAGGATAGGACTGTAAAGCTCAGAGAATCCTCGTCTATAAATGAAATTTCAGACCACCGTGTTAAAAAGAATCGCCATATACATCTGGGTTGGTGCTGGTTGTAGACTTAATGTGAAACCCTCAGGGGAGATATCATCCATCGTTAGTCTCGAGGTTTTGACTTCTCCCGTACCCAGCCGAAATCCCTTCAACAGGAAAGGATACGCCATGAAGACATAAAACTGCTTCAGACAGGGAATATGAGCCATAAAGCTCCGCACAACGGCCTTATACCAGGCTTCGGCGCCAAAGTCCCACGCCAGGAGGAAGTCGCCCGATGATCCGGGCAAGTATGTATTTATCACCCGATGATTCGGGTAAGTAGACATCGCCATACTTCAAGTTGAGGGGTATAGTTGAGGTATAAATTGGCATGGCGAAATACTCGAGCTTCGGGAAGGCATCCCTGAAGCTCTTTGCGAAGATCTCGACCTCTCGATCCTGTGTTTCGACTGTTAATAATGATCCATCTACAGAGAGAGGACTTCCCATATCAAGCACAGAAATACAAATGGCATAAAGGAAAGCGCACTTACAAATCCACCATCGGGGTCGTATCCTTCATCGTAATCTTCAGGGTAGTTGGTCTTTGTGCTATGGAGGTCGAGAACCAGTTGCTTGAGGTTGTGAAATAGCTTTTTTTTGGCACAAGGGCAGGCCACGCTGAACCTTGGGCAACGGGAATGACGAGATCGGATCAAGAAGAACGTGCAAAGCTTGAACATTCTTAATCGAATATATATATTTATCAAAACAGAATAGAAATCTCTCCTAATAATATAAATTTACTGCAGCCCTAGGTAGTTCCCGGCTTTTTGCATTTTATAATAGAGGTGAACATTCATTACTTCCCGGCCAACAACTTTCAGTTGGGCTCACTTTTTCTGATGTAGGATAGATAGACTCCAATGGTGCGGAACTGCTATGTCTTATATAAATAAAAGGCATGTGGATTGACACACGACTTGACTTTGTCTTGTTTGTGCTTGGTATCCAGCGTGCCAAGATTGTTCTATGTCCCAGTGACACAGCCGCATCCGGTTGTTTCGTACCGCAACTATCACTTTGCAAACTTCTATCCATTTAGGCGGTTACTGAGTTGACGGTGTCTGCTTGTGACTCTCAAATCTGAGATTGTTGATGATGAAGGGGCTGAGAGTAAGCACGTGTCTCCCATTTCCAAACGAGATCTTGATTGCATTGCAAACCTACCTAGTAGTCAGAAGGGTGCTTGCTTCCAGCAAGTGATGCTCTGCTTCAAGCTTGGCCCGTTTGCCATTGGTGAAGCCAATGCTGCCCAGTGAATTTTAGTATTAACAACCCAGACGCTGAAGTCAAGGCAGAGGCGGACTCCTTATCGAAATGATGGATCACCCCCTGAGCACACTGCGTCATTTGGCTGTCTGCAAAACCGTCCTTTTCCTTGTTTAGAATTCTTAGGCCCGCAGGTTTTGGTATGTTCTATGTCCATCGTGGAGTTGTCATTTACGTTCGTAACGGGGTGAGTGTCACAAGGGCGAAGGGAAACAAAACGCGCGGGAACAGTTTATACCACTTAGGCTACGAGATGTTGAGAATCTCTTGAACATGACAGTAAACCTTTCCTGAGCCTTGATAAGCCTTGTCGTCCTTTGGATCTCATTCCCATATCGGTTGCCAGAGAGAATAGACGCGATATAGATCCCGACACCTCGCTCTCGCAATGGCGTTGGCTGGCTCTAGTCGTATTCCTTCTTTAGCGCCACCTCCTTGAGGGACTACTATTCTAAGACGATCACAGGAATTTCGTCGCAGTCGGTGATGAGCGTAGGCTCGTCCTCCTCAAAAGGCTTGCTCGCAAATCGGTTCAGGATAGTTACACGGGTTTTCTCCGGGACTTTGTCCTCCTCGAGCGCGTCGTTGACATCTCGCCGAAAGATTCGGCAAGCTGTGTCATACCTCCGGTGCTCTCGATCTCCAATACAAAGACGGAGAGGTTTGCTCTAGTGATATTAGTGTTAATACTAAAGAAACTATTCATGGATACTCGCATACCTGATCGGACAAGACTTGGCGACGTTCCCAGACGTACTTATGATAGGCATCGAGTTTTTTCTGGCGCAAGAGTGAGCATTGAAATTTGAAGATGGAAGAGTAACGTACATCAAAATCCCGCGCCAGAAAATCAAGACCGAATAAGCTTTTGTGGACATTGACCACGCAGATGAGAGCCTGGCCGAGACGACCGATGGCGGCAATAAGTCGACGTCGGCACTTATCGCTGACATACTTTTGACCTTGACTACCCTTGGTACCAGGCTGAGCGAGAAGTTGAACGATGCTCTTGAAATCAAATCGGAAATCAAGGTAGTTGCCCATGATCATGGCAGGGAACCTGGACTTTGTCAGTATCAACAAAACTGGATATGGAGCCCAATGGAACAAACGTTTCACACCCAACGAAGGGGGAGTTTTTACCCTCTCCCTTCGACCTGTCTTGGCAACGGTCGCATTCACTCGAGGAAATCGAATTCTGCTTGCACAGGACTTCCTTGATATCGTCGACAGGCTCATTTTCGTTTGCGAGCTTCTCTTGCAACCGACTAATCTGTGTCCTCAAGCAATAGAGACACTGGAGGCCCCCAGACTTAGCAGACTGGCCGGCCTCGTTCTCCAGTAGGCTCAAGTTGCGTTCTAGCATGACGACCTCGAAGGAGGCACTTGTGTCAGGTTGGGAAGACAATGAGTTCGATAGAAGGAAAAGTGTGACGAAGGAGAGAATGAAGGAAAGGAAGAAATAAATGGGGGGAGACAAGTAACAGAGGAGAGGAAAGGCTTAGACAGGCAGAGTGAGAGAAGGGGTGGTTAAACAAACAGAGTTAGAGTAGCTGCACTGTAAGTGCCCAGCAGTGCCAACAGCTGTTCTCTAAATCAATCTTGCTAGGATGGAAAAGTCCATCTTGTCAATGGTGAGGTCTACTGCCGATACCGCGAGTAAATCAGTGGAAGGCTTTGAAACCCCTGCGTAAGAAGCCCTGTATTTCTCTCAAGCTTTCAATGCAACTGACACAACATTCAACCAGGATGGTATGCTGATGTAGGTACCTAGGTAGGTAGTCAATGGGCTCAAACCCACATAGCAACTTGACATGGAGATAACAGTAGACGAGTTACCCTTAGGTGCTCAAAAGATATCCGATATTATCAAACTCTTCGCCGATCCGAAAGTTTTCGATCCAGCTTTTATACAAGTGTGGAAAAAGAGATAAATCTCTCTGATTGCATTCAATTTGAACACTTATGTGGAAGGGTGTGACCTATGAGGAGAGAGCAGAGGTTGTGAGGAAGAGAAGACCTTGGTAGTGGCGAGAGCAAGGCTGTCCGAGACTGCTTTTGTTAATGTAAAACTACGCCTGTTTGCAAACTCGTGCACTTACAATATATGCTCATCTAGCCGAATTGGGGTTTACCACCGCGAAACCGTAACTAAAGGGCAGTTTATAAGGTTAATACACCTGCTTTGCGGGTATAATGCTGTCTTCGAGGATACTGCACTCCCCTGGAGGAAGACTGCCAACTATTCCACAAGTTGGGCGTCCATGTAACTCCGTCATGACAACCCAGATACAACCATGAATCTTTTCTGACTTGTCAGCTTCCCACCTCTCGTGAAGATGACTGGCAGTCTCTTATTCGACACGGAGAGTGCGTTTTGGTCAAAGCGCCAGGTAAGCTCTTGGCAGATCGGCATCTCCCTTAAAGACGACAAGTGATGTTCATAAATATGGGTTTATACAAAGACCGAACGTATAAACAAAGAGGAGACATCGCAAGTGCAACTACTTTAGCTCCAGGCGCGGATCTGTACTGCAGGATACGAAATGTAGAGAATTCAATTTTATAAATGCGCAGCAACGTTTCCGGGAAGCTTTTGCGAGAGCTCTGGTAAATAACAACGAAGAATAACGGCACATATGTCCCATTACGCGGTATAGAATCAGCAGCCTCATACCTATCTCCAAGATCTGACCCAACTAATATCTGTTCCGTACCCAGGAGCCATCATTCCGCTCTTGTTTCACACGAGGAGAGATTCCGCTAGAGCTACGGTAGTTTTGTGGATTCATAAATCATCTCCAAATACTGCAGCCGGATTGGAACACGACACCAGGGCATTCTAGATCTTTATTAGATAAGCCTTTCACACAAAATCGGATATCTACATACCTCGAGACTTTTCCGTGCAGAAAGAGCACTTATAGTTGGGAAGCACGTTACACATCAAGCGCATTTTGTGTATATCTGGAGTCCCTAGATAAGTCAAGGGAGCAATCTAGAAAATTCCAAGTTAGAAAGGTCATTTTCCTTTAATTGGCTTAACATACCATGCGCGCATTGCGGACAGGGGAGCAGGGCTCTTCCTCCAATTCTTCTTCCTCCTTGATTTTTGTCTCAAGTTTAGGTAAAGTCAAGGGAACATTCGGGCTCTGGGATGCAACAGCAGGAGTTGGAGATAACCGAGGCTCCTGAGGAAGGCTACATCTCTGGCCTAGCTGAGGGCTCAGAGATCCTCGAATGCTGTAAAATGTAGTGACAGGAGCGAAAGATAGCCGAGGCTCCTGAGGAAGGTTAGGGGTGTGAGTGAGGCTGGATCTCTGGCCCATCTGAGGGCTCAGAGTTGATTGGACGCTATAAGTTGCAAGGACGGGAGCTAAAGATAGCTGATGCCCCTGAGGAAGACTGGTGTTCTGAGATAAGCCGGAACTGTTAGGGAAGCGAGCGCTTTGGGGCATCGGAGGACCTTGAGGTGGAATGCTCTGGGATCCCATAGCAGGAGGTAGAAATGGCTGAGTGCTCTGAGGAAGACTGGTGTTCTGAGATAAGCCGCCGGAAATGCTAGGCGAGCGAGCGCTTTGGGGCAGTAGAGAATCTTGGGGTGGAATGCTAGGGTTTGCAGATAAGCTGGTTGGAGGCGTGTCCAAGAGGGCGTGTCCAGGGTATTCCTGGTTACCGGGGACTTCAGCTTGACCAGATGGTCGAGCAGGACGCCATGAAGGCATTCCGCCGTTTACGAGGTCTCGGTACCAAGCTAATATTCATGTAGGTTAGTATACTGAGCTGTTCTGAAGCAAGGTACTTCTCTTTTACCTGAGACCGCCTGATCCTCAATCACAGTAAGGGTTCCAGCACGGCGTGAAACAACACCAGTATGATGAGCGTCCTCATAATGTCTCTTTAAGCCACCTTTATTGCAGAATTGTCGCCCCTGCAAAAAATCAGCTTCTTTCTCCTCTCCAGCTGGGATGAGATCTGTACCCTTACGCAAAGACCACCGTCCGGTCCTCGCCAGCGGCAGTATACTTCTCCAGGCACCAGAATAATCTTGCCATCCTTTACAGGTTAGTTATCTTCACCGAGAGGATAGGGAACAGAGGCAAACCTCAGTAAAGTCTACTGGAGGTAGTATTGCATCTGGTCGAGTTCTGTTGTTAAGGTACGCGCCGTAAGACTCGCTGTGCGTATACGTAAGATCAGATCGTGACATCGCGATGATGCTTCCCTAGATAAAGAGGTAGAAGAAGCAGGGAATGGAGCCAAATGGAAGCGGTGATGAGAAAAAGAATAGGAGTAATGGGAAAATGCAGTAAAGGCAAAGAGCGCGTGGGTGTGAGCGATGCAAAAAGAAGAGAATGAACTGGCAACAATAACGGAGGGAGAGTGTGTAGGCGATGTAAGAAGAAGAGAGTCACCTGGATCAATAAATAAAAGAAAGGAAGAAAGGAAGAAGAACAAGAAGCGGAGCAGAGCAGGAGACGAGAGGAAAGGTTAAAGGCGGCGCAATGAGAGAAGGGGGCTCAATACACAGAGTCAGAGAGGAGCTGCAAGATAAGTGCCCAGCAGTGCAAACGGCTGTCAACCTAAGATGGCTGATAATAAGACACCAAGGGGGTGCCTAATCTCACAATAGTGTTCAGACTGGTGCTAGCCTTTTCAAATGTTTGTCTTTACAAAATGAATGCAACTGTTGGTCGTAAAGCTGCAAAACAAGCGAGATCATCACGGCCAACTATAAAGTTACACACTCTGATCTGCACTCGAACCAACATCGAAGTACAACCTCTATGTGTTCTTTATTAATGTTCAGGGCTGAAAGTCTTATATGCCCAAAAGGACCTTATACAAAGAAGGACAACCTCGTACTCTGCTGTAAGTTTTCCTGTCGCATATTTTGTGTCTGACAGCTACCTGTGTCTAACAAACTAGATCAAAGAAACCTGAGATGCCCGCAGAGATGTGCGAGGACGGATCGGCAGACCACCCTGTCGAGCTTGATGACGAGCCTGAGGGCGAGCTTGAGGAATACCCTAGAGTCGAAGACCTGCCTCTCGGGGAAGAGAAAGACCAGTATCTGGCAAGTGCAGGGAGACTCTGCGGACTCCTCCGCCAGCATGGCAAAAGCATGCCGTGGGAAGTGCGTGCGGAAACCGTCCGCCTGGTCAAGAACGGCGCGTTTCACCACAGCAAGGCATCGATCAGAAGTTACTCAAAGCATCAACTCGTAGTTGAAATGCTTACCGATAGGCAGACGCAGGTTCCCGTCTGGTCTATGATCACTTACGAACGATGGTTTATCCTGGCAGGTGTCTATGGCTTGCGCAACCTGGAGAACAAATCAGCCTTTGATCCCATTAAGAAGGCCATCCTTGCTCGCTACGGCGGCAGCCTCGACAAAGACCTGACTTGGAGGGCCGGCCCTGACGACGAAGGTGAACACATGGGCGTTATGTTGTCCTCGGTGGCTCAACAGGTAGCCTCACTACACCAACAGGTAACTTCACTACGCGCAGAGGTCAGAGAGCTTCGAGACACTGGGTCTGGATCTTCCAAGCGGGCAAAGGGCTACAACAAAAGCAAAAAGAGGAAGACGTCAACTTCAGTCTCTTCTGAGTCAAGTTCAGATTAAAGCCAAGAAAACGAAAGCGGAAATGATAGCGAGACGGACATCAATGGCTTCAGAAACGAGGATCTTTCCGATTCAGAGTAAGAGTGCCAAGGCAGACAGTCAAAGGAGAGCACAAGAGAACCGAAATTCATGTCGTAGCAGGGGATGGTATTTGGGAGAAGGTGAAGGGCAGTGTCTTTGGGAAATTAACAAACAACTGCAAAACAACCTTCCAGTAACTCCGCAAGATGGGACACACCTGACACCTCTTTGAAGCATATCAGATAAGAACTACCTAAAGTTTACCTAAACTTACATACAAATTTAGGTAATCTTTTACCAAAATATTAGCCTATCAGGCTTGCCAGTGTGTCTGTTATATTCTGGAGTAAACAACTAGGGGAGCGACATCATGTCCTCAGATGAGCTGCTGGCCTAGCTGGACGTTGGCGGCACAAAGCCGACGTCGAGACTCGGGGCTGAGAAGCTTTCCGTCTTGGTCTCCGGGAATATGAAGAAGCTGCAAAATACCCTTGAAGGCGATCCGAAACTCCAGGTAATCAAGAAACCTGTATTTTGTAAGTCTCAGTATGATAGACATTTGGGAGATATCGGCTCTTACACTTCGCAGGTTACGACACGTGCCTTTGTTATGCCTACCTCGCGCGCTTCCTTGCCGCGGCAACGGTCACACTTTTTGGCAGTGAGGGAGGTTTGTTTGCAAAATGCAATCGCAATCTTGTCAGGGATCTCGTCGTGCTCTAGCATTTTCTAAACGCGGTCAATCTGGACCTTGACACAGTGGACATTGAGCTCCAGATGCCTCCTCATCACTACCATGCAGGCTAAGGAGAACCTCATAGTTCCGTCGTGGTATGATAGGGTCTTTGTCTTTGCCTGCTGCGTCAGGCGCCATGGTGATGGTGATGGTGATGGAAGAAATAGTAAGGTTTAGCAATGAGAAGAGGTAGAGTGGGAGAGAGCATTAAGAAGAGATGGAGGAGGAGAAAGAAAGCACAATCGCTACCACAATAAGGGCAGCAGGTTACAAGTGCGCAGAAGTGAAAACAACTGTCAGGTACCAAGTCGTCAGGATAGGTACTATATAGGCACGTTTTTTTGTTTTTGTTTTTTGTCAATGTATTACGAGCCCAAAGCTATTTGTCGCTATGTTAGAAAGAAAGAAAGAAGAGAACAACCAACAGCAATACAAGCAAATAGCAAAGTCGATACCAAAGCCGCAAGCAAAAGCCCGCTGATGGGTTTCCATTTCACCCAGAGCAAAATCAAATCATCCCTGTCGCCATCTCACTCCTTGGACAAAGGACTGTCCGGAAAATTGCTCCAATTCCTCAAACAGAATGCACTTCAAATGTAGTACATCGAGTTGACGAGGTTAGGATGCACTCGCTTAGTGTTGCCGGTGCTTGAGCCTGGCCCTCCAGTGGCCACGCTTTCAACGTCGCTGATCTCAAAGAACTCAGGTCGGTGGCATCTGGCTCGAGTACACACAATATCCGCATAGTACGCGGGTGGACAAATGCTCACAGCCTTGGTGGCTCGTCCAAACAAGTAGCAGAGCTCATGAGTGAATTTCTCAAGCTCGTTGGCTGCCTCGGCTTTATACTTCGCTCGGAAGATCTCATCCAGCAACACCGTGTAGTGCGCAGGACGGGCTGTGCCTTTGATGCTTGCGTGAGCGGTAAGATAAAAGTCCCAATAGCGCGCCTCCGTGACACCGCGGTCCACGACAGTGCCATTTTGGATGTTGTTGTTCTTTTGCATTGCGTTTGCCTCCGAGGTGGGATAGAAGCGTGTTTGATGTCGCTTGACGGAAACGATAAGAGAGATTTTGGGTGGCTTGTCCTTGGGATACTTGGCATTGCACGCTATGCGGATGCGTGGCAGTTCTGTCTGAAGGACCTGAGCAAATTGGCCAGTCGATACACCGTCGCGGAAGATGACAATGTTCTCCGGCAACTCTTGTCGGTTGTGCTTCTGCCAGAGCTCAAGGCGAGATTTGAAGGCTTCGGTCAAAGTTTCATCAAGCATTTCCTGCTTGGACGACTGCTCCCAAGAATAGGCTGGCCATTGTCCCATGTCCCGGTCGACAGTTGCCACTAATCCAACCAAGCTGGGGGCCCTATCGCTCTGTTGTGAAGGCATGTTTGTCGGGTGTGTAACGTCGTAGCCGACCACCATTGTTTTGCTCTCCTTGATGAGGCCACTCTCGTTGAGAAGTTTATGGTTGACACCACCAGCCTTTAGGTTCCACTTGAGAGCGACGTTGGCGAAATACTGGGGGTTGCCTTTGTCGAACTGGAAAGCTTGGACACAAACGGTGTGAATACCGTAAGTGCAGTCACCCATAGTTTTGATCTTGCCATAGACTCCCGAATCTGATGTACCAAGGATCATGAGTATGAACTCGATGTTTTTCTTGTGAGCCCAATCGAAGAGTCTCTCTGCGTATCTTTCTTCGTGGAAATCTCTGTAGCTGATGGCTTCGGCAGGGGGCGTCGTGGGTTTGCCGACTGGGATATTCATGTTCTTCATCATGAACTGGGCAAAATTGTTGACTGCCTGGGGTCCGACAGTTCCAACCCTGCCCGAAGGCATGATGTTGATGTAAGACCAGTGTGTGATGGCTCTGCCGGGCCTGTACACCCTGACATCCCTCATGTTCCATGCTCCATCAAAGGCCTTGACTGGTTTCGTCTTCTTGTTTTGGTCGAGATAAGCAACTTGCGGGGCAGGGAGAACGCGCCCTTGGACCGTGAGAAGTTGTCTGCCGACTTGGATGCCGAATTGACCCTGCAGCGGTTAGTTTCCCTTCTTTCAAAACAGGCTTAACGTACCAGTATCTCATCATCGAGGCCGAGAGTCTCTCGAGCATCCGTTGTGATAGACAGCGCATTGGCATATGGCGTTCGGCAAGCGAAGTTGACCATGGCGGTTGACTCTGCACCAGTCAGCTTGGCCTTTACTGACTGCCCTGGCTGGATCTCGAGAAACTCTGCCGGGACGAAAGTGGGCTTTGCGTCGGAGCCAACGTTTAAAAGAGGATAGTTTTTCAAGTTGACATTATACTCTAGACAGAATATTAGTTGACATTCCAAGGCAAGGGTGGAGAGCATACTTTGCTTGTAATAGTCCGCGATGGAAACATACCGGCCGCCTCCTTCAGCTGCCATATAGAAGCTCACGTCTCTTGGTCCAAACGCAAAGTCCGTGTTGTGGCGGAATAGGGGGGGTTTCTCTGGGCCACCAGACGCTTTGGTGATGTTACGTTTGGATACTAGACTATGTATTGCTTTGGATTTTCGAATTTCCTTGCCATTCCCATACTTGGTCCTTATCCATACACGGGTCTTGGGCAGAAACTTGTTGAGCAGCTTAAGCTTATTTTTCATCGCCTGGTTATCGGGTTCCGCAGTCACGCCAAACTTGTCGAAAAACCGGTCACAAGGCCCGTCAATTTTGAAGACACCATGCGTAACATTGGTGTTCAGGAGAAGGCGACCAGTGCCCAGGCGTACGGATTGAAAGTAACCACGCAGAGCTTTCAACGGTCTGCCGTTGCCAGTCATGTCTTGTTCGTGGTAATGAGGACTACCGGCCTGGACTGCGAAAAAACGAGAGCTTCCCACGGCGCTGATTTCGTTGATTTTTGACCTTGGGCCAAAGCCGAAAATGATATTCAGAGCATCAATGACGTCAGGAAACTTAGGAAAGGCCATGGCCTTGGCAGGATTGCTGCTGTCATCGGGAGATTTGATCGTGTCGTCTGAAGTGCCAGTGCTTGAGTTGATGTACTTGAGCATGTCATCAACACGGGCTTCTGCGGGGCCATGGAAGGCAACTTCGAAAGTGTCGGTCTTTTCGGAGTTTGCGGAAGATTCCATATCGAACCGGATTGTGTTGTCCCGCTCAAAGTCGAGCTTTCGCAAAGAGATAATTTGTGACTTGAACTCGGTCGCGAGAAGCAAGGTCTTGTCCTTCTTGGTGAGCTCCTGGAGAGCTTGTTGAATCACAAAGTAGAGTTTGCGACCTTTGACCTCACGAGGGCCGGCCTTTTGAGACTTTTTGGCTTTGCCCTTCCCCTTAGGCTTGGCAGCGCGTTCAGTCTCTTCTTCCTTCTCAGTCACGATTTCCTTGACCGTCATGGTATATTTGTAGATGACGGGTACTTTTGTCTCGACTTTGAAGTAGTTGGCCCACAATGTCACCGCATTCCCTTTGCTTCCGAAGGCAGGTCGTGGGGGGAACTTGTCCATGTTCTGCTTGTCCTCCATTCTTAAATTGCCCATTTT
Organism: Fusarium sp. NFCCI 5145; assembly: GCA_033439405.1. Lineage (NCBI taxonomy): Eukaryota > Fungi > Ascomycota > Sordariomycetes > Hypocreales > Nectriaceae > Fusarium > Fusarium sp. NFCCI 5145. The sequence continues at coordinate 242,863 of JAWDHB010000416.1, forward strand.
TGAAGTGAGCTGACTGACAGAAGTGTTTTGGTTTCTCACTACCTCATCTTCGAGCTTGGTGATGGTAGCATCAGGTTCAGGAACAGTATTCCCCATGCTGTATGAGTTAGCATCAAGTAACGTTAATACACTTGGTATTGGGGACAACGTACGTGAATACGGCAGGGCCTGCGGGTTCACTACTGAAGCCGCCTCGACCGCCTCTGCCACCTCGCGATCCTCCTCTTCCACCATCGTAGCCTCCACGTCCACCTCTAGGACCGCTGAATCCGCCACGAAAGTCACTTCCATGGTCGCCGCGACCTCTGCCACGGAAATTGCCATCGCCTCGTCCTCTTCCACCTCGGGAGTCAGAGAACCCAGCAGGGCCACCACGTCCACCACGTCCACCGCCTCGGCCTTCTGGGGGACCACCGCCGCGTCCACCGCGACCACGGTCGCCTCTGTCTGCCATTGCGAGAGCAAGTGGTAGCGTTCAAGGGGTGTATCGATCCGGTAGTAATATGTAAACGCTAGTGAAGAATAATGTGTAGAGAGTGAAGAGGGTACCTCAAAACTTCAAAAAGAAAGTCAATGTCTCTTAAGAATTCTCGAATAATGAAGATAGAGAGAATAAGAGCTGGTGAGGGTGAGAGGAGAATCGGGGTTTTATGTGAGAGAGCGAGAGTAAGGAGACTGTGAATCGCTGGCAAAGCAATCACAGCCTTCAACCTTCCCTGTTTGCTATGGCAAGGCCCAACTTTGGAAGTGTCTGGTCACTGAAGGAAAAAGGTGACCTAGATAGGTAGTCACTGCTTCCAATTGAAAGAAGCTTGACGAACGCTGCGATTGGGCCCAAAGAGAGGAAGAGCGGCGGGAGATCTATCGCGGCCGCTAGGAAGCTCGTTCGTTGTTGGTGGAGTACCTAGCGTCAAGCTACTAACCTAACCGCCACTAGGTAATGTTGATTGCGGGGCAACGGGGGCTGTGATTGAGGTTCAATTGATTAAAAACGTTTGAAGCTAAAGGGAGCAAATCTACTCCGTACGTATGATAGACTACGCATGTGAAAGAGAAAAACAAAAGGGTCACGCTTTTCTTTTCTTCTTAGTTACGCGCCAGGCTTTATTGCGTAACTCTCAGAATGGTCGGCCTCCCTCCAGGCTGCATGACGTGGGGTACGTTGGGGCTAACGAGGCTTTCTGGCAACTCAACTTTCAATACTTAGGAACCTTATTCAAAGAAGTTACCCTAGAGAAACTCAATCACTTCATTTTAACTTGTGAATATTTAGTTACCCGTCAGTTGAAAATACCATATGCTTGCAGTTTATGTGCACATGAGAATTATGAGTTTCTCCCTCGCCTGCGTGGAGACATGAGATGCTTGCTTCTTTGAAGGGCTGCAGCCACAATATCGACCAATGAATCAGCACTGACCGCTGGTTAGCAAAAGCAAAGACTGGACAATTCACGCCTCGGCACGTACCCGTATAAGGTAGAATGGAACCATTCATCTATCTGGCCATGCGTAGGCTGGCTGCAGACCGCAGCAGCAAGCGGCCCCCAGGCTGCCTTACAAGCACGATCCAAGACGACATCACAATCGTTGTTAGACGAGATCCACAGACCGTCTTGTCTTCAGCTACTGGCAAAGGGCAGGCATATTAGGGGCGTGTTTGCATGTTTCCGCTCTGAATCTTGGTACGCCTCGCCCATCCAGTTGATTTCTTAAATGCGAGACCAGCCCTGCGGGTTCGGATAACCAAACATACAACATATGGCAAGTGTTTGAGTTTGAGAAGTTACAGCCGCGTAGCCTCGCACAAGGGGATCTTCTCCTCAAATAGCTCCACTGGCTATTTTTTGCCATGTGCTTGAATATCAGCTGGAGATTGAGTCCATCATTTGCATGGACGTTCTGTGTGACTTCGGATCATATCATGAAACTCAGAACCGAGATAGCACTCTTCCCAAATCTCGGTCTCTTGGGGTTCTAGCAACGTTACCATGGTCAGTAAGAACTTATGTGTTGGTCAACTCATTGTCGATGCCGTACGCTCATCACAGCTTGAGCAATTCTCGGCTTCCCGCATGGTTCAAAACTCCAAACAAAACAACACAACAAAACATAGCACAGAAAAGCTGACACCAACCATATGTAAAAGGCTCGGTGACAACTTGATCACTGTAGACACTCGCCGCATAGCCACTCCTTATGTTGACGAGCCTTGCTTCATACCAGTGGAAACAGCATTCGGCGATATACACAGCCGACTTTACCTGAGCATTCAGACAGATATCAAAACTTAATGGACTATCCTAGAGAAATCTTTGTTAATCACATCTACCCCTTTCTCATGTTCCGACTGCATAGAGAGCACATCAGACAGAAGACGCCAATCAGACCGTTTCCCGGAAGTCTCAACCACGAGAACAGCTCCAAACAGACCCGATACATATCATGTGCACTGGGCAGCGAGGTTTTTACATATGCCCTTGCAGGAATACTCAATGCCCCAAGAAAGGAATTGTTCCACACAGACTCATTACCCAAGGACATGTCTGCAAAATCGAAATCGACACTATTGCTTGGGATATTTGCGAGTGGTGGATTATAAACGGGCCTCCAGAACAAGTGCTCAATCGATATCTCAAGCCCAGCTGCCAAAGCTTTACATGGCATACTCTCCTGGTTCCTGCAGCGCTTTGTGATGCGTGCCAAATTACATGTACGGAGAAGAAGGGGGGAAATGGCAACAGTGACAAGAAGTCACCAAAAAGATCCAGCGGCAAGGGACTCTGAAAGTGACATACGATTGGTACTTTCTGGTCAATTGGGCCTTTTGAATGATAACGTGCATCAGATGTTTGGGTTTAATAGGTTACCTAACTTTACTCAATTACGAATGTCTGAATAGCTGCAGATCCAAGTACAAAGATCATACATGTCTTCTAGGACAGCAGCTATTTTCTCTTTGAGAACTCGTGCAAAAGAGTTATACCAAATCTCAGACCTCAACACTTCAACAACTTGCAGATATCGCCAGCAGCTTGCTACAGAAACATGGCCATAGGTCGTGGACGTGTCATCTGTTGGATTTATTCCTGCAATGATAAAGGATTCCCTGCCAAAAATCACTGGGAAGTGACCGAAGAAGGTCATGTGAGAATGGAGACATTCGGCATCAGACCCTGCGAGAACAAGGCAGCGAGGACTCACCGCCATGGTTTGATTCCACCACGCACTCAATGGGTGTGTGAAGGCAGAGTTGAAGATGAAATTTGCGATCTACATGAGGAACAACGCTGCAAGAAGTAGATGTGAGCTTTTAAGCTAGCGGGTCTCGTCAATCATGCTAAAGCAAGCGTTTATCGAATTTTGCTGTTCTGAACTTACTCATGATATTTCCCTGAGATCTGAAGTTCCATGGCTCTTCAGCAAAAGCAAAGTATGAGCTTGTTGACATTGGATTCCATATAACGTTCAACCATGACAGTCACCCTATACCGACTGCATCCTTTCAGGGCGACACAACAAAGGGCCATGGTGATGTGAACCAGGTATTTATGCTACACTCCATATCTATTCCCCCAACTTCCAACGCCGCCCATCTCACCAATACAATCCAAGGCCTATAGAATCTCATAACCATAAATTCTCTTACGATGTGAAAAACGCTCATGATTTGACATGTCCTGCAGTGGCAACTTTGAGAATCTCATCCTCCAAGCCCGAAACGTGATGAATCTCAATACCAGCATCTTCAAGCGTCTTACGGCCTGTGTTCTCCCCCACGAAAGTCTCTGGCTCCTGTACACCAACATATACTTGGGTGATCCATGACTTCTGGCGCAACACCCTCTCGACGCAGGGTAGCTTGCCGCTCAAGCGCTTGAAGCAGGGCTCAACTGTAGTGTAGAGGGCATGGGGGCCGTTGAAGATTTCCGATAGTTTCTCTTCTGTTGTTCCGTGCTTCTCAGCTAGCTTTAGTAAGCATGTCTCTTCCGCATGCGTGTTTCCAGGAAGTTCTAGAGTATATCCTTCAGCGATGATGGTGTTGTCGCTAAGGCGCACAATTAGAGCTCCCACGCGGAAGTTGGTGGGCTTTGGTGGAGAGTTGTTGGCCAATCCCAAGGCTCGTTGCATTGCAGCATTGTGGTTTCCAGGCTCTATTGTAGTCATGTTGGGATTTGAGGCGAGGGTCATATAATTGAGATGCCTGGATGTGGGAACTTTGATCTAGGTATGTTGGGCCGGTGGGCATAAGCTCCGATGACCGAAAGCACTTTAACGCCGGCCCCACAATATCCCCCCCCCAGCGCGTCGCAACGCGTCTCCCAAACCAGCAACGAGCTCGAGCTTGCACTTTTACCGATCCATCATCAACAAAACCTGGCCATCGATACAATGTCAGACCACGAAGACGTCTTGGAGAGCGAGCCTCCCACCATCGACCCATATGAGGTCCTGGGTCTTGAGAGGACTGCGACGAGCGACAGCATCAAGCAATCTTACCGAAAGGCCGCCCTCAAGCATCACCCAGGTTTGTTCTGCGCTACTCCATAGAAGCTCATTGCTGACACATTCTACAGATAAGGTGCCCCAAGACCAGAAAGAAGCTGCGCACGAGAAGTTTCAGAGCATCGCATTCGCATACGCCATCCTTTCAGACCCCGCCCGGCGCAAACGCTACGATGAGACTGGGTCGACCTCCGAATCGATTGTAGACTCAGAGGGATTCAACTGGAGTGACTACTACAGAGAGCAATACAAGGAGTCTGTCTCTGGAGATGCCATTGAGAAATTCGCCAAGAAATACAAGGGTTCTGATGAAGAGAAGGGAGATGTACTCGACGCCTACGAAGACTGTGAGGGTGATATGGATGCATTGTACGACAGGGTTATTCTAAGCGACGTGTTGGAGGATGACGAGCGTTTCCGCAATATCATCGACAAGGCTATCAAGAACAAGAAAGTGCCCAGCTTCCCAGCCTACACCAAAGAGACAAAGAAGAAGCGAGAGGGCCGAATCAAGAAGGCACGGGAAGAAGCTACAGAGGCTGAAGACTACGCAAAGGAGCTCGGTGTCCATGATAAGCTATTTGGTGAAAAGAAGGGGAAGAAGAAGAAGGGCAAGGGAAGTTCAGAGGACGATCTAGCGGCGCTGATTCAAAAGAGGCAGCAGGATCGCTCTGAGAATTTTCTGGATCATCTAGCTGAGAAGTATGGTGCTAAGGAGAGTAAAGGAAAGAAGGGGAAGAAGCGACCTGTTGAGGATGAGCCATCGGAGGAGGCTTTTCAGGCAGCTGCTTCACGCTTGAAGAGCTCGAAGAGGTCGAAACGCTAAAGCCTGGGGACGAATGGTTTCGATTGGGTTGGTGGGATAGAACGGTTGGATCGTAATAGGTTTGGTGTTAGGGCGTCGATTTAAGCAGGGTGTCTGTATGAGCAAGCAACCTAGGAACTCAGAATATCGTTTGAATTATCAAAGCAATCATGGAGCGAACTTAGATGTGAATCTTCCTAAGGCATACCCTACAGTTGGGTAATTGCAGGGCATGTCGCAACAACCTACTCATTAGGTGGCGACGAGACGAAGTGTTCATTCGAGCTTTCGTCGTGAGACCAGCACTGTGTTACACAAACTGTGATAACCAACGAGTAATATGTTGATTCTTCTCTATTCTCTATTAAATGGGTAGTATCATCCCATACTAAACAACATCAATAGAGAAAAACATGGTATACATTAATTTTTTTTATAGCTACAATTCGTTCACTAAGATGCTGTCACGGGTCAGTGTTTTTGACAACTTTTGGTGGGGCCTTCTGAGCCACCGTGAATATTGCAAGTCTCATTTCATCCGTCTTCCATTCCCTCACAACGCGATACCACGTCGAGTCACACGATAAAAGCACCACATAATACTATGATGCTCGAGAATGATTTGATCATCAGTTGAGGACACGCTGCTATCATGATGCCATGAGCGAATCAGTCAAGCCACAAATATACCCTCGATACTGCTTCCACCTTGCGCCAACCGTAAACCAATGGTGCCTCTTTCGTGTGACCGATGTTCACGGTCTTGACCAGTACGAAGGGTTTGAAGGTAAATACTCAAACTGAATACGCCTTCCAATATGTACTGGCGATTGACAACTTCAAGGTGAAAACTTCTACTTCTATGGGAACCTACCAATCAAATGGGTGCGCATAGTTGGCTTAGTCGTCGCAATCGACGAATTCACGGGTCGACGCGTCTACACAATAGATGATAGCAGCGGCGCATGCATCGAGTGCACTGTTGCGATACCAATCTCCACGGGAGACGATGGTAGCGCGATTACAGGAGATGCTGGTCCGAAGAAGACAGACGCAGGCTCGCCCCCAGATCCAGATCCATTCCCAAATATCGACGTTGGATGCATAGTAGACATCAAGGGAGGGCTTTCTACCTTCAGAGAAGAACGACAACTCACTATTGAGAAAATGGTTGTCGTACGGAGCACAGCACAAGAAGTTACGCTCTGGGAAAAGAGAGCCAGATTCCAATCTGAAGTTCTCGCTAAACCATGGATCTTGCGAAAAAGCGAAATTCGCAGATGTCGCCAAGAAGCCGAGCGAAGTGAAGAGGAAGCGGAGAGGAAGCGAAGACGGATTAAGGCGGTGACTGAGTCTCGAACTATGAAGCAAACATCAAAGTCCGCGGACCACAATGAAAACACCATTAAAGCGCTGCCGCCGAGCAAAGAGACGCGGCTGGATCTTGGGCAGATTCTTGAACAGGGCGGAAAAGGCAAATATGATGCGCTGGGTTTGTGAATTAGAAATGTCTGGATGCCCTGATCGTCAGCGTATTTACTAGGGGCTTTTAGCGGGCGTTCCTGGTCAGGTCTGGATTAAAGAGAATAAGCAATAAAAGTTGATATCAAGGAGTGATAGGCATGACCAAGCGCGCGTCGTGCCGTGTTCTGGAATGCGATTTCGTATCGAGTGTGAGTGATAAAGTGTGCTTGGGGATTTCCATGGCCCGTGGCCTTGAGATCTATGAGACACGACGGAACGGATGGGTCACTAGATCACTTGTCTTAGTTTCTAACGAACTCTTTCTGTGTCCCGGTGCTTGGGTGGATGCTACCCTGAGTCAAGTGTCATCTCAACGGTCTCTTTTAACGTAACATATTGAGTCAAGTGATTTGTCTCAGTATAAATTCAGTGCCTCTTTGACGAATGCAACATTTAACGACTCTGAAGTGAAGATGGAAAAGAGATTGGACACCAGGCAGAACACATCATCAGCCGTAACCACCGCAAGACCAATAATATGTTCTACAACTACGTAAGAAACAAATGTCCGCACGGGGGCAACTATTTGAACGAAATCCGGATATAACTATGCGAAACAATAAACAGTTACGGCTGAAAAGCCTCCTAGGTTCTCAACGCTCAAGACTGAGACTTGATTCGGGAACTGCACCAAGAAAATAAATGAAGGAGCCAAGTGGCGTCCACTCACACCTGTAAAACTCCGAAGCTGAGCTGGCATCAAATTTGAACTTCCCGTAGTCCAACGCGTGGCAAGCTCAAGCGAAGCCCATCCCTTGAAATAGTTGTTCAGGCTAACCCATCGCGAATCGATAGTTCCTGGAACTAACGTAGGTTGCGGCGCTTTCCCTTTGCGGCGCACGCTAGGCAATTTAAACTGGCCCTCTACTGCAGGCACACGCGGACGCCACAGATGAGCATCTAGGGGACCCTGGCCTGGGGACTTCCCCTTTGAGGTGCAGCACAACGCACATGGATCACAAACCCTGCGTGAGACCCAGAGCATGCGCAGCAGACACTTGATCTGGAATGCGAAAAAGGACCCTACTTTGACTGTTCACGATGCTCTTTCCTGGGTTTCAATCATACCCAAGAGTCGAGGAAAGAGAAATTGCCTCTGGACCACATGGCCAAGCTGCTCTGGTATTGGGCCCTCGGGAAAAGAATAAAGATGGAATTCCTCCAGCCCTTTCCCCTCAACTCCAACCTCAGTCATCACAACCTCGAATTCCAACCGCAATCACTCACATCCAGTCCTACGACCTACGCCATCCTGAAGAATCCAATTTCTTAAATCCCTATCCGTATCCGTACTTATCCATTGCTTACGACATTACGCTATCTTTACCAGCATCTGAAAGGTCTCGGCCACCCGTTGTCGAAGTCGAACCACTAGTGTAGCATTTAGCATTTCTTTTGGTGGCCCATTCTATCTAGCCTTGGCCTAGCTTCCAGGTAAGCCACATGCGTTTCTGCTTTTCGTGCCTCCGAGACACATCCACTTCATTTCATTCCTCGATGAATGTGCAAGCTAGCTGGACAGACTAGTGGTTGTCTGCATTCAATGGCTTCAAGTCAAGGAGCAGGCCCTTGGCAGGGCTGGCAGGGTATATTATATGTGCAACGGAACCCCTACTCTTCAGCTTGTTCCCCAGCTTCATTCAAGCCTATTCTGTCTTGTGGCTGTTGTGATCTTCTTCATCGAGGCTGAACCACGCTCCTTACTGCCTACGCTCCTTTCTTGCCCAGCATGAAGACTCACAACATTTTGCCAGTATGGCTTCTTTGGCTAACTCAGGGACAAGTCCTAGCCCTCCCTCAAGGCCAAGACAACTCTGCTGATTCTTGGGACGACTCTCACGAAGAGTTCAAGCGTGATATCGAAACCTCTGCTTTTCAGTATCTAACAACCTACGACAAGGAAGACATTATCCCAGTCACCGAAAGCGTCAAAGTCAGTACCAGCAAAGTCGGCACTACTGCAACGGCTCAGGTCCTCCCGACTCTCTCAGACGTTGAGCCTCACACCGAAGGATTCATTGTTACGGACCTTTACAACCCTCTCCTTACTGAGCCCGCTATTTTGAGCACCTCGATTCCAAGCCCGACAAGTCTACTTAAACCTCTCAAGTCTACTACAAACAACGCTCAGCCTTCCGGTCTATCCAAAATGGCTGCTACTCCTGATATCTTCGCCAGCCCCATCGATACCAGTGCTCCTCCATCGATGTTTGGGAGAAAGACTACTCACCCGGTTCCCAAACAGCCCATAATCAACCAGAATAGCCCGATTGGTACCAACAAGTTTTACTCCAACTTTTACCTTGGCGATCAGAAAAGCCCAGTCTATACTTACCCATACTCCCTCTCATGGGCCGCCGGTACAGGTCCAGCAGCAAGCTGGGGTATGGCTATCTCTCACATCGACGCGGACAAACGTGCATATGGCGATCTTCAAGCTAATGGCGCCGTGAGATATTACGCCAACCCCGTCGGTATCCAGTCCATGATCATATCGGCAAAGGAACTAGGAAAGAACACGGTCTTGACAATGGACTCGATCACGGCTCATTATGCCAAAGCTTACCTTAAGAAGGACAGCAAGTCGGGAGCGACAATCACCTTCCCCCTTTCCCAAGGCAGCATTTTCACAACTGCGTACTTCAATGGCGGCACTCCCTGGATTCAGACCGGCGTCTACTTCCGGACTATGACACAAGTGACGAAGGATCCCAAGTCCAATGTGCGCAAGTACAACTTTGTTCTTGAGGATGGAACAACCTGGCGTCTCTATGCCTACAAGACCAAGGGTGACCCTCTTACCCTCAAGGTTACCAACAACGGTCTTGCTTCCTCGGCTGCGCCCTTCACCGGATTTATCCAGATTGCGAAGGACCCCAAGGTCGGCCAATCCGAGGCAGTTCTCGATAGTGGTTGTGGTATCTATGCAACTGGCATGACAATCAGCGGCAACACTGTTGGCAAGCAGGGTACTTACACTTTTACATGGACCAAAGCTGGCCACTCGACTGGAAATCTTTGGACCTTTGCTCTCCCTCACCATGTTAGCTCGTTCGATGCTACAACCAAGAAGCAGATGGGGTCGTACACTCTCCTGACACCCACCAAGGGTATTGCTACCGCGGTTGGGGGCACATCGTGGACTATGATCGAGCCTTCACTGCCCGTTGACATGGGTTTTGCTCCCTGGGACCCTGCAAAGGGCAGCCGCGGACTCACTTCAAATGCAAAGAAGATCATCGCGCCTATCGCCAAGTCTGATGTCTCCCAAGACATGGACAACCAGGCCAACACAGATTCGATGTACTTTTCTGGAAAAGTAAGTGTATTTCGGTGATTCAAAGAATCATGGTCTAATACGTTGTAGGCTCTGGCCAAATTTGGCTCTATCATCTATGTAATCAACAACATGCTGGGTGACAAGGCCCTAGCACAGGCTGGTCTCCTCAAGCTCCAGAAGGCATTTGCCAGATTTGGCTCAAACAAGCAGCAGTTCCCGCTTGTCTATGAATGTGAGTTATTGTCAAAGCTGTGCCCTAGGCATGTTAGCTAACCGAGTAAACCAGCTGTCTGGGGTGGACTCGTTTCATCTGCGTCCTACGTAACAGGCCAAGCTGGATCTGACTTTGGCAACACATACTACAACGATCACCATTTCCACTACGGTTACCACGTCCTTGCTGCCGCCTATATCGGTGCCATGGATAGCAAGTGGCTTGCTGCCAACAAAGCCTACGTCAACTCTCTTGTCCGTGACTATGCGAACCCGAGCAGCACCGACAAGTACTTCCCCACGTGGCGAAGTTTTGATTGGTACCACGGCCACAGTTGGGCTCACGGCCTGACTGCCATGTGGGATGGCAAGGACCAAGAATCGAGCTCTGAGGACATGATGTCTGTTTATGCTTTGAAGATGTGGGGTACAGTGATTAAGGACACCAACTTGGTCGCGAGGTGAGCCGAATTAGCTAAGCAGGTTGATCACAGGAAGCTGACAGGAGATACAGAGCCAACCTCCAGCTTGCAGTCATGTCTCGAGCCATGCAGGACTATTACTATTACACCACGTCCAACACCATTCAGCCTAAGAACTTCATCGGCAACAAGGTCGCGGGTATTCTGTTCGAGAACAAGATTGACCACACGACATGGTTTAGCCCAGATATCGAGGCGGTTCAAGGCATTCACATGATCCCCATCCTTCCCGTGTCCAACTGGGCACGAACCGGCACATTCGTTCAACAGGAATGGGACACTTACTTTAGCAAGGGCCGTGTCGACAAGTTTAACAACACATGGACGGGCATTATTTATGGCAACTATGCAACGATTCAGCCGAAGGCTGCCTGGACCTTCTTTACCCAATCCAAATTTGATCCAAACTGGATCGATGGTGGAGCATCAAGAACATGGTTTATGGCATACGCTGCAGGTAAGTCCCCGACATTAAGAACATCAATTCACAGTAGCTAACATTCATCCAGCTCTTGGGCAAATTTGATAAGGACATCGTGCAATAGCTTGGCTGAGTTGCGACAGAGACATCAGCACTGGTGCTGAGACAAGCACCTTGTATAATATTGAACATAGACATGGCGATACCTCAACGGGAACATTTACTTTGTACATTGGAAAGAAAGGAAGTAGAATGGAAGAAAGAAAGAAAGAACGAAAGAAAGAGCGTAGTTGAATGGCGATGAGAGATGGAGAAGACAAGACAGACAGTTAGATATTCCTGACCTCACCGTAGATAAGAGACGGGAGGCAGATGCTAGACCCTCAGACAGGGCGCGTTAGAATTTCATTGGTTATCTTGATTTTTTTATTGAAACTTGTTGGATGAAGTGTTGAAGTACCGAAATCCGATGGACTTGACCGATTATCTTGACTTAAGATATCAAGATCAATTAAGCTATTTGACCAACCACGTGCTGAGAGTGACACTTTGACTTGACTTGATTGGGGCGCAGCCATGACGACACTTGATGAGGATTTGCGCCAAGGAGGAAAGGAGATGGAGATTAACGCCAAGAAACAGGGTGTTTACACTGCCTTGAAACTGGTCCAAGAAGAGGAAGAGAGTGGCAGGTTGATTATGGGGCAGTTTGGGGTGCAGGTAGGTATGAAACATTAAACCTCAGCAAGGTACAGACAACGCAGCAGGCCATTGTTATCTTGGTTTATATGGATAGAAAAAGAAAAGAATACAACCTTAGATGGGGGTAAGATTCAGTGTAACATTTAATGCATGCTTGGCCTTGCTTTGCTTGCTTCAGTAACCTATGACGAGCTGTACAGTTGCAGCCACAACGCTAGTCCCAGCAGCTCTCGGCAGTGTCGGACAGGATTGGACCATGACCGAGCGGTTGTGTGAGGCAAAGCCAAAAAGCATGGAAATATGGCGGAGTCCAAACCATTTCGTAAGCCTGATACTCGGGACGTGACGTTTGATAATACTGAAGCCACTAACGAACAGCTACCCGCAAAAAAGGCAGGGTTGTCAAGAAAAAGAAGAATTGCAGGGCGGATACGGAGTACTTATTGACGATTAATATGCCCGAGAAGCCTGAGGTGCAGTACTGCTGCCCATGACAAGAAAAGGCGCTTGCAGATTCAAAGTTTTAAGCTTTTTGCTCAGCCACCTACCTAATCTAACCTGTTTCTCATGTCTCGACAGTCGATAGCTGAAATCGGCACTTTCTCGATGGAGCTTAGAGTCTCGCGCCGAATAAATGGGCACCAGTGACAGGGCGACCTGGAGCTCCGAGAGAGTGGAGAGCTTCCAGTGGGTAGCTCAGCAGTTGATGCCCCAGCATTTTTGTCAGTGGCCTGACCGGATTGGCTGATGTGGCTTGCCGATCCCCCTAGACCCATGTCTTACGTCAACACAAGCTTTTCCCTTGCGCAACCTGGAACCAAGGAAGGAGGCCTCCTGGGGCAACCACGGGTTGTTTTTTCGTTTCTGCAACACAACCATCACATCCATCATCATCATCACCATCACCATCATCGCTGTCGTTCCATTGTTCGAGATTCTTGGGCTGTGTAGCTTAGATACGCCCGCTTCGCTTTTTATCCGCCTGCGCTATTCTCCCTTAGACTCTGTTGATCGGGGTAAAGAACAGACCAAGCACAAAGACACTGCCATTTCATAGATCGTCTTTGGATTGGATCGTCATCCGCTTCGCTGCTTGTTCCGTTTCGTTCTGTTTCGCTTATTTCAGATCGACTCAATCTTGTCGTCGTCGTCGTCAATCGTTAAACCGCAGCAGCGGCGGAGACACAGGCATCAATTGGATAAAGGGAAGCTCGAGGCACGATGGTTTGTAAGTAATTTGCCTCTGCATTTGCATTTAGGCTCTTTCTTTTATTCTTCGAACATCAAGCAAACACTTAATCACCACCAACGTGCACAAAGTCTATTCTTGCACTCAAAGTAAAATATCCCCGCCATCAAGAAACCGTATTGTAATATTTCTTTCCCAACTCTTCTTCTCCATATTCCATCCGCATATTCCATTTCCATTTCCATCACCGTCACCGTCACCCATCCCTGCACTGAGCACAGAGTGCCACACCCAGGCTAGAACGAGACAAAGTGCAAGATTAGCTTCTTTCACACCGGGGCGCCAGTCACGATACTGTACCCGTGTATATTGCCCTTTACCAGTCAGTGCCCACATCCTTTCGTTCTTCTTTCAACCTCGCTTCCACTCCCATATCAACTATTTCTGTTCCTATTCCTTTCGATAAGGAAACGGACACGGGGCTCATTGCTTGATACGAGATATTGAGCGAATCTGGTCGTTGAATCGAGTGAGTATATTCGCGACGCGACAAGCTTGACAAGAGCTCTCCTCTTCCTTCAGCTCGAGTCCCTCCATCATCTCCCCATCTCCAACCCGGTCATCCTCTCCCTTCCTTGGCAAGTGCTGTCACTTTCTCCCACATGCTACCGTGACTCTTGATCTACGCGCCGGCCCCAGACATGACCTACACTTCCTCATCTCGGCGTTTGTGTCTGCACATGGGCATCAAGGATGGCGCAGCAGTATTCCTGGCCGACAGCAGAAACAAGCTTAAAGGACCCGCTCGATAGACAGCGCCAAGCGATCTAGGCCAGGCCAGGGCGCAACACCAGTCAGCCTGCCATGCTGCCTTCCCCCAACCTTTCTTTGACTTGCCTTATTAGGGACTTCTTTGTATTCTGTTGCTTATTACCTATTGCTTGATCAATTGCTTTCTCCTCCACTACCTATTTGATACATCTATACTGCTCGTTCATCACTTCGAAGACTCAATCGCTGACTATGCCGGTGCTTTGATTCACCATCAACAGCTCTTCCATCTTTCAACCTTCAAATCAGACGTTCAATGTCGACCAAACCAGCAAACCATATAGCCGACGAGCAAAGCCCGCTCCTCAATGGCGGTGCCTCGTCGGCTCTCCATGACACTCTCGGCAATGGTAATGGCCATGGCCATGGCAACGGCCATATCAGTCTCAGCCGAGACTCGAGCACCATGACCTTTCTCTTCGACTCGAAGCACACCCCTGGTATCGACAACAGCAACATCGCCGTAAGGAGCATGGCTTACTCATGGCATATCGCCAAGGTCACCCTTCTGAGCAGTACGTTGGCACTTACTGATTGTTGGTCGCATTTATAGCTGACGCCTTTTGATAGATTATGTCAACTTCCTCCTGGTCATGGTACCTCTCGGCATCATCGCTGGCAAGATGGGCTGGAGCTCAACTGCTGTTTTCACCATCAACTTCTTTGCTATCATCCCGCTCGCCGCTGTTTTGTCGTTTGCCACCGAAGAGATCTCGATGAAGCTTGGTGATACCCTTGGTGGACTCCTGAATGCTACTTTTGGAAACGCCGTCGAATTGATTGTACGATGCCCCGAAGCTTTGTCTTGCCCACGACGACTAACCGCATATTTAGGTCAGCATTGTTGCTCTCCAACGAAACGAAATCGAGCTTGTCCAGGCTTCAATGCTTGGCAGCATTCTTTCTAACCTTCTCCTGGTTATGGGCATGTGCTTCTTGTTTGGCGGTATCATCCACCGAGGCGAGTCTGGCAATGGAAGAGAGCAGGTCTTTTCTTCCGCCACTGCCCAGACAACTTGCTCTCTCATGACCCTGTCGTCCGCCTCTCTCGTCATCCCCGCAGCTGTATGTCGAATTAAACCTACACAAAGACTTGACTGACTCTTCTAGCTCTACGCCGTCCTTGACCAGAGTGGCTCTAAGGAGAAAGCCCAGAGCATTCTCACACTCTCTCGTGGTACTGCCATCATTCTTCTCTTGCTCTATGTCCTCTACCTCGTTTTCCAGCTCCGAACACACAGCAACCTTTTCGACGCCGAGAACCAGAACGAGGGCGACGAGGAGGCTGAGTGCGAGGAACCCACTCTTGGCCCTATCGCCGCTATCGCCGTCCTGGTTGTTACCACTGTCCTCGTCACTCTCTGCGCCGATTATCTTGTTGACAGCATCGATGACCTTGTCAAAACTGCAGGAATTAGCCGAGGTTTCATTGGTCTGATCCTGATTCCTATTGTCGGCAACGCCGCAGAGCACGTCACCGCTGTTGTTGTCGCCCTCCGTGACAAGATGGATCTCGCTATGGGTGTTGCAATTGGCTCCTCTATCCAGATCGCTCTCCTGGTTACTCCCTTCCTTGTCATTGTTGGCTGGATCATTGGTGCTGAGATGACTCTCCACTTCGAGACATGTAAGTTTGATATCTCCGACCTCTTATCATGACATTTTCTGACACAATGCCCACAGTCCAAACTGTTGCCTTTGCAGTGTCTGTTCTCGTTGTCACATATACCGTTCAGGATGGCAAGTCCAACTACCTTGAGGGTGCTATGCTCATGGGTCTGTATATTATCATCGCCTTGGCCTTCTATGCCACTCCTACCGATGTTATGGACCCTGGCAAATAAGTGGTAGAGTCAATTTTGGTGTCTTGATATTCACCAACCAACTAATGTTTTTAAACATATTTGTGTTGACAAGCAGTGACTTGTCTCATGAGGCTTGCTCTGGATTGCCAGGAATGTCGCTCAAGACTGGCGCCCTTATACGATACGTTAACTAAAATCGAATAATTGAGTCAACTTTTCATATTTGTATTACTAAGCGGATGCAGTCCGCTGGATAGGACTGCTTCACAAGATTCTAAGACACTGCAATAAGGTCTGGAATGGATTGAGGGAAAGAATGGGGAAGTTTCAGTCGCATTCGCGAATTTTCATTGTGTCAAAAAGAAATGAGGGATAGGAATATGGTCTTGCCAGTCTACTACTTGCACTTATTGGGTTTTTCTTGCTTATATCATTTGGACTGCGAGGTCGGAGAAGGAATTCAGGGCGCGAAAAGATTGATTAGATAGTTAATCAATACTTCCGAAGATTCTATTTGTCATCTGATGTCTCAGGTAAAATTACTAGGAATAATATCGATAACATATGAGACATTGAGGAGACCTCCAAAGACTTACCACCAGCAAGGATTATACGCCTTCAAGGATTCGGCCTCAAAATGTACGATGTCTCTTACAATATGAATCTTGGGCATTAAACTAACGCATTAATTTGAGGCGCGGACAGGTAATTGATCAACCATGCTTTTGATTCTCAAAACGCCAATATTTTATATCTCAAAATGTTTATGAACAGGTCTAGTTAAATAGTGGGTTTGGACATGGGTGCAATAATGCCCTGCTTCATGAGCACACGAGGCTTGGTGCTGTCCTGGAACGTCTCCTTTGTCTGCCACTCTGGTCCAACAGGGAGACGCAGCGAGCGCTCATACTGCTGACGGGACTCGAAGGGGTGAGGGAGCTGGGATGCGAGATAGCGGTCGTTCTGTCCGTTGTTAGTATGCGATATCCATGAGCTGGGGAAATCTAACGGGTTTACCTTTTTAATACGTTTCTCGTTGATGATAACTTTGTCCAGTTTGGCGTCCTTGCGATCCTTCTTCTTGATACCGTCTACCTTTGTTAGGAAGCGACCCTGGTGTCGCTTCTTCTCCTTTGCGCTCACGCCATCGCCGACCCATGATCCCCAACCGGGCAGTGTGTTATCAACGACCTTGTCATCCTCATCTTCGGCAATAGCAGCCTTTTCAGCCTCAAAGTCGCCGACCACATCCTCACCAGCAAAGGCACGAGCAACCATCTCTTGGTCACGGATAGCCATGGGGAGATGCTGGTCCGTCTCAGACTCGGCATCTGAGGTCTCCTCAGCAGTATGTGCCTTTGTCTTGGACTTGGACTTGTTGGGTCGCGAGGCAACGAGGACGTTGGCTGTGAGGTCGAGATCGCCGATGTTGGTGTTGGACTGGCCCTTCTTCTTGCGGCGTGTCTCACCACGGGACCAGGCGCCTGTGGTTGTTGGAGCTGCAGGCTCTGAGAGGGATGTGATGTTGGGAATAGCAGGGTTGATACCAGCGCCATTGGTGGTAATAATCACGTCGTCTTCGTCTTCATCATCATCCTCGGACTTGCGTTTCTTGGATACCCGGGTTGATGTATCGAGAGCTGGCTTGAAAGGCTTTCCATCTGCAGCGCCGTATTGCCGTCGACCAACCTCCTCCAGCTCATCAGCAGACCCATCAAACTCCTCGCCATCGAGCTCGCGCCGGATCTGCTTAATAAGGGCATCGTTTGCCTCCTTCTTAGCAGCCTCAGCCTTTTGCATGAACTTCATACCCATAAGGCCCTTCTGAGGCGCGTCCTCTTCTTCCTCAAGAGCCGCCAGCTGTCGACGTAGAGATGCATCGCCGCCGTCAGAGTCGCTATCGGACTCGGATGACTCGTCAGAACCACCAGCACGACCCTCCTTTCTCCTTCGAAGCTCCTCGTCCTTACGCGCCATCTCGGTCAGGCCGGCACGGAAATCATCGTCCCACACAGCTCGCTTTGTCTTGGAGCCAATCTTGGCCCACTTGCTCTCCTTGTGTCGCTGGCCAACACGCTCCAGCGCACGTCGACGATCTTGCGCCTCACGCTCTGCTTCAGAGTCGATCTCACCCGCCTCCTCCATAGCCTCCTTGGTAGCCATCTCGTCGCGCTCACGCTGCTTTCTGTGCACGCGGTGGTACGCCTTGCTCTTGATCTTCTTAATGCGCTTGGCTCGCTTGGCTTCTCGGGAGTTAAGCTCGCGCTCCATGCGCTTACGGGCCAAAGCCTCCTTTCGAGTAAGCTCGTTGCCCTCTTCGTCGTATTCCTTCTCCTTGGGGGTTTGAGGCTTCTCCATGGAAAGACCACTCTGCTCCATAATGGACATGATGGCAGACTCGAGCTCATTGCTGGGTTTCGAAGTGTTCAAGGGTTGGATCTCAGTAGTATCGAGGCCGGCAGTCGCTGAGTTTTGAGGTAGAGGGAACATAAGATGCTCTGCTCTTCTGTTCTGCTTGACCGTATCATTCCATCGATCCAGAGTCTCGTTGGTCTTTTCGTAGGCTGCGCTTCGATCCAGGCGGTCTTGTTGTCTCTTCGCCAGAGGCACAACCAGCTTCTTGGAGGCGCCGGGACGTTTCTCCTTCTCTTCCTTGCTCATAAGCTTCATGGACTTTTTCACGTTGGCGTCATTAATGCCCGTCAATCCCAGATCAGCAAGACTAATCTTTGGTTTTGACTTGGGTTTGTCGTCCTCGTTATCTTTTTGGCCTCCGTAACCCTTAATCATACCCTGAAGAGCCTCGAGCTTCTCTGGGCTCGCTTCCTCGTCATCTTCACTGTCATCCTCATCGTCGTCGTCATCCTCTTCCGACTCGTCAGAGGCATCATCGTCAGACTCTGAAGATCCAGATTGGTCTTTCTGCTCGGGTTCGTCGTCCGACTCCTCGAATTGGTCGAGAGCTGTTGCTAAATCGATTGCGTCTGCGCCGAGTGTTTGGCCCTCATCGTCTTGGGAATCGTCCTCGGAATCGTCGTCCTTTTCAATGTTAGGCTGATAGAAGCTGCTCTACCGTAAAATAAACCTACCTCGCGCTGAGTTGTCTTGCTGCCGCGGAACGTATAACCCTCGAACTTATCCTCATCGCTGTCGCCA
Source organism: Fusarium sp. NFCCI 5145 (assembly GCA_033439405.1). Taxonomy (NCBI): domain Eukaryota; kingdom Fungi; phylum Ascomycota; class Sordariomycetes; order Hypocreales; family Nectriaceae; genus Fusarium; species Fusarium sp. NFCCI 5145. The sequence goes on from JAWDHB010000416.1 coordinate 261,774, forward strand.
AACGCATCGTCACTTTCAATCTCAGAGTCTTCATCGTCCTCTCGTAGGCCTCCTAATCGCCATTCGTTTCCTTCACTATCGCTTCCATAATCGGCGTCGTCATCCGCAGATCGACTGGGTCTCTTGACCTTCTTTCTCTGGGGTTCCTCTTCCTCCTCTTCCTCATCCTCATCATCGTCGTCGCGACCATGCTTACGCTCAATCTCGGCGTCTAGTTCTCTGGCTCGAGGTGTTCGCTTCTGTTTCGGCGCAAAATTCTCTTGGGCGATGCCGAATGCATCGAGCGCATTCTTCTGTGATCGCGCCTTGGACTTTTTGTTGCCAGCTTTGGCTTTGGGGGCTGCCACAAGAGGCCTGCCGTGAGCCTGTCGTCCGCCCATCGCAATTCTCGATTATATATTTCCAAAACGTCGAGAGCAAAGGGACGATGCGCGGATTTGGTCGCGACGTGAGATGGGTGAATGGCGTCTACCTACGCAGCTCTCCTCGAAACACTTTTTTCCAACTTTTCTGCCGTGTAAAAAAGTTTGGCGGTGAGGTGACCCTTGGCGGGGCACTATCCGTACCCATGCGTGTAATGGAGTGCAAATGTCGTGTGAGATAAGCCTATCATGGACATTGTAAATTGCTGATTCTAGTGGGGTCGGGTCACTCTCCACTAACTGAATGGAAGTCACAGGGGCCCTCCCACCACGGACCAGGTCCAGCACCGAATACCGAGTCACATCGGATGTCGAATTTATGGTATGATCTATAAGTGAGCCACTTCTACCTCGGACCAATTCCTCACATTCTCCTCTGTTCAACCTCTGAACATTGGCTTCAATCATGGCGTCCTCCTTCACCCCTGGGTTCCGGAGGTTACTCCTTCAGGCCTCGGCCACAGCGTCTGGGCCTTCAAAGTTCTTCATCTGTAACCAATGTCTTCGAACTGCTGCTCCCCGAAGCATGCCCATGCCCTCGCGAGTCCTTAACGCTGTCCGATCACGAACCTACGCCGATTCCGCTGTTAGCAAGCCAATTGGGGCTGTCGCCGAGCAAGTTTCTGCCCGCGCATCTCCCTCCGTCTCCCAAGCAGCCAAGAAGGCATGGCCTGAGTCCAATCCCAAGGGCGTGGGCTACTGGCTCCTCGGCAGCGCTGTTAGTGTTTTTGGAATTGTCGTTTTTGGTGGACTGACACGATTGACCGAGTCTGGGTATGTTTCTCTACTGTTTCTTACACCAATTGAAGTAATCAGCTAACATCAGAATAGCTTGAGCATCACTGAATGGAGACCTGTTACCGGTTCGCTTCCCCCCATGTCCAAGGAAGACTGGGAGTCCGAGTTCGAAAAGTACCGCGCATCGCCCGAGTTCAAGCTCCTGAACCCTCACATGAACCTCGAAGAATTCAAGAAGATCTACTTTATGGAATGGTTTCACCGTGTCTGGGGTCGCTTCATTGGCCTAACCTTCGTCATCCCTACCGCCTACCTGGTCGCTCGCCGCAAAGTCACTCCCAAGATGGCCTTGAATCTCGCTGGAATATCTGCATTGATTGGTTTCCAAGGAATTATCGGCTGGTGGATGGTCAAGTCTGGTCTCAAGGATGATCTGTTCGCTCCTGGCTCTCATCCTCGTGTCTCCCAGTACCGTCTCACTACCCATCTTGCCACGGCCTTTGTCTGCTACTCCTGGATGCTTATCTCTGGTCTTGCTGTTCTGCGAACTCGCCGCTGGCTGATGAACCCGGAGGCAGCTATGAAGCAGATCGCCGGCATGAGCCAGCCCGGCCTTCGCACAATGCGCCGTGTCGTCTTTGCCCTTGCTACTTTGACCTTCATCACTGCCATGTCTGGTGGTCTTGTTGCTGGTCTCGATGCTGGTTTGATCTATAACGAGTTCCCCAAGATGGGTCTTGGCCTCTTCCCTCCCAAGCAAGAGCTCTGGGACAAGTTCTATTCGCGCAAGGAGGATCAGTCTGACCTCTGGTGGCGTAACATTCTTGAGAACCCCAGCACTGTTCAGATGAACCACCGAATTCTCGCCGTGTCTACCTTCTGTGCTATCCTCTCCCTCTTCATCTATGCCCGCACGAGACGTGTCAAGGCTATCCTCCCTGCCAACATCAAGAAGGGTGCCGACGGCCTCTTCCATGTCGTGTCACTCCAGGTCGCCCTTGGCATCAGCACTCTCATTTACATGGTTCCTATCTCTCTTGCCGCAGCCCATCAGGCTGGCGCGCTGGGTGTCTTGACCATGGCTCTGGTGTTGGCTCATAGGCTTCATATTCCCAAGCCTACCCTTCGTCTTCTTGAGCAGCGATTGAAGCAGGCTGCTGCTAAATAGACGATTTGACGATATTGCAACATGCCTAAAAGAACATGTATATTAAACTTGTACAATATAGTACCTACCAATAGCATCAATAGAATAACGAAAGGGTAAGCTGGTTTGAGCTGGTTAGGCGATGCTTTCAAACGAACATCTTGAACACTCGACTCTAGAAAGGAATTGTTTAACAAGTCTTACAATGGCATTTCATTTTTTTATTCTATTTCCATCGGGCGGAATCATTGTCCATCCTTGTGTCATTGTCTTTGCGTAAAATCATGCATCCCAATTCATCACTTAAACTTAGTAAATCCCATTTCCCATTTTACTTGTGAGCTATCATCATGAGTTAGCGATCACTCCAAGGTCAACAGATCATCAGACTTACCAATGCCCTCCTCAGGCATGGGCTCAATGCCAACCACCTCGGCGGCAAGCTTCTTCTGCTCAAGCTTATCATCCTTCATGAAGGGGAAAGCAAGGACCTCACGAATGGTGTAGTTGTCAGTCAGGAACATGACCATTCGGTCGATACCCATACCCCAACCACCAGTGGGGGGCAGACCGTACTCAAGCGAAGTACAGAAGTTCTCGTCAATGAGCTGGGCCTCATCATCACCCTGATCCTTCTGGCGAGCCTGCTCCTCAAAGCGCAGACGCTGGTCGAAGGGATCATTCAACTCGGTGTAGGCGTTGGCAATCTCCTTCTTGCACACGAAAGCCTCGAATCGCTCACACAGGCCGGGGATCTCGCGGTGGTACTTGGCCAGAGGGCTCATGACCTGAGGGTGGCCAGTAATGAAAGAGGGGTTGACACACTTCTCCTCGATGAACTCGCCGACCAGCTTGTCAATCATGCGGGCGTTGGTCAGAGGAGGTGTGCACTCCAGGTTCATCTTCTTGAGGATTCTCTTGAGGAAGTCATTGGTCTCTTGGGTGTGGAGCTGGTCTCCAGGAGGGAACTTCTCGCCGGTAGCCTCCTCCAGGGTGGGAATCATCTCATAGCGAGGCCAGGGCTTCTCCCAGTTGACTTCGTAGGTCTCGCCAGTCTGGGTGTGGAAAGTGGTCTTGTAGCTACCGGTAAGGTACTTGACGAGGCCAGACACCATGTCCTCAGTGATGTCCATCAGGTCGTTGACATCAGCGTAGGCCTGATAGAACTCAATGGTGGTGAATTCGGGGTTGTGGGTAAGATCAGCACCTTCATTTCGAAACTGACGTCCAATCTCGTACACACGGTTAAGGCCACCGACAACGAGCATCTTGAGGTACAGCTCAGGGGCAACGCGCATGAACATCTGCATGTCGTACTCGTTGTGGTGAGTAGTGAAGGGCTTAGCAGTAGCACCGCCAGCAATCTGGTTCATCATAGGAGTCTCAACCTCAACGAAGTCGCGCTCGTCGAAGTATCGGCGGATCCAGGTGATCATCTTGGATCGAGTGATAAAGACGTTGCGGGCCTTCTCATTGCAGATAAGATCGAGGTAACGCTTGCGGTATCGCTGCTCGAGATCCTTGAAACCGTAGTGGTCATCAGGGAGGGCGTGGAGACAAGGAGTCAGGAGGACGATCTCAGTCGCGAAGATGGACAGCTCACCCTCCTCTCCCTTCTCAATCTTGGTCTTGGGGGCAGTTCTGGTTTAAGATTAGTACTGTTTTCACTGTTATAGATAATAATCAACCTACCGGCCGGGGTAGCCAATAACACCGATGATATCACCTCGGCGAAGGTGCTCATGTTGAGCATCAAAGGCGGGAGCTCCCTCTCGCACCTCTTGAGCCTGGCACATGATTTGGACCTTGACACCCTCTGTTCGGACATCATAGAAGAGGAGCTTAGAACCAGAGGCTCGCTTTCCATGGACACGAGCACCGATCTGGATGATCTTGTCCTTGGCATGCTCGCCAGACTTGAGGTGACCAAACTCGTTGACAAAGTTTCGCAAGTCATATGTGACATTGAACTTGTGAGGGTAGGGGTTGGGGCTCTTGGTCTCGCGGAGCTTGTTGATGTTCCTCGATCGAATCTCGAAGTACTGGTTTGGAGTGAGGTCCTTCTCAGCGGCCTCAGCACCACCAGCAGCCTTCTTGGGAGCGGGGGCAGGGCCACGCTCGGCAGCCTTCTTCTTCTTTTCCTCCTCCTTCTGGCGGGCCTTCTGGCGCTTCTTCAACTCGGTCTTGGAGACCTTCTCACCAGTTACCTCATCGAGGTGCAGGTTGGAGACCTGCTCGGTCGGGGGGGCAGCAGCGTCAGCCATGGTTGTGTCTCGTTTCGCTGTGGGTATAATTGGGATGACAGATCTCCAAATCAGGCGGTGATTCCTGATTTAAATCTCTGCTGCCGGCAAATTGAGTCAAGCTGTGATGGATGTTGTGAGTCAGTGGAAACAGTCAGGGCATTGGAGGGGCAGAAGAAATCCATTGGTTTCAGGCGCCACAATCGCGGGGTAAATTTTCAGTCAGGTATCTCCTGAGAGGCTCAGCCACATTTGAATCCATTGGCAGAGAGAGAGGGATGTAGTTATCCATGTCTAGGTATCTACATACGGCAAAAGACCACGAGTAACAGAAAGAAACCGCGAAGCTATTCAGAATCTGTAATATTATTGTATCATGAGCCAGTCAAATCGAGCTCTGAATCTTTCGTCATTACATATATACCCTTTATGAGCCTGCCTGTATCAGATTTTGTGTTACCCAACCTCAACTGTATGTGTGATTTAAATGGCTGTTTTATTCCAAAAACATGGGATCCCCACCGACTCCCTGCATTGCCATAGCCATATCTCCCCCATGCATTGCTCCATTTTGCATTGCCATATTCATGTTTGGCATCGAACGGCTCATGTTGATAGCTGCTCTGTTAACGGGACTTGCCGTTCCATTGGGCATCATGAACTGTGCGGCGCGTTGTTGCTGCTGCTGAACAGGTCGTGTGCGTGGTACTTCAAGCGTTACTTGTTGCTGGATAGGTGGCTGGGGCTTGATTGGAGAGGCATTCACCATGGCGAAACTATCATCGTCTTCCATCTCTGCATCAGCGTCTTGGTCGCTACACTCAGCAATGGACGATGGGCCGGTTGTAGAGGCCGAAGTAGTGGCATGCTCGCTGGGAGCGCCATTGATGCTTGTCGTTGACTGACGCTTGGCAAGTTGTGGCCGTTGTGGTTGCTGTAACTGTTGCTGTTGCTGTTGCTGTTGCTGTTGTTGCTGTGCGTGGAACTGTGGCTGGGATGGCGTCTGAATTTGTGGCGTGGTTTGGGTTACATTGGCAGCGGCGGAAGAGGCTTGATTTTGGCTGGCTTGATCCAACGCCCTCTGGGCATTCATCCCAGCGGCATTGGCTCTGGTGGAAGCAATGACGGTCTTCCATCGCTCAATAGATCTGGTAACGAGAGCCCCGAGGTCGAGTTGGCTATCCTCCATGGAGAAACCTACAGCCCTTCCACCCTTTACAGCTTGTTCGTAAGAAAGAGCAAGCAGCTCTCTTTCAATTGGAATCGTGACTGGTGTAGCGAGCTTGAACTCCTTTGGTTGTTGGAGCTTGTTCAGTTGCTCAATTTGGGACTTGAGATTGGCATTTTCCTGCTTGAGTCTGTGCTGCTGCTCCTTCATCTTTTCAGCCTCCTTATGTTTTCTTCCCACACCCCGAGCCAGCTCCAGAATCCAAAGTTCTTGTTGTCGTTGGACCGGCAATGTTTCCCACACTGCGTATGCTGATTGTAGGTGCTCGTCGACCTGTGCCTCGAGTTGTTCGGCCATCTTCTCGGCCTTGCGAACCGACTCGCGAGGGTTTCGGAAGTTGTTTGCTGAGGGGGGGTACTTGAACTCATCCATAACGGCAGTTGTAGCAGAGGCACAAGTCACTTTCCAGGCTTTGAACTCTCCGGCGAAGAAAGTTCGCAGCGCTTCGAACTCGCGGTGGCCTGGAGACTGCACAGACCAGGATGTTGATGTAGGATGTTGCGTGGAAGAGAAAAGGGTTGGAGGAGGCTGCAGACATTGAAGAGTAAGAGCAGGAAAGTCGAGAGATAGAGGATCGAAGTCGAATGGCATGGAGTTACTGTCGAGCTGCACCCTGTTATCAAGTTAGCAGATGGGAACAGAGTCACCACAAAGCTGATACATACTTGGCTGCTCTCCAAGAGCTGAGGAGTTCTCGCAATGCGAGCTCCGCAGCACGGGCTGTATCCATGGCATCTGAAAGCTTTTGTTTAACGTCGAACTGGGCCTTTTGAATGGCTTGTTTGCTGACGGTACGCTGCATTCCGGGACGTTTTGGTGGCTCGGGTGCGGCGTCACTTTCCCAACTGCCCCGTTTCGGGATGTCGTTCATAACACCAGTTGCCTCCCATGTTGGCTGAAAAGCTGGCGCATATGTCATGGTCGAATCGACTGAAAGCTGGTTGTCCTTGGAGAGCACAGGGGATCGGAAGTCCTCGTTCTCAGGGACAGAGGTATCCTTCACCACAGGTGCTTTTGGGGTTCCCACAGGAGTTGAGGCTTCGCGTCTCCCACCAAGCGAGCCTCGAGGCTGTCGTCTTGTGATGCCACCACGGAGTTTTCTGATAGCATCGACATCGTGAACACCATCCGCTGGTTTGGGGTTCTTCTCCTTAATGTAAAGATCGAGATGGCGGCCGAGTGAGGAAGAGGTAAAAGCTTGACCACAAAAGGGGCAGTTTTTGTCCTTGGGAGCACCAGCTTTCGGGGTTCCTGAATCGGCAGTTTGGGGCGTAGAATCGGGCATTTTGAAGGTGTCAGGAGGGACCAAATTCGGGGGAAATTAGGGGAATAGGAAGAATTCGAGTATACGAGAATGCGGTGGTCGGGTGGGAAAGGTCTCGGTAGTAACTACAAGAGTGTAAAAAGTGGCTGCAGCTCCAATTGGGGAGCGTTGCAGGCGTCAATCATAAGTAGCGAGCGAAGGTTGAAGAGAAAAGAACGAGTGTATCGGGGCCGAGACCTCCGGGTGGAAGGTAGGCAGTTTTAACGGATATTCATGCAAAATTCTAGCGCATGAAGATAGATGAAGAGAAGAAAAGAAGAGAGATTCTGTGGTTCTGTGGTGAGGGTTTGTTTAAACGAGTGGACGGGGGGGGGAGCGAGAGCGAGAGTGAGAAAGAGACAAAGAGATACAAAGAAATAAGAGAGAGACCCGAGATGTCAAGTCAATGGAAGTTTAGAGTAGAGGCAGGCGGCGGGAGACTAAAGGGGAAGCCAGGTCTCTTTAGCATCGCTGGGTTTAATTGTTCTTTGGTTTTTTCCCCCTCTCCATTTTAAAATAAAGTCTCCTCTCTATTCAGGGGCGGATCCAACCAAGGCCCCCCAGGCCCCAGATTGGCGCTGTTAGCACCAACGGCACCCCTGGCTTAGTGGCCGTCTGGATGTCTCTCCCGCTGCTCGCTAAGCGCTGATCGGGCTGCTCAGGCCCGGCTTAGCGCTACCGGGAGCTGGAGCTGTCTCCAGTGCTCTCATTGCTGGCCATGGGATCTTGGTAGGGCATCCATGGCGAGCAGTCGGGTCTGATCTGGGGACTAGTCTAACTTATGGATGTCCAACGGTGAGATCTTGGATGATGTGATCAATGAGTGACCTTCGATTAAGCGACTATTGGAAAACAACTGTGAACAGAGAAGCACTCCCAAGTCAAGAGTCTATTGACTTCAGCAAAAGTCCCATTGCTATCTAGATTTGGACATCGGCATTTGGTGTTGATCGGCTCAGGGTCGCTAAAAGGGGAGGAGGATATGCAGCTATAAATACGACGATCTCTTGTTCTAAAATTATGGATATTTTAGTTCAAATTCTATCAATTACGGATACCTAACTTGACTCTCGATTCTCATGTGACCGAATTACGGTCAACTCACCGCGACCGTTTATTATCTTCTTTGTCGAGATCCACTTTCATCGCTGAACGGTGAACCTAAGGTAATCAAAGTTGTGAAGGTTCGATAGCTCGTCGAGACCCATCGCCAATACGAGCTCCTTTTCATCCGAACGCGAAAATTATATGTGTGTCATGACCTCACCTTACACAAGAAATCTCCCAGATCGCCCTCATCTCTCTAGATCGTGGATCTGGCGTGATACTCTGTACCTTACATAGTACATGACATCCCTTTCTTTCCACCGTTCGGCCACCTGTGTTAATTGGACTTTCAGCGGCTTTTAATGACGCCTCAATCCTGCATATCGTAATAGAGTGGGTTCGGCTGCTCTCCAGTGCAGCCAGCCCCTTTATGTAAGCTTATTAGTCCTAAAGTCAAACCAACTATGTGTCTAAAGCAAAGACAAAGAAACAGAAACATAATCTAACATAGGGTCAAGATATCTACCAGACCCGAAGAGCCAACGATTGATATCTCACCTCCAATCCCTAAACACAAAGACTGCAATGACCTGGGGAAACAGAAACTCAACCGCACTGGACGATGCCACCGGCAGTCTCACAGCGCTAGACAACTACAGAGCACAAGATTGGCTCCCAAGGGAAAACATGGGTGGCACCGACCACGGGGTTGCTGTTAGGCGTTGGATCCTTGTCCGAGACACGACACAGGACACCAGCAGACGGTGAGCTTCTGCATGCCCCTTAACCACTGCAGCAGCACTATCTCACAAAGAAAGCAATGAGCCACTCAATGTTGTATTTCCTTGAATTCTTAATTACAGCCTGCAGCTCCTTACGCCAGTAAGCGTAACGCAACTTGCTTCTGTGGAATTGGCTCTTCATATGATAAAACAATGTTCGGCAAATCTCATCCGTCCTCCCGCCCAGTGTTTGCAAACTCAATCCCAAACCTCCCATTTGCCCGCCGGGTTTATGTTCCATATTGAGCAGCTCAGAGCCTCTGATATGACAGTCTAAAGGAGGAGAGGCCTGTTCTTGCAGGGTATTGGCAAAGCCTATTGATAACCTTCCATCCATTTGCCTTTATTTACCCCTGAGTTGAGCCGCATGCGCCTATCACAGGGCGGAGGGATGGCAACTAACTCTACTGAACATAGGACTACTGTCAATAGGTACTGTACTGTACGTACAATAGCCGCTGGTGGGAAAATCACGACTATATTTCTGTACTGTACTCTGTACTAGCTAGTTGCTATCGTACCCACTTCGGCTGAAGCTCACCACGTTTTGTGGACAGGAAACGTTTGCTGTCGTGCTTATTACGAGTTTGTTGGTGCGGCTGGCGTGTAACCCCCTTACGTACTCCGTAATGAAATGTTGCATGCATACATCCATTGCTATGCCTGTTTTTTTTTGCTTTTGTTAAAGTCCAGAATCATAGGTTGACAGATGATATCTCCTCCAACCGGACCCTCCAACCGTTGCTGTTTGTAACCTCCATCCAATGCGCCAGGGCATCAGACAGGGGCAAAGATGACTGCAAGAGCCGCAATTGGAAGCCAGAGGAAGCAAAAGCAATCAACATCTGTAGCATATAACCTTTAAATCATCCAAACTTTACAATACAATACCGAGATTTCTGATACGTACCTAGACAAACATGGTGTTCAGCGAGTAGGTCACGTTTTTCACGCCACATATTCAGTTCGCGCCACAACTCAGCCCTCCAAAAGCGGGCAGTAGCTCTTCTGCAACACGCACCTCCACTGGTTGCTGTTTCTTCAATCGCGGAATTGAGGTCCTACTGCCGCTTGCCTGAACACTTTGATTCAACACCACGTAATTTCCAGCCGCTTGTAGCTATTCCAAAGCGCAGAGTAGCACGTATTACTCAACATCCTTAAGATGCCTCCGGGTATGTTTCTGTTTCTTTGGATAATCAGTATCCTTTGCGCTTGTCGCACGCGACAAATGATGGGCGCGCATCGCTATCGCGTCACGCACAACCCCACGAAATGCCACTCTGACCAGGCGCAATTAATATTTTGCTGTTGCTAATTAAGTACTGCATAGCTCTCAGTGATGAGGAGTCCTCCGATGTCGGCGAATTCACTACGCCTCCGCGCGCAAGCCGCAAGAAGTCCACTTCGGCTACAGCAGTTTCTGATCGGTTCGACGACGAGAAGCCTGAAGAAGCCTCCGGCGATGAGGACGGCGAGGACGGCGAGGATGACGAAGACCTAGATGAGGACGAGTAAGATACCAGGGAGCCGACCGAATAGACAGACGGAGACTTACGGGTCACAGATTTGTGGTCGAGGCCATCAAGAAACACCTGATCGATGACGACGTAAGGATGCTCGCGCAATCCGATTCTACAAGCTAACCGTTATCTCAGGGAAGTCTCAAGTTCCAGGTGAAGTGGGAAGGCTATGAGGCCAAGAAGGATTTGACGTGGGAACCAGAGGAGAACCTCAGGTAGGTGGCGAACTTTGCATCAAGCTTCCCGAGGCCTTGTCTAACACGCTTTTTACAGAGAATCTGCTCAAGAGATCCTAGACGCATATTTCGAGAAGTTTGGTGGCCGCGAGAAGATCTTCGAGGAGAGCGAAACCGCTGCGAAGACCAAGAAGCGCCGCCGTGCCCCCAACGGAACCCCCAGCACGACTTCGACCACGAAGCGATCACGACGCGAACATCCTGCTAATTCGTCGACTCCTGCGACAGCGAAGCAGTGGAGTCCCCCCGCAGGATCCTGGGAAAACGAAATCGAAACAATTGATGCTTGCGAAGACGAAGGCAGCGGAAAGTTGATCGTCTATCTTATTTGGAAGAACGGTCGCAAAACCAAGCACGACGTCGGAGTCATTTACAACAAATGCCCACAAAAGGTTTGTCGGTTTGAGAAGATGAGATTAGCATGCATGCACTAACGCGACTCGATACAGATGCTTCGCTTCTACGAGCGACATGTCAAGATCATTAGAGACGAGAACAAGGCTCTAGTGGACGGAGCAGAGAATTAGAGAAAGCTCATTGCGCATCAAAGGGACGGGTATTGGGAGGAAGAGCAAGCAAATATGCTGCCTATTTAGTCATTGGTCTTGTGTTGACAAGCTGGGACGGCGCTATAGGTCATCGCCATTAAGCCGTGGAGTTCTTCTATTTTTATGTTTGATTTTCGATGCGGTCACGCGGAATGGGAATGGGAGATCGGTCTCCATCAAGCCATGGAGAACCAGGGCGCACGTAGCCTATGTATTTTAACTTAAGACCTGGGCTTGCGAAAGAGACTGAAGCATCTACTCCGTAATTAACGGAGTATCCGTAACTAATAGTGCATGGCATGTGAAGATCTGACTTATCTAGCTAGGTACCTAGTCTGGTGCCTTGCATATTCAAGGGCGGGCAGTATGTCTGTTTAATTGAATGGAAGTACGGCACGCACTTCGCTCCACAGCCAGAAAGACAGACGCGTCTAGACGCGACAAAAGCCATTAAAAAATAGCCGAGGTGACGTTTTCTGCGAGGCTGGGAAAAACTAAAGCCCTCCAGCGTGTCAGAGGCCCCTGAAGGTCTCCACCGCGGGACCCTTGCAGCGAGCTTAGCTCTTCCCCTCCCAGCCTTGCCATTTACCCATCCTTGGATGTAAGAAAAAGCCGGTGGCGGGGCAACGACTTATAATAGAGTGAGTCGACGTGAGAGAGTGAGACTGCACATTCTAGTTCCTGATCTTGTTTATCCTTTTCTGAGAAACGAATCCGACGATTATATTTTCTTGGTGAATACTTAAGACTTTTTTTGGACTTCCATTACGATTCAACGACTTGATTGATTGATTGGTTGACTTGATTCCACCGCACCACCTTAACTCAACGTCAACTCTACTACAGCAATATTCTCAACTGAGTATGCCAACTCTTCAACCGTAAAGTTAGAGCCTTTAACTGACTGTCTTAGAACAAAACACCTCTATCAGCATTATTGGTTCTGCTGGACACACTTTCAACGCCCTACAAGACCTCACCTCCACTCAGGTCTCACCAACGCACCACTCAACTATCTCTCGTCAAATCACTCACTCTCAACCGCCAACATGAAGAGGAACGACGTCATCGCCATCATCATCATCATCCTGTTCATCATCCTCGCAGGCGTATCCTTCGGCATCTGGAAGCTCGTCTCCATGGCCAAGAACCATATGAGCGTGACTGGCAGCGGCACATCAAGCAGCCACTCCAGCCGTGACATCGCCGACTGATCAAAAATGTCTCTGCCGGCCTTTTGAGGCTTTTCGATACCCCCTTGTTTGGTTACTTTCTTGTTTACTATTTGGGCACAAGCGGTTTTGTGGTGATTATGCCACTACTTGTTTTTGATACAGCATAAAATCACGGTGGAATGTGGGCGGGTTGGTAATGTCTGAATGATTGATTGATGAATCACTCAAGGTTTGGTTACGGCGCAATACAATGGCAACGTTGATGGATTATTTGTTTTGAGGGTAAACGGTTATGATCTTTGAAGCATCTGGGCAAGGCGAAGTACGCGAGATAGACTGATATGATTTGCAAGCTATGGCATGTGAATCAGAACAATACATATATGAATCACTCACGAGTATGGTTTTTAATTTGTTCACATCCTTCACTTTACACTGCGCCTCTATTAATCGTGGTGCTGAGAAGCAGTGGCCATGAGCAATAGCATTAAGCTCTATTAATGATTCAGAACTATCCCTTCACCTTGTCAGTGAAAAGAAGGTCTAGATACACATATAAGAAGGCACAGAACACCCTGCATCTCACTCTTAATCCAACAGCACTCCAGGCAGTCTCAGTGACCTTTCCAGTATTACCTCTACAATTTCTTTTAGCTTACATAGCAGATACTCCTATAACCACATCCTCTACAATGGGAAAGCTTGACCACTCTCTCGCCGGGCTCGCCGATCAGGCTTTTGAGCTTGATATCGCCGGACCTTCAACCAGTAATGATGGAAGCAATGTCTCGCACTATCAGCAGTACCCATTTTCTCGCTTCGACACCGACAAGAACAAGCCCGATGTCTTTGACAAGACCAGTCCCGAGTATCGTGAGCGCGTCACCAAGGTCCTCAATGCCCTCGAGAGATCTTGGATCGAGACTCACAACGAGTACCAGGCTCGCAAGGCCGAGTTTCTTTTCAAACTCGAATCAGAGGATCAGAAGCGCTGGAATCGTTTCATCCTTAATCCAGAGCAGGCGAATTCATCAATCCATGGGGTAAAGGTCGAAGGCTTCGAGCGCGTCAAATTCCATGACGGCTCTGCCCCGCTATGCATCCCCTATGAATTCGACGATATCGACTATCTTCAGACCGAGCTGTATGCGATGGAAAAGCTCATTAATACCGGGCGACGTGAGCTGGCCCGACTGGAAGGGTCGGACTCGTTCATTCGGCTTCGCAATGAATATTTTAAGAATCATGAAGAGGCGATTGATAATTGTTCAGTCTACACATGCCCTGATGAGGTCTCTCACTGTTCGTGCTGCTGCTCCTCCGCGGATTTTCAAGATCAGGAAGAGACTGATGAGAGGGATGAAGAGAAGGACTTGGCTCACGAGGATATTAGGGGATAAGGGCGAATAGCTCCAATGCTTTCCAATAGGCAAGGAGATTTCTGCAGAGAAATGATCTTTAAATTGACCATCAGTTGACGGATCTCTGTGATGTAGAGCGAACTCCAAGGACGTAGTACTACTTGACGAGCCTACCCATAGCTATTCTACTCGGTCATATGTCTCGCAATTCTGGTGCTTAAACCACAAGAGTTCTTTCAACTTTAGAAAATTCACTCTCCGTTATGATTTTTAATCATCAGATGCTTCTTTGTCTGTCTGCTTAAAAGCTAGTCTCAATACCTCCTTGTTGCAGCTTACGCTGCTGGGGAGGTTCTTGTCTCTGATTGGCCCGACCGTTGTAAGTTGGCTGAAAAAGGCAACTCTCATATCAACATTTGAGAAGCTGAGGATTATATAATAAAGTACTTGGGCAATATCAGTTATAAAATAAGCTTACAAGACTGGGAGTTGGGTATCTATACATTACTTGTATCATCACTCCAACCAGTAAATCTCAAGAATTATATCCATTTACATTAATCAGACTTCACATATCACATCAGTTAGAAAGGTTGATTGCCCAAATACCGACTAGCGGCACTCTATTCGTATCCGTAACAAGAAATCTAGTCTAATCCATCCAGTTCCTTGCTGTATGTACTATCACACTTTATAACAATGAAGAAGTTTGTTCGAGAAGTTGTTGATGTCGCCTTTACTTGCGAGCAAAGGGAGTAGGGGTAGGGACCACGCCGGGCTGAGTGGGAGCAGCAGGAGGAGTGACGACGGGGGCAGAAGGAGGAGGAACAGGGACGGCAGGAGGAGTAGGAACAGGTCCAGGAGTTGGGGCTGTTGATAAGGTCAGTATAGTTCTAGGCACATGATGCTATATATATGACTTACCACCGCCCTGACCATTACCAGGAATGGGCAACCAACCACCAGGACCGCCAGGAGCACCGGGAGCGCCAGGAGCACCAGGGGCGCCGGGGGCAACAGGAAGACCACTGGGAGCGCCAGGAAGACCGCCGGGACCACCGGGACCGCCAGGAAGACCGCCAGGGGCGCCGGGCAGACCAGCAGGAGGACCAGGCTGGCCACCGGGAGCACCAGGCTGGGTGCCGTTCATAGGGGGAGGAGGGACAAGACCTCCGGGAGCACCCTCTGAAACGAAAATCAGTATATGTACTTGAACCCCCATCAAGAGAAATACGTACGAGGGAAGGGAGCAGCCATGGCAAGGGGAGCCGCAACGGCGACAATAAAGGCAACGAAAGCAGTCTTCATCTTGATAGTGTCTGTTGAAATGGTAGTGACAGAAAAAGTTGTTGATCTGAAGAACAGAGAACGAGAACGATGTGAAGTCTTTATAACGAACGAGACCAGCTCAAACAGCAAGGATAAAGATAGATATTCGGTCACAGACCAGGAAGTTGTTGTTAAGAATAGCGAAAAAAGAATGGGTTGAATGACAAGAACCTGTTTTTGAGAAGAATCAAGGCAATGTTATATATCTGTTGCTACGGCGGACCATCTTCCCCCTTGGTAGCTTTGCAAATCCTTACTATGAAGGATGAATATCCCGCCAGAATCCTTGAGTGATCAGCCGTTGGAATGAGAAAATGAGAGGCTATGATGGGTTCAGCTCTCCACAGTGCCTATTGTTGTGAGCGAACCGGTATGGCCGATTGAGGGCCGGCAGATAGTACAATATCCATAGTGTATCGTCTTGATGAGGTACGTATGCAGGGGTAGATAACTAAGGGTAAAGCTTGTCTTGTCTTGGATGTTTCCCTGCTGAATGCTTGGATGAGAACCAACGGGACTTTTCATGTACAGTTTAATGTGTGGTTATACTATATTTTATGCTTACAACTTTAACCAAGTTATTTAGCCAATTCTCTCTCAACCGTCAACTACCACTCCAAAAACCCTTCAATTGGCATGTTCCATAAACTTGGTACGTACAGTGCAATCTTGGTTCCTGATCATGATCAACATGCCCGGTTACAGTATGACATCTTTAGGTTACTGTCAAAAACAAAAGCCGTTGTCTCCATAAAATCCAAGAACCCACATCTTTCTTACAACGACGCGTAACGCAAGAAACAACCAAAAAAACAATCTCCACCAGTGCCTTCGGAGGATTCACCTCCAGTAAAACAAGTAAAACAAAGGCCCCACAGCCTATTCCTTGACAGCCAGCACAGTTTGTTTCAAGTCCCGAGTCTCTCCTTTTCTTTCTTTCTTTTCCGCCGCCAATCAATTCGCAAAATACAGCACATGAGGCTCTTTTTCTGCAGGTACGTATGTTGTATTGCAGATCAACTCCTCAACAGGGCTCTCTATGCGATATCAAGGAGGCTGACGACGTGCGTGGCCTGCAGCTATGGAGCTGGGGTTGAGATCCATTGGATTCTGGAGTCGTCATCTACAGTATAAGGTAAAATTGTGGAATCTTTGGTAGCCTATCTCTGGCTCTAATTCATGGGTTTATTTTGAGGTTTGACATTGACGACATCTATGTAACGTGAGATATGGTGCAAGTGCAAGAATGCAACGCCACCAGGTCTATGCTATATACTCTAAACTCCTCATCATCAGGTATCATGATGCACCTTAACCAAAACCTAAAATTGCTCCTCGATGAGACCACGGGTATGCTCTTCAGCCCGTTCTCTTTTGCAAACAGTCCCTTCTCTTATCGCCTCGCCTTTCACCAACTCATGACTCCTCTGCCGCGATCAAATCCGCCTCGTAGCTGACGCTCAGGTTTGACCACCTTGCCTCTCAAGACCGTATACCGGATCAAGTTCTCGCAGTCTTCAGGCATGACACGTGCCAGCCAGATACCCTGCGATGCGCCTACGCTTTCCTCTCCTGAGCCATTAATGCCAT
This sequence comes from Fusarium sp. NFCCI 5145, assembly GCA_033439405.1. Classification (NCBI taxonomy): domain Eukaryota; kingdom Fungi; phylum Ascomycota; class Sordariomycetes; order Hypocreales; family Nectriaceae; genus Fusarium; species Fusarium sp. NFCCI 5145. The sequence goes on from JAWDHB010000416.1 coordinate 278,446, forward strand.
TGCCGTTCTTCTCAACACCATTTGTGCCGTTCTGCTTCTCGGCAGCCGGATCGTCCAGTCCAAACGCATTAGGTCGTCGGTAGATCATGACATTAGCAGAGTACTTGTGCCCTCCCACATGGCTGATATAGTAAATTCCAACACCGCCCGGCCTCTCATCATGCAAATCCCGATACAGACCCAGCGGCCTAAGCTGGCGCTCAAACTCCTTCCTCAGAACAGGCGCACTCTGCGCACAGCGGACATCACGTGTTCTATGACTGCACATGAGGATGACAGCGTTGTGAGGACAATCCTTTAAAGAGACTTCGGGGATGCCGGCCGCCAGGTCCGGGGACGGGAGAGAGGCAGGCAAAGGCGCGGGGTTGAGGGGGGAAGTGCTTGTCGGTGCCCGGTTGATGACTTCGGTGATGATCTGAGGCACGCTGAGAGGGTGAACGTTGTGGAGAAGCTTGAAGGCTGGTAGGAGGAGAAGAGTTGTGGGCTCAGAGTAGTCGTCTGTGTCGTGAGGAGTGGGCATGTTGGATGCAGAGAGTTTTAGTTTCTGTGGTTGTTAGCATACTCATCGCTCGATATGAGTACTGTGCTCTCACTCATATACTCATTACGAGATAGAACTCACCCCGTTGGAAGGCTCAGCAGCCTTAGAAAAGGCCTCCATCACACTCCCCTTCTCATCCGCCACATCCCTCACCCAATCCGTCTTCCCAGTTCCCACAAGAAGATGTGTGCTCCAAGCCTCAACAAGCCCATACAACACATCCTCCTCCTCAATCTTGAACCCCCTAGGATACCGCACCGAGCAGTTCTCACAGTCGTGGAGGCACTCCTCGCCGTCTACTTTTGGATCCGTCTTGGCAAAAAGCTCCGAAGCCGAGGGCTTGCCGTCCTCCTTGGCTCCGCCGCCCAGGACGGAGCTCATGAGGTTCTTTAGTGAGAGGGCCATTCTTTGCTTTGCGGGCTTATGCTGCGGGAGCCAAGACGGTGTAGCTGCTGTTTGGGAGGTTGAGGGAGGGAGGTTGTGATGTGTGGATGAGAAAGTCATGTTGTAAGAGATCCTCTTTCGGTAGATTTTAGGGCCGTTGCCAGATGCCGTCAGTAGGAAGACCAACTTTAGGTTAGGTTAGGTCCGGTTCGGTTCAGTCTGATTGGTACTGATCCACTTGAGATAGCTGTAATTAATTGGAGAATGTACTGATTGATAATCCTGTAATCAATCAGATCAGATATCATGCATGTACCTCCACTTGATTATCATGAAGCAAGCACCAGGAAGGGGAGAAATTCAAAAATTCGACCAAATCTTGTTTACCACTAGGAATAATGTCAGACATTGCGTTACTCTCGCCCCTTCAAATACTTTCTCTCTCTTCAACAACTCGCTGAATTACCTCGCTCTTTTGCCTCCCCCGCCTACCTATCTCCGATCACCGAGCCTGATTCTATCAACATGTCATTGGCTCCCACAACCTAGGTACCTACTTATCAGATCCTGTCATTTCTCAAATGTCAGGGTTTTGTCAACCCCTGGTCTTCCAAACCACAGCGGCACAGCCCCTCTTGCAACTAGTCAGAAGCCCCAGGTTTCTCGTATCCTTTACATAAAAGCCATTAAGGTTCTCATTAAACTCAAGATTGACACGTAACGATCCTTAAGATTCAAAAAAGAGCTTGTACTTGAAGAGTTTGTACTTGAAGCAATTCCGCTCATCATACTGTAAGCCGGTTCGAATAATACAAGATAACTAACTAACTATAGCTCCTTGTCACTTTTCCACACTCACTCACCCTCACTCCCGTCAGTCATGCACTTCTCAACACTTACGCGTTCTTCTTCCTAGCTTCGTCATAACCCTCCTCTTCACTATCCTCATCTTCGTAATCACCCTCCGTCCTCTCTTGATCCGTCTTGTGTCGCCTGTTCTTCATCGCCTCCCGAATCTTGCGACTGGCCTCGTCAAATCCACCCGTCGAGTCCAGTGTGGTGAACCCGCTGAGAGGGAATCCACCAGATCCGAATCCGCCCCCACTGCTGCTTGACCTGGACCTGCTGCGGGCTCGAGATGGCGGTCGTGTGGAGAAGATGCCCACATGGCCAATGTTGCTGAAAGAATCGTTACGCGGGAGGGCTCGGCTCGACTGTGTCGTGCTTCGTCGCGACAGAGCTGGTGGTGTCTCGGGTTCATAGCCAGTACTTGACTGGTCGCTATCGCGCCGTCGGTACGGTTTAGGAGTTGCCGAAGAGCCACCCTCAACCTTATAGAGATCAGGCACAAGTCGTGCCTTTTCAAAGTCGTCAAACATCTCTGGTCCGAGCGTGTTGATCACGTCGGTCACCTGAGCGCTGAGCTCGGCTCGCCTCGTTCGCAGTTTATGAATGTTGTAGTTCGAAGATGGCGTCAAGCAGAGAAGCAATGGTCGTAGAGACTTGAAGATGTCTATACCAACCTCACCAAAGCGCAGAGACGCGAACGTGATACCAACCATGAATGGCCACAACGCGAAATAGACCACCAGCAGCGGCACGCCCTCGGGAACATAACCCCACAGACGATCTTGCCACACCTTGAATGTTATGATTGCTGAGTAAATATGGTAAAGAGTAGGCGCAAAACCAATTGCAACAAGGATCTTCCATGTTGCCATGACGTCGCGGCCACGGATCTTGACTGTCGAGCCCGCCAGAGCTGTCTTGGCCTTTTGCCGACTGATAATCTTGGTCGCTACAAAGACAGGCGAAAAGAGCAGCAAACCTGGCAGCGTGCAGATGAAGAGGAAAAGAAGTTTGATTGACCGGTAGATGAAGAGGAAAATGACCTTGATCAGGTTCATCTTGGCGTACTGGACTTGATGGTCTTTCAGGTTGAGGTATCGTATTTGCGAGTTATACTCCTTGACTGCGGCAGACAAGGATGTGATGCGCTCATCGTTCTTGTATCGCTCATAACCCATGCATAACCTGCGGTTCAGCTCGATCACCACCGGCAGTGGAAGCTTCTTGCCCGTCGGGTTATAGAGTCGGCGTGCGGCCTGGATCACCATGAGGGTGTCGTAGTCGGGCGCGGAGACGGTGACAGAGTTCAGAGCCTGATAGACGGTGTCGAGGACCTGGCCAATGGCTTCACGACGTTGGTTGTTACAGTAGAGCTCGACGAGATGGCGAGGAATCTCAAAAGGAGCACCAAACTCAACAACGGCGCGTGAGCGGAACTTATGGGCATGAAAGTAGTTCATGCCCACGGGAACAATCTTGAGCCCACAATCAGGATCCTGGGCCAGAGTTCCCAGAGCCATGATTGCGACACCAGCTTTAAGAGGTAGAAGCTCGGTGCGATCATGGCTACCACCCTCAGGAAAGATACCGACACAGCCACCGTTGCACAGGCGGGAAAAGACAGCTTCGTAGACTTTGGTCTGATCAATATGAGGCGCCAACTTGAATTTGGTGCCCTTGTAGCCAGGAGCAGGTCCCTTCACATCCTTGTTTGTAATGTTTCCATCTTTATCAATATCGTCACGGCCAGTGAGCTGTTGCAGAGCGATCTTGCCCTTAAAAGGTCGCTTGACACGGATCTCTTCAGGACCGAGAATCTGGGATATATCGACACTGGCGCCACTAGTGTTCTTGGTTGAAGGAAGGAAAAGCATGCCCTGAATCTCACCCTCGCCCTCTCCAAACTTTGTGCCAACACCGCGCACTAGAGTTGGGTCGTTGATAGGATCAGGGAGGTAGATGGTGCCAGTTGCTGGTTTGGCAGCATCTTGGGCGCGACCGACGGGAACCGAACCGACCTGCCGTGAGCCCCATCCGATGAAGCCGTGAACCGATTTTTGGGCGATGAGGAGAGACGCTCGTCGTTTGGCCTCATTGCGGAGGGTGCGCTGGAGGATGATGGCATCGACGAACTATGACTAGCGTTAGAAAATGATGTTACAAACGTAATATCTTCCTAATGCTATCTCAACTCTTTTCCCACGAGCTTTCCAGCAGCTCAGAGAGATTCTTCACCACTTACCTGATTGGCATGCGGCGCAGCGACGAACAGCACGGGACCAGTCTGAGGAACGCGCCAAGCACCTCTAGGCACAACTTCACGAAAGAACATATCGACAATGTTGCCGACAGTGTATAAGAACATGTCGTACTTCCAGTTCACCATGGGATAGAGCTCCTTCTGCGGGGTCGGGTTGGTCGCAGACTGCGGCGCTGCCGCGTCCTCGGTCCCAGCATGTCCAGACATGACGGGCGAGCGAGGAAAGAGACCAGCGCTCTTGAAGCAGATGCGATAGAGGGTGTTTTGTAGTCGAACTGTGGATATTGATGTTATAAAAATCTTAGCAGAGCTAGACAAGCGAGGTGTATTCGATGTGAGGGGCGGCGGGCCTCTGTATGGAGCGAACGAACGAACGGACGAAGGATAGATGGTTGGCTGGCGGGAGCAAGGAGGGAGATAAATATATACAAAGTCTCGGGGGTAAATTCGGCTTAGACCCTCTGCATTCCTGGTGAGGTACAGATTGGGACAGGTACAGGATATGGAGGATGGAGATGAAGATGGAGATGGAGAAATAGCTGGGGCTGGGGTTGGGGACCTACAGATGTACCCTGAGGAGGGGAAGCCTGTAGATGGTGAGAAGGGTGAGGTGCCTACCCAGTAAGGAAAGGGCTGATTTAACTAAGAGCTAAGAAGCTTGTTGCTATGATCTTCATGAGGTTGAGTAAAAAGTCACGGCAGTCATGTATAATAATAAAAATTGTTAATCTCTTTTATTGAATTCTTCCATTGTTACTTTTGCCATCTGAGCTTCCTTTTCTGTATCAGTCATCCACTCTGCGCCTATCTGCCCAGACCGAGGATGTGTACTTCCAAGCCTATGACTTTTGTCTAATGAGGCGCAAAACCGTACCAACCCGTACTCGCACTCGGCGCTTTTCCCCTGCAAACTGTCTTCTATCACTCCACTTACATCGGAGATCCGGTAGGGTGCGGTATGGTGCAGTTTTCAGGAAAAGAATCAGTGAGGTTTCTCTCCACAACATGTATCAGCAGGATCAGAGACATTGACGAACCAGACCATGCCGAGTCCAAGCCACATAATAACGGTGCAGCATAGGTAAGTAGAAAAATACCTGGGTAGGTATCCAACAACAAGAATCAAGACAATGATTCATGAACAAAAGCAATATTTAATCAACCATGTATCGTCGCATGCTCGTTCCCCTTTTGCCTAAGATAGAGAGACACACCTCATCACAAGCCCAGATTCATCAATCAATCACAAGTTAATTCACACCACTATCATCACCACCTCAGCCACTGATAGTCTATCCACCCCCGGAACCAACCGCGCCATCATGCTATAGTGCCTCTTGATATGGATCCCTTTACCGAATTCCCTTTGCGAATTTCCGAGAAACAACGACAAGGAAGGGATATCTGTACCCGCATTCACATGTCAATTGCAGAATCTCTAGGGGATCCAGTCTCCATTATTGTGGTTGTCAGAGCCCAGGTTACGGAGAAGCAGATACGCTGAAAATAAACAACAACATTTGCTGAGTATAAAACTCGTCGACATCAGCCAAGCCCCAACAAAAGTGCCAGCTCAAGCTGTGTTGGATGCGGTTGAGACTCCGATGCGCCATCAAACCCAAGTCTTTACCTAGGTACCTAGGTTGGTAAGGAGGGTGTGTATGTACTCCGCAGCGCTCCCCTTCGTTCCTCGTCCGTCACCCGTAAGGCCGTCTGTGTATACCGAGGCCGAAAGGATCTCCAGATTTGCCCAGAGAGCGGGATAGAGATGCTGGGTTGGGTTTGCAGATGAAACCGTCGTACGGGTACGTTACACAGCTTGGCAAAACCCTTGCTTCTGCATGCAATTGTGATGCGTTATGTTGTAATTAGTTGTAATATCTCTGATTTTTCGGTCATAACTTGCATTTTCGCCTCAGCGGCACGCAATACACTATCATGATGAAGCTCCGTTGGTTGCGCTGTTGGTGAACACACAAATTTCCGAGTGCCTTGATAGTCTCAGGTCAATAAAAGCAACGCTACATAAAAAAGCTGCATCTGTCTGATCTAATTATCCTGTCCTCCCAAGATAATGATATCTTCAATTTTCATGCATGACCCTAACGCTTCCCTCGTCGTCGGCTCTTTTTATCTGGTACACTTGCACTGCCGCTTTCAAGTTCACCCTCCTCAATCTGGCCCTCGTTTTCCATCTCTTTCAATTTCTCCTGCCCCGATATGAACATGCTCAGGTCTCGATTCATCTCTTGAAGCTCGGCGTTCTCCCCTTTGAGATTCTCGAGCTCCTTGGTTATTGCTTCGTGATCGCTGTTGAGATGCTCGATCCGCTTCATCAGTCCCTCATTCAAACGCTTTTCCTCTTGGAGAGATTTTCCGAGGTTGCGCGCCAGTGTTTCGCTCTTGTTCGCCTTGCTGCGCTCTCGGGCAAGTTGCTTCTCCAGCTCTGGTATTGTTTCTTGGCTGAGGGTCGTATACTTTTCGTCTAGCAGTGCAAGCTTTTCCATGGCTTTCGACGTTTGAGCGGCTGCATCTTCCGCAGCCGCCGATGCTTTCGACGCTTTGTCGACTGTCTTGCTAATCAGTTCTTCGTAGTATGCTCGCTGGGATTCAAGTTGACTCGTGACCAGGTGTGTGTACTCCAGACCGATGCTGTCTAGCTTCGCCCGAGGGACAACATCCTCCTCTTCCAAGTGACCGACCGATCTGTTTCTCGATGGGAGTTCCACCACCTTGCCATCGCCCTTATCTCGTATAAGTCGGTGCACCCACATATCCCCAGCGTAATCCCAGACATGCTGCGTTTCCAGCTCGAGAGCGAAGCAGTGTGCTGTCTCTTTCCAGTGATCCTTTGCATGGCCACCTTTGTACCGGCCGCATCCAACATAGCCGCAGATCAGACAAATCCATAAATCATCCGTGCAATCGCAGATGGTACAGAAATTGGAAGCTCCAGAGCCAAATGGCTGTGTATGGGGGTTCGAAGGATCCGAGTCCGTGTTGGGTGAGGTATTCGTGAACCGACACACCGGGCACCCAGCCCCTTTCCAATTCTGGAGGCATGTGCAATGAAAGACATGAGAGCATGGAATTGTCATCAGTCCATTCGTCTCATCCATGCGCTCCAAGCATACAGGACAAGTTGGCAGCTCCACCAGATTTGGTGTTGGGGGAGGAAACGGCCTGAGACTGCTCGACATGCCTGCTGATGAGGATAGAGTTGAAAGAGCTGCGCTGGACTTTCTTCTTGTCGGCGTTTCGAACGTGATGCTCTTGACGAATACTACATGGCATATTTGAGGCTGCATCATGTTAGCACTATACGTTTTGTTTCCGGAATAATCACTTACTTCCACGGTATTGAAAACCTTGCCATCAAACTCTCGCCGCCATTGCTTAGCTCGAAAGTTGTCCCGAAATTTGAGCAAGACGAGATATCTGTTCATCCTCGATGTCATAACCATGCGACAGTGACTGATATCTCCCCTCCACTTTTCTCCCACGAATCCCATTAGGTCGCCGGGAGACATGTAGGCAGGGACTGCTGGGATGCAAAGGGTTGTACAGTCGTCATCCTTCGAATTACATGTTTCGTTTTCCTGGAGATTTGCCTCGACGAGTCCGGACGTTTCATCTCCCTCTCGGTAGAAGTGCACAACACCCCATCCGAGCTCAGTATTCTTTGTCTCGAGAGGGAGGAATTCGGCTTTCGTCGCTGTACCAGCGCCTCCGAATGTTGGCCCAAGTGAGGGAGCCGCAGAAGCGCCAGTCCGAGTCGGCTCACCTGCCATCGCGTGGCCGGTTCGTAGGTCGACGGTTTCGAGGCTTACACGACCAAACCGCCAGTCTCTAACGGCGTTTTGTGGATGTATTGCGGCGCTAGAGTTCGGAGGTGGGAAGCTGTTTGACCGCTCGAGCCACTGTCGTTCTGATACAATCTCAATCTTGCGTCCAGATTCTTTGACTGGTGCTCTCGCAGCCGCGCCACAGTCTATTATACCGAGACTCGAGGAAGAAGAGTTTTGTCCCGTAAGAATGTATGGAGATGAATGGCTAACAGGACCGTATCGAGGAGAGTCCGTGGAGCGGGATACTTTGTACGTGGTTTGTCGGTCTGGTCGTGGGTGGGATGGAAAGTCCTCGAAGACGTTTGCTTCGGGGGGCGGCAGCCAGATGTCCTCGTGATCCGTCGATTCGAACCTTGCGGCAACCGGATCAGGAGTCGGATACAGCTCGAATTTCAGATGATAGAAGTACGACGGCATAGCCTGATATGTGAGCCCTCGATTGGATCGTTCGCTCGAGAAAGTTGCGCAGTCCTGATCGCACACTCAGGCCAGTGGTAGTAGAAACAAGGTGGGATTTTGATTACTAAGGAGGCAAAAAGACGTGTTGTTGAAGCAAGCGATATTTGCAAACCATCATATACAAACGTGTGAGGACAAGAAGAGAACCAGGTGGTGGATACACGAATATTTAAAGAGGAAGGGACTAAACAAACTTGCAACTTCCAACTCATGAGCTTTCTTTCGGCCCCACCCATCATGAGCTGGGTTGTGGAGAGTCAGGCAGCTGAGGGGCAGCCCCACTCGGCGTAAATAGAGTACTTACATGTCAACTTTCAAGCAAGACAAGAAGCGTCATGTTGAACAAGGTCAGTCACTGTCAAGAGGCACAGTCATGTAGACTTCAATCAAGTCTATTAACACATTGCAAAGTGGTTGCATGTGCAAAAGCTACATAAAGCTGAATATGATGATCATATCAGGCATAGAAGTTGCCCGATCTCAAATTCCATGCAATAGTCCCAAACGCCGTCGTTAATCCATCACCACTTGTAAGAACCGCTTACTGGCCGCCACGAAGTCGGAGAACAAGGTGAAGAGTAGACTCCTTCTGGATGTTGTAGTCGCTCAAGGTACGACCGTCTTCCAGCTGCTTACCAGCAAAGATGAGACGCTGCTGGTCGGGGGGGATACCCTCCTTATCCTGAATCTTGCTCTTCACGTTGTCGATCGTGTCGCTGGACTCGACCTCAAGAGTGATGGTCTTTCCAGTGAGTGTCTTGACAAAAATCTGCATACCACCACGGAGACGAAGGACCAAGTGCAGAGTAGATTCCTTTTGGATGTTGTAGTCAGAGAGTGTTCGACCGTCCTCGAGTTGCTTGCCAGCGAAGATAAGTCGCTGTTGATCAGGAGGAATACCTTCCTTGTCCTGAATCTTGCTCTTCACATTATCAATGGTGTCGGATGACTCGACTTCCAGAGTAATGGTCTTTCCGGTGAGAGTCTTGACGAAGATTTGCATACCACCACGGAGACGGAGGACGAGATGGAGGGTGGACTCCTTCTGGATGTTGTAGTCGGCGAGGGTTCGGCCATCCTCAAGCTGCTTGCCAGCGAAGATCAGTCGCTGTTGATCAGGAGGAATGCCTTCCTTGTCCTGAATTTTGGACTTGACATTGTCGATGGTATCGGAAGACTCGACCTCAAGAGTGATGGTCTTGCCGGTGAGAGTCTTGACGACTGTGGGGAGTTGTTAGTGATAAATCATGTGGCGAAATCATCGATGCAACTTACAAATCTGCATACCACCACGGAGGCGGAGGACAAGATGAAGGGTGGACTCCTTCTGGATGTTGTAATCAGAGAGGGTGCGGCCATCCTCAAGCTGCTTGCCGGCGAAAATCAAACGTTGTTGGTCAGGAGGAATGCCTTCCTTGTCCTGGATCTTCGACTTGACGTTGTCGATAGTGTCAGAAGACTCAACCTCGAGGGTGATAGTCTTGCCAGTCAAGGTCTTGACGAAGATCTGCATGATGGCGGTGATCGGATTTCTTTGATTAGATGGTATTCGGATGAGGGAAGATAGTTGTTATCGCTGATCTTGTGCCAGTGAAGTGTGGTGTGGAGAGATGTTAGGAAGAAAAGAGGATGAAGTTTGGAAGAGGTGAGAGAGGTTTAAGTAGGTAGGTAATGAGGGGAAGGCGCTGTTTGTTTGATGATCAAGCGGGCAGGTGCAAGGTGCGAGGGGGCGCAGTGACTGGATTACGCCTACCAGTGACGAACGGGCACTGACAAGGCAGGCGTGCCAGACAAGGAGAAAGCGCAGCTTCCGGGGCCGGATGATTCATGATAGCCAATGACGGAAGCGCCTAGGGAAGGCTCCAGAATCTGGCCAGGCTACAGAGCGCCATATCAAGTCCTAGATACTTTACATTCAGGTAAGTCGCCACGGTGAAAGAAGTATCCACGACCTATCACTGAATCAAACTTAAGTGGGTCCGAAAGTCGGAGGCATTGAAATTCGGGCTGACTGATGTCAAGAGCGCTCTCTTTTGTTCCATCGTTCATGCCTTGGTGTTTTCGAGCATGATCTGGAAGGGTTTAGAAACGTGAGAACAAAACGCCATATCCCAACGTGGCTCACCACTATCAAAAGCGCAGTCTAAGCTCCAACCAGCAGCTATCTCGCTCTACAGCACTGTGCCCGTCATGGACCGTCGCATTCACTTCTCCGTCACCGTCTTATTCACCAACCTGCCGTGATTCACCCATCAGCAGATAAGTACCCACGGCCCTAGCGTGAATGCACCGGAGCGGAGTGGCGGGGCCTGGGCAGCGGCATGTCGCCACTTAACCCTGGGGAAAGGTCCAAAAAGCAATGCTTGTTTGGATGTCAACAACGAACACTATTCCGCAATAGACAAATAATTCCAATATTGACTAAGTTACTCTTTGAATTTGACAGAAAATCCTAGGTGATTATCACCTCAAAGCCCCAGCAACCAAGCCCTTGGCTGAGGAACCGACGGCAACGCTTTTGATCAACACCCTGAGATAAACTCAAAGTGGATATGGCGCTAGAACCACTAACAACGACGAGAGACTTCACGCATGCACCTTATACCTGGAAGGACACCTCTCTGGAATCAACTGTCAACCCAGTTGCAGCCTGCTAGGCCGACATTGTCACGGCAAGCATCCCGACAACAGACTAAGTCTCGGTTCAAAATCAGGACCAAGAGATACGGAGGTCACCGACTTCTGCTGCCCGCTGAATCCGGCCTTGTCGGTGTTTGCGACGTCATTAGCCAACCATTCTGGCCCGTGAGAACCCTGTCTTGACGACCACCCTGTTCGCATCAACCTGTTGAGCTAGATGCAACACAACGAGGCTGGTTTGCTTCGAACTTTGGTAACCGGAAACACCTTGGACATGATGGCATCTAATTTCCCAGCCATGATTATGTTGAAATCATCTTCCACCCAATCTGCTCACCTGTATATTATAAGTCGCTATCGAGGCTGGCAGTGACTACCTATCTAAAACGACGATTGCACTGCTTTGGCGTCTTATCACGACCCCGCCTTTTGTAGCGTTGGCAACCTCGTGAACCATCCTACGCGCTAAATAACTCGGCAATGTGTCAGATTGTCTGTCTGCTGGCCCATCGGCCCGTAACTATCAAGCTCCCACAGTCAGTCATGGTGTTTCAGCCGATGCCATTGCTGACTGTATGCTTACCCTATCTCTTTAGACGGGAGAGATTCATCACGTCGTTGAAACTGAATCTTGATTGGGAAGTCTATAGATTAGTGAGACATTGTCTCATATGCTTTTGAGCTTCATGACTCAAGCGAAACACCACAGGAATGAAGTGGCGTCTATTCCCTGCTGTTATTTGATCATGGAAGAGTGGACAGGGCCACATATCACTCGCACTCAGATTCAAACTTGAAAGGTTTAAAAATCAATTCGATATACTTGTGGCAGTGCTGTAGCACTTGCCAAGCATATAGCCTTTTTTTGAAACTATCCCAATATCCCTTGACAAATTGCTAAAATGAAAACACGATTCGCTCTGCTCTGCTCTTCTCTGTCGACTCTGCCTTCTGCCTATCGCGAGTCCTGCCCACTTGAGCTCGCCAACGCCCTCAAAAGATAAATCACACACACCTCCCATATAGGCTCATCAGCCATTGCCATGCGAAATCAATCATTCCTCAAATGCCACATCGTCAAACATGATCCCATGATAACACCACAAAATGGGTGAGGTTCGATATCGTCTGTACGGTACGCTCTTCTTCTCTGCCTCCAAAAAGAAATTGATAAAAAGAACTAAAACGCTCTGTCTTCTTCAGTCATACAATCATAGAAGAAAGTCATAAGAAGGTCATAACACATTTTCCCGTGTCAGGTAGCTTCGTGTGTGTTGTCGGGGCGGTGACCAGCCGTGATAGAATGTTAAAGTCATGTTCGTATGCTCAAAAGGACAAATCTGGGGTCGCTGTTGACCAAGATTGAAAAGGCCTTGTCAACGCTTTCGCTGTGATAAAACAAATGCAACAAAAGAAAAGTATGGCTCCTAGAGGGCCATATCATATGTTTTGACAGTGTCGTAGCATCGTGACTTGAGTAGTATCTTAGTTGGCCCGGATAACAAGCTTGGAGAGAAACTTGTTGGACAGGGAGTCGAAGTCGTAGCGATCAAACTTGGACTCCTTACGGGTACGAAGATAGGCCTCTGTGACGGGTGTTAGTGGTGTGACATAACGGTGGCATTGCAAGAGATACATACCGTGCTTGATGACATGCTGTCGCACTTCAGTCATAGCCTCGCAGACCGAGGTGTTGTTGTGAAGGAGGTGACCATGCTTGCGTGTGTCCCAGTCGGTGAAGGCAGGGAGCTTCTGAGAGATGGCGTGGAAGAGACCCACAATGACACCAACAGGTGTTGTCTCCATGTCTGTGCAGAACTTGTTGACGGCGACAGGGTCAGGGACTCGGTAGTGGCAGTCGAACTGCATCTCCTCCCAGACGGCCAGGAGGATAGAGGCAATCATGAAGATGGTAGGCCAGTTCTTCATCTTCTCACCACTGTAGACACCCGAGTACAGAGCAGAGAGCTCCTCGAGGATATCCTTCTGCAACTCACGCCACATATCGGCAAGGGCACACTTGATCTGGAAGTTGATCATGACAGGGGCGACAGTACGACCGTAGTACTTGGAGTCCTCGTCGTCGATCTGACCATCAAGATCAACCTCGGATCCCTGGTTCTCAACCATGGTGATGTGCATGGTAAGGTTGTAGGCAAGGACAAGCTTAAGCGACTTTCGGATGACAGGCATCTTCTCCTTGACGTAAAAGCGGTGAGCAGTCTTGAGGATTTCGGTAATGAAAGGGGTACCCTCGAAGTGGTCGTCAATGAAGTCCTCGAAAGGTCCGTCAATGTGCTTGTCAAGGTACTCAGAGAGAGCATCAAGACGAATACCCTCAGCACCGACATCAAGCTTCTCAGTGCGGGTCTCGAAGTCAATGGGCTCCTGGTCAGTCAATGTGGACTCAACCCAGTCAACCGAGAAGCAGCTGTCATCGGCGACGAAAACCTCGCGGACCATAACGGGGAGAGCAAAGCCGTAGCCGTGGGTGATCCACATTAGGGTCTCCTTCTGGGCGAAACCCTTGACGTTGTAGACTGAGACACCGCGATCCATGTGTCGCTCGTAGTCAGCCTTCCAGTCCTTCATGAAGTAACCAATATCCTTGATGTCGATACGAGTGCAAGGAACCTGCCAGAGACGAGCGTGAGAGGGCTGGCAACCAGCACAAGGCTCTCCCTTGTCACAAGTCTTCTTGAGGAACTTGCATCGGAGACAAGCTCGCAATTTCCTGATTTCACTAGCCTGCTTTCTCTGCTCGGGCAGGAGAGGTCCCTTTCTGCGGCCAACCTTCTTCTCAACAGTGCCATCCTTCTTGCCATTGGAAATACGTCGAACAACATTCTTAGTGGTGCTCTTAGCAATTGGGCTCTTGCGAGGGCCAGAGTTTCGGCGGTTAGTGCTGCTGGAGGAGGGTGAAACAGATCCGGCACCGCTGCCGGGGCTGTGGCGGCTCGAAGAGGGCTCGGACTTGATGGGAACAGTAGCAACAGCGGTAGTGGCAACGGGCTCATGGCTGTGGGTATGAGTGTGAGCGTGGTTGTGGTTGTGGCCATCATTAGCGAAGCAGTTGCGGTGGTTGCCAGCATCGACATAGCCATCAGACTCGGGAGAGAAAGGAGAGTAGGGGAAAGGTGCGATCTCCTCGAAGCTTCCGAACTCCATGGAATTGGCGCCGTCGGATGAGTCGGAGTTGGTTCTCAAGTGAAGGGTCTGGGAAGGGTTGAAGATGGCAGCACCCTGAGCGTGAGCCTGCTGGAACTGATCGAAGTTGGGCTGGTTCCAATCCACCATGGCCCAGCCTTCGCCAGACGATGAAGGAAGGGACAGGACCTCGAGATATGTTCCAGTGGGCGAGTTACTTCCAACGCTGTCGAGCCGAGGCAATCCATCCATCTGCAGAGTACTCTGGAACTCCTGCCAATTCTCCATTCCGGTGTTGGGCCAAACGGTTTGTGTGTGGTCGTCCATAGTGGGCATGGCGTTGAATGTCGATTCGAGAAGATTGGCCTGAAGAGCAGCCTGTGTAGTCGCAGGAAGGTAATCAAGAGGGTTTGTCGGCTGGAAGGTTGTAGGAAAGGTGTTGAAGCTCATGAGCGCAGCATCTTGAATGAACTGTGTCATGTCAGCAGCAGCAAGGTGCTGCTGCTGCTGTTGCTGTTGCTGTTGCTGCTGTTGTTGAAGGGCCCAATCCGTCAGGGGGTTCACACTCTGCTGGAAAGGCGAATGTTGCAGCGGCGAGTGCTGGCTATGAGGACTGGCGGATTGCGATGGAGGAGAGGATTGGTGCTCCTCCGGGCTCATCGAAGCATAGCCGTGAGAATGGTTTGAAGACATATCGAGGGGAACAGCCCAGTGCCGGGCGTCCTGGGGCATGATGTTTGAAGCAGCCGAAGGACTCGAGTGGGTTGTGGCTGTCGAGTACGTTTGGTAAGCAGCGCGATTTCGATTATCGAAGGTCGTCAAGTCGAGATAGGCATCACCCCCGCCGTTGTTGAAGTCGTAAGTCATTCTGGGCAAAAAACAGAAAGGAAGCGGAGTAGGAAAAGACGGATGATCGATAATATTGTAGGAACTCAGCGGACGACACCGCTCTTTCGTGAAGTCCCTTGTTGAGGTGAAGGGAGGAGGTCTGAGGTTTTGGAGCAGCTGGAGAAGGAGAAGGGACTGCTGGAGAAGGCTCAACGGCGGGTAGATCATGGGTTAGTCTCTCTGCTGTGGGCGGTTTGTCGATGGGGGAAGAAGCGGTGAAGCCGTCGGGACATGCAGCCAATGGCCAAGCCACCTGAGATGGAGGCGCCCACACGCTAAAGTGGCCGCTACATAAGCCTATCCGCTGGCGCTGGAGAGCACACGACCCGCTATGGATCCCGACTAGTGAGCAGTCGAGCACCTCACACCCCGGAGCCCTTGATGTTGCAACCCTCCTGCGCCTCTTCTGGGGGTAGGACATTGACCAATTAGTGGAAGGATGATGGATGGCATGACAGAGCTTAGTCCATCTGTTAAGAATGACTTGTTGACGCCATGTAATCACAAACAGATCTACACCCGAGTCTGGCCAACCACCTCAGGAGCCGCGGCCGCCGCCATCACCCGGAAGGTCATGAACAGTCCAGGGTCTCGGGTGTCAGAAAAGTCAGTGATAGATGAAGCTGAGATTCTCTTACGGATAGCAAGCAGACTCTTATCTAGAGTGATAATACTGTCAACGGATTGCTTACAGGTATGTCGTAGATCTGACCTTTGCCACGGTCTAATTTCTCCTACTATCAAACTCTCTGATCATGATCTATCTCCAAGCCGCGCAACGCTGGATTGTGTCTCCTCACACTCGACCCAATCGAGTCCCGATAGACTTCCCATGAATCAAGAACTCGGCGTGTCGCCATTCTCGAGGCCCTAGTCAGGACCCAAAAGGGCCCATAATCCAGCCATCTCCGTCCATCCACCAAAATAGTATTCCGTAGTCTAGAGGCTATCCTATGCTATTTTGTACTTGGCTGTCCGCTTGTCAGAGAATCACGATATGCAGCGGCAGCAGCGGGGCTTGTTTTGCCAGCAGATCCATTGTGGCCATAAATCGTGCATGAAATCCAGGTACCCAGTTGAAAGTGTTCCTGAGTGAGTGGGCGACAGCTATGGTTCTAGTTGATAGAAGTGAGGCTTCATTCTGATATCGGTCTTTTCTGAAATCTCCATGCTTGCTATTACATACCCCCAAGATGAGGCTGTTTGGTCAGTGTCGTGATAAGATTCAGATCTTTGACTTGCGCCATCTTATTTCTCTAGTTCCAACCTTGTGCGAATTGAGGCCCCCCCGTCGGCCTGGCTCCATCAAAGTGTCGAAAAGAGCACAGGCCGGATGATACAGTGCATATAATACTGCCGAAGTTCTTTTTTTGGCCAAGATCAGTAGTAGTACAGTGTGTTCTCGGACTGTCTATGCATCGATAATCTGTCATCCATTGACATCCCATCCATTGACATCCCACCCACCAGCTCACCTTGCAGCAAAACATCGTTACAGCACAGCACCGTTGGTGGTTGCATTACTACGCTGCGAGCAAATGGGACTTATCGTGGCAACGGCAAATAAGTACAGTACTGCACCAGTCAGTGACAGTCCTCTGTCGCGAAATATCCATCTAACCAATCCATTTTGCCTCTTGACCTGTATCCTCTGCATATTATTGCCTTTTCTGTCCATCTGCACGTCGTGCATCTTGATACTGCTCCATCCATCCATCTGCCTCTCTGTATGTGGTGCAGTCGCAGTTCTCTTACATACAGTACAACCTAGACAACACAGCACAGCTCGCCCACTCCGAGATCAAGAATTAAGACATCACCAAGACCAAGCTCCGGCCTATCACGCCGGTCATTCTTGCTCAAACCGTAGGAGAGTGCAGCGGCAAGCCACATGCTGATGGTAGCACGACCATAGTGGCATGGTCCTCTCCAAATGTCTCGAGGCTTGGAATGCTGCACCATAATGCTGCACGTGCGATGGTTTGACCTGCTTTGTACCCTGGTACCTATGAGTTGTACGGTCCGAGCCATGTCACGCATTGCATTGTCTTAGCCTCTTAGAAGCCTCAGGGTCGCCACTCTGTCGATTCGGGGTTTTAGCCTGCGCCAAAGGCAGGCACAGCAAATAAGTTCGATCAAGAGATATGGAACATGGAATATCGGCTGTTTGTTTCGCTGCTTGGGCGGTAAGTTAAACCTCCAATATGGATCATCTCCAGCCGCTATCCCACCAACCATCAAGCTCAGAAAGGGGACTATCAGCGGCCAATGCTTCAAAATCCTTGCCATGGCCATGGCCTCACTTACAAGAGGCCAGCTCCAGCTTCGCCGAAGCAAAGAATCAGACTCAAGTCTCCACCTCGGGGTCTTGCAAGGGCCAGCTCAGTTAGTTAAGCCGTCGATCCCCTCAAACACCCCATCCGCTTGGCTGCTGGCGAGACTTGTGCTCGTGATTGCCAGCGAACACGTCAAGGATTAGTGCAAAAATATCCCACAGAAGACATCACAGCCAATCGATGACCTCTATTCAGCAGAATCTGGTCTCCAAATCCTGCTCGGAAGATGCACGATACGTCCCGCGTACAGGAGTTGATGCAGTAAATCGTTCGTCAACTTTTTAGTTCTCTACAAGCTCGTGGGCCGTCGTTTACTTGCGGATGGTTAATGCGATTGATCACGATCAAGGGCATCCACGATCATCCATTGTCTTCCAGTGGTGTTGTTTCAGCATGCAATGGCTGTTTGGATTTGACAATTCATTTCAATTGATAAGATTGTGTGTCAATGGGATTCCGTACTTGTGTTAGTTGAGAAAGAAAATACTCCGTAGTAGGTAGTCTATGGCATGCGCCAACAACTATCGAAAACCTACTCCGTAACGAGGGATATATTGCCATTGACTAGTTTACCCAGGCTTCCATTGGCGAAGGCATAACATCCGCCGTAAGCTGAGAATCGACAATCGACAATCGTTAATCGTCGATCCAGAGATCAATTGCATTGGAAGACAGCAAGATCCAATCCTTGGTTCTTATCTAGCGTCTTGACTAGCAAGTGAGTATGTATGTATGTATGTGCAGATGTAAATCATCAGAGCTGGTCAGAAATCCACCTCAGGCTATCAATTATGTATCTTGTTCCGGCATACGGATAGAGTACGTCGACGATAGAAGAGACAAGGAACTGCCGACGATACAAGCGCGTATCAGGCCAAAGCACGGCCTGCTGTTGTGTCATCCAAGCCACGCAAGGTCGCTGGCCAGCCACTCCGGAGTAATAAAGCAGCGTCCACCTGGTGTCTGTGTGTAATGTTTCTCAAGCGTCGCAGTAGCACGAGGCTTGAAGACATGGCGCACAGCACAGTCTTGTCTGCAAACCTACTATTAGGCCACACGTTCATGCTGCAAGCGGGCAGTGATGTCAGAAGCTCCCTAGAGAGCGTGGGATGAGAGTGAGACAATATCTAACAACGCGAGACACAGTGAGCATTCGAGTCTCAGGAACTTACCTAACCTGAGGCCTGCTACGGTAGTTCCAATCCCTTCAGCTGACATGTTCCATATTAATCTCTGACTTCCCCCTGATATCTCACCTGGTACAGTAGTTGGTTGATTCTTGACTTCTTGACCGCATCTGATGCTACAACCAGGGTTCTCCCGCAATATCCTGGCAGCCCTGGCTATTCTCCGTGTGCACGTCTCGCTCGGCGGTAGCGCCCCCTATCGTTTTCCGCTCTAGTCCCAGATGGATCTGCGGCCTTATTCACGGAGAATCGATGATGCGATGGGGGAGCGACGGCGTCTCTGATAATTCATGCGGATTAACTAGTTGGTCTCCTCAACAGAATAGCACGAGTCAGATCAGGACAGAAGATGAGACGCGCGCCAATAGCTCGTCCAATAATCACGATTCACGTTTGTTACCGTAAAGACCCTGCAGATCTAAACAGGTTATCGACAAACATGGCATGTCATGTACATACCTACCTTGGTCCAGCCAGCGTACTACTGTGCGTAGTAGGAAATAAAATTGTTAAGATCCAATGCTAGCAGTAGCCGCATCGTATCTCCCGGTCGCTCCACTGCCGATGGACCTCGATGCGCCGGCTATTGGCAACTCTGTCGCCATCAGACCATTTCTGACGCAGGGGTATTTCTTCGACGCTCGTCAGGGCAGGGAGCAATTGCTGGCGGTGAAGATTTTGACCAAACATTTAGAGAAGACGACTCCATTGCTGGATCGGGTTGCTAATTAAGGAGGCTTTGCTTTGATCCAAGTCAACACAAATCTCACTATCTCTCATCTCCCCTTGCTCCGGCTGGCCGATCTCCATATTATCGGCCTCCGCTTCACCTCCACAACATCTCCGAGACGATCACTCCCCGGCCCACGGCGGGGAGACGAGACGCAAGGAATGCGGAATTCCTAATTGGGGGCTTTTCTGTAGCATCAGGTCTCATTTTCGTAGACCATATCTCATCACGCGTGCATGCTATTGAAATGCCGTGGCCCAGTCGATTTCATTTCTTTTAATTAGCTGCGAGGGGGCTGAGTTTGTGTTCACTCCTCTGTCTGGCTAAGGATCGATCCGGTAGATTGTGTATTAGTGCCTATGAATTGGCCACGCAGTGTTGGCAATGGATCCAAAAGCGTAAACTATTGACCTAGAATAGTCCTTCATTCCTGAGACTATCATTCTTCAACTGAGGCTTATTTCTAGCATTCGGCTCAAATTACATAGCTTGTTTGATGCTTCTCTGATGCCATACTGAGGCCAGACACCAATGAACAAGTAGTTCGTGCTCAGCCTCAATCCGGTTCAAGAGATCAGCGAACCGTCTCACTTCTTACAACTGTATCAACCATCTTGTAGTGATTCTGCAGTTACATTGAGGGGGTTGTACAAGTGTGCTCGTCGATCACCTCATTTATTAGTAATTCACAGCTTTAGGACTATTGCTCTCCATCGACACGTCCTCATTAGATTCTATCCAGATCACGGTATTCTATCTCAATCGTGGTCTTATAAATTGGATCACAGTGGACTTCAATCATGAACTCGTATCATGGTCTGCAGGTGAACCCAAGGCAACTTAGCTCCCACTTTCATCATATCTTTGGGCAGCCCTGCAGATGTTTGCCGAAAATCCATGGTCCGGGCCCAATTCATGCATGCATGCATGCATATGATGTTGAACCAGATTATGTAGCTAATAACGGTTGTTTAGAGGCATATGCATGTCTGTGTTGTTTCTTGCATCCTTATCCGGAATCTTCCAATCGTCTTGCGTTGGACAAAGGAACGTGTTCGACAGAGGCCGAAGTCGTCGACAATGTGACTCATAGTAGGCTTGCTATCGCGTTGATGATCCCCCAAGAATCAGTCCCTACTTTATGTCCTCGAGTGGTTTGAGTCTGGTCGTGTCTCTTTAGATGGCGTGAGGCTTGATGAGTATACCTTTGTGACCAACCATGAGAACTGCTCAAATATTTCCTAATTTATAGATAACCTCAGGTATTTCTTAACAGATACTAGTCCTAAGGGTCTTATTCGGTCTAGAGAGATGAGACATAGTTGTCTATTAGTTATCGAAACGTGTTAGTAAGGCACATGGATACTGGAATGCCATCAGCTCTGTGCTTCAGTCACTCCAGTCTCACTTCGATAGAACCATGAAACATTGAATCTGTGTATACATCGTTACTCAATTCAATTATAGTACCTAGACTCTCATCAAAAATAGCTAGCCATGGCAACCAGTATCCCGAACTCTGGCGGTGCTACGTTCTTCATAAGTACGCACATCAGGAAGGCGATCCTCCCTTTTGCCAAACGTAGCATCTGGCATTGTAGGTTTCATAAACTTGGAAGCACAGGTTTCCCTCTCACTGCCCCTTTCATTGTAGCTGAGTTCCCTTTCGCCATCTCTTTGCAAACATGTATCCAGCAACTGAAAAACGCCTAGCACATGGGATGTGATGTCAATTTGTTGCAACTTCATCTATATCAGCAACTGCTCCGTCTTTGAAGGATCTATTAACTTCTGTTCTCTAGATCATATTACTGTCTTTCTCTCGGTGCATTGTGTACCTGAGCAGAGTTTTGGAGCGATGGCCTTTTGAATTTGATACGCATCGCCTTGGGTAATGCTGTGTCTGGAACAACATGCTACCCTTCTCTGATGTGCCACTTCTTAGATATCACAGAATGCAGAATGTGGTATCAGGTTAGACATATCATGAGTTCGAGATCACTTGCGGTGCTTCAAGGTTCTCAGTTGCCGGTGTCTCCTTCAGGGGTTGCTACTCAAGGCTACCGAACTTGCACAGAAACTTGCAAATGTTGTGTGTATCGTAGGTCCTAATCTTTTTGGTTTACCAAAGTATTTGTCTCTGGCTTTCTCTGCAAGCACTTGCGTTGAGTCTTTAGTAACAGGCGCGGTTAAGTTGGCAGGTTCCGCACAAGTGTACATCACACTCTGAAGAGGCTGAGGCATCAGAAGTTAACCCTCTGGCTAGCAGTCTTACTAGAAATCAACTACTGGTATATAATTATCATATTGAAGACAGTGTCACAGAAAAGGAATATTGTGCTCGCTGACGGATAGATCAGAAAAGAATATGACATGACTCATTTACCATTAACAGCTACTATGGGGTATATAAAACGCAACCGGGTAGCAAAAACAAACCTGCTGGCTAATTAAAAATGCTAGTAAGACTTTTGAGGAACGTATCAGCATGGAGAACCAACAGCCGGTTGACATGACGATATGAGAGACAGGCTAGAAAGAACAACAGATGGCCCTGCAGGGCCGTAAAGGTTCTGCGAGCATCAGCCAAGATAAGTTAACAGATGTGTAAGTAGACTCGTTGTACACAACAAACCTCGAGCGAGGCCGGTCGGTGAACGCATCTGAGATCGTTGTCTACTTTAGACGTTATTGCCCTAGCATGCGACGCACGCCGTAGCATCGATGTGCATGCTCAAGAAACCCTTCTGTAGACCATAGACGAGTCAACAGGGCAAGAAGAGGGCGATAGGGCCCAACGTCCACGGGAACCAGCTCGGACAATGTGTTCGGTGGGAGCATGCCTTGCATATAGTGGCCATACGTGACCAGACACCCCTGGCACAGGACGCCTTTCTCGGCGCCAGCATCTGAGAGAGATGGAAAGCGGATAGAGGCCATTCCTCCAAAGTCGTCTTCTACAACATCAGCCTTTCTTGGGAGTCTCGACAGATCACAGCCTGGGGGGTCCAGAGAGGCCTCGTGGAAATGCCGGAATATGACAGCGTCCTTCATAGACGTTCTGCCAGGACGATATGTTGGTCTCAATTTGGCCAGCTTCTCGGTCGAACCGTGTACTTCCAGAGCAAGTTGTTTTGCTTGCTTAACACTAACAAGGCGCTCAACCTGCTTGTGCGCAAATTGGAACCTTAGCCCAAAAGTACCAGGAACGCTGAGCATAACAGGAATGTTCTGGATATCATTGTCTGTAAGGCTAAAGCATTGTTTTGCCATGGCGGGGGACGTCATCCGGAGAGCCTGATTCTCATACAGACACTCGAAACAAACCCTCTCACACGTCGGCAGAAATAGAAATCCGCCAAAAGAAAAGCATGAAATACATCTGCTCTGTCGGAGAGTAGCATGAAGCAAGGTTGCAGGATGGTAGCTCAACAGGCGAGTCTGGGCTAAAGCAACCAACGCCTCGGGAGCATGTTGGACCATCTCCCTGTACACCGGCAAATCCTCAATGACATCCTTTCCCAGAAGAGAAACCCGCGAGAGGCGGGACAGAGACTGGAAGTCGAGAAGATCGAGAACAGAGAGTAAAAGCTCAGCGGGGAGAAGATCCAATTGGCCTAGAGACGAAGCCAGACCTCGTGGCTGGTTGGAGATGGTCGTAATGGATGGGAGAGATTGATTCTGGTTGGGTACATGACGAATCATGCCCTTGAACTCTGATTCTTCGGTACGGATGAGCTGTTGGAGAACGTTGCAGTGTGTAGCCATGGCTTATATTCAACCGATATGTGAAAGTAGTATGTAGTTATATGATAGAGCTTGCAATTTTTAATCTCTCTGTGCAGTGACGCAGAGAAGAAGAAAAATTATAGGACACTAACTTAGTAAACGGAAGGACGACACTAAACTTATAGGTTAAAATAAGAAGAAAGCGGTAAAAACAGCTGCACGGTTGAGTGCTCTTAGACTGCTCAAAAAAGGCCGAGGTTATGAGTACTGACTCAGCAGCTTGAACCGCTTAGATTCCAGCGTTTAAAACAGAAAAAGCAAACTTGGAGTTTGCGTGGGTTAGACGGACACGCACAGCTAAGTTAGCCGGTTGATTTTCCCTGCATGAGGTGGACATTAATTAAGCGCGGGGTCTGATGTGGTGGTGTTGGGGGCACTAAAACAAGTGAGGCTCTGATGTCTGTCTGGATGAAGCACGGATATATATCTGGATGTTGTGACCTTGACAAGTCTTGTCTTTCATGTATTTGACCTTGTATCGTTAGACCTTGGCCTCTTGTCTACTCTCTCATACCCATATCCTTTGATCAAGCTTCACAACACGATTCTCAAGCATCACGCCGCCTTGCCCTCATGTCCCTGTCTCGGCTATGTACCATGGATGATATCGTGCATATGTAGTATGCCCCGGACCGGCTTGACAAGCCGGCCTTTGAGTTCCGGTCACGTCTCCACCAGGGAATGTCTAAACTGAGCATGGGTGCATACGCCATGTCACTATCCCGCCAGAATATCTCGTGGTGTTTTACTCCCGCGGAATTACATACTTTTCAGGAGAGATATATCAACGTATAATATATGAGTGGTTAATCGATCCTTATCGTGCTTTTGCTTTTCCGTAGTACACGCACTTCCTCGGGTCGGCCCTTGGCGATGTTTGTGTGATATGATATTGGATGCTCGGGAAACCAACGGGCATATGAAGTTGGTCCTCCTCCACAACAACGCAACACATGCCGGTATATGTTTACGATATGCAATTACGAAACTGGGGAGAAAGGTTATCGACGGAATGGAGCAATTAGACTGTCTCAAGCCTGTACCTGTACCTGTACCATTGCTCTTCATATGCTTTAATAGTCGTGCAGTCTACAAATCATGGTGCTTATATCGAATGATTTTTCAACCTTTTACCTGCATTGAAGCTCTTCTATTTATGGATTGAATAAGTCTCTTCCCTACAAACATTCTCAGAACTTCCGCGAATACCACAAAATATCCATTATCAGACAACTCCATCACGACATCAAAAGGCCAATCATGTCTCCCTCCATTCATTGATCGATATTGATTAGCGCCCCCACTGGACAAAGACAATTGGGGGCTCTGTCGGTTCGGACAAAACCTCGGTCGAGAACTCGGATTTTCGAAGGATATTGCTAGCTTGACTCGTTCTCATTCTGCTTCCACCCGCGAGAAGCGTCGGAAGTCCTTTTTCGTTTCCGAGGATCGACTGAGGTAGCTAATTTATTGTTGTGTTGTGATCTGCATCGTCCCGCCTTTGTCTCGCTTTGTTGAATTGGTGAATCCAGTGATGTTCTCGCAAATGCGCGAATGATCACCTTCTGCTGTAATAGCTCTAGTAGTGTGAAACTGAGCCGTCTGAAACCGAAGACTTTTGTACGACTAGTCAACTAGCGCAGTATCTCTCTATATATTCAATGGCAATAATGAATTTTGCTACATCACCGGCCAAATTAATCGGATACTTACCTCCGCTGGACAGCCAAGGAACGTTACTTTAGCTTCGGTACTTGGCACCCCTGTCTTCATGGAATAGCTTCTAGAAAACCTGTGAGTAAGAATTTTCTGCTGTGATTTCGGTCCGATACTCGTGGCATACAATGATTTGACAGCCGGCTACGGACAACACTTTCATTTTTGCTGGAAACTGCTGTTTTTTGTTGCCTGTCAAGGTCATGAAGGCAGTTGTCACACGTTGATGCCATTTTGAGTTTAGATATCTCATGTTAAATCTGGTCACCTCGGCTTAAACCCGAGGTCTTCCTCTTATTCACTAAAACACCAAGAACGGGAAGATGGTATGGGTGTTGCTGCTATTGTTTAGCATCACATACGTAATAAAATTCGATACATTATTGAGCTCATAATTCTCGAAATCTAGGTATATGTGCACTCAATTGTCCCTACCCTGATTGGAGGTTTTGTTGGTGTTACTCACAGCATGAGTATGGTTTTGGTCATTTCTTTTTATTAGCAAAACTATCCTTCACAAAACAGGTCCTCAAGAAGAGCCCTTGAGATGAAACAGCAAAGCTCGCATGTCTCATGTGATCTCTCTCTCTCTCATGGTATAAATGAGTCTGCAGGGCGAGTGGGTGAGTATCTCACGATGACTGGTGACCACATTCTATTACTCACATTTCTTTAAGCCAACAAGATGACAATACATCAGACAACCATGCCAGTGATAAACCCAATATATATCCTTGATCTCATAGACTTCTTTCAAACTATTCTCATACTGCCAGGCATATCAATCAGCAATGTGGCATGGGTGAGTTCTTTGGGTTAGAAAAAACGAGAGTAAGTCAAGTAGATGGTTGGTTATTAGTCCAATCAGAGAATTAAATATATATTATAACCTCGAAACTAGTATCAATTTGCATGAAGCTGAGTACCATATACCGATCAGTGATCCCACCCATGATCAAAACTCATATTCCGTCCAAGAGACAGCTCATATGTCAGAATATAATGGGAGAGACTCGCCAGTAGGACACATATGATTCATCGTATTACCGGTCAAATATAATATAACATGCAGTTTCAAATGGAACCTCGCTAAATCAGCCTGGGTATTCTCCTTTGTTCAGTCGTTGTGTAATCATCCTCCCAATCTATCATCTCACTGTCGTCGTGGAGCAAGGCTACAGGGTAAGCGAAGTTATAACGGTCATTCAGTCATCAGATGAATTATCAGATGTCTGTGATAAGTTTTTATAAATTTGATACATGGCCAGTTCTATATATTAATTGCATTATAGTCTCCTCTTGGTCCTCCTTCTTCCAAGCTTCCAAACGTGAGTGGCACCAGGAGCTTGCTATAACTGTAATTTCATCTGGTCACATTGCTGAGTATACAAAGCCAGCGACTCATTTACTGAGCTTCAATTGAACTCGCATGAACTTAAATGTATTATGTTCAAATCTGATCGGTGTCTCTTGCAGTGAATTCGAATGTACCTAATGAGTGAAGCTACCAACTTACCTGAGCTCCCATTCAAGTCGCCGATAGATAGTAACACAACCCAACACAACCAGCCAACATATTTTGCGCCAGCCATTATCGGATCAAAGCGTCCAGTATCATAATTCCTCCCCTACAACCAACAGACGGGAATGAAGCAAACAATATCGAGTCATGATATGTTGTTGGTGCTCAAGTCACCGACAAAGAGAAATACCCCGCCAAGTGCATATCCTTATTGGGCACGGGAACGAAATCGTCCACTTGTGGGGGTGAGATGGGATTGATTGCGAGATGTGATGGCTTGGAACAATATCAACCGGAATTTTCATTGTTGAGACACCACAAATAAAGGAGAGGGATACGGATACCACATAAATATTGAAAAACACCAGCTGCGTGATGAGAGCCCGGTCTCGTCTCACACGTCCTCGTCCTCGCGTTTTGTTTCCACGCAACAATAGCGACAGCACAAATACTTCCACCACCAGCAATATCAGACCCAACACGAGAATGGCTTCAGCAGCAACAGCAACAGCAACGGCGCCACAGCCCAGAGAAGAGCCCTCTATACCGCCTCTCTTCACAACCGAACCTCTCATCCGCGATAGCCTGCCAACAGAGTCATCGCGCGTACAGGACGCAACCATAGAAGAAGTCCTGCCCTACCTTCAAGGCGAGGAGTACGACGACTGCAATTCCCACGGCCTGCCCCATCTGGACCGTCGTCGCCATATTAATTATCTGCATAAACAGCTGGGAAAGTTGCCCGGGGCTTTCATGTCCGCTGATCCTAGTCGGCCTTGGTTCTTCTACTGGTGTCTCTCTGCCCTTGTTCTCCTCGGAGAGGATGTCGAAGAGTACCGTGAGAGACTTGTCGATACTGCCCGACCGATGCAGAATCTAGATGGAGGCTTCGCTGGCGGATTCGGGCATACCTCACATCTCGCCACCTCCTATGCAACTGTCCTGGCACTGGCCCTCGTCGGCGGTGAAGACGCCTACGAGGTTATCGACCGTCGAGCCATGTGGAGATGGCTATGCTCACTCAAGCAGCCCGATGGGGGGTTCCAGATGGCCCTCGGCGGCGAGGAGGACGTCAGGTATGTGCATGCCGTACCACTACACCGCGATACTTTTCTATGCGGTGCTCTGCAAGGCCGGTGATCAAGGCCCGCATTTCCCCTACGCTCTCATGCCGTGAACCACAAAGAAACATCTACAATCCTTTGTGTTCTTTCCAGACTGACAGAGTTGCAGGGGGGCTTACTGCGCGGCCGTCATCATCTCGCTTCTCAATCTCCCTCTTGAGCTATCACAGGATTCTCCTGCACGATCTGCTGGCCACACTGGGCTGTTCTCAGGGCTTGCAGACTACGTACACCGATGTAAGTGACACACCAATACTCAAATTCTGCTCCCCCTCTCTGATCGTCCACCGTCAAGGCCAAACGCACGAGGGAGGCGTGTCGGCAAAGCCGGGCATCGAAGCACACGGTGCATATGCCTTTTGCGCTCTCGGATGCCTCTCGATTCTTGATTCTCCACATCGATCCATCCCGCGGTATGTCTCTGCCTCTATCTACCCACTCAAGTCGTGACATGAAAGCGGTGCATGCTAACCTTGTCCTGATCGTCTGGGCTCTGTAGTCATCTCAATGTTCCACTGCTTATCTCTTGGCTCTCCTCGCGTCAATACGCCCCAGAGGGTGGTTTCTCGGGTCGTACTAACAAGCTAGTCGACGGTTGCTATAGTCACTGGGTCGGGGGATGCTGGCCCCTCATCGAGGCTGCACTCAACGGACCCGGGTCCGGGCCTGGAGGGGAAGAGGCCAGTTCTGGTGGCCACCCGCTCCCTGCGGCCAAGGATAGCCTCTTCAGCCGTGACGGCTTGATCCGCTACATTCTTTGCTGCTGTCAAGACCAGTCTAAGCGGGGTGGTCTGAGAGACAAGCCAAGCAAGTATGCAATTCCATGGCCCTGCGTTTAGAAGGTCTGAATGAGCGCTAACTCGAGCCCAACAACAAACAGGTACTCAGACGCCTACCATACATGCTACGTACTTTCTGGCTTGAGCTCAGCGCAGCACAAGTGGACCTTGGATTCTGCTCGCACTCACGAGGCAGACGTGACAGGCGACTCGTGGTCTGTGACACCGTATATGGAGGGTGAACAGATCTTTGACGAGGAGGATCGAGTTGCCACTGTGCATCCCGTCTATGTTATTCCGCAGCATAAAGTGGAGGATATGCAGAGTTACTTTTCGTCCAAACATGGGTTTTAGATCAGGTAGCATTTGTGTAGCTTGGGTGAGTGTTGGGAAAATTATGGGACATAAGGGATGGTACAGCAGAGACATGTCACTTTTTGATGTGCATCAGATGTTATCGAATCTTGTGAGGGCGTATACATCAAATACCGAGGCTTGTGGTTAATGCATTGTTTGCGGGGCCACAAAGATCTACCAACTCTTCGGTGATCTATTTGGTACGACTAAGAATACAAAGACTCTGGTGGCCAACGCACGACATGGCGCCTGCGTCGTCGATGTAGGACAGCACGGGCTTATCCATCTTGGACCAGAGATACAGCACACAGATATGCAGTACGGTGCAGCGCAATGCATGCATGAATCAGAATCAGTGGATTCGCGGGGAGAGCAAAGAGTTCAGCTTACAGCACAGCCTGACTTCGTGTCGTCAACAGGCATGATAGAGTAACAGTGCAGCAAACATGCATCTCATTTGAACGAGTGTGGGACAGCAGGCTCTGTCTGTACTGTTTAGGATAAGCAATAAACTTCTGAGACTTTGAGTGCCTCAACTCTGCTCCACTCTAGCTCACTCCTGTCGTGATACAGAAAATACCTTCGATAGATTCAGACTCAAGGTTAAGGAAGAGTAAGGTACTAAGAAGCCACATAAAGAGATGGTTGGATTACTGAGGAATGAATGAAGATGGAAAACTGTATATTCCAACATGAATGTCATTTAAGGGAAACCATGAAATACTTCTCCCTCTGAAGAAACCCAACGCTTCCTCCAAGATGGTATTTCGATGAACGAAACACCCTCGTGAAATCCGCAATCAAGTTCTCAAACTTCACTGTCAAATACCCAACCAGATATGCTGCCAAGCCTCGCTCTCGGCGCGCCAAACTGGCCAACTTTGCAGTGGCATCTAGAGAATTCCAGCATTTTATAGAAGGCATCACATTCAGCCATATTGTTCTTGATAACAGAAAACCAGCTACCTTCAGGTGTGCAGTAATAAGACAGATAGCAAGGCTTGGTGTTATTCGCTATATTTGGCAGCGCGTCAAGCTTCATCCCTATGATTAACCTGAGGATGCAACTACCATCACCAAGTGCGAGCATACCCTTCAACACACTCGGGTCTTTATTAATAGTCATAAAAGGATCAAAAAGGTCTTCATGACACTGTCAACAGACTATTGGTTGTCTTGTCACTCGCCAATGGCATGTCATGGGTTCCTGGACTAACTCTGCAGCTAGTTGTCTACTCCCCGAGCGATTATGACCACGACTATCGATAATTTCGACTTGAAGACGACCGTCCATTCGTGGTTGAGCAGGGTTTTCTGTATGGCGAAACGTGGTTTAAAAAGTACCATACTACAGGGGCGAAAGCAAGGCAAAAAGCCCGCGACCAACAGGGTGGACTTTGGGGCAGACACATACCGTCGGCAACATAATGATAATGATAAGAGAAGATACAGGTGAACCGAAAATTTGAATTTAAAGTTCAGATACTTGAATAAGAGACTCCTCTTGGTTGAACTTGTGGAAGGGCTGATACTTCGACAGCCATTCAGCCGCAATAGTTCTATCAAAGCCCTTGCCAAGCTATTCCGAGAACGAAATCAAAGATGTTTCTCAATGAGCAGATAAGATGGTTTAAGAGTTCTGTGAAGATTTAAAGCCTCCCAGGGTATGTTTTTGTGCAGTCTTTGCATGAAACTATCACCCGAGCTTGCTTGCTGACTGGAGGTAGACATCAAACACGGTCTTCTTCCTAGCTTTCCCCCTTCACTAGAACACCTGTATCTTTTTGAAGAGGGGTATCGATGTTTGTGGAAGCAATTGAAAGCCCATTGACCGTAAAGTTGGTGCAGAACTTGCTAAAAGGAGTTTCCTGTTCACTGAGCTCGCCTCAAGCTTTGTATGGCACGAGGTCTTCGCCGACTTCTTCCGCCACCCAGTCGAACCTGTTATAGCAGGATATTTCTGGCCACACCTTGAGTACCCTATTCTTTTCAGTGATATTAACCACCCCCAAAAAGTATCTTATTTCTTCAATGATGTACATTGCGCATAGACATGGTCATGCAGATCTCACGGTCACGAACGAGCCACTCCAACTGCCCTCTGGCGGAACAAGTGCAACAGGTGGCAGAATAGTCACCTGTCATTTGGAACTCAAAATACTAGTACTAGACCCTAGTTCTATCTCCCAGATGCAGTCCGAGAGGGATACTACAGATAGAGTCTTACACATTATCCAGATAGTATGTCCCTTCCACTACATTTCTCGATCTGTCTACACAAGGGCCTAAGGTTAGAACAGAAGAAGAAAAGTCTGGTTTGTTCATAACAAGATATCGTGGATAGACTAGCGATCGTGGTATCGCATAATGCTCTCAGTTCACACTGGGCATTGTTCTTCCTGATAGGAGCTTTTGGCGACAAACCTGACAGTATCGGACCTCTAAACTCGATTTCCGCATCACCCTGCCACCCTAGCTGATGTGGAGACCCCAAAACAGGGTCCTTAAAGTTTCAACGGCCGAGAGCAGGCATGTTGAGACAACCCCGCGGCCATGTCTCAGTTGAGTTGTAGCAAGCTGTTGGGGAGCTGTTCGTTCTGACTTGGCCCAATAAGATCTTGACTCTCGACAGACCTGCTCCTAGTAGTTTAGAATTGTATGAACAGATAAGTGCAATAGCAATGCTGTAATTCGGCCTTGTGTTGTTTTAATTTGGACAGACCAACTTTTGTTGACTGGCATAAGATATCTGAAGGGCCCAAGCACATGGATCGACCGGCAGGGCATAAGCGAGTTGGACCCTGCCCGCTCGAGCCCTTGAGGTACGTACTGAACGTAAGCTGTAAAGACATGATGGCCGTGGCCACAGATGATGAACCTACTATGCATTGAAACTGGGCCATGCGTAATTTCTAGCCCTTGCTGTTGATATCAATTCTTGCTTCTAACAGACGATCGGTACATCCTAGATCCCCGTCCGGTGAGCGTTTCCATAAACCATGCCCAGCACAACAAGAATGTGATAATTTGAGAAGAATTGGCTTGATGCCTCAACATGTCTTGTTGGCAATCTGGATCTCGATACCTATAAATTGCCTGGCCAGGTAAACTGCCAGAGACAAATGAGCCGCAAGTAGCTGGGATGTTCTCGATCCGACATCGCAGACGCTCCAGTCTTTATCTGTCAAGTGGTTGGTCCATCAACCTGAGGTCAACCGTCTTTACTCATGGATATGCAGAGCCATTATAACGGCACGTCGTATATGCGAATCCGCTGCTTCTCATCGTCATCAGCCATCATCATCGGCACTTCACAAGGTGCTGTGCCCCTCACCCCGCCCTTCACCCATGCTCTGGTAAGAAAGCAATGTTGACAAAAAAAAGGTATCAATGGAACTACGTGGGGCCACCTCGGGTGCAGCCACATGGGACCAACAGCCCTCAAGTTTCTGACGTGGAGATCTCACGATCCAGTAGGGGGGATAAACATCTCACGTTTAGGGTTGGGGCTGGACGAGTAACAAAGCTCGCATGCTGCCTGTCACAATGCATTTTGGGATGCTGGCTTTAGCCTCATTACCATTGCTGCTCCTGGTTGTATAAGCGCCAGGTCTATCTGAGATCCCGAGCTGGTTCCGCATGCATCGTAACAGGCGATACGCTCAAGGTGGTCAAGCCGCAGAAATGCGTCAACAAGTCCTCTTTCGTCGCTGGCGGTTATCAAAGTTTTGGGTTCAACTCGTTTTGAGCAGGAAGTTTGAACCCAAACCCAAAACACACAGAGGATCCATCCTTCATATTCTAATTTGGTGGGCGGCATCTTGGGACGTGTCGACATGTGTCATGGGGTTGTCTGAGATGGTCACGTCAGAACCAACTAGTTGCATCCAAGATAGAATTCTGGAAGAGTTCGAATTGTCGAATCGTTTTGTTCGACGTTGAAAAGCTCCAGACTCCGTCATGTTGCATGGGGTTCCCTTGTCCCTCCACAAAGCCCACAAGAGTCCACAATCTTTCGAGGGGACGGATTTTAGTAGCTAACATCCCTGTCGCGCCTCGCAGCTTGATATCAGTCCTGCAGATGCTACTACTAAATGTACTGTACCTCTAGCATTCATTAGCTTGGTCGTGGAAAATTAAATAGCTGACCTAAGAAGACGAGCAAGAAAAGAGTGCTGCTAAATCAGATACCCGATCCTTCACATTGAGAGACGTCTTATGCGCCTCATGTGATAGCTTCCTGAACAATGGTTGGTACTGATGTAGTCCAAGGAATTCACAAATTGACGCAGATGGAGTGAGAGTTGGCCACCTCATGGATACATTGGTAGGGTGAGACGTCTGAAGAGGCACGAGTGGTACTCGGTGTTGACTAGCTCGTGCAGAGAAGATGCTGCCATTGGGAGTCCGTTTCGAGGTTCCAATACAGTACAGTAAGTGATGTTGTTGTTATTAAAAAAGCATTGCCAACACATCTGTGCATGAGGTTAGTAGGTAGGGGCTGACCCCGAACTTGTCTGCACCTGCCTTACCTTGCCTTAGTCGTTGCCTCAAGCTTCTTTCTATTGGGGTTCTTCCTGCCATCCATTTCCATACAATACCCCTCCTGGTGTAGCTAATAAGGAAAGTACGGCGTTCGGACGTTAGGGTGCATTCCCCTCTTCGACACGTTTGCTTCCATCCTAAGGTAGGTAGGTTCTGCACAGGCCGCTCTTTGAAGTACCCAGGGAGGTACCTTGATTGTACTGTACTAAGGGAATTGGCTTTAGCCCGTCCCCAAACACAAAACAACAAAAAAATAGAGATTTGATCTCATATCATCCAGCTTCAGAGTTTCTTACTTGAAATGCCAGCAAGTCTCACTGTGTCGCCCTTTTTACTGAATCTACAGCTTCTCGCTCCATCTTTCTAACTGAGACATTCAAGTAGAGGTTGTTGCTCGTCCTCCAATCAGTCTTGGCGCTTTCACCGTTCTTGTCATGTTCGAGCCACAGCAGAAGCTCATTCTTCTTGCTGGGGACAGCCCTAACGGCGCCCACACCCACGCCTGTGGACGCATGGTGCAGGGCATGGTGCGCAGGGGTGTAAGGGACTGAGGGAGCAGCTATATCTGAACCAGCCACTGACTGTCCTGTTCATGCACGTCGTCGCGCTGCCTCACCGACCCTTTCTCCAAGCCCTGGGAGTGGGATGCGGAAAGCATCGAGGTGTTGCCTCGGGTGGTGTTACTGTTGATTGACCCTTGGAACTCTACCTTCGCTGTGGCCCTGCTCATCACTTGTTGGTTCACTTGCAATTTTGTCCAAAGGTGACCAGCAACAAGATAGCGGAGATCGCATCCGAAAGTTTTACACTATCGTCACAGCTTTCGTGATGCTATTCCGAACTCAAGACCAGAGACTCTTATCACGTTTCAGGGCCAATATTCCAAGCGCCCGTCCCCAAAATCAGTGATGAATTGTCCAAGTCTTTGATATAAATTATCTCATAAACCCCCGCGCTTCCTGATGTACTTATTCCATGTACGAATCGTCCATGATCTTAACCGCCACATGAAGTTGACAGAGAACGTGGCCCGCTTTCACTGAGTCGTTGTTGCTCGGCCCCAGTACGACGCTCTAGCCTTTAGACTAGGCCGCACAACACGGCCGCCCATTTCGCGAGCGACTGACGAGGATCAAAATATGATCCTAGCATATGCCAATCCTGACCCTGAGAATTTTCGCTTCGAATTAGTTGCGGTAACAATGGACAGCTTGAATTGGTCCTGCAGCAGCAACTCCGGCCACCGGGGCTCTCGGCGCTGGAGAGGAGGGGTTCGAGGTGGATTGCCCCTCGCTGCAGCTCATCGTCCAGCGTCAGACAGTCAGTCAGTACCGCGTACATACGACACGGTACAGGTACAGTACTTTGAAGGTCTGGGTGCTGTGCATTAGTGGCCGCCAAAAACAGAGATCTCAGACGTCAAGATATGGATGGTGGTGAGAGCCAGGGACATGCTGTTGGATACTCTGGTGTTGAATTGCAGTATAAGCTGCTTCTGCGGCTGCAGAATGACTACCTATTTTGCCCCTCTCAACTTGTCGGGCTTTTCGAACGCCCGGCTTGACAGCAAGAAACGAATTACCCGCCCTGGGCCACTACGGTGATCTCCTCCTCGCCACTTGACTTGAAGCTAAAGCAAGTTGAAATTACTCCCATGTAGCAGTGCATCTTCTATCGCATGTCTGCATGAGCTTCGCAAACGGGGCCCCTACTGGCCCCGTCGCCCCCCATTCCAGACCATGCCATCATGCTCTCATGTACTCGGCCGGATACCAAACCCCCGGCCTTAGGTACTATTGACCTGTGAGATGGGCCATCATGAGAGGAACTAGACAAGCGTACACAGCAACAATACAGAGTTTGAACTAGAGACTCACAAAGAAAAAATGGCACCACAGAAGACGAGACGAAGAAAGATAACGAGAGAGAGAAAAGAAGAAGAAAGCATTACCCGCAAGAGAGGATCCAGCTGGCTGCAGAGCAATGACTGAGAAGGAAAATAGGAACCTACTAGGTTCCTTGGTGGTACGCCAATGGCCGAAGGCGTTAACTTTGAGACTTATCAGAGAGATCGCCTGCTTGCTGCATCCTCCATGTGTCGCGGTGGAGTGGCCTAGTCGCCAGCGGTTTTGATCAACTGGCAACCAGGTAAGCCAGCACAGCAAGATGGGTCACACTCTTTCGAGAGCCGCATCGTTGCTTGCATCTGCCTCCATTCGCACATCTTCCTTTGTCTCCAGACACCCCCGGTCCCCGCGCTAACAAGCTGTCTGGAATAAAGGCACACACGTCTCGCCGTTCCATCGGCTCAACTTGACTGCAGCAGATGGATGTACATACTCTCAGTACCTGGTATTACTCAAGACGGAGATTTCAACAAAGCTAAGGTTATTCTTGGGTATTTTTTTTATTTTTTTTTTTTCCCTCCAAGTGCTCATCCTTTCAAAAATTGTCCGTTTCTGCTCAAATTCTTCCTGTTCCTTCATCCCCCCATCCAGCCAATTCACCTTGCACACGAGCCATATGAGGTTCTTCCGACCCCAAGCAATTCAGATCGAGCAAAGTTGACAGGACCCTCTGCCTCTGCTCACGACCCTCGCAAGGCCTGTTTCAGTTTCAATTCGGTTCCTGACGTCCCTCTTGGCCTCCACATCATCTCTACCCGCTGCAACGCTCGATCCTGGAGTTCGTCCTCGGAGCTAAACCCTGTCTTCGGCATCAGTCGTCTATTTTGGATCTAGACAAGCGTTTATTTTGTTCGCGTTCCATCCATTGGTATTCCCTCCTCATAACAACATCCCCTCCCGGACTGTGCCTTCTCTCCACTGTCTTTGCCGCCCTAGAAGAAGCTTTTATATGCTTGGGTTTCCACCCTTTGAACCCTTCATCATAAGCACCTTCACGCCCGCGTCCATCCTACATCTCGTTATCTAGCCCGTTCTGTGAGAACCAGCAACACCAACACTACAATGGGCGGCTTCTATATGCAATACCTCGAAAGTAAGTCAACAGCGATACAGTCAGTCTTGTTTGCACAAGGCAATTTTGTCCATGGCATCGGCAATTGGTCAAGAACACATTGTATGAAGGGCAAAAACATCGTCTACAGGGTAAACCTGAGTTCCCCGCCTGTGGTAACAGACAGCCATTGTTCTACCCAGGTTGCGTGACCCAGGTTGAACGGTATACCTATGTTGTTGGCACAATTGAGAGTACATGACAAACTTGGATGAGATGCAGATTTCAAAAACCTTATCGTCATTACTCGGCATGTGTGCAGACTTCGTGTATACTGCTATTACCTTTGAATGATGCTCCTGGTACAATTTTGAAGACAAGAATGTTTTGCTAACAAAGTTACTAAACAGGCCTCTGCCGGCGCCGAGGATGGACAGACCCTATGTACGAGTGCTACCGGGACCACAGCGGCTACACTTGCCTTGTTCTTGTCAATGGACGCGAATACCAGACAGATCTCGCATACGAATCTGATGTTCTAGCTCAAGAGAACGCAGCCATGCGTGCTTTTATGGTGTGCCGTAACTTTTCCGTCAATGGAGGCATGCTGGCTCGCAACGGTATCGTTCAAGGCCTTCCCGCCCAGGAACCATCGCGTCGCCGTAAGAGCCGCCACACTTCTTCCCGAGACAGTGACCGCCACAGCAGGCGATCAGGACACCACTCCAGCAGTAGCTCGACTGCGTCATTCGACTAGAAGGTGCCAGGAAGCAGCCATCAGCGGTTATACAAATCAACTTGACAGTATCCTGATGAGCCTAGATCAGCGTTGAAGTCAGCTCACCTGGAAAGCGTGCTCAGGAAGCATGGGGGAGGAATCACACACCAAGACGACTTACAAGCGGTTGAAATGCTTCGCAGCAATCCCAAGGGATATACCCAAACCACCTCCCTTGGCAACCTCTCTCACGAGACTCGAGGAAGGATCATCAGTTGTTTTTCATCACCACCTCCTTCATTTTATTTACTGTTTCTACCCCCTTTTCACTTTGAACTGGGGAACGGCGATGTATATTTTGATATGTCCTGGCCGTTATCGACGAATCATGACGATACGATACGACTTTAGATGCGATCTCACATTTCCACGGCCGGTATTTGTTATTGAACTTTCATTTTTTGGTGTCCCTTTTCTTTTTACGAAGGACTGGAACGACTCTTACAGAGAATTCGATTTACTATAGCGTTCTTTCCTCATCTTTTCCAGAAGGTCCTCTGAGCGTTGTGGGCTTTTTTTCTTTTTTTTGGTATGGTAGTTGATCTGAAAGGACATCCATCACCTTACAACTAAGGAGCCACTGAACTCGCCCAAGACATCAATAAGGTCGAGAACACACATCCAGAAAACAAAGACCTCGGAGTGGAGAAGTGAAAAGGGAGAGGGACAAAACATCTGCACTTGATCAAAAGTTGATTTGGAGTAGCATCATTCAGAAGAGACACTTGTCCCACTGAACCAGACAAGGCTGGGTTTGGCGCGCGTTGAACGACAACTTTGACGAACTACCACAAAAATCAGAAAAAGCACATTGTTTCGGGTTTTCTTTAAGCATTTGGTACAACTAGCGAAGGTGATATCTTACCCAGATCCTCTAATGGCGGATTCTGAGGATATGATTGGAATTCTGTTTCGATGGAGGGAAAAGTACGAGCATGGTTGGAGCTAGCGTTGACTTTCACGATCACGATATGAGGAAAAGCAGAGGACCATGAACTAGGATGACTTATGAAGACGAGCATGGATTGTGAAGGAATTTGATGGCAAGACACTTATTAACGACGATAATGATTATGACCCTTTTCTATTTTGCTGCCGGTAGATTGTCAGGTCTCACCCTGTGTTCCTCGATTCTTATGCATCTGTGATGGTCAAAGTGATACATGAGCTACATACTTCTCCTTTGTTCTCCATCACCGCGATCCTTGGCCATGTATGAGATCAAGAGAAGCGTGAGAAAAGAAGAGAGATCTGAAGATCTGGTAACTCATATGATCCTTCACTTCTTGGTAATGATTCGGGGATATCGTAGTCAAGTATGGTAACGAAGCATCTCAGAGATTACGCAGCTAGCCAAATAAGTCTTTTCATATTGGGGTTGCCAATATGCCATGGGCATTCTTTGTGTACCTGGTTGAGCCAATAGGTAGTTGATGAGGTTGAGGTTAGTGGGTGAAGTCAGCTTAAAGTCAATAAAAGGAATATCCAAGCTTGAGAAAGCCACGATGTTTGCGTCTGCCACCAAAAATCTAGGTTGAAAACAGCAATCAATAGAAATAAGTATGTCAGACCAACAGACGTTTCTGTCTGTCGGGGACAGGTAACACCAGCAACTGCCATCTGTTAACGAGGTGGGAACACAACACCACCAACCTTAAACTCTATCGTTGGCTACCTATCTAGTTTAGCTGATGATCGTCAATGTATGTACGGTATGTAGCATCTAAGTCTACCCCAAATGTCAACTTCTGCGATGACGTCGAAGCAGCTGTGGCTCAGATGTGAAACAAGAGGGTGGAGAATGAATTGAGGCCTAGTAGAACAAGAGATATTCAACACCTGCCAATCATGATCTCGCGCTTTCGCTTGACATGTATATAGGTACAGAGGAGGTTGACAAAGTTTGAGAGGGTCACGAGGTGGTGATTGACAGCTCAATCAGAGCAAAGGGAGGGGCTCACACTAACTTAGCAGATGTGTCAGATGGAGACACGGGAGAGGCTGAGATGGGAGAGCCTTCGACGATGAAGTCATATGGGGCGAGTTGTGGAACGTTTCTCTTTGTTTCACGAGGGTTTGCTTATACAGTATGTATCTCCTCAGGTAGGAAGACAAACAGAGGCTGAATAAAGTCATAAGGTTAAGTGATATACTTGGAACATCAAAGCAGGTCGAAGCACCAATGCAGAAACCACCGCTAACACGAGGGACTCTCGTAAATGAGCTGCAGGGTCCTTGACAGGGGTTGTATAAAGGAACGTCAGCCTGTGAGTGGTTGTGTGGTCACCTCCTTAACTAATCCTTCGGGGAAGAGAAAATGGTTCCACTAGCTTTGAGCTCAATCAACCAACAACCTGATAAAGATGAGACGTGCGTGAGGAATCGGCATAGGAATAGGAGGAGCAAAAGCAAAAGCTACGGGCTGTCAATCGGGTGAGTATTGGGATATTCGCACCGAGAACCAGAGTGTGATATAAGGAGCAGGCCGGGGGGGTTCAAGGATTGATCATCCCGTATAATAATCTTCAAATCCTCTCTGGTAGGAGTGGCACAGCTTCCAAAACCAGGCAATTGTTTCTCACTTCCAGTAGAAACCTTGTTGGCTTGGGCGTGATTAATCAACTCTAGAATAAATCATACACTAAACAGGGGTTTAATATAATTTCACCAGGGAAGGGAAATGGTGTCGAGCCACAATGACCCCGCCAGACTTGTTTGGTTGGGTGAAGAGTGCGCAACCCCTTTCTATTAGAGGACCTCGTGTCGTGGATCGTTTGTCTGTGTGGCCCGTATGGGAAATAGTAATAGTCTGAGAATGAGAGGCGCAGACTATTGAATCAAAGAGATGTGCATTCCTTGTGATATTCACCCTGGGAATGAGGGGATCGGAAACAATCGTGGGAATAAGTGTGAAATTACTGTAGAAACGATTTCTCCAGACTCTGGCTTGGAGATCAACCATCCACGTGTACCTAGCTAAAACAATACAATATGAGAAATTCCATTAGCTCCCGGGTTAGGGTAGGTAAGTACTAACATACAGTGCATCCATCGAGTAAAATAATATGGAAGGTAGTGAAACAGCGTCCAGTTTCTACAGAGATCATCTCTAACATCCATCCATTCATGGCACTGGCAGCCCGCGTCGCCCCCTGTGATCTGGGTCCCGTTCCGTCCAGCACCTAAAGTTAGGTCCCCACTCCCTCAGCCTGCTTCTCTCTCTCCCGCTGGCTGGCTGCATCTTCCCACGTTGGCCTTTTTAGAACATCCCCACTTCCCTCTGCTTGTGGTCTCTCTCCTGAGTTCAAGGTCCGGCTTCTTCTTCTTCTCTTCTTCTCCTCTCTTCCCCTTCCTCTCTGACTTTCACTTTGACTCTGATTCAGATTCTCAATCTCTCGAGATACCCGATACCTTTTAAACCTTTTATTCTTCCTTAATCTAATCCTGTCGAGGTTGCTTCCTTTCTTTCAGGACCTCGCTGCTGTCGCTCTCTGTTGTTACATTCACTGTCGCTGTTGACCCCTTGGCTCTCCGCGCATTCTCCCACCTACGATCTTCTCAATACCGCAATCATGAAGGGTACGTTCATCTGGTTCTTTCCAACTTCTTCAGCCGTTAACAATCCTCAGGACTTATTCTTGTCGGTGGCTTTGGCACTCGTCTTCGCCCTCTCGTATGTTGCCCCTCAGAGCTTCACAATGCTCATATACCCCCCTTCAATATTTGTTGTACGCATGACTAACAGTATGCGCCGCTTCACAGACCTTGACTCTCCCCAAGCCCCTGGTCGAGTTCGGTAACAAGCCCATGATTGTGCACCAGATTGAGGCGCTGGTCGCAGCTGGTGTTACTGATATTGTCCTGGCTGTCAACTACAGGCCTGAGATCATGGAGAAGTTCCTGTCCGAGGTAAGAATTCCCAGTTTTGTACCTGGTTGTCTATGCCATATCCTAACATTTGTTGCAGTATGAGGAAAAGTACAACATCAACATCGAATTCTCCGTCGAGACTGAGCCCCTCGACACTGCTGGACCCCTGAAGCTTGCTGAGAGCATTCTCGCTAAGGACGACTCTCCCTTCTTCGTCCTCAACTCCGATGTCATCTGCGACTACCCTTTCCAGGACCTCCTGGCTTTCCACAAGAACCACGGCAACGAAGGCACCATTGTCGTCACCAAGGTGGAGGAGCCCTCGAAATATGGTGTCGTTGTCCACCAGCCCGGCCACCGCTCTCTGATCGACCGATTCGTCGAGAAGCCCGTCGAGTTCGTCGGCAACCGTATCAACGCCGGCATGTACATCTTCAACACCTCCATCCTCGACCGTATCGAGCTCCGCCCGACTTCGATCGAGAAGGAGACCTTCCCCGCTATGGTCAAGGACAACCAGCTCCACTCTTTCGACCTCGATGGCTTCTGGATGGATGTTGGACAGCCCAAGGATTTCCTCAGTGGCACATGCCTGTACCTCTCTTCTCTCACAAAGAAGGGCAGCAAGGAGCTTACCCCTCCTACTGAGCCCTACGTCCACGGCGGAAACGTCATGATCCACCCCTCTGCCAAGATTGGCAAGAACTGCAGAATCGGACCCAATGTCACCATTGGACCTGATGTTGTGATCGGTGATGGTGTCCGTCTGCAGCGATGCGTGTTGCTCCGAGGCTCCAAGGTCAAGGACCACGCCTGGGTGAAGTCTACCATTGTCGGCTGGAACAGCACCGTCGGCCGATGGGCTCGCCTTGAGAACGTGACAGTTCTTGGTGACGACGTCACAATCGGTGACGAGATCTACGTCAACGGTGGCAGCGTCCTCCCCCACAAGTCCATCAAGGCTAACGTGGACATTCCCGCCATTATCATGTAAGGAATGTTTTTACGAATTGACGTTCTTTTCGAAGCTCGCTGGAGGACACACCAGCGAGATTTCTCATCTATGCTATAATCTCAAATGACAACGACGAAGAAAATTCAAACAAAATTCACCACTCTGGGAAGATGTGCTGGCCACCGCTTATATACCAAGGAGGCTGGGCAGGAAGGAAATGGAAATCAAGAGCCGGCCGCTCTCTCTATCTTAATACTTTTGTGCAGTTGTCTAATGCCCCTATTATGCGTGTTTATCTGGCGTCTAGGTCGATATTTACAGAAGGGCGTGTAGGCAGGCAAGCCATGGAAGGACAAGAACAAGGCAGTTGGACAGAGCAGGCAGGGTTCATGGCAGCGTTTTGAAGAAGCCGTGTAAAATGTGTCTGTTACTATTTTATTGTATTAAAGAAGGTGGTTCAATACCATTTTGAAACTTTATTCAGTTGTTCAGTTGCATGTGATACCTGTCTTTGGCGATTATGGTTTAGGGTACCTAGTATTCGCAATGTTCGTTGTTATGTTTTGACGACTTTTCTGTTTCCTAGGCTACTCATGTTTTCTCAATCGCTCAGATATGCTCGCCATTGGTTGCTGGAGGGGGAGCAGTGTACGACGAACTCTCGAGTCAAATAAGTTCAGTTACCATGGCAAGGTTTGATGAGTGAAACCTTTCCATGGGAACATACGGTATCGCCTGGGCAAGGCATTCAAATCAGTTCATTCAGATACTAATAATCATCAGCTGGCCAGATATTTGGAGCTCGAGCCTCAGCCCTTGTTTCTATAGACGCCTTAAAGCGTGTGAAAATTTAATTTAGGTAAGACTTAATTAAGTAGTTCTTATCATGCGACTCGCAAAAGCATGCCCTGCGAGCTTATACCGTCCAAAGAGATATCACGAGGTTGTCCTCATCTACGCATGTGGCTCTGCTGATTGGCTATAGACCAAGGTGAATGAGCATCTCGGTGAAGGATCCCTAGACCTTGCCAGCGGCTGGGGACCCCGAACTCGGATGAGCCAAACTCAAGAGAACGTGGGAGCTTGGGCTGACGACGGGGTACTGAGAATGGAGGACTTCCCCCAACCTACGCTGGTGAGTGATTTTTGAGAGCCATCGAGACGACTACTCCAATCGAGACAAGAAGGCGGATTTCTGTAAGTGATTGTAGTAGATTTTGACCTTGAACATGCGTCGATGACGCTGCAATAACCATGACACCTTATCTTGAATAAGGTAGGTAGGGTAAGTAGTGAAGCCATGGATGGGATGGTTAAGCTGTGAGTTACTAGACTGTGGCTT
The DNA here is from genome assembly GCA_033439405.1 of Fusarium sp. NFCCI 5145. Taxonomy (NCBI): domain Eukaryota; kingdom Fungi; phylum Ascomycota; class Sordariomycetes; order Hypocreales; family Nectriaceae; genus Fusarium; species Fusarium sp. NFCCI 5145. Next base: position 321,450 of record JAWDHB010000416.1, read on the forward strand.
TTTGAACACCTCGAAGCTAGCCTCAACTGTTACTCTAGCGCACGGAAAGAAGTTAAAGACGATAACCTTGACATGGATACTAATACCCGTGGCTTTGAGCCTCATACCTACTAGTTGAGGTACCTTAGTTATGGGAAGAGCGGTGTCGAGGAATGGGGCATGAAGTTTAGTTACAACTGCAACATTTATGTCGGCGCCCTTCTTCAAGTTTTCCCTCTGCACAGACATTGACGTCTTTTCCTCCCGTTGCTCAATCAAACTGTCCATTGTTGTCTTGGAAACAAGGAACAGAGGCGGACAGAGTGACTACCAAGATTCTTCAACCCCCACCGCAGAACCAGCCAAAAAGTGATTTACCACCTGCCATTTTGTTCGAAACACCTCGCTATATTCACACCACGAATCAACCCAGATGGCCAATTCTTCTCGAACGATTGCGGTATTTCGAGGATAAACCACGGCACGGAAAAGACGGGGCAGGTTGCATATTGTCCCTGACATTGTGTATCTTGGTCCTTGAGGCTCAAGCCACGAAACGCAACGCCGGGTCCAAAACCCACCACTTACATTACACAAATCCGACCTCTGCAATACCAAACGGCCAAGCAGGAGACTCACGAGACCAATCACCGGAGTTTTCCCCCAGTCAATCTCGCATGATAACTCGGGGCAGCTCGTGGATGTGGAAGTTGACGGTATTTCCCTCCCGGTCTGGTGCACATGATACGGAGGAGACGGCCCGTTTCCAAAACCTCGATTCCGCAACGAGTGCAGCGACAGTGATCTAGACTTTTTTTTTATGATCCTTCGCTGACTATTAATCGCCTCATCGTTGACACTCCTAGGTACGAAGAAGAGGTCATTGGATTTGCAAATTTGATAGGGAAACGAGTCTAAGGTCAGCACGCGACCAAAGCAGACCAGAAAACCCTAGACACCTCATCTTGACACTCATTACGAGAACACACCAACACACCAACACCAGCCAAGACCCTGGCTTATTAGACGTGGTGTCAATCTTGAGGAGAATGGGGACACAGCATATGTATAGACATGGACATGAAATCAGGACGAGGAAAGGCCCCTGGCCTCGGTTCATTGTCCCGTGCGTGGTTATCATGCTGATTCTAGTGGTAAGTTGGCATTTCAATACAGTATTCTTCACTTCCCTGTACTTGCTTTTTACTGGGGCATCATGTCATTCTACAGCATTTTGCTCATGCCCCGTCCATCCCGCCTTTCACCCACACCATCCATTTGTCTCCCCATGGCTCCCCCGTCTTTGGCCCTCCATCCCAGAAGTCACCCGTCCGTACCACAAATCTGGGTTGGGCTCGGCTCAGCGAGATGATGCATGGCATGGCCTGACCGAAACCTTACTAGTGAGAATGCAGGCAGTTGAGGGGACTTGACGATAGCATCATTTTACGGACGGGGACGCCTGACAACTTTTTCTCCCCTTTACCGGGGTACTTCAAAAGTTGGCTTATGACGGCATCCCAGTGGATATGCACGCGGGCTACGAGCTGGAGCCTCATCAAAAAACCATTATTTTAGAGACCACGTACCCTAAAAAAACAAGACGTTGGAAGCAAGACACGGCGAGGTTCGGCGTATTAGCGGAGCCCTCTCTGAGCTTTCTCCCCCGCACCCCGAACACCACCGACTACACCTCCACCATCTCTCCACTCGGACGGCCTCTCCACGGCCGCCCGGCGACACTTCAATTGGGCTGGCTGCTTCAGAACCATGGGGAGCACGCCTTAATCAGGAGAAGAATAAGAAAAGCACCTGGAGTGAGCCTCGTGGTGTTGAAAAAATCCACTGAAATTCGGGCCCATTCGGCGCTGAATACCCCGTCCCTGGATCCATCACTTAATGCCCTTGTCATCACTCACGTAACGCTCCATGATCCCCATACTCGATCGTCATTGGTACTTGATCAGCCACTGACACAGGTTCCGTCAGCAGCTCTCCCAGCTTGTCCTCCGTGACGGTGACGCCAAGCTCCAGCAGCAGCCAAAGCTCAAATTCTCAAGAAACCTTTTGACCTCGCTGTCGTCCGCCAGCACCTCAATTTCGTTTTCCTTCTCTTCACTTCTCCAATTATTCTCTCTACAAACTCTACATCTCTTATTCCCTCAACTATCGCAGCTATCTCCACCCCCAATCCCTTCAGCACCTGAAGCTGTCTGCCATATCCCCGCTCCCTTCACGACCGCGCCGCCCACCTCACCAGCTATCACCATGGCTCTTGCAGACGAGTCCAACCGTATCGTCCAGGAGTTCGACTTCTCCGACGAGGAGCTCAACCGTCATGTAAAGGAGTTCTTGAGGCAAATGGGTATGTGTTGTCCCTCGCGTATCATCTGCGCCGCTGTGCTGCTGCACCTCGTTGTCATGATGCTTGTCGCATGCCACCCTTTTTGGCTTTAAACCCTCAACAGAACACAGACTCACATTCTCGTAGATGAGGGCCTTCAGAAGGAGGGTACCAGCCTCCAGCAAATCCCTACCTACGTCACCGGCGTTCCCAATGGCACAGAAAAGGTGAGATTCGAATTCGCAATTAGCTCATGAAGTTGCTCGGGCTAATTAATTCTACTTCACCAGGGTTTATACCTGGCTGTTGATCTGGGAGGCACTAACTTCCGAGTTTGCTCCATCATGCTCAATGGTGACACCACTTTCAACCTCACTTACAACAAGGTCGCCATTCCCAAGGAGCTCATGGTCACCAAGACCTCATCCCAGCTCTTCGCCTTCCTTGCCAAGCAGATCGAGATTTTCCTCAAGGAGCACCACGCCGACCACTTCAACTCCCACTTGCGCCGTCGCAACACTTCCAGCACCCCCTCGGGCTTCCGCGATGAGCATATTTTCCGCCTGGGCTTCACCTTCAGCTTCCCTGTCAAGCAGCTTGCCATTAACAAAGGTTTGCTGATTCGATGGACGAAAGGCTTTGATATTCCCGATGCTATAGGCAAGGACGTCTGCGCCCTCCTCCAGACCGAGATCGACAAGCTTCACCTCCCTGTTAAGGTCTCCGCACTCGTCAACGACACCGTCGGTACTCTTATGGCTCGATCTTACACTTCAACCAGCAAGAGCCGATCCGTCTTGGGCGCTATTTTTGGTACGGGTACAAATGGTGCCTACATGGAGAAGCTGGAGAACATCAAGAAGCCCATCTCAGGCGAGTATGATAAGTCAACTGGTGAGATGGTTGTCAACACAGAATGGGGTTCTTTTGACAACCAGCTCAACGTTCTGCCATCAACACCCTGGGATAAGGCTCTTGATGCTGGAAGTGTCAACCCTGGCGACCAGATGTTTGAGAAGCGCGTGTCTGGTATGTTCTTGGGTGAAATTGTCCGACTGGCTATGGCCGATATGATCAACAACGAGCAATCGTCTCTGTTCAAGGATCTCAACTCGAGCTCCAACGACTGGGGCTCCACTACTACCATCGCCCCTTCGTCCGGTTTCCTTAAGCCCTGGGGACTCGACAGCTCTATCATGTCCGTCGCAGCTGCCGATAACACCCCTGAGCTGTCTACCCTTCGCCAAGAGCTCGAGAACCTGCTCAGTGTTTATACCCCCTCGCTCGAGGACGCCCAGGCTTTCAAGTCTGTTTCCAACGCTGTTGGTCGCCGTGCCGCTCGTCTTTCTGCTGTCGCCATTGGTGCCATTGCCCTTAACTCTGGCAAGCTCAACGATCTCAATGAAGAGGTCATTGATATCGGTGTCGATGGCAGTCTCGTCGAGCACTACCCCTTCTTCCGCGATATGATCTACGAGGCCCTCCGTGCCATTGACGGTATCGGTCCCCAGGGTGCTGAGAAGATCCGAATCGGCATCGCTAAAGATGGTAGCGGCGTAGGCGCCGCTCTCATTGCCCTTGTGGCCGCCGGCAGGGAGAAGCCCGAAGATTACTTGACTGACTTGAGATCTGAGTCCAACCACGCTCGCAAGTCTTCTGACGCGATCCGTACGTTCTACCCACCATCCCAAGCCATTCAAACTTCGGCTTCTTGCTAAACGACATTCGCTAATTCTTAACAGTTGATTCAGCACCAGTCTCCAACCAGGCGCTACTAATTGGCGGTGCCGTTGGTCTCCTCGCGCTGGCAGCTGTCTGGTATAGCAAGCGCCGATGAGCAACTGCAATTTTTGTGTCAAAAGCCATGTTTCTTGTTTGGAGTTTCTCACTCGTTTCAGGATTTCTGTATATATGTGCATCTGACGGGATGTGTTCATGTTCGTTTCTGGGACCTTGGGCGTCTTATGTATTGTTATACCTTTCTTTTTTGTGGGTTTCTCACACCCAAAAGTTGTATAGGCATGAGGCAACTAGTTTTATGATGAGATATTGATGATGTTCAACTATGTTCTCCGTTTGTGAAGATCGTCTTATGAGTTTTTTTTATTACTATGGTAAGTCTAAACTTTGTCTTACTGAGACACATCTATCCCATCCTAACCGTTAAAATCATATACCATCGTGAAGCATTCCTATTTCTTCTTCTGACCTGCTTGTATCGATCTCATCTTTATCGTCTATTCTCTAATTTCCAAAGGCTGCCGCAGGATAGGACCTGTCTCTCTTCTTTCGCGCCGCAGAGCTACTTCTAGAGCTTGCTGAAGAACCACTACCTCCAGCAGCTCCACGGGGTGGGGGTGCGAGCCGACTGTTAGCCATATCCTCGGGCAAATCATTCCATTCCATCTCGGGTCGTTGATTTTGATAAGACTTTCCAGAGTGAGCCATGGGTGGTCGTGTGCCGTTTTTGGGAGGACCAGTAGCCAGGTCCAAATTGGCGACGGCAGCCGTTGTGCTCGCAGGGATAGAGTGTTGAGGCGTCGAAGATGAGGAAGGGATCAGGTTTCGGACAGAAGCGCCAGTGGGACGGCTGACTAGCCAAGCCGATCCAGGGCGCAGTTTGAGATAATAACCTTCGATAGGTTGGTCCTCGCGCTTGAAGCCACGGCCTTCATACCACTTCAGTCCCTCCTCATTCTCAGTCCAAACATGCGCCGTGACAGTTGTCACATTCATATTGGGGTCAGACACGGCAGTCGCAATGATGTTGTCCACAGCTGCGTTCACGAGACCCAGCGATCGGTAGGGCGAGAGGAGGCATAGCGACTGGATGTATAGATTCTGGGGTATCGTGCCCTGGCTGTTCGAATCGAGGATGGGCTCGACGCGGCAAACAACGCCACCAACGACTTTGGGCTCAGCACCATTGTGAGTCCATGTGATGACTCGAGAGAAGCGACCAGACGCAGAAGGGTCAACGGCGCGTTGGTAGAAGTTGTCGGGGTAGCTAACGGGGAGCAGCAGGGCATTGATGCGACGCAGAGCGTTGACGTCGTTGTTCGAGACGAGTCGGATCGAGGCTTCTTGAGGGAGGGATGTTGGAAGAGGCGGGATTTCGAACGAGGATGTCAACGAGGATGTCGTCGAGTCTGATGAGCTCGATGTCGGCGGAGGGGCAGAAGCAGGCGGCGGGGGAGGCCTGGAGAGTTCTATGGGGGCAGCTTGAGAAGGCGGAGGCGCATATTTGGGTGTCTTCGCGGTGAAGAAAGACCGGATGGAGGTTTGAGCGGGCTTGGTGGAGGGCAGTGACATTTTGTATGTGGTTGTATGTGGTTGTATGTGGTTGTATGTGGTTGTATGTGGTTGTATGTGGTTGTATGTACTGTTGTATGTATATAGAGACAAAGTTTGGTGGTTTGTTGTTGAAAGGATAATAGATATGGACACAGGTACGGACACAAACAACGGAAAAGAAAACGGAAGGCTGGTAAAAGTGAGACAAATGCCCTGCCAAAACCCTAAAGGATGGGCTCTTTGAGTCTACCTATAAATCCGGAACAAAGAGGATTATGCTTTCGTGGAGGTATTCAAAGGGGAAAAGAATGCAAGGCTTGAGGTATGCGAACGGGAACAGGAGGCTCTTTAGACTTTAACGTGGATCACCCAATGAATGGCGTTGGAGATGATGGGGGAGCCAGTCCAGGTCCAGTCCCACGTGAGAGATCTAGATCGCCATTTGCAGAAAGGGACCGGGAGGAACCACTCGATTCTGTTCTGTAATTAGAAGCATATCTTGAAGGTACCCGCTCCCTGAGAGTCGATTTGATTCGACATGTGGACTTGTTGTGGTGAAGTTTAAGGGGTTTGGTGTTAGTATGTTACCACCTAGTATGGCAACCCCGAAGTATTTATACGCAACTTGTACAAGATATGATAATGTCATACCAAATAGCTCGTTGTAGATTGTTGTTTTCTGGCTGATCGATAGTTGTCTAGGTATAACCTTTCATAAAAACAGTAGCCGTTACATCAGTAAAAAGGTCGAGTCGATCGTCCCTTGCATGTGCCTGTTTGTCATGGTTATCAATTAAACTTCGAAGCGAATCTGTCATTTTTCGTCGATCGATCATAATGCCAGAATACTTACTAACGAAGAAGCTGCAGTGCCCAGATAATAGTATCACTTCAGCTCTGATAGATTATCAAGTCAGCCCCTGTTCGATGGATGATTCCATTTCCTCGGAACCTCTCCATTGATGGATATTAGGTTGCTCTTCACAGTGGCTGATACTGAGCACTGGTGCACTGTCTTCCACTAAGGCTCAGGCTCAGGCTCAGTCTCGGGTGGCTTCTGCTATCGTCGACTTTTTTTCCAGACTTTAAATCTCCCCTTTCACTTTGATAAACAATCAGATCCCGTCATCTTTGGCTCAAAACTGGCATCAAAAATTGCCACGGCGTATGTGGGAGGCTTTTTTTTCTTCTTGTTCTTCTTCTTTTGAATTACCTTACTCTTTTCCTCTTGATCAAGAGCAACTACGCACAAGGCGGGTCTCTTACTTTGTCACTCAGTCTCCGGCTCACATTCCTCCGTCACCAAAACGCAAGCACTGACACTGAGGTGAAGTGCACAGGCAGCACAGCTCTGCACCCGCAAACCACCTACAACCAAAGATTGGAGAATAGAGCCTCAATTATCATTGTTCATCTTATTGTTCCCCATTGTTGGCCTCTTGCTTTATTCTATTATTCACTGTTTCATCCAAACCAAAAAAAAAACAATTACCCGCCATTCTTACTCATGCCTGTTAAATATCTCTCCTCTTACACTTAATTCTCTCACTTCGTCGTCGAGTTTTCAACTTTTCTCCTCCCAAACTTTTTCTCTGATTGCAATCCATATCTAGCGAGCACCTCGCCTCTTCAGTAGCACTACTGTACCCTGGCCGGCCTGCAATTCCGTGCACACGCCCCCCCTCCGCCCGGTAGCTGCCGCCGTTTCGCTCCTCGGCATCATCACACGATTTCAGTTACACACCCTCCGCTTTATTGTCCCTTACAAAATCGTCGGCCCTGGCTCGGATTCAGGATACCCGGCGACATCATGAATGCTGGCACGGGCAGGGCGAGCGTCATAAGCGCTCAAGACGATGCTGCCCCGATGGATAAGTTGGTGAGTATTCATTCCCGCTATCTCTATACATGCCGACCTCCCTGCGATGCGAAGCCAACGCCGCCCGCGAGCGCCATCATGTCCTCCATCGCCATGCACATCTCTGCGCCCCCTATCGCAGCGCCTTTGCATCGAAACTGTCGCTCACCATCTATCGCCAATGCCATTTCTAATGCATCGCTAACACGAATCCTGCTCAGGCACATGCTGTACTAGACGATGTGCTTTTCAACGTTCTGAGCGATCTATTGATGAAGACACACCGCGAAGAGAAGACAGCCAGAGCTACCACCGCTGCCATTCGCATCGAGAAGCTGGCATCCGACGCGTCTGACAGTTCAACTCCTGACTCAAAACCAGATGTGCGGATTGAGACAGACGCCGCCATTTATGAGGATGGAAAAGTGTTGCTCAAGGGCAACCCCCTCAAGACCACCGCCGAGATTCTATGCCCCCGATGTCACCTACCACGACTCCTGTATCCGACCGACGGGAAAGGCGCCCAGAAACCCGACCCCAGTATCATCTACTGCAAGAAACATCCTTATATTGATAAACCTGGGTGCGACATCTATGGCCAGAGTTGGGTTGCGCCGGGTCCTGGTCGAGGCAAGAAGAAGAAGGATATGGAGAAGAATAATACCGACTCTCCCACGCCCGAACAACGACCACCCAACGTCCTTTCCTTCCCCTCCGCTACTTGTAGTAAGTGCAAGCGCTGCATTCTCGTCACTCGACTCAACAACCATATGGGTTCGTGCATCGGAAACAGCGGTCGCAATGCCAGTAGAGCTGCGGCGCAGAAGTTGAGCAACGGCGGGTCTCAAAATGATACCACGCCGCCCTCGTCACAAAAGGCGACACCTGCACCGGGCTCTCGCGCCGCCAGCCCGAAGAAGCGTGATGCCAGTGAGGAAGAGGAAGACTCTGAGAACAGTCACAAAAAGAAGAAGCTTAAGCCTACTGCTTCTTCCGTGACGAAAAAGGTGATTCTCAAGACGAAACCGAACCTCAAGAAGGACAAGCCCAAGGGTTTGTCGTCCTTAAGCCAAGAGCAAAAGGCCGACTACACCAATGGCGATTCAGTTGAGGTGGCACCTAAAAAGGTCTTGTCAAAGGGCATTAGTCCTGTTAAGAAGCTTAAGATGAACAAACCTCAGCTGGGCTCACCCAAACCCAAGCCGAATCTCATCCGGGAGGCAACCGGAGAGTCAGAATCTTCGGACACGCTTTCATCTCCTCCTCAGTAGACTTTGCTTATGGGGGTCAGACTTGCTCAGAGACTGCATCATGGCTTTGATGGTTTGTCTTGGAAGTACACAGCAAACAAAACGACACGGTTGGATACGATAGAAGCAAGCAGAATGTCACGCGACAAAGGAGACCATTTGCTTACCGCTTGCTTCTCAAGAGCCTTTATTCTACTTGTATTATTCTCAACATCATTGCATTGGAACGGCGGACTGGTTGGCTAAGGTTACCGGGACCGGATATTTACAGCATCCACGGAAAAGGGACCGGGGCGTTTTTGGCGTACTGAGTACAACAATGGATACTTTCTAAACGATCTGACCTTGCACGCGATTTGTGATTGTATGACTTTCTGACTTGCTGACCGGTAAACTTGTACTCCTGAACGCCAGGTATCAATGCTGGAGGTGCGGTGCCTACACTGAGGGTGCTTCCTATCTAGGCCTGCTCTTCCTCCTCTGCGACACGAGCCTTGACAATCTTGACCTCCTCAACTGGCCTATCCTCATGCCCAGTCTTGACCATGCCCATCCTCTTCACAGTACCCATACCGGACTTGACCCGTCCAAAGATAGTATGCTTCCCATCGAGCCAAGGTGTTGGCGCAAGCGTGATGAAGAACTGTGACCCGTTCGTGTTGGGGCCCGCGTTGGCCATGCTCAAGATACCAGCACCGGTGTGCTTGAGGCTCTGGTCAATCTCGTCCTCGAACTTTTCGCCGTAGATAGAGCTTCCGCCGCGACCGGTGCCTGTGGGATCGCCGCCCTGGACCATAAAATTGGGGATAATGCGGTGGAAGATTGTGTTGTCGTAGTAGCCGCGACGGACGAGGGTGGTAAAGTTGTTGCAGGTCTTGGGGGCATGGGTGGTGTAGAGCTCGACGGTGAGGGAGCCCTATAGATGTTAGTAACTAGCTACCTACCTAGATAGTTATATGGGCGGGGATGAAGATGGGACGTACCATCGTGGTCTCGAGCACAATGTTTGTTGTCATGATTGCGCTGCTGTGTCAAGTGAGGTTGTTTATGATGGAGGGGAAATTTATGAGAGAAGGCTGGAGAAAGACTATCTTAGATACCGACCTGTTTTGTGTTTATGGACCGGGGCAATTAGGTAGTTCCTAAAATATAATACTGAGGCAAGAGTTATGATCTTTTATTGAGACCTGGAGGTTTACTATATCTCTTTGGCAAGCTGCATGTTGCCTTTTGCTGTGTTTAAAAAGCTGTAGTGTTTTCCTTCTATATATATCAAGCCGTCCTCCTAATTGCCATCTCAATAAGTACCTGCGATTGGATGGAGGGGCGTTAAGCACTTTCTAATGCTGCTGTTCCTAGCGATTTAAGTGGTTCGAAGTTGAGTGATTGGCTGCTGGAAGTTGCAATTCTGCAGGGAGGCGATCCCTAATCGATAGTGCACTTCAGCCTCAGGCATGTTAATATTTGTTTAGGCAGGCTCATTCAAGAGACGTCTCTCAACAGAGATGCTCTCAAGTCATGATGACTTTCTTTGTTATGGCATGCAATAAAAAGTTCGTTATTTCTTTTACCCATTAAGTTTTTACGCAGACTAACAGGGGGGAAACTCATTATTTAAGTTGTCGTCAAATTCTCATGATTGAGGTGACACAATACAGCCTTCACAAAACTTGTTCAGACTTAGAACACGTTGACCTTCATACTCACCAACAACATCAACAAGTCAAGCCATGGCGGAAAACGCTACAGATACGGCCACGCTCGAGGGCTCTTTTGATGCTCTGAATTCTACTTTTGATAAAAGAGAAAACGGCTTCTCTGCATTTGCATACCTTCAAGACCAAAGCTTTCTCTTGCTTGAGCTCAAACTAGTTCTCAGCGCCATCGGCATCATTTATCTCGGTGCCCACGCTGCTCTTCGTCGACCTCCTTCTGCGGCACGCGCAAAGAAGAAAAAGAATGGAGTTAAGAATTACGATGACGAGCGCTTCGCTCAGGGATTGGAACCCTCTGATGCTATCCTCTTTCCGCTCATGGCTGGCGTTGTCCTCGTTGGCCTGTACTACCTTATCCAGTGGCTTCAGGATCCTGACATCCTCAACAAAATTCTGCGATGGTATATGTCCACCATGTCGATTGCTAGTTTGGTGTCTCTCTACTCCCACGGAATCGAGGTAGTGGCAAGCTTGGTGTTTCCACGATACTGGCGCGGACGGGATGGGCGTTTGAGGGCTGTGGACCAGAAGACAAGATCAGTGCAAGTCTGCGATGGTACAGGCAACCCAGATATTGCAGCTCCTCAGACAGGAAACCCTTTCCCTGGTCCCTTTGCTTTCTTGGCCTTCTCTGAGAAGATTCACAAGATGGGATGGGAGGCACGCGGTCTTCTCACTCGACACTGGGGCATCAAGCTCTTTATCCACGGTATGGGCAAGGAAGAAGGAAGAATTAAGTTCGCTCATGTGGTGTCCTTGGTTATGGCTTTGGCCACGGCCCTCATCTACTCGTCTACTACATCTCCTTTGCTGGCCAACACGCTTGGCTACGCAATGTGCTATGGCTCGCTCCTCCTCATCTCACCTACAGACTTTCTGACAAGCACTCTCATTCTTGTTGGACTCTTCTTCTACGATATCATCATGGTATTCTATACGTGAGTATACAACCCCAACTTTTATCTGAACCTCAAAGCTAACGAATTCCAGCCCCTATATGGTTACAGTCGCAACCAAGTTAGATGTCCCCATCAAACTCACATTCGAAGCCGCGGAGCGCAAGAGCATTCTAGGATTGGGTGACATTGTTATTCCAGGCATGGTCATGGCTCTAGCCCTTCGGTTTGATCTCTGGCTCCATTACGATCGCAAGATCAAGTATGAAAGCACAGATCTGAAGCTCATCGAGAAGGACCCGGCATCGGGGACTATTGTTACCAGGACTGAAACCAAGCACAAGGAGGTCAAAGCCAAATACGTCAACGTCAAGGGTAAATGGGGAGATAACCTCTGGACTCGTGGGGCTTTCTTCCTCTCAGGGTCCCAGCAGCTGCCTCCATCCTTGGCGGCTGCACGTTTCCGCAAGACCTATTTTTATGCCTCCGTCGTGGGGTACCTCCTCGGCATGCTGGTCACTTTGGCTATGCTCTTAATCTTCAAGCGTGGCCAGCCTGCACTTCTGTACCTTGTTCCTGGTGTGCTAGGTTCGCTCTGGCTAACTGGCTTGGCTCGGGGAGAGATCAAGCAGATGTGGAAGTACACAGAGGACGGAAGCCTCGACAAGATCGATGTAGTTGTCGATTTAGATGGCGAGGGCAATGCAATCAAGGCTATTGGCAAACTTGAAGACGGCGTTGTCGATACAACTAAGAAGGATGAGAAGGAGGAAGAGAACGAGAAGAAGGACAAAGAGGCAGAAAAGACAAAAGATGAGAAGGAAAATAGAGGCAAAGAGAAACACCACGTATTCATGCTTTCGGTAGAGGCTGAGTCAGAGACCGAATGATGGGAGGTTCTCGAAGCAGAAACCATTGGTAACAAGGTCTGGGTACAGGGGCAATAGGACTGAGTGCGATAGACTGAATTACATCAGCGTGATAGAATAGAAAAGCGTGTTCGATATCAATACCAAACAGCTGCCTTGATCTACCAACCAACCAACCAACCAATGCTCTATTGTTCTCATACTGTAACTCGTTCGTCGTAAGCAAAAGTCACATTTTAGGGAGACATTTCTTCATTATCATTAACATTAATATTAAATCTGGACTGCTTCACAAAAAGAAAATAGAGTCATTATCTCAGTGTCTCGGTATCCATCCACGTCATACCCCGTATCTCTTCGTAACATAATCTCCTCGAGTCTGTATTAGTAGACATCGGCCACCACCAATGCCCGTAATCCCCTGCACCGCGTAAAGGTTCAGACTCTTCGCAGGGGTCGATCCATCCACTCAGATACAGCCGGATTCTGCCTTGGTATGAGTTTCATCTGGATGCTTGTTGTGCCCAACACTCGGCGTTAAGATGGGCGGGTGAATAAAAAGAAAAGCGAGAGTGTTGCATGTAGGAGGTGTATCTGATGTTTTTACCGTCTTGATGGATCGGAAAACAAGGTCTGTTTGGCAGAAACACCAATGGGAGTATCTCCGATTTTTGGTTCCCTTGGCCGGCGAGCAACACGTCTCGTTTGGCTTAAGCCAGAAAATGGTAAAGTAGAATAGGTAAAGTCGAATATACTGCTATACCGAGGAGCTCAAAAAGTTCAGCTCTCGAGCAGAGAAAAAGAAATAAGATAAGATGAGAATAAAAGTCTCCTCTGGGACATAGACCAGCGGCTATGTTGTTGTTGTTGTTGTCAAGGAGAGAAAGAAGTGCAGGATTCTTGTACAAGACTCAACTGCAGAACTAGTTCTCAAGAACAAAGAAAATGATGAGAACCTGAAGAAACATTCATGGCCTTCTATTCCATCGCCTCTTATACTTGACGTGGTATCCTCTTCCTCCGGCCCGTGTTTCGGCCGGCCCGTAATCAAGACCCCACCTCCGACAGGCCCGGTTTCGCCTTTTCGGCTTCCGAGTCTCACCTGTCTTGTCTCAGTCTCATCCCTTCTACCGTACTCACATTGGTTTCTCTCGTAAAACCTGAAACATCCACCTCTCACCCATTTCAAGGCAATATCTGTAACAATAATGAGTCAGACTCAACCTTCGCCAACTGTCATCCAATGGGTTATCGACACTCGACCTCTATGGCCCTCCGCTCTCAAGACCCAAGACCTCACCTCCAATGTAAGTCTTCAAGTCATTCGCTATAACCTGATACTCATCTCATACTTCAGGCTTCACGTGCTCTCTCCCTTCTCACCGACGACGAGCAATCCTCCGTTCTGAGATACTACCACGTCCGCGATGCCAAACTCGCTCTCGCTTCAGCTCTTCTTAAGCGCTACGTAATCTCTCGCTTCTGTCGCGTCCCCTGGTTCCAGGCCAAGACAACTCGAGACGCTCGAACCAAGCCCGTCTTTATCTTGCCAAGTGGTGATGAGCCATTGATCTTCAACGTCTCGCATCAGGCTGGTCTCGCCATTCTCTTGGCCGTGCACGATCCACCAAAAGGACTTGCCGTGGGGGTGGATGTTGTTTGTCCATCAGAACGCAGAGATCGTGATCTAACTAGTCTGGCGGAGGAGGGATGGGCTAGCTTCGTCGACATTCATGCCGATGTTTTTGGAACAGGCGAAGTCTCGGCACTCAAGAGAATGCATCCTGGTCCAACCATTCAAGGGCAAGATCGCACTTTGCGCTATTTCTATGCGCTCTGGTGTCTCCGAGAAGCCTATGTCAAGATGACAGGCGATGCCCTGTTGGCGAGCTGGTTAAAGGATCTTGAGATGCGAGCCTTTGCTCCGCCAGAAGATATGAAGAAGCCTCAAGAGGCTTGGCTCAGTGGCAAAAAGGTCGAAGGTGTGGATGTGAAGTTGATGCCCTTGCTAGACGAATACATGGTCTCGACTGCAGTAAGGAATGGCCATGATGGGGAGATTATCAAGATTGGAGAGTTCCAAAACCTCGATATGGAGGAAATATTGGCATTTGGAGAAAAGGCATTTGAATCATGATATTCAGATACGCCATGAGTGATGAGTGAATGCAAGCGCAATTGTCATATGATATTATTTCTTATTTGCTTCGGTCATGTCTCATAGCATAGATACATCTCATCTTTAGACAGATAAGGTAGATAGACACCACAAGTACGTTTCTAAAAGTTCTTACCAAAGAACTCAAGAACGGTCTTGTAGCCCCTCTCATACTCCTCCTTGACACGGTTGTCGCTGAGGTCGGCACGAGCAGCCATCCAGCCGTGAATCTGGTCCTTGAAGGTCTCGACGTGCTTGGCCACCTTGAGATTGTTCTCAAACTTCTTGACCTCCTCGTCGGGCTCTTCCTTGGAAGCGAGTAGCATAGTAGGAATTGAGAGGCCCTCGGCGTCGGAAGCGTCTACCATGGCAGGGTGAATCTGGGCGGCGATGGAGAAGGGGTTAGAGTCAGCCTTAACGCTGAGAGCGACGACCTTGCCACCCCAACAGTACTATCATAATGTCAGGCATAATGTTGCGTTGTAGTGGATAGTGTAGTGTAACTCACTCCGATGATGCCAAGCTTCTCGATAGAAGAATCCTGCTCCTTGACGGCCTTGACGTAGTCGGGAACTTGGCCAGCAACCTTGGGAGGAGGGTAGGTGCCGAAGAAGTCACCAAGCTGCTTCTGCTTGTCCTCGTTGTCCGGGGGGTAACTTGGATTTGTTTAGTATGGTTCTGCACAGCCGTAGCAGTAGAACATGGTGGGATTGCGCCCTCTTACATCTCAATGGGGCAGGGGCTGCCCTTGAACCAGTCAGGGATGAAAACCTTGTACTTTTGGTGAGCGTCGCTGAAGGCGAGGATATCGGCTCCTTGAAGAGTTTGATCAAAATAGCCAAAGATGTCGTAGATGACGACAATTGCCTTCTTAGCATCGACGGGCCCGGTGACGTCTACCGATGTTAGTTGCAACTTCTTACAATAGGCATGGGCCTTCGTACAGGTTTTGAAGCCTCCAATCTCCTTGTAAGTTCCCTTTGCCTCATATCCCTTGGAGACCACAGGTGGGATATTGCAGCAGGCCTCGTTGTGGCCGTGGGACGCGGGCATAGTCGACATGGTGGGCGGTTTGGGTTTGGAATTGGTGGAGGGACAGCTGTTGAGTGAGCTACCTGTTAGCTAGATCTGGTACAGGTGGTAACAAGGGATAGCAATATCTGGGGCCATTGATGTAGCATTATGAAGCACTCACAAATTCGATTGTAAAGAGGTTGACAGAGGGAAATATCGATCTTTTTGAGAATGTGACGGCCCGAATAAAAAGGAGAGAGCTCATTGACTGCGGGGAGGAGGGGCAGGAGCTTGAATGGGGAAGGGGAACCAATGATGTCACGATTAAATAAATGCCAGGAAGTTCTATCTCCTCCTGATATCCTACTGTAGGTGCCTGGGTAGTACCTACGAGTATGGGGGTATTCGTTACCTAGTACCTTAGTACCTATTCATCAATGATTCTATTTGACCCAACACTGGCGTCTCTTCCTCAACCGTATTAACTTACTGGTATTCACTTACAAAACTCGGGTTGATAGCTTCCGCTCTAGTTGCCGGTGTGCGGCCCCTGCCCGGTCCGAGTGGGGGCCAAAACATCATCATAACCTCCACTGCAAGTATAAAGACAATGAATCTGATCTTGAAACTTACATAGGTACCTGATTCTATTATCAAGTCTAATAGTCAAGCAATGTCGTTGATCTATCCCGAAGTCTCATTCATAAAATCCCCGTTCCCTAAAAGGTAGTCATTGCCACTCCGACGCTATCTCAATGTTATCAAATACCTATTGTATAGATATATCCTATGGCCAAAGACCAAAACTCCGTTGTGCCTATGCAGTTTTATACCAGAACTCCTTCTTATGCCACCCCTTTTATTTACCCTTCATACTCGGGTTAGTATTTTCGTCTGCCTCGGCCTGTTCCAGACAGTTTGAGATCGACTGCCAGTTTTCAATGAATTTGGTCTCGCCTTCACCAGGGCTGTCGCTGTTTTCCAGCCCCCTCAATGATGCCAACGCCGATCACCTAACCGGGGAGTTCGGACTGAGTCCTCCCATGCGTCGTACTACTACTTGCATCTTCTCGATGAGCTCTGGGATTCTGTATGGCTTTACCATAACGTCGTCGCAACCAGCTTGCTTGGCCTCCATAACCTGCTCCGGACGTGCATTGGCCGTAACAGCAATGATAGGTATACGACCTCCAGATGCACAAAATATCTCCCCTTCCGCTTCTAGCTCGCGAATGATCCGCGTGCACGTCAACCCATCCTGAATCGGCATCTCAATATCCATAAGAACAAGATTGATTGCAATCGGTAGCGGATTCAAATTACTCCTCCCTGAGCGACTACTGCCTGCCTTGAGGCCAAGTCCCGGGACGGCTCCTTGCCGGCGTTTCAACTTATCGAGGGCCTCGATTCCATGATTGGCGACATCGACCGTGTAACCTCGATCTGTCAGCCCGCGTCTCGTGATTTGCTGATTAATGAGATTGTCTTCAACAACAAGAATTCCATCAAGCCGGACGTTTCCTCCGGGATTTTGATGTTTTTGCAAGCGAATGTCACGGCAAGGCCGCTTTCCATCACCTTCCGCGCCATCAGCACCAGAAATCAACCTCGCTGCAGCTGCGGCAGCCAAGGCTTCATTTCTAGACGCTTCGCTCGGAACATACGCCTCGATATAGAATGCGAACGTAGATCCTACGCCGGGCTGACTGGAGACACCGATCGCACCATTCTGGAGTTCTGTCAAACGTCTCGAGATGAACAAGCCAAGGCCGGAGCCTCCGTACTTGGTATGCGTTTTGGCGCTCGCTTGAACGAATTTGTTGAAAAGGTTGCCCATTTCTTCCACCGTCAAACCCTGGCCCGTGTCCCTCACCTCGAACAATAGATAAACAGGACGGGTCCGTCCTCTCAGCGCCGGCTGGTCGTATTCTTCTGAAACATCGCAGAACCGGGGAATGAACTGTACCATTGTCATGTCTTTTCCTGGTGGTTCCAATGAACCCTTTACGCCAACCGTAACATTTCGGGTGGCGCCAGACTTGGTAAACTTCAAGGCATTCGTGAGAAGGTTGATCAGGACTTGCTGAACTCTGCTTGGATCCAAGTCAAGATAGTCGTATGCGAGGTCCTTGTACGACTTGTCGACATATGAGGTTAACTCGATATCAACACGGCGAGCCTCCACCTCGAACATCTTGAGCGCGCCATTAACAATCTGGATCGGATCCACTGTGCAGGGGGTTACGGCCAGCAACTTAGAGTCAAGCTTAGACATTGTGAGGATATCATCAACAATACGCTTCTGGTGTTGGGCGCACGTCACGATGGTCTCGGCGTTCTCGATACTGTCTTCCAGGAGCTTTCTCTCCTCAGCCGACCTCTCGCCAATACTCCTTCCCTCGCCGCCGGAGCCGTTTCGTGTCGGTGTTAAAGGGGCGGGATCGTCGGTGATGTCTTGCACCCTCGAAAGAGAAGCAATGATGGCGTCCGTACAGTGCAGGATAGCGCTCAATGGATTTCGCATCTCATGCGAGGTCATGTCGATGAAGTTTTCCTGTTGCCGCTTGGACTCAATTGCCTCTTCTTTACGTAGTTTCTCTTGCTCCAGTTGCCACTTCTGTATCGAGACATCACTCAGACAGCCAGTAAAAGACTGGATGACACCATCAGAGCTCCTGACCGGCATAAATGTGGCAAGGACCCAGCGAGGAGCTACAGATGAGTTCCCATTGCTGTCTTCAGTTAACCAACCATTGCGGAGTCGAAACTCGGCTGTTTCTGTTCGTCCGGATTCTACCAGCCTGTCGAGGCTGTTCTCCAGGATGTGCAGATCTTCCTCTACAACACATTTTGGCCAAGGCCGTACATCAACCTTTGTAAGGTCAACCTTTTCCAAGTCTGTCAACTCCCAGAAGAGGTTGTTTGCGCTGAGAAGTCTTCCATCCATGCTAACATCGTACATGCCAACCGTGGCAAACTCAGCGAGACGCTTCAGGTTCTCTGCCTCTTGCGCCCGGCGTACCGCCTCTTCCGCCGTGTCTTTCTGCACTGTCACATCAGTGAGACAAGTAAGAATTCGGATAACACTGCCGTCTGGGGCTCTTTCGGCTTTTGTGGAAGCTAGAATATGGCGTGAGACTCGTGGATCCATTGTGGATAAAGGACCCGCGGAAGACTTGATATTTGATGATCCTGAAGTGTTCTCGCCTCGGGCGATGCGGTATTCGAAAGTGACAGTGTCGAGTTTCTGAACATCCTTGTAGGCCTGGATGACTTTTTGTTTGTCTTCTTCAAGCACTGACTCGAGAAGTGCGCCTTGCACAATTGGGCCCTTGGTATATCCGGTGATACGATGCCAAGCGTCGTTGGCAAAAGTGATGTTGCCCTCAACGTCGACAAAGCACATGCCCACAGGAATAAAGTCTGCCACCGCGGTGAATGTTTGCATGGATCTCTCTGCTTGTTCGGTTTGATATTCTAGTCGCTGGGTGAGCATAGCATTGTCGTATGCGGCTTGCTCGGTAATGTTGCGCCGCCGGCGGGCTTCCTCTTCGAAGAGAACTGTGGAAGCGAGAGAGCTCGTAAGCTTTTGGCTCAGCAAAGATATGAACTGCCGATAATCGTTATCGTATGGGCGTCTAGGATTTAGACCCAAGAATAGAATGCCCATTACGTTTTCTTCCTTGGTCGGACGAATAGGCAACACAATAGCAGCCTGACAAGGGTCGCCGAAGCCGCGCCATGCTAATCCGTGCAGTAAATCTGTTGGCAATGTGTCGTTCTTCGCTTGTAAAAGTATAGGTTGGCGCTGGTCCAATGACTTCCGTAACATAGATGCTATACCGTGGTCTGTTTCATTGAGGTTGAGGACTGGAGGGGCAATGGCGTGCCCTTCTGGTACACCAAGCGAGCCCTCAAGCCGACAGATCTTGGAGCAATCGTACTTTGATGATGCAGAGTCTGTCTCGTCGTCTTCTACAGAGTATAGGAAAGCCAGTGGAACGTCGTAGGTCGGACTCCAGCGCTCGAGTTCCTCAATAGTCCTCGACCAGTATGACTTGACATCTTTCGTGGAAACCAAAGCCTCGCCAAGATCAATGAGCATCTTCATCCTCCGCTCCCAAAGCCGTCTCGAGGTCATCTCGAGCAGTGAGTGCTGGATTCCAAGGCACTTCTTGTCGTAGACGATTGGAACCATGGAAGACTTGGCATATGTCTCTTCAAAAGACCCGTCTGCTAAAGGGATGAAAAATTTGGACTCGTCTTCGGCATTTGAATAGTTTTTAAGTGGCGAGGCTGTCATTTCGTCGAGTCGAGTCTTCAAGTGAGCCCAAGCTTCAGGTGCAGGCCGGCCAAGAAGTCCAGGATGCCGAGCGCCGCAGTATTTCGAAAAAGCTTCATTGTAGATAGTGATATATTCAGGGCCCCAGTAAAGGGCAACTGGTCGCGAATCTGAGACAAGCTGGTTGAAAGTATGCTGCAGCTGAGCTGGCCAGTCTGCCATTGGGCCAAGTGATGTCGACTCCCAATCCAAGCTTTGAACCACATCGAGAAATGGCTGTGCTTCGGAGCCAGAAACAGGCACCATGAGTCCTGGGTTTAATTCGTCGCGGTAGAGCATTGGAGCTTTACTCTCCGATTTTTTTCGGGATGGTAAGCGGGCATTGTCCAACGGAGATTT
Organism: Fusarium sp. NFCCI 5145; assembly: GCA_033439405.1. Taxonomy (NCBI): domain Eukaryota; kingdom Fungi; phylum Ascomycota; class Sordariomycetes; order Hypocreales; family Nectriaceae; genus Fusarium; species Fusarium sp. NFCCI 5145. Next base: position 341,508 of record JAWDHB010000416.1, read on the forward strand.
TTGAGGATATCTTCTTGTTGCTTCGCCTTCTTTTCCTTCTATTCGAACTTTGCGTGGGGGCTCTGACGAAGGAGGTGTTTCATTTCCACTCATCACCACCCATTGACCCAGCACGATGCTTCGTGTCCAGTAAACACCAAGATATGGGAGGGAGTGTTGTGTATTTGTCGGTGTTGGGCCTGCAGTGTCGGCTTGAGATGTGAGCGCAAGTGGTGGGCTGGTAACCCAATTCCAGAAAGGCGAGTGGGAAACATCCTGAGGGATTGAGGCGATGGACAGGTCGAGAGTATGTGAATTCTGTAGTGCAGGATTTCGGTATAGTATATCGGCGGGAAAATGAGAGCAGTTAGGCAGCGGTTTTGAGGGTGATTGGTCGGGTAAGGCAACGACGAATGTTGGTCGAGGGTCAGAAGCGACAAGGTCAATAAGACCGAGATGTTGAAGAGCTGGAGGCGGCATTGAGCTGAATGATCATCCAAAGTCCTACTGATGAGTTTGCAAGGACTGGCGGAACTAAGTCGAGCCCGACGACTTGTGAGAAGTGGACGACGAGCGCCTAAGATCGGGAACGAAGCGAGTTGATCGGATCTTGTGTCGTCATTGCCGTCGCAAACTGGAGGGCGCCTCTGGGTCACGGTCTCGGGGGGACTGTAATAACCAGGGTCGTCGAAGCGGTAACGTGTTAATGGCAGTAGGAGAGTAAGTCCAAGTGCAGTTCAGCCCAAAGAAGCGGGTGAAGCCATCGTCTTGTTTTGGTCGGTAGGAAATTGAACAGGTGCGGGTTGTCTTTTGTTGGCGTTTGTCCTGTATCGCCAGCGTCAGGTGCAAGGTGCAAGGCGCGAGGTGCTGGGATTAGGATTGGGGGATCTGCTGTAATGTGCGTAGGTGGAGTATCTTATGCCTTGCGCCCTGTTGCATAGGTAGGTAGGAAGCCTGAGTGGACGAGCGAGTATGTCAGTGGGCTACTGGATGATTGATGAATGACAAAATTTAGTGGCTTTTCCACCAAAGAGGAACGGTAGGTCACTCTACGTAGTGGTTGGATCCACTGCAGTACCTGCTTCTTGTTTCTTGGCTAGCATGGAGTGAATTCCTAGGTGACTTCCAGGCTTCTCATCCAAGCTTCGATTTCTTCTTACTCAGATGACACTGAATAAGTGACGCTCTACGCGCGATACTCTCCAATGATAGAAATCCCATTCAAGCCCTTCCTGCTGGGACTGCAAAGAGACCACAAGGACCTCAATTCATTCTCACCTGAATGAACCCCTTACACACATGCACGCTAAGGGGCGCTGTGGCACTCTACTAGAGATCAAACAGATGGGGGCTGGGGGTTGAGAGGCTACCTAAAAGCAATAACTGCTCCGGTGGCCTATGAAGTACAGCATCATTTGAACGAAAAGAGAAGGAGAAAGAGAGGCCATCCCTTCACTAGAGCCTCCATCTTATCCGGTACACCATCCAGTTGGAATAACAATTTATCATAGACTACAGGCACAAAAGTCAAAAGTTCAATGCCATGACTCAGGAAGTATTTCAACTGAGCGATTTTTAATACAGCAATCCGATGAGACAAGTCTCCAGACTAAGACTCCAATATTCATGGGGATAGTCTCATAGCCCATACGGAGCACATTTTCAGAGTTTCAGCCAAAGAACAATGCTGTATCTGTAATCTCGAGGATGATAATTTGAAGTGCTTTCTCCCAAGTGAAGCTGAATATCCAATGACACAGCGGACAAGACGCATCAGAACGGAAAATTTGAGTTAGGGAAAGCCTAGTATCGAGGATGACGATGGCAGAAAAGCTTTCAACTGCATTCTCGCTAATCACGATGCTTGATTCGTTGATTAACACTACCTAGGCATGTATTTTTTTGGTATAAAACGAGACTATGTGTTTATAGCGCAACACCACGGCATGCAGCTTATGCAGGCAAAATCACCTAACGCTCAGCCATCGCCATCACCGCAAGAGCGCTAAAAGCATTACACCCATCCATGTGAGGTGGGTGTGGCTGGAGGGCGATTCCGTCGCCAAGTCAGCGAATTTGAGATCGGGAGGCTGAGAGGCACGTTGTGGTACACACAATTGACGCCTGTACATACCTACCTTCACTCATCTCGGAACTTGTTTTTCATGGTATGGGCATCGATCCGATCGATCAATGGTGGGTGAGTGACTTTACTAGCCTTCGGGTGACAACTGTCATCCTCGTGCTCATTGCTTATCCTGCCTTGTTTAAGTTTGGTTCATATTCGGGGGGCTTGCGCATCTCCCGAGATCACCAAGTCCTCGGTAACTGAACTAACTTAGTTCCAATGGATAGGTACTTCAACCCCAGTCCCTACTCTACCTAGGCTAGAACGCTAGGTAACGTACAGTGACAACTTTTAAGAAATGCTAGCATCTCGAATAGGTGAAGCCAGCATTGCATGATCCACCGAGAAGGCAAAGAAGCTGCGTATTCTTGTTGTCGAGTTGCCAAATTTGCAAGGCACATCATCAGGTGACTATCGAGCTCTGCTGGTCATCGGGTTCAGAGTGTACCATTAGTCAACGGGAGTTACGATGGCCTGGATTCTTGACAAGAAGTGGCATATGAATGAATTCCTTGGGGAAATCTCCTGTTGGTTCTAAGGTCTCTCCTTGGAGTTTGCTGGCTCGTAAGTATCTACCTAGGTCTAGGCAGGTGTCTCTCGATCCATCGCGACTTGCAATACCTAAATGCCATCTGCGTGGCGCCTTTAGAGTAGGTACAGTATAGTAGGTAAGGTTGTATCAAGCAGTGCCTGACCCGAGAGCCCGGCTCCTGGGTTGCGACTGTCCGATCCGACGTGCGTTCATAGTTGACACCTACATCTATTGCTGTGCTGACGGATACCATATCTTGTCGCTTTACTTAAAACAGTCACACTTTCTCTAGCAACATCTCTCGTTGGTCATCTTCAAGTTGACTCTCACAATCATTATCAGTGTTGTCAAACAAGCCAGCACACAACTTCACAAGGAAGCCTTTCAACTATTCGTTTCAAGAATCACCATCTTTCGCTTTAGCACAATGTGCAAATGCTTCACAGTGTACCCTTACGGTGTCCGTGGGCATCATCTTCTGACTCACGAGGGCCTCACGATACCCGGACAGACATAGTACTTCTGCCCCGTCCATGAGTGCTACCACGCCATCCTCACCTCTAAACCCGCTGTGCAGCCTTTCTGTGGAGAGTGTGCTGTCGTTTTCTTCCATCAACACCCTTTTGCGCTGTGGAACCGCCAACGAGATATCAAGGCCTCCCCTATCGACCGAGCTTCAATGGTTCCTGAGGCGCGACTAGAAGCGGCACTAGTTATAGAAGAGAGCAATAATTCTCCCCGTGACGTTGCTGAGATTCCGAACCCTGGGACCTTCCTGGATATACCCGGCAACGATGCGCTTCCCTCGGCTCATTTCACATATCAAAGACTAGGGAGCACCCTGATTGACCACCCTCGCATTCCAGGCATGTTTCTTTTGAAGTTTGTCACATTCAATGGCGTTCAGGCTTACCAGCCATGCTGTAAAAATATTGACCTCCTCAATGTCTTCAAACCATTACGCGCTATTGAAGGTCACGTCGACCCAGTGTTTAAGGCAGCTCGCGAATGGTCATGCATCATACAAGCCCACCATGGCCTACCTAAGGATGTCAGATAGGTTCTTGCTCTCATCTACAACTTTGCTTGCACTATGCTACAACCAGGTACCGAGGAATGTTTCATCTGGGATATGAGGCCCTGGCTCATGCATTGGTACCAAATTGCCGATAACCTTTTTGAAAGGTTCGGTATCTTTGCCGTGGCACCAGACCCAGATTGGTTCATGCAGCCTTTTGCACAAAACCGCTCACCTTCGAGACCAGCAAACCCGATTAATTACACAGAAGAAGAATCCTTATCTCCTATCTCCCGCCTCGTACTGGATTCGGAAGAAGACAATACAGACCCTGCAGCTGTAGCTGCACCCCCTAGCATAGTCAACTGGTTCAGTCGTCCATCCGAAGCGATCGAGACCGACGATCATGGTCACATAACCATATTCGATCCAACTCCCGGAGGACGAGTATCCCCTCGGCAGAGACGTCTTAGCACTTCAAGCACCATGACTGTTTTAAGGCCATCGTTCCAGTACAGTCCTCGCACTGGAAGCTGCTCAGCCCTCAAGGATATACATACGTCTTCCTTTCAGTTCAATCCTCTTGCCGATGAATTTGTGCCTCATGGGAACATCGATGAGGAAGATCTTTTTGAGTCTATGAGTAACTACAGCTCCTCAGTTTGCGAGTCCGAATGCGAATTGGTGTTTGAGTAAACAAAGAGTGTATCAGCCGAGGTATTGGTCAGCATGTGGACTGGGAAGTCCTTCCAGCGGACGATCTGAGATACTTGGATGCTAGATTAAACATTAGTTTTGGCAGGCAAGCGGTATGAATAGCGATCAAAGACGTAGCTAAAGATTTTATTTCAATTTTGATTTCTAACCCAACAATACCATCCTTCCTTCTCTTACAAAAGGTTACCTCTCAGCCCAGTTGGAGCTTGGTTTACTGAGCAGCAACCAGGCTCATGTAGATTCCCCAGACAACACCAGCCAACGCGCCAACGAGGTTGCGTCCCTCAACCGTCTTGATAGCAGCGAAGTTGACAATGCTGACGGCAGGCCAAAGCTTCCATCCAGCAAAAATGAGAGGAGCAAAATCGATCTTGGCAGCCTCCCATACCGCAGCCCAGTCAATACGACTAAAGTCCAGAGCGCCAGGTGAAGTCCAGTAAGTAATGGCCTTGGGGAGACTAGTGATGACGGGGACTGGTTCAACAGCTGAGCGGAAGGCGTGAGCGTATGTGCTGAAGAGAAGAGTATTCACAGCAGCACCGAAGGTCTGGTCGAGGAAGAACTTGATGAGTGTGTTGCGGACTGAGAGTTTGGGCTGTGTCTTTTTGGCACCCTTAGAGTCCTTGGGTTTAGAGGCTTCGTCAGGGTGAGCAGGGAATGACGACTCGAGAAAATCTTGCCTGATGATATGTATGTGAGTTTGAGTTGCTAAATGAGATAGACAGGAGGCTTACCAGTAGAAGTTGGGTGGTGTGCAGATAACGTTGAAGAGCAGGAACTGAAACACAGGAATCCAGTTTATCACAATATCAGTCTGCAATCGACATAGTTAGTATCAACATTGAAATATCTCACAACGCAATGGAAAACCATCTATTTCGAGATAGACTTACGCCAGCTCTGTAGGCCGTGATACTTTGAGCCAAGATATTGGCGATGCCACCCAGAGCAGCACTCTGGATAGTAGCCATAACCATAGGTGGATACTCCATTTTGGCTGTGGTTTTTTGTATAAAGAACGCGAGTGGCTGATGTGAGAATAACAGAGAACACTATCAAGAGTCCGAACAGGCAGAGACGTGTTAAGTTGAAACGGTGAGATCGGCGCTAAGATAGGCGAACCTAGATGCGTTCGGGCAGTGCTGAATTTTCAGTTGTATTCTCAGTTATGAATAAAATGATAAATGGCACTCATTAGTTGATAGATATATCGAAAGCGGTGTAGCTCTAAGTGAAACCAAGACATGAATGTATCATACAAAACTGGGAGAGCCTGTGGTTGAACCGAAGCGTAGTTTGGCTGCGTGTCCTGTTTGATTGGCCAACATCAACTAGATAACTCGACTCCCAATCTACTTAGGCAGCTAGGTAGCTAGTAGGTATGCATGCGCTCCGTTCAAAGAATTTAGGCAAAAATGATTTCTAGTGGCAACTAAGCGCCTAGGTAATAATTGAACAAATCATTGACGTTTCTTTGGCTTCGTCATTCAGATCAGGTTGTTATCGTACATCCCCCTTCGTCCCTCATTACTGTCTCTGTCCTATCATTGATCAACTTTTATATTTCCTGTCACAAGCCTCCGAGATCCCTTGAATAACATCAAGTCTTTCTTGCAGCACCTAGTTAAACCAAGGCGGTGTAACCCATTATGCCCTGGTGAGAAGCCACATAAAGAATAGCTGCACAAAGTAGGAGTAGATAAAGAGAAACTTTGTGCGCTGGCTGCGTTTCGCCCGTGAATCCGTCTGCATTGGTCCGCTGGAGCCAGACGATGTTTCAGGAAGGAGGACATATTTAAGTGATCGCATCTGAACAAAGAGTTAGCGCGTGTGTACTGCGAGACAACCATGCAACTTACCAAGAAGAGCGAGTTGGCGAGGTAGGTGTAAACAAAAATCAACCATCCAACCCAGCCTCCGGTACCTCTGCCGCCGTTGAGGACCTCAGCAACGACGATAGTGACGATGATTCCAACAAACTTGTATCCAGAGTATGCGATCAGATCCAAGAGCTGGGACTGGCTCGAGATGCTCAGGAGATAACATCCCAGCTTGAGGAAGAAAATCTCGACGATAACAACGATTAGACTGATCGTAGCCGTCTTTCCAAGCAGTTCTGGTTGGAACTGGTGGTTTAGACCAGCGATCAAGGTCGAGAGGAGGATATATGTCACCAGTGCCATGACTGTATCTTGATTAGCCGACCTGTCCAGTATTTGAAACCTTCAACCTTGCGCATACCTGGGATATACATATCAGGACTATTGATGTCGTCTCGCGGAGGCAGATACCATCCCTCTTGTCCATTCTGTCCAACAGCTTGCTTGCGCGACCAAGGCTTGTGCCTCCAGGGGAAAAGGACGAGGAACAGCTTGTTGACGACATAAGAGTTCGAGACATTGAAGTAGTGCTTGAGGGCAGAAACGTTGACGTATCGACCAAACTATCCCAGTAATCAGTACCATATATCATCAAGGCAACAGCAAGCCCTGCCACGACTCACGTTCTGCTCCATATACTCCTGTCCGTGTTTGAAGGCCGTCTGTCCAAATTGCGCTGCCACCTGCGCTGTAGGGTCATTCATGAAGTTGCCATATTGCCCAAAGACATTGCCGCTGGTGCCGCCCTGTTGCTGATATGGGTTTCCTCCCGCATTGGCAGCGTAGCCTTGCTGAGACTGTGCAGAGCCTGGAGGAGGAGGCGGCGATCTTAGTTGGGGAACGGTCGAGACATGCTGAGGGACTGGGTGGTGAAGAGGGGGCGACTGCGCGTAGGTCGCTCGCTGCATGGCGAAGGGGAGAAGATCCTCGTTATTATTATTATTTTTGTCACGGTGGTGTATTGCGCAATTCGATGGGGTGTTGAGTTGTGTCGCTTTGAGTTGGTGATGATGAGGTACACGTAGAGCTGGTGTTGGTCAGTACTAAGGTAGGTCCAGTTCAGGAAATGTGTCGATTTCCTCTGATTGGGTGCTAGCATCACGAAATGCTCCAGCCTGGCTACCTCCACTGCCATGGTAGGTAAGGTACCCAGCTCAACGTCAGCCCCTGTTTGGTTCTCCCAGGACACGTGATTGTTTGTTTATTTAGCAGATTGGGTATTATAGAGAGTTCCTGGACTGAGAGTTCAAGCAGTTGTAACAGACTATTATCACTTGTCTTGTCTTGTGCTACCAATCCATATTATCTATATACCTAGTGCACTCGTTTCTTCACCAGATGTAACTATTAGGGTTGGATCTTGGGGAACAACCTGTCTAGGCCTAGGCCCAAGCGGCGTGTCCGGGCCAAGTCCTCGTCCCTCATTTTGATATGCAGCGGTTTATCTTATCTTGGTTATTGCACTCCCACTCTCTCTCCTACAGCCACATCTACCGTCTAATCTTTCGCCTCCCCGTTGGCTTGCACTTTGAATTCTCCCACAAACATCACTGTTTCTCTTTTCTAACGCTCAAGAGATATACGACACTAACAAAATGCTGGATTCTTTCGAAATATTAACCACCTCGGGTGTGGTCGTCTGGTCGCGCACTTATACTCCCATCAACCCTTCCATTATCAACAACTTCATCACAGACACCTTCATCGAGGAGAAGAGTGGCGCCATTGCCCTCAGCGACTCCAGATCTACCGCCCTTAATCCTCCCTACAAGAGCGATCAACACACTCTCAAGTGGACTCTGGTTAAGGAATTGGGTGTGATCTTTGTCGTAAGTCTTTGCTCTTACTTGTCATGATGGCTTCTTCCCCCGATCATCGGCGCTGACGTCTCCACTCCTCTCTCTCCTTAGGCCGTCTACCGATCTCTCCTCCACCTCTCATGGGTTGACAAGCTCGTCGATAATATCAAGACAATCTTTGTCAAGCTTTACGGTGAACAATTAACCAAGCCGCACACCACCCTCGTCGAATGCCACGCCTTTGATGAATATTTCGACGTACAACTCGAGGAACTTGACCAGACCAGTACTAAGGGTCCCTCCACCACCATCACGGCCGGCGCAGTTCCATTAGAAGAAGAAATCATCTCAGAGAACATCGGCGACGACCCTCCGGCTGCGCCAGGTCTAACATACCGAGGGCGACACCTCAATGGACCTCAGGAAGCCCTCTCGGCCGACGAGTCAACCCCCGCCTTAACGCCGAATGGATCGCGACCCGGCACACCTAGTAACCGTCTTCTTGTCGCCAAGGGAGGTCCTATCGCTAAGATCTCTCGACGTGCGCGCAAAGCAAAGAATCAGACCTCAGCTCCCGCATCTTCCGGTGACGAAGCTCCCCGAAAGAAAAAGACAACCGCCAAGAAGGGTCGCAAGTGGGATGCTGATGGCTTCGCAGACGAGGAAGACGATGTACAGCTTGACTACTCTGCGAAGGCGCATGCTACCAGTGATTCCGAGGTTGAGGTGATGGGGCGATCAACGGCTGTGGATGAGATCGATTCTAACACATGGGGCTCAACATCCAAGGGCAAATTCGTGCTCAAAGACCTAGGCGATGAGGTGCACGAGATTCTAGCTTCAGAGGCAGAGAAGGCAGCGGAAGCAAAAACACAATCCAAGTCTGGTCTCTTGGGATCTGGCGTCAACGCCATCAGCGGGCTCTTCCGCAACGTCGTTGGAGGCAAAACCTTAACCAAGGAGGACCTCGACAAGGCTATGAAGGGCATGGAGGAGCATCTCCTTCAGAAGAATGTTGCCCGGGAGGCTGCTGTTCGACTATGCGAAGGTGTTGAAAAGGAGTTGGTCGGTGTGAAGACTGGCAGTTTCGAGAGTAAGTTCTCTCCACCCAGCTCCCTATTCTGATATCTTGATACTAACCAGCGTCGTAGGCATCAATGCCAGAATTCAGGCCGCCATGGAGGCCTCGCTTACAAAGATGCTCACCCCTACATCCTCCCTCGACCTTCTCCGTGAGATTGACGCCATCACCGCTCCCTCGGTGACATCTCTCCGCAAGGCCCGTCCCTACGTCATGTCTATCGTTGGCGTCAACGGTGTTGGCAAGTCCACCAATCTTTCCAAGATCTGTTTTTTCCTCCTCCAGAACAAGTACAAAGTTCTTATCGCCGCTGGCGACACTTTCCGTTCTGGCGCTGTTGAGCAGCTTGCTGTTCATGTCCGCAACCTCAAGGAGCTGACAGCTCGTGAGGGTGGTCGTGTCGAACTATACCAGAAGGGCTATGGCAAGGATGCCGCTACTGTGGCGAAGGATGCTGTGAGCCATGCTGCGCAAGAAGGTTATGATGTCGTCCTTATCGACACTGCTGGTAGAAGACACAACGACCAGCGTCTCATGTCTTCTCTCGAGAAGTTTGCCAAGTTCGCTCAACCTGACAAGATCCTTATGGTTGGCGAGGTACGTCCTTTTTCCTTGTCTTGGATCTCTACTGTTCATACTAACCAATCATTTCCAGGCTCTTGTAGGCACCGACTCAGTTGCTCAAGCTCGCAACTTTAACGCTGCCTTTGGCGCTGTCCGCACGCTCGATGGCTTCATCATCTCCAAGTGTGACACTGTTGGCGACATGGTTGGCACTCTTGTCAGTCTTGTCCATGCGACAAACGTTCCCGTGCTTTTTGTTGGTGTCGGTCAACACTATTCAGACCTGCGCAACTTCTCTGTGAAATGGGCTGTAGAGAAGCTGCTCAGCAATCACTAAAATAAACACATTCGCATTGGACAACGTGGGGTAATCATGGACTTCAATAGCTATAGACAATATTAATGACAGAAGAGAGGGATTCCCACTTGGCGCATCTTAATCCCGTGAACAATATATATCATCAATCATCCTGAAACGCGTATCTCTCGGAGCCAGGACACATTGTCAATCTCATTATCATCTCATTTCAATAATTGTTTCAAGAGTAAATTATGATTATGTACAACAAGCAATTCTCTTAGATGCCTTGTCGCGCCAAATTGACGTCTACCACACCGCTATGCAAACGACAGTGAGGGGAATAACTGAAATATCAAAACTTGTTGATCCGCAATCATTTTTTTCAGCGTTTTTTTAGTCCTTTTTTCTTCTTGCATAGCTTTTAGAGCTTTCTTCATTACCCAGCCTTCCTCCGAAACACAAGCTTCATCATGAAGTAGAACAATGAGACAAAGAGAAGAATCGATGAAAATAAGAGACAATAATCCCAATCTGTGTGGCATAAACATCAATCCAAAAGGGGTATCTTTCTAGGTTCGCAGTCTTGGTGAAACTAGTGTAATGCGCACCGCATATATATATGCATCGGCCGTATTTGATGATTTTGACAAAGGAAATAATTAATATGAATAATCATGACAGAACATCCCTCGACTTGAAGCCTGCAAAGACCTCGGTTTAACTCAGTCCTCGAAGAAGTCATTATCATCGAAGTCTCCGGGCTGGGCGTCCGAGTCATAACCGCTGGTTCTCATCATTGGAGGAGTCATTGGCCCATCCTCTGATTCTCTCGGCGGCGGCGTGACAACAGTGTGCTCCGCTCGGTGTGAGGTGTTTGAAGCTCCTCGTGCTCGTCCGGAACCGTAGCTTTGTGAAGGAAAGCGACGTCCAGTACTAGCAAAAGCGGTCGGTTGAGGCTTGTTGTCTACAGGGGGTGTTTGGCGTAGGCTGGAAGCGGGGGGTGTCATGAGACCACCCAGAGGATTGTTCTGGGAAGTCGAGTTGCTACGTGATGGAGTAGCGTTTCGTCCAGGTGCTGGGGAACTGAGGACGCCAGAGAGGCTGCTGAGGGAGGGCTGGTTGCGGTTACCCTTTCGCCAGTTACCCCAAGCAGCTGCGAGAGGGCCAATAGTTTGTGCCACGCGAGGCGTAGCATTCTGAATTGTCTGAGCGATATTGGGTAGATTGATGGCAGAGCCACCGTTCATGGCCCTCTCTCGTTCCTGTTCTTCCATCTGGAGGTTTGCCTTGAGTCTGATCGCGGCATCCTTCACTACGTCGCGGTCAAAGCGATCACTCTGAAGGGCGGCGATAATGTCTTGCAGATTCTCGTGCCTGACAGCGAGAAGTTCACGCAGCCAGGTAATTTCGTCATCACGTTTGGTGATCTTCGTGGGGGCGTCAGGATCAGTCTTGGACAGCGAGGTCTCCAGCTCCTCGATGCGCTGCTCGCGGGCCTGAAGTTGCTCCTGAAGAACCATAATGGACTCGCGAAGAGCCTGAGGAGATATCCTCTCAGGGGGTTCGAGATCACGCGAAGCTTTTCTGGGCTGAGAGATAGGAACATTGACCTCGGCTCCTGCAGACTTGGCAGCTTGTGCCGCAGCCGCAGCCGCCTGCTTGGCGATTTCGAGCTTATCTTCGAGGTGGAGAATACGATCCTGCAAGTGCTCGGTCTTGGAGGCAGACAGGCTAAGACGCTCCAGAAGGTGTTGCTCGGCTTTGTGAGCATCCTCCTGTGCGTTGTGAACCCGTCGCTCATATCTTGTTTGAAGATCCTCAATCTCATTCTGGTGCTTACGAACAAGCTCTTCAAGTTCGGCGGTCTTGCTGTTCTCAGCCTCTTCGAGAAGCATCTCATTCTGAGCCTTGGCGGTATCGACTTCAAGTCTGACATTATCAAGATCGGCACGAAGCTTGGAGTTATGCTCCTCAAGCTCCTCGCGGATGTAGTTGACTTGGTTGTTGGCGGCATCAATTTCGGTCTGTAGCGCCATACGCGTCCTCTTGACTTCGCTTAGACCTGACTCACGAGCCTCTTCGAACTCACGCTGGTAGCGCATAGCCTTCTGCTCCAGCTTGTGGTTTTCGGTCTTGAGCTCACCAATGATGCCTTCAAGACGAGCACATTCGTTGGTAGCGCGCATACCGGCTCGCTCATTGGATTGGAGGCGTTCCATCTCAATCTCCAGGCGTTCTCGGGTCTTAGCCTCAGCCTGCAAACGGGCGTCCAAGACCTCCTGCCTGGCAAGCATAGCCTGGTCCTTCTTGATACGGCGAGCGTTATCTTCGGCAATCTCGCGAGCAGCCCTGCCCATGTCTTCCTGGAGAGAGACAAATTTGCCGCGCCACGATTCGCGAATACGCTCATTTTCCTCGAGTTGGGTGGTAAGAGTGGTGAGGGATTTCTGCATGTGCTGGTTATCCTCCAGAGCGCGGGTAAGCTCAGCACCCTTCTGTCGGGCAGACTCGTCATAACGTTCAGCCTCTGCACGCCAGTGGTGGTTATCTTGGCGAACATCCTTGAGTTCGACCTCCATGCCCTTACACTTAGCAACAGCCTCATGTTGAGCTTGAGTGGCGTTGTTTGAAGCAGCCTCCAGAAGGGCAATGCGCATGGCAGTCTTACTGTTAGCCTGCTCCAAAGAGCGCATCTTGTGGTCCCTTTGCTCAACAAGTTCACGAAGACGGACAACCTCTTCGCCAGCAGTCTCACGTTGGACGCGGGCTTCAGTGAGTTTGTCTTCAGCAGCACGGCGAGCGATGATTGACTCCTCGCTGAGTTCTTCAGCTCCGCGAAGTCTCTCCTCAAGGTCGGCTACGCGCTGATCAAAAACACTACGATTGATAATCTCGACTTCAATGCGTGTCTCCGCAGTCTGAAGCTTACGCATGAGCTCAGATGCCAGGTCCTCAGCAGCGCGTCGCTCAGAGACCTCATTCTCGACTTTGGTCTGCTCAAAGTAAAGGCGCTGCTCAAGATCGGTAATCTTGTTGTGAAGCTCAGTAAGCTTAGAGCTTTCCACCTCGTCGGTCATGGGGGCAGCAGGCACACGAGCTTCGATGGCTTCCTGTATCAACTTTCTCAAACCATCGTCGCGGGTCGCGTTATGGGCAAACTGCTGCTTTAGACTCTCAAGGGCCTCAAGAAGGACGGCAGGGGCTTCTGCAGAAGCCGGTGCTGAAGGAGGAGCGGGTGAGGCTTCAAGCTTGCCGCGGTGCTGAGCCTGGAGACCCTCCATGACAGCAATTCGAATCTGATCCAAGCGTCGGTCTCGTCGGGGGCTCAAAGAGCGGCGGATAATAGGCTCATCATCCTCGTCATCAGCATCGCTCTGTTGGAGCTCGGCCGAAATGCTACGCATGTCACGTCGGGAAGAGGGTGTGCGTCGAGCGCGGGTAGCCAAGACTTGTTGGATAGAGAAGAGTGTTTTCTCCAGAGGTTCGAGACGAGATGCCAACAAATTGCCCACCACTTCGTTGACACGTCCGTCGAAGAACTGCGCTCGGCTCTCTAGTTTGTCATGTTCATCCTCGGTGAAAGCAGCCTCCCAGTCACTAGCTGGCAGGCTATCACCCTCAAGGGCGCCAACACCATCAGGAGTGATCAATGTTCCCGGGGGGTCAAGGAACGGGTCTTCGAGTTCCGTGCTGGGTACGGGCTGAGCAGACGCTTCGGGAAGAGGGAGGTACTCCCGAGGAGTCAAACTGGCCTCGTCACGGATATAGTGGTCGACAGCGGGTTCCAATTTGTAAGGCGAAGAGTTAGCCATGGCGGAGAGGGTGCGAACTGGGCTGCCTTGCTGCCACTGTGAAGATTCGACAGTCTTGTTGACACCCATTGTGGGATCATCGAAGAACTGATCCATAACAGCATCAATCTCTTCGAAAGTAGGCTCGTTGTTACCACGACCAGCAGGATGCGTCACAGTAGCCGAGAACTCAGGTACAGGCTCCTGCTCGACCGATTCAACAACATCATCCTCAACAGGTGGAGGAGGGAGAGGCTTCTCTCCAGGAGCAGGGCTGCTAGCGAATCGAGATGCGGCCAGACCCTTAGCTGGCTTAGGAGGATCAGCAAACCGAGAAGCACCGAGTCCCTTGGACACGGTCCTAGGAGGAAGCTGGTTGTTGAAGCGGGAAGCGCCGAGGCCAGAAGGAGCACGGGCTGGCACAGGACTGGCCACAGGAGAGGGGTCAGATTCCTCTTCTGGTTCCGTTTGGGTGGTTTCTCCATAAGAATTCGCACCGGGCTGGAAGGGTTCAGCGGCGGCGGACAGTGTCTTCTTGTGTTCGTGCTTGAAGTTGTCCTCGCCAAAGGGTCGGGCATCATTGAAGTTTTGTATATCCTGGTTGGAATCAAATTCGAAGGGCTTCCAATTGTTGTTTTCGTTCGTCGAAGTGACTGAAGGTGCCGCAGAAGGAGCAGCTGTAGTAGCCTTGGTGTCGATCTGATCCGAAGTGACGATGGATGACATCGAAGTATCTGCTGGTAGAACATGCTCATCCTGCGTGGTTTGCTGAGTGTGTTCGGCTGAGCCCTCCTCTTGGGTGGGTTGCTCAGCAAACAACGGCACATCATCACCACCAGGTGCAGAGCTACGTGCTCGTTTAACTCTGTTCTCGTCAACCAAAGGTCGGCCATCGGCATCACACTGTTCAGAGTCATCCGCCTCAGCAGATGATTGACTAGATGGCCTGACAATGGGAATAGCTTTTGATTTCTTGTTTGACTGGAGGTCGCTCGAATTAAGATCAATGCTTCCGAAGATGCTACCGTGGCCCTGGCTGGCAGGACTTGTGAAGGCATTAGAGTGAGGGGTGAACGTTGGTGCAGCAACGTTGAACTTGGGACCTGAAGTCGAGAAGCTGAAGGCACTTTCTCCTGGAGAGAAAGATGGCGCATTAACATTAATCTTGGCCGGCGTAACATGTACAGGCTGCTTGGCTGGCGGAGAAGCGAACATGTTGGTGCCAGAAAAGTTGGTGTTCGCTTGGAAGACCGACGGCTCAAAGCTAGCAGCCTGGAAGTTACCAGGTTCGAAGGTGCTCGCAGTGGGCTGGAAGGTACTAGCACCAGGTCTGAAGGTGCTCGCACCGGGTTGGAAGCTGCTTGCGCCAGGCTGAAAACTGCTCGCACCGGGTTGGAAGCTTCCTGCGCCAGGTTGGAATGCGCCGGCAGTGGGTTCGAAGCTATTAGCAGTAGGCTCAAAGCTAGTGGCACCAGGTTGGAAGGTATTGCTCTTGTTGCCAAAGTCGAACTGGCCAGGCGTAAAGGAACTGGTGGGGTTGAACTTGAACTCTGGTGCCTGCACATTAAGCTTAGACAGCGAGGGTTTGCTGGCATGGCTAGAACGTCGATCCATCTTGTTGCCGCTGCTAACAGAACCAGCATCGTTCCATGGGTTGCTGGCTGTGGAAAAGTTCTTCTGATGGCCGAATCCAGGGAAATCAAACTCTTGAACAGGTGTACCCAGGTTACTAGGATTGGTCTCTATCTCATAAGCCTCGTCCGGTTTGTGAGATTCGGGAATCTCATTGAGGCTGCTGAATTTGGTAAGATTGCTATCATCAGCGGTAACATTGTTCTCATTATGGTCACGGAAGTAGCCCTGCGACAGAGAGTGGCCACGGCTATGAGGTCGAGGATGATGCAGAACTAACGGTTTCGACTGTTCGTTGGCAAATCGTTCCTGAACTGGGAATTGGCCAGATGCCTGATGACCATGGGCAGGAACGAATGGGTCTGGCAAAGTTGCAGGCTGTTCGTTTTGAGGCTGGGGGTTGTAATCTTCATGCTCCAACTCGTTGCGAAGTTGTTCTTCCAAATGATACTCGGCATCATCAATCTCGGCTTGCAGAGTGTCTGTGTTTTGTTGTTGAGGGGGTTCAGGCGTCCTCGAAGGACTCTTGCTTGGCGCCTCTTCCTCGTCTTCGCGAACCTCTTGTAGGCGAGGAGAGTTTCGAGCAGGCTGTAAGTATGAATATTGTTGATGTGGCAGCATGGGATATTGCAGAGACTGGTGACGCTGGTGCAGGTTCATGCCAGCAGGGCTCTCTGGTCCAAAAGGTGATTGAGGAGACATCATGCCCATAAGAGAAGGCGAGTCATGGCGATTAAGTCCCGGCCAGCCTGATGGAGATTGTTGCTGGAAGCCAAATGGCGAGGTGTTGGCAGGGAACGAAATCGACTGCCGGGGGTTGAATTTGCCAGGCATGCCGGCAAAGGAGAGAGGTGAGGTTCCATGCGACAGGCCAGGGCTATGTGTTGACGGTCGTACGAAATGACCTGGTTGAAATCCAGGCATGCCATGGTTGCTGGAGGCTGACGAGGTCGGTAGAGGAGGAGAAAAAGGGAGAGGGGGGTATTGAGCGGAGGGCTGGCGGCTAAGATCTGTCGTCGCGGGTGAAATAGAAGGTTGTTGGGGTTCATCGTCGCCAAACGATACACCAAGCGCTCGCAATTTCGCCTCCTGAAGCTCGTTCATGTAATCCTTCCAAGCATTCAAATCAGGAAGCGTAACCTTGAAGCTACGCTGTTCCCTCTCCTTAGCCACCTCATCAAAATCGGGCCAAGGATCTCTAGTTTGAGAATCAGCTGTACCCTCAATCTGGTAGCCCTCGACTTCCAAATCAAACCCTGAAATGTCATAGCCAAGCTCTTCCCATGACGAAAACATTCTCTCTATCTCATCCCGACGTAGGGGCACGGGCGCCTGTCCAGGTTGACCTCGTTCCGTGTCTCGTGGAATAAGAACCATGATGTTCTTGCCTCTCCACGGCACCTTCTTCTTCAATCGAGGTGTTGGCGCAGGCTCCTTAGGAAGAGGCTTCTGTGTACCCTTAATTGGTGTGGCGGGCAGCGTGGGCTCCCCATTTGCAACAACGCTGGGGACACGCTTCTTGGGACTTTCTGCGACAGGTACTTCCGGTGTGGAGGCGGCCTGAGACCTGTCGCTCGCCGCCTCGTGCGTTACTGGCGCGGCATCAGAGGTCGCCATACTGCTGTTTTGTCCCGTTTTGGGACTGAGTGAATCTCCTGGCCGGAGGGTCTCGATACTAGATCTGGCCCGCGGATGGTGGCTAGATCCTTCTCGAGACACGTTTCTTGTTCTCTGGATAGGTCTGGGAGTGCGTGCCTCGCCCTCGTCCAACCAGCCAGGTTCAGAGCCGCTCACTGAAGAGTGCTCGCTTCCACTTCCGTCACTGAACCAATGCCGACTCTCTTCGTTGGGGTCGTCAGTGGTATGAGTACGGATCCAATCCTCTGTCAGTCCACGAGTCTGCCGGCGGGCACGATTCGCAAGAACGGCGGCTGCGGCACTCAGCGAGGAGCCTTGTGGATCGGACTGTGATCGCAGTAGATCAGGAACTGGACGTAGAAATGGTGTCTCGATATCCAGATGGTGAATTGGTGAATCGTCCGAGCCTTCACTGCCGGAGCTCTGACGACGAAGGTTGCGATCTGACTGGGGATACGGAGAGCCCCAGCTGGCAGTGCCGAATTGAGTTTCGTCTGGAGGTGGTGTCCTCAAAAATTGTAGAGCGCTTTCCGGGAGACGAGGAGCTTGAAGCGGAGGAAGAACTGGGGAGGACTCGATCTCCTCTTCGCCGTCGACGGTTGAAGTGTTCGATAATGCGGGTGAGGCCGGAGAGGCAGGGCGGGATCGAGAGGATGAAGCTCCGTGACCGTCCTGTGCGGATGCACCAGGAGGAGCAACCGACGACGTTGTGGAAGACGTCTTTACAGCGGCCTGTTTGTTTGGTGGCGGACCCGGTCAGCAGCTGTGAGTTATGCAGTGGCGTCTGGAGATGAATGTGTGCTCTGCCAGCTCATACATGTCCAAGACCAAAAGGAGGAAAATGTGGTTCAAGTCACTCACCCAGGGAGATCAGTGCAGACCAAAGCTATGTCTGCAGCTGAGTCTCAAATAGAGCCAGTCCTTTCTCTCAAGGTCGGGTCGCTTGGTGGAAAAGCCGATCTCGAAGGCCTGAGGGAGGGGACACAGGTGTGGGAAACCGAAATCGTGGCAGATATTTCCAAACGGTCGAGAAATATTTGGATACTACGCGACGCGTTGTCCAACTTTAAGGGGGGAGGACGGAATGACGGTTTGCCTTGAGCGCTGTTCAGGTGGGAAATTTCCGGGGTGTGGAAACGGACGTCCAGGGGGGGTCGCGCGCGAAATAATTAGAAAAATAAATACAAAAGAGTCTATCGAGGACCTAAGGAAACGACTTCATGAAGAAAAAAGAGTGGCCAGAAGACGAAGAGGAAGAAAAGACAATGCGGCCGGACACATCGGGGGGTTGAGTTGGAAATCTTGTCGGTTGTGAAGTTGGGCGGCCAGCAAGAACGGGATGGAGAAGGAGGAAGAGAGGGAAAAGTTGCGTGGAGAGTGAGGGTGAGTAGAACGAAATGAAGACGACGGTCTCATTCGAGGGGATGAGATGAGATGAGATGAGAGCTCTGTTTGATAATGAGTGGACAAGACAGCTCAAGTCTTCATGCTAATAAAAAGGGTCAGTCAGTCAGGTCAAGCAAGTACCGTCTGTATGTACCTGCACATGCACCTGCCTCTATGTACTACTTAGTTAGGACCTGCACTTGTTTGACTTGGGTCGGCGGCCACTTCCAAGTCTTGGTGTGAGTTGTCCCAACTTTTCCTTCTTGGTGACGCTGTAACGTAGAGGGATTGACTGCAAATCTTCCCGTCCAGTTCAGACAGTGAGAGTTGGCCACTGGAACTCGCTGGAGCCTCACCTACATACGGGCCTATGGAGTCCAAACCTCCATCTTCAAAGGAGACCTCTTCTGTAATGAGACCCGCTCTCGCTGGTACCCGCATTGGCCACGACGTAATCTCGCCAAGGGGCCCTGGCATCTTGGAAGAATTTCGAAGCGATGGACTCGGCAAAAGATAGGGGATACCTTCGTCTGTGTCATGAATTGTCCTTTGGAGGTGTATTCTTTATCATTTTCAGTTCCGTGACCCTTTGACTCGACCCGCACCTCAGCACGCTACAACCCAACGAGTGACCAAGTAAGTGCTGGCTGCTTCGCTGGCATCCATTGTAGTCAATCATTTGATTTGATTGCTTTCTTGTTCATTTGCTCCGTGGCCTTTTGGCTTTCCAACCTGAAGCAGCGGTTTTGCAGTGGCTGATATCATTCGAATTCATAGGCTCGGACGTGAACAGTTGTGGCTATCTGGTCGCTGTTGAGCCAGGGATTTGTTCTTCTTCCATTTCTTCCATCATTCGAGGGATGAACATGCCGGCACAATCCCTTGCGAGGATGGGCCAATCGGTTAAGTGCTCTAGCTTTAGGCCAGTCAAGGTCAATCATTTCCCCGGAGTTTAGGTCTGGTTCAGATTGACAACTCAGCACATCATCTCCTTACATTCGCCATCGTGATACCCCATATGGAATGCGTAATTTGATGGTCCTCTGGGTTCAACTCCAAGGTTTTCCCATGTGTCTGTTTATACCTACGTACTCCGTAAATCAACCCGTGAACCGAACCTCAAAAACTTCTCCCCTTTCTTTTTTCTCACCTCTCCACCAGGACCCTTAAAAACGACGGGGCCGCACCCGCCCGTACCTTGAGCTAAGTCGGGCCTCCACCATCCTTCTTTACCATTGGAATGTACCCGGCTTCCCGCTTCAGGCCTGCGTCTTCGTTGGAGGGTCCTATGGTTTAACGTTATGCTAAGCTGAATGTGAAATGGAAGTATGTTGCCATGGATGTCTATTTGGTGCAGTACAAACAAATATACATGATTACCCTGTACTAAGTCCTGCTCGAAATCGCGTTCTCGGCATTGAGAATATCCATGGATGAACCCTTCCGCTATTCATTGAATATTCGCCTCGCTTCTAAACAGACCCATTTTTGGACAGCCCCGAATTTTGATTGCATGAATGATGTGCAGTTTAGAGAGTCAGACAGTTCATCTTCAACAACAGGCATCTACCTATATCTGCCTTCGCCAGGGAGAGCAGAGCATGATATTGTATCCACATTTTACCACCATCACTCAACTAGCTGGTCTTTGCTGGGCAGCCACCTGTTGTCACTGGAATTCATCTTTGAGTGTGATGTCTATCGTAGTACCTACTACCTTAGTAGCCCAAGTACGTAGTTATTTCAAGAGATTTTGTGTGCGACTTTTCATACGTCGGTGAATTCGCAAGACAACCATCTTATCCAGGTTCGAACACACATATTGCAATACAAGATTATTGTGATTATGGTGTAAAAAGAGATACACTATGTCACCACAGTTATACTGTTGCCAGTTGCTGTCATGATTTCGGCTCTAAGTCTAGGGCAGGTAACTAAGTATTGAGCTTGAGCAAAGATGAACCCAATGAACTTGGGTTTTGCGGCTACAACTTCTATCGACAAGCACAAGACTTAGGCCAAGATCGAAGTCTTGCATTCCCAAGGGAAAAGAAAATGGCATTTTCAAGCCAACAAAGACAACCTTGGCGTCTCCTATCCCTACGCAGCTTGGTATACATACATCGTCATCACACAGCCGCAGTAGAAGAGCATATTGTGCAAGCTAAGCTTGAGATATTATTAATTGAGTTTCTAGATACATTCCCCGTTTCATAACGGGTGGGTGGTCCGGGGCCGAATATCATAGCCCTACTAAGATGAAAAAGCGATATACAATCATGATCACGCCCAGATGACTCAAAACTGGGACAGCAAATCATGTTTGTTTGCCCAATAATGCCGCGCGGTCTTGGGACCTCTGGATATATGCTGCTTCAGTCGATTGCAGCTGTGACTTTCGTTATCAAATTCGTACAACACTTTCTCTATGGCCCCCCTCTGATGAAAAAAAAAAAAAAAAGAAATCGTGTCCGAAACGCCCGCATAACCTTGATGACTTCCATCAGAACAGATGGACGTGATAAAATAATGAGAATGCTTTTTGTCAAAGATGCAAATAAAAATGTGAGACCCCCCTTAGAAGTTGGACGAGGCGTTAACGGGTGTTGGCTGGTGATAAGTGTCCAGTGTGGATTGGAATGGGCTACGTTGAGGGCCTGAGCTACCGACGCTACTATACTCGGTCTTCTCAACGCTGTGGTAAGGGCCGTTGCTGTTGGGACGGCTGTTGGCCTCGTTGAAGTCCATGAGACCATCGGCTTCTTCTTGGTGCTTCTTGCGCCCCCAGATTCGCCAGGCAACGAGGCCGAGAGCACCGACGACAATGGCACCGCCAATACCGACAACAACGCCGATAACAGTGTCGCGGGTCTTCTTAGACATGCTAGAGGAGCTGCCATCGTCATCACCATCGCTCAGTCCCGGTGTCGACGTAGACACACTCGTAGTGGTCATAGTCTCGAGGTTACCATCGCTGTTGGTCCTTGTGACGACCGCGACGTGGGTAGAGGTAACAGGCTTGGCGGTGGTTCGGGTATCTTTCTCGGCCGTAGTGCTGGAAGCCTCGTCGCTCTCACCGGCGCTGCTGCTGGTGTCGTCGTTGTTCTGGTTCTTGCGGCTGCTGGTGCTAGTGGGTGCAGGAGCATTGTTTGTCGACTGGGCAGCGGAGCTGTCGTCAGTGGCAGAAGCAGCAGAAGACTCGGTGTCGTCGGTAGGAGACTGTGTAGCAGCAGCGGTCTCAGTGGGCTTGCTATCAGCGGCTGTAGACTTCTCGGACGCCTTTGTAGGAGAAGCCTTTGTAGGAGAGGGATCGGCCGCACTGGTCTCTGAAGAGCCATTGTCGGTCGGTTTAGCATCAGTGGCAGATGGTTTTGAAGGCTCGTTAGTAGCTTTAGTGGGCTCGGCAGCGGTGTTTTTGGAGTCGTCAGAGGAAGGATCGGCTGCCTCAGTAGGAGCAGGATCAGATGCTGGATCCGCCTGCGTAGCCGAAGGCTTGCTGTCAGGTGCAGTTGCGCTTGGTTGGGAATCGTCAGAATTGCTGGGGCTTGCTCTTCGGGCGAGTCGACGTTCTCCTCTAAGGTGGATTTTGTTGAGATCGATCCATGATGCCTGAGCAACGCAGACAACGGCAAGGGCCACCATCAGCAGTTTGATAAGCCGTGTGGTGTACATGGTGGCTGTGGCTGGAGGATATTTAGATAGAAAACGGTGACTGGACAGTATGTGCCAGTTGAGATGTTGAGAGGTTGTCGTCTTAGGTCGCGAGTGCTAGGTTGAACAAACGCGTAATGGCACTCTAGATTCGCTACTGACACGAACTTCCAGGGCGATACACAGTCCAGTGGGGAGATCGGTTATCCGTGATTAAATCGAGTCAGATAGATGATCGCTGCCAAGTATCTGGACAAATAGGCTTGAGACCAGGAGGATAATGCGATTTTATCTGTGGTCGAAGTCGTTTGATGTCAAATGAGTTGCACGAGCGAGAGTGAGATCGACGAACAAAGGTCGAGAAGGAGATACGATACTAATTCAAACGATAGAAGCAATAACAAAGACAGCAAAGCGAGAGTGAGTAGAGTCACGAGAATGGAGAGAAGGTGTGTGACGGTGATGGGAGGTGAGACTTATAAAGAGACAAGGGCAAGCAAACAAAGGAAAAAGGGAATGGGTGGAATGAAAAAGACGGGTCAGGAAATGCTGGCTTGTGAGGTCTCCTCGTATTTGCATGGATCGGGTGGTACTGGATGGAGGCTGTGCTTATCCCGGGCACGGCGGGCAGCACACAAGACCTGACCTGGCCTGGCCTGGACTGACCTCCACTGTCCAAGCCGAGCCAGGTACCTGCACTTGGGTCCATGGCATTCGCCAAACAATCACCCAAGAGCCGCCTAAAACCACTGGAACATAAACGGCGCGTGAGTGGCGGCCACGCTGATACGGCCGCGTCTAGACCAAGCTTCATTGAAGCTGGGTTAGCACTGGCAGTTATGTCGCTTTAGTTATTTGATTTTTTTTAAGGTTGCCCGTGTCGACGATGGGACTTCCTGTTAAGGGGAAAGCCACATAAGGTCCGCCTGTTTCGTCTTGCGGTAGTTGACATTAACCGATTCGGCTACGAGATGGCTACAACGGATTTTTGACGATCTATTGTTTCTGCTTCTGCACGGTCCCCACGATGATGTGTTTTTATATGCAAACTCACAGCTGTACCTGACAGGAGTCTTAAGCCAGGGACTCGCCTAAATGTCATGAGCTTGGCTTTCACTGACGCCATGATGGATGTATGAAACTGCTCTGTTGCTCTAATCGATTAACTGGATAGGTCCATAGGTAAATATTTTCTCGCTTCCCGGTACATTCGCAACTTATTACTTGTGTTTCTTTAGATCAATGATATATCTAGTTATCTGGCGCTTCTCAATCTAAACCGGCTAAAGCATCTCGAATGGACCTCCTACCCCTGTCAGTTTGTTTTGAGAGTCGTCGTCATCACCATCCAACACTGAACACTCAGATGCTCACGTGGAAGCTTGCCAGTATTGCCGTGATGGTTCAATGGTTGCCTCTCTGTCTCCTCTGGCCTACTGTATTGTCATGACATAGCCCATCGTCAGGGTCTTTTCTTTACCGAGATAATTGTCTAATTAAGTGATCCTTACCAGGCTATCCGCATCCACTGTCTGGGGGACTAGGCGATGACAGACGGGAGCAGGTGGGTCAGAGAATAACCAGCATACTTTACACCTCTTTCAACTATATCAGATAAGGATTACCTAAAATTTACCTAAATCTCTATATAGCTTTAGGTACTCTTTAACATATATTAGCCTATATGTCCTCTCAGTGTGCTGGTTATTTTCTGGCCTACCTGGGGAGGTTGGTATGGTTCGATGGAGAAACATGCATGTCCCTAAAAGAATTAGCTGTAAAAATAGTATCACACCCACTTTAACGTGATCCCCGAACGTCATGCCAAAACTCTCCGTCCTACCGGATCCAAATCGCCGGCCTTTTTTTTCATTTTTGGTCTTCTCCTCCGCTTCCATTGTCGTCATGTTATTTCTCCCCAGAAGATCTTATAGCCAGGAGAGTCCACAACCTACGACACATCTCCAGTATGATGCCGGATCTCCATTTCCCCCCTTCGCGTGCCAAAACGATAACTGTTAGAGAAGTTTGTTTTCAAGTATTCCGTCCCTGCAGCCTTCAGGGTCCAAAGTGGGTGCGTGACTTGTCACTACACAAGCTCCTGCGTACTTGTTATGGTGTGAAGGCTTCGAGTCACACTTTGTTTACACTCACAGCGCTGTACAATATATGTCGCCAACCTCGTTTCATACAAAAAAGTACCCATCGTCCAGTCAAATTCTCTCCAGTGGTCTCATTGTTGACTTAGGTTGTGTCGAGGATCGGGCGGTAACGTGTCTTTGATGTCACGTCACTTCAGCTGGATCCTTTGTCGATCTGTATGAGGCTGTGCTGAGAATCGTGGGGATGCTTAATCCTTAATCCAACTCATTCCCTTCCCCTATCCCATGGCCATGACTCTCCCATGCCGCATGCCTAACATGCATGGCTGGCCTGTTTTACTGATTGTGATGAGGTTATCTAGATCATCTCATAACTACCACATATTCAGTTAGCATCCAGTATCTAGCAGAGAATGCGACATCAGACCAAGTCCTCAAGACACATAGTATAGTCAAAGGATTTCATTGCACGAGTAGTAAAAACACCAAGTCATTAAGTATATTGCATTATCAGAGTCGCACATCTCATCGGCACCTCATCCCCCGCGAGAGCATGATGCGCTGTGAAATAGTAAAGTCAGCAGATTGAAATCAGACATCGCCTAAAGGACCATGCTTTTCAACAATAAACCACTAAGATAATACGATGTTCAGCATTCGATGGATAAAGTTGTCAAGTCTGGTAACATTTTCCCTTGTCGTAAAATGCACATGCAATTTCTTAAAATGAAAGACAAGTTTGTGTGTGTGTGTGTGTGTGTGTGTGTGTGTGTGTTTGAATGGATGCGTGTGGACGCTGTAGGCCAATTCCAGTAACCCGAGGAAAGGCTGCCTATACCCAAAAACGCCGAGCGGTAAGAGGATCAATGAAATAGTAAACCGTTTCCATCATATGTGGCATCTCAGTGAAAGCAAAAAACATAGATGAGCCGACTATTGGGGCTCTCAGCTACTGGCTCCAGATAGGAACGTTTCGATATGCTGGCGAGTTATAGCTGTGGAGGACCCGGAAAGGAGGATCCTGGACATACATGCCACCCTGGGAACTGTGTCTACCATGAGTGGGCTGGTTGGGAACGGGGCTTGTAACATAGATGTTTGGATATTGCTGAATCATATTTGGTGTTGCATAGACCACCGCTTGGTTGTGCATCATGAAGTTCTGCTGCAGTTGCTGGTCGAGGCTATTCATATCCATCGGTGCCCATGCCTGGAGAGATGACCGAGGTCGGAGCTGTTGATGTTGCTGTAGCATCTGCTGTTGATGTATCTGCTGTTGCTGTAGCTGTATCAATGTAGTGCTGCTTCGTGAACGTGGCACGTTGGAACTTTGGCGTGGCTGAGCTGGTGCCGATACTCGGCGGTGATGTTTTGCTTGCTGAACAGCTGGGCCACTCTGCTGTGTGCCATTGCTAGAATAGGACAAAACTCTAGGCTGTTGGATAGTTTGAACTTGTTGAGAGCTCATACCGGGAGTAGGACTCATGGCCACACCTCGGCTTGAGTTGCGCGATTCAGTGCGGCTATGTGAGACCTGACGGCTATGAGGTGTCACTCGACCATAATCTTGGGGCAAGGAAAGTCGCCGACCAGTGCTAGGCCGAGAATTGGCTGGGAGAGACGGCGTCATGGTTCGATTGTGTCCCTGTGATTTGCCTCGAGGTTTGCTACCTCGGTTCTGCATACTCACAGGAGGTGACGTCTTTGTTCGCAGAGCTTGCATTTCAAGCTGAGACGGACTTAGCGACAATCGATGACCAGCTGACAGGTTAGGAGCAGAAGCGTTTGTGCGAAGATGGGCCAATTCGGGTTTGTCACGGCTCTTCAGTGCACTCGACTTATTGGCCGTTTTTCGGGTTGGTGAAGCTAAGTTGCCAGAGCTACTAGCAGCTTTCCTAGGCACGGGCCGCGAAGACCATGAGCTCGCGGCTCTAGGGCCAGGAGCAGCATTGGAAGAATGAGAAGTAAGCTCCATGGCGGTCGACGGGCGCCTCGGGGATGGCTCGGGCTCAGACTGGGAGCTCAAAACAGGACTGGCATCTGCGCTTCGAGAACCAAACATTTGTGCAATAGACTGTCGCCATGATTGACGTCGAGACATCTTAGCCGTGGACTTCTCGATGTTTCGTTGCGCGTCTTCCTTCTCACGTCTTGGACCTCCTACCGCATCCTGGCTTCCAACACTCATGATAGTGTGCAGGGTATCCTTGCTCGGCTCCTTTCGAAGAGCTGATCGCTGAGGTTTGGGTACGGAGCCCGTCTTGAGCCCCAGAGGGTTGGCCTGATCGACAGTGGTCACCTCGCCCCTCTTTGAGGACCCCTTCTTCCGAGAGCCATTCAAGAGCCGATAGATCTTGCTACCACCACGGCCAACATCCGGAGTTGAAGTAGTTGGCTGTTCTTTGATTTCTCCTCTGGAAAGGACGATTGGTGCCGTCGGGGTGTTCGAAACTCGTGGCTCGAAACTCCTGTTTGATCTCAATGAGATACGCAGGTGGCTACCACGAGCAAACGGGGAGAATGGGCGACTACTTGGGCTCGACGGGCTTGTTGGGCAAGTTGAGGTACCATCATCTGTCGACGATGGAGGAACCTCGAGGTGAATGGGTAGCCGGTTACGTGTCTGGGAAGGGGCCAAGGAAGAGGCACGGGTTGAATTCGAATCCGAAGGCGAACACATCCCCGGCATTTCGACGTCAAGTTTTTCAGAGGCCATTGTATGCTTGTCCGTGACACCGGATCTCAAACTAGGCAATGATCGGAGAGAGACATTGGAACTGTAACCGCTGTCAACCCGGGACGCGGACCGTTGAGTCTTCTCGGATGAAGGGCTTGGGATGAAGCCACTGTCAGATCTCGACAGCCCTTTAAGCATTTTGTTTTCAAGTCCAAGTTGCATTTTATTGGGGTCGGTCTTTGCATTTGGATCTTCCCTTACGTCCAAAACCTCAGCAACGGGAAATGAGACAGCATTCCCGTTCCAAGACATTTCGCCATGACCTGTTCTAGATTTGTCCGCATCGCTCGAATGCTCGGCAACAAAGCTTGGAACTTGAGTAGTGACTGGTTTATCACCTGTCATAGGCTCATTGGCCTCTGCCGTGTTTGACCCTGGGCTTATCAAACTGAGTGGATTGCTGACTTGGTCATCAAAGTATTCCCCACGAGGGACTGCTCTTGCGGACTCAGAAGCCCCTTCTTGTTTGACCTCATCCTCGGGCACCGGAGAAGTCCCTGGGGCCCCGTTCGTGATGCGTAGAGACCCAAACTTCATACCACCTAACTGCCTGTAGTCGGCTTCGACTGGTGTCACGGCTCGGTCTGAAGGTTGTGCTTGGGATGGGATTGTTGTGGGCATCGACATGCGTCTTGCCATACCAGACTCGATCGAGTTGTGCCTGGATTGACTGGGGGTAGCGGGGAGACTCTTGCGAAAGCTCGACTTGGCTGAGACCGGGGGGTTGGAATGATGAGCTCTGGTTGCTACGCCTGGGGTTTGAACGACCGAGCGGCGGCGCATTGGCATGTAAAGGGAAACGTCTGAACTTGTTCTGCTAATGGACGAGCCTGCAGATTGATTGGCGCAGTTGATATCATCTGTCACATCCTGAGAATTTTGCTCAGAACGAATCTTGGGTTGGGAGATGATGGGCTCGGTTGGGAGCTTCTCCTTGGCTATCAGAAGCTTTTTGGCCTCTGCAGCTCTCGTATCGTAGCTGGTAGAGCCACGCCGTACTGCGACAGGCATGCTAGTTCACGGCAGTCAGCTCTATTTATCGACACGAATAGACAAGTTGCACAAACCTATCAGCACGCGTAAGTGCGCGGTAGCCGCTATCCCGAGCAAAAGAGCTGGCCCTGGAGCTGTTGACAAAACCTGGCAGTCCAGGAGACTGCTCTGACTGGATAGATCGCGTCCGCGGCATTGAATCGCGCCGGGGTTCTCTACATGTAGGGGATGGTATAGGACTGGAAGCATCACTGGCTGGGACGGCTATACCGAGCCCAGGCGCCACCCTTCTCGTTGAGGAAGCCATATTGGGAGCGGGCGGCAGCGATCCAACAAGATACGAGTTGGAGAAGTGCTCACGATGGGGTGTCACAGCAGTAGCAGTGTATGGCAGACCAGCTGCTGATGTCTGGCTGCAGTGAGGTGGCTTGGATAGTTTCCGAAGCCCGCGAGGGGTTTCGGCGGATTGTTCATTGCCCATTGGGCCAAGCTGCTTCAACTCCTGGCTCGTGAGATGCTATCGGAAGCAGGTGAGGTTGGGTGCTCGGAAGAGAGGTTTTGAGGCTCCCTCAACGAGCAAAAAGGACCGTTCACTGACACATAGACGCCTCCATGCCGTCAAACATGAACTATCCCGTCTTTCTACTCAGTCGTGAGGAAGGATGAAGCTTCAGCGTCGCGACGTGTCGGATGGAGGAGTGTGTATTCGTAAAGCTGGGTTGATTGCTTGTTTATTCTAAAGGCTAATAGGAGAAAGAAGGGCGCGAGTGGAAACGAAGCCCGGGATTATGAGAGACGGAGAGAATAAAAGAGAGAGAGGGGAGGTTGGACGAGGTGGAGTCGAGTTTAAAGATCCATGACAGTTTTTGGCGGAGTTGATTTGAAAGTATGCGTCGCATGAGGGGAACTCCCGGACAAGGACAAGGAGAACCTGGTTGTTAAGGTGAGGTATGAGATCCATGTGAGGGGTGAGACCAAAGACCAAACCAAACCAAACCGAGCAGGGGACGGGCGAGGCGAGACGAGACGCTCGCATCAACAGCACAGGACAGCACAGCACAAGCCAAGCCAAGCAAGAATGATGAAGAAGCCACAGCCGAAGAGGTATGGAGCGGAGAATAGCGCTGATGTGATGTGATGAATACAGTAACAGACGAGAGATAGAAGCACATGAAAATCGAGGAGTTGCGCGTCTATGTCCCGGAACAGACGAACTCTGAGTTTACCATGGTCTCGAGAGGAGTTATGATATGACGGGAAGAGAGTGGAGCTTGGTGGTTAGCCAGAACACCTACCTACCCAGCACAGTACCTAGGCTAGGACAGCAAAGGGAAAGAGCTAAAGCAGCAGGTAAGGTTAGTACACCCAGAGACTACTCCATACCTCCATCGATACTCCCGATCCCAATACGATTGGACTGGATTGCACGTTTCGCCAACCGCCCGACAACCAATCAACAGGCTGGAAGGGTAATCGACTTCGGAAAAATGTCCTCGATCCAGAGGCGCCAAGGTTTCAATGCACCTCTAGAGCCTACGTACCTAGGTAGGTAGAGATAACAACTCCTCATCTCACCATTTATGCATTCGAGGCTGACCTTGAGAGAACCTAATTGAGTTTTAATCAGCACTCACCCAGGTTCATGATTAGGTTTCTTCCACATGGACTTTAAGTCTTTCCTTTACCTTGAATTTTACCTTTTTTAACCCGCACCGCAGTAAAGGTAGCTTTACGAGAATTGAGTTACAGAGTTACAAGCATGCAACCTTGGTCAGCCAGCCAGCCAGCCAGCGAACATGGATGTGGTGTCATTTTGGAATGGCAGGTCGATCCAAATCGATCAGGTCTTGGATTTTTACACGTTATCATGGTCCGCGAAATTATGCTTGTGTAAATCACCATCTAAGACGACGCCCACAGGCCAGGTTCTTTGTATCATGGTCATGAATCCTGCCAAACAGGAATCCATAGTATTATGTAGTCCACTATAGAGTACTAGGAGGTAGGCAGCACCGCTTTTTCTTATCACAATACAGACAGGCCTGCGGGCTGTTTGCAAATTAGTTAGTAGACACTGGCACACCCCTGGTCGGTCTCTCGGAAACTCAAGCCTCTTTTCGAACCTGTTTCCTTTGTCTCGACGACCATGGCCACCCATTTCAGAGCTGACATGACGCTGTCCAACTAGAGGCTGAGCTGCAGCGTTACAGGCCAAGTATCATCTATTCAAGATTCGACTGCCAGCTGGAACAAACAAATACAGCGCAGGACGTGAACCGAAACGCGCAAGCCGTCCGAGCGCTTTCCCCGTGGATACGATACGATACGATGGTGCTGCTGTATCATCAGAATCGGCATGTTGTAGACCAACGGCCACCAACACCGACACCAGCTTACATAGAACACGATGCGATACGATACGATATGGCTGCATCATGATTTCTCCATGCCGTCATCTCATCATTTTGAATAACAATGCTCCACCAAACACCAAAAGCAGCCAGCGCAGCACAACGCACCTACCACCTATACCGGAACGTTTCAAATGGATCCATCTTTCAACGTACGATATGGATGTTTCGAGGTTACTTATTAAGTACTAAGCTTACCGACTTACAGAACAGGAACTCCAGGCCCAAGTCAGATACATCGACTAAACCAAAGTCAGATCAAGACCGCCCGCTTACTATAGGTACTTTTATTCATATAATGGCAATAATACATAGGTAGTATATCACTCAGATCAAGGCCTTCGATATTTGCTCAATTCAAATCCAAGGCATGGCCACAGCTGAAATCACTAAACTTTGATTGATTTATCCACGCGTACGGAGTACGGCTATGCGCGTTTCGCCATGTCCATGACGCCTCGTTAGCCAATTAATCGTATAAGGTAGGCAAGCTACTGTACCTAATAACTACTAAGTCCCTGATTAGTCTTGGAGTCTGCTTCCCGCCTTGTTGAGTAGGTACGCTAGTCAACTCGGTCTGCCAGTTGTTTGGTACTTATGCCAACGTGAAGGCAGACAAAACAAACTTCGCAGCTGACAGATCACCGAGAGTTTAGAAATCCTATTGTCACCGTGTTGTGCATGCATGTATTACGAAGCCTCCCCAACCCCTCACAAGCTTGCGTGGAAAGTGAGATTTCGACATCCAGCAATACTACTTACCATCAAGCTTTCGGTTACAAGCTTCAACCCGATCGTCCGCTATTGAAAGGTAAACCATAGCATAGCCTGACCCGGTTTCACCTTTCCTATAGTGGCAGCCCAATTCAAGAGAGCTAGTCTTATCCTCAACCGCGCCTCATGAGGCCCAGCCTCTTGACTTCGATACAGCAATAGGCTCCGGATGACGTTACACGAAATGAGACACTTAAGTGTGGGGAAATGCTTCGGTCAAGCCTCAACGATGCATCGGTCCCCATCCATCGGCCGACGAGTTGAGCGGAGACAGGGCCCTATCCTGGTCATGATCCATCCGGCATGGATTCATCTAACGTCCAAGATTGACAAGCGAGCTTGTCTGACTGATCATGGGTTTTTGCTTTCAACGCATGTTGGCGGTCTCGTCAACGTTACTCTAGAAGGAGGGTCATATTTCTCTCAATTCCGTTCTCAGTCATGAACACACTCAGACACTCAATGGAAGGTATGCTGACAGATTGGAGTCAATACAACAACGCAATTATCACATCATAACATCAAGTCATAGTGCAGCATAATACGGGATGGGCACGCATGGGAATTCGAAAAGTCGTACCATCGAATTCTCCGGGATCGACATGAGAGTTCATACACGGATCCATCCATATGCAGCCTCCCTGTCATTGGCCCGCGTTTACAGACATGTCCCAACTCGGCGACGGGATCTTTGTGTCAGCAAACTCTCTCCTCAACTCCTTTTCACATGAATACCCAACCTCTTCACTTTTGTTGTTTCCCCGCAGTTACACTCTCTTCTCAAGAAGCTGCTGACCCAGTTCTGCTCTATCTTTGTCGACTCCTCTCACCAACCCTGATCCCTCTCGCTACCCTGCACCAAAATGTCTTCCTCTGCTTGGAATGGGATTCTTCAGGGTCCCACCACGCCAAGCACGAATATGCCATCCTTCGACACCGGGACTCAACAACCTCGGGCGAATGGTTTAGTGGTATAATACTCCCTTAGCATGATTCCTTCTACGTTATCACCTCTGGGAGTGGTCCAGGGTTCGATTCCCTGTTCGTCCAATTATGATGGTTAGCTTCCACCATACGTTTTTTGATGTTCCAATATGAGATTTGCTGCTGGAATTTCAGTCGAATCCGGCGTTGAAGCAATTGAAGCCTGATATGTTGAGACTGTATGCACTCAAGGCACTGTTTCATCCTAAGCAGGCTTTTTATTAAAATTTGATATTGCTAACCTACCTATGCTCCCGCAAAGGCATAGCTACCCTTGACCGTCAGATTGGCATGTTCCGCAATTAACTACCATAAAAGAAAGAAAGGAAGAAAGAGGATCATAGAAAAATATCGTAGATTTGAGCTACAAGACCTCAGTTATTCACCAATTACCATAGTACATCCACTTCCACCAACCATAACTTCGTGGACTCTTCCCGCATCAACATCAATACGTGACCCAACACCATAGACCTGCTTCTGATTGTCTTCCTCGCGAGGATACCAAAGTGTTATTGAACCCTCGATGATCAGATGAGTCGTAAGAGCAGCGTGTGAGTGTGGTGGATAATGAGTGTTACTACAGCCAGAAGTCAGAATGAAGATGTGATGTGGTGAGGATGTGCGAGAGCCGCATCTCAAAGAACAGTCGTCATCGTAAAGAGAATGTTACAGCTTACGGGGAGT
This sequence comes from Fusarium sp. NFCCI 5145, assembly GCA_033439405.1. NCBI lineage: Eukaryota > Fungi > Ascomycota > Sordariomycetes > Hypocreales > Nectriaceae > Fusarium > Fusarium sp. NFCCI 5145. Next base: position 374,293 of record JAWDHB010000416.1, read on the forward strand.
CGCTCCAGGTGAAAACGCGCTCAAAACCCCATGCTCGCACCTGTTCCTCGTATTCATTGCTGAAGCTCATAATGTCGCTAAGCTGGTCTCTGGTAAATTATGTCAATGCATCCCCAGTAAAGAGTGCAAGAGGAACCTTACTACCGCAACCTACAAAGGGGTGATATGTTTGCTATTCCAGATATCGATGTGGCCCCGAGACTCTTCGTATGAGATTATCTTCAAGTGTTGATGTATCTGAAATCGACAGCCAGTGACGCTGACATTGGATGTGGCTAAGCAAGCTATGACCTCACCTCACGCCTTTGATCTCAGGCTTCGGCCGACTGCGCCCCACCCGGCCCCACCCGCACCGTCCCGGGGCCGGAGCCGTTCAACTGGCTGTTAGATTGGTCTGGGCGTTGGATCGCAATGCTTGGCCTCAAGCTTGGAGTTTCTTGTGCCTGGGCTAATAAAGGCATGGATCATATTGATGCGATTGCTTTTTAAAGACCAATAATAAACTCGCCAAACACTCCTTGTGACAGGAAGAATAACAGGGCTCATCATAATGCAGAACAGCACAGAGCAACACATGGCAGCACAACACAGCACAGCATAGCCTCCATTTCATGCCGCCTTCCAAGCAGTCCCCAAATGGCAGGGACATAAGAGCCATTGCTATGATGCTGCTTCATTGTGCTGTTTCCTCCAGACACACAGCTACGATCCCTCCAATCATGTCTTCGCCCCCAAGCCTCCACGGTCCAGTATTTTTTCAGCCCTGGAGCGACTCGGTGTCCATTCTTCATTCAGCCGTCCCCTGCTATCCAGGATCCCCTAGGGCTGTGCTGCAGGACGCCAGTGGGACCTGGACTCGCCCGGGCTGCTTGACTGGCTATTGTACCGGGAAGACCGCCTGCTACGTAGTAACTATCGCCTATCAGACAGGCGTGCTGACATCCAATCTGTGCAATCCATCCATTTTGTCTCTTTTCTTCCCCTTCTTTCAACACCATCCATCATACTCGGTTTTACTCAATTCACGAACCTCTGATCTCGAGACTTGGCCCAGCTGTTGTCAATTGTCAGTTGAAAAGCGAAAAGATTCAGGCTAACCGTCTTCTCATGCTTGGTTAGACCAACGGGGCAACCCTTGGCTCCAATGGTCTCTGCCATTTAAGGATTGTCGACATCGCCAGCTTCAAATCCCAATTCACCCCCGGGAACTATAGCTCGTCACCATGTCGCTGTTCTGTGGCCTCATAGTGAGAAATACTCGTATTTATTCTCTTCTAGACCGCGAACGCTAATATGATAATCCAGCGGCGTCGCAGCGCAAAGGGCGACAAACCCCGGCGCGCGCGTACCATGTCCATCTTTGGCAACTCCAACGTCCAAGCCATCGACGCTCTCAAGGAAATGGTACGCTTCACCACCGCCGCATCTCCGGCTCCAATGTACGGATGGGAGCAGCCGACGACAAAGAACCCCCCACCGACGGACGAATGCTCCAGCCGGAACTCAGCTCAGCAAGTACCCGACATTCATATCACCACCGAGATGCACGAAGCCCTCGACCGTACATACCATGAACTGCGAGGCTCAGAACCCCGGCTCTCAAGGGCCAGGTTCGCTGAATTCTTGCGAACTGTCCAGGGCGAAAGCGAGACCGCTGTTAGCGAACTCGACAAGGAGGATTATTCCTTGGGTGATTTCAAGTACACTTGGGTTACCGACTTCTCATGGGACGCCACAGGACCCTTGGCCGAAAAGGATCTCTCGAAACCTCTCACCAACTATTTCATCAACAGCAGTCACAACACCTATTTGGTGGGAAACCAGCTGGCTTCACTGAACAGAAGCTCTCCTGAAGCATACAGAACAGTACGTTGAACCAATAGGGTCCTGCACGTGGTCTCGAGTATTGATAAAGCTGACTTTGGGTTACCAACAGGTTCTTCTTCGAGGATGCCGTTGTATCGAGATTGACGTGTGGAACGGAGACACTATCATCCCCACAACAAAAGATAAATCCATAAAGATCGATCACAAGCGTGGGTTGTCAGGCGAATCGTTTCCCAATGCTGCTACTACTGTAATTGAAAAGGTTGAAGACTATCTTAGCGACAAAGCTGCCAATCGTTCCCGCAGTACCAGCCTAGGAAGCCGGAATTCTTCTCCAAGGTCGAGCTTGAATCACATTTCGCTCGAGACCCGAGAATCTGGTGATCGTCTTGATGTTGCGAAAACTCTCGCGCCGCGCACAAGACAGACGTTCCCCAAGGATGAGCCCATCGTGACCCATGGATGGACTCTAACCGCGCCATGTGGCTTTCGAGAGGTCTGCAAAGCCGTTGGAGAGTCTGCATTCGTTGACAATGATCTTCCCATCATTGTCAGCCTGGAGGTACACGCTGATGAGGATCAGCAAGAAGTCATGGTCAAGATCATGAAGGAGGAATGGGGCGAGATGCTCGTAGATAAGCCGTTCGATGATACTGGCCCTAGGTTGCAGCTCCCAAAGTTAGGCGAGCTGCGGAGGAGGATTCTCATCAAGGTTAAGAAGGCTCCAGCAAAGATTGTGGTGCCTCCCAGCACTATGGATCTGCCTGCGATTTATGCCCACGACGAGGACGCATCAGGGTCCGAAGATGAACACCCAACACTGTCCACGGGACCATCATTGTCAGGCTCGAACAGTACCTTTCCTTCACACGGGAAGAGTTCCAGCTCGAAGGTCAACATCTGTGAGAACCTTGGTAAACTGGCTGTCTACACGCGCAGTCAGCACTACAAGGGCCTTGCGACCAAGGAAGCCAAGATTCCCGCACATATCTTTTCTATCAGCGAGAATCGCATTCTAGAGCTTCATGAGAAGCACCACCGCGACATGTTTACCCATAACAAGGGATATTTCATGCGAGCCTTTCCTGCAGGTCGAAGATTCGACAGCTCGAACCCGGACCCAAGCCTTTTCTGGCGTGGCGGCGTTCAGATGGTTGCTATGAACTGGCAGTATTTGGATGAAGGCATGATGCTGAACGAAGGCATGTTTTCAGATGAGAAGGGCTGGGTTTTGAAGCCTGAGGGCTACCAGAGTTCAAACACGTCTGCGAAAACCCAAAGCGAAGCCACGCCAGGTCGTACCATGAACCTGAGAATCACGGTTTTGGCCGGCCAGCACATTCCGATCCAGGCTGGCGACGCAGCGGATGCCAGTCGCTCTGCCAGCACCCTTCGGCCGTTAATCAAGGCAGAACTTCATGTTGACAAGCCAAACGACAGTGAACGCGACGGATATACACAGGAACACAAGTACAAAGACAAAACAGAGGCCGGTAAGACGGATCATCCCGATTTCGGCCCCCATGGCTCGCTCCTCGAGTTTCTTAATATCCCCAAGGTGGTCGAGGAGCTCAGTTTCGTCAGGTAAGTTGCCAATTTTTTCACTCTGTATTGTATTGGTATCCTACCCTCTCACGCCCTGCTCTCGGACCGTCTCTTGTGTCTTGCCAATCGCAGATGCGCCGTGGGAGTACTGCAGTCGGTCTCACGCGATCAAAGAGTTTGCGCTACGGTGGTGAGCTCGTTCCTGTGAATCCCATCAGCTGTTTTCCTTGGACAGAGTTGATCCTTTGTCACGTATGTCCAAGACATGATGTGTCAGGGGACACAGACCTCCAGTTTAATCTGAGCAAGGTGCAGAGCGGCGATCCTAATACGGTTAATCGTATTTGATCGCCAGGTCGCTATTTGCTGTGTACTTGCACCTTCATAGTCAGCTTAGTGCTGGGTGGTTACTCGTGTCAATAGCGTTCCTTGTTCATCTCTAAGGTCCGCTATCTGACGGGGCGAGGCGGGACATAACGCTTGTTGGTTTGAAACCACTTGTTCTGCATCACACTAATGCGATCTATCACTTAGGTTCAAGGTCGAGGATGATTCATCCAAGCTTGGTAGCTCGCCGCTGCTTGCCTGGGCTTGCATTCGCCTAGACCGCCTTCGTCCAGGCTATCGATTCATCCGACTAATGGACTACAAGCCCCGCGCTATACCGGGCGGGAAGTTGTTGGTCAAGATTGAGAAGACTTTGACTTGATCGACCATCTAGTTCATCATTGTCTATGAAGCTTTACTTCATAACGCGCTTGTGCTCTGCCCATTTTGTGCAGCACCATAGCGCCGTCTTCCCTCACCTGCTGATCTCACTGTTCATCACCACATCTCACGTTTGTTACATTTCGAGCTGACCTCGACATGTATACTCAGAAATGGCCGAGGAAATTTCTGGAGCTCGGTACACATTTGGTGTAAGATTATGTATGCGGGTGAGGTTTCATCCCCCAAGAAGAATGGGCATTCTGCACTCGTTTTATTTTCCTCCATGTTATTTTTTTCATCAGTCATAGTACAAGAGGCACCTGGGATAGATTTAGAGAGGAGTTTTGGGATACCCAGGAACAATGATTATTCTGTACCACTCGCCACCGCAAACTCTCCGCCATCTCAAAGACGATAGCTGGTGGTTCTCTCTCACGTTGCCAGTCTAGTCATCTATCAGTTGAAAGAAACTTTTGCTCAGCTGCAAACCGAGCGATTTGCATAATCCTTGCAACCCGCTGCAGACTCAGGTGATATTACTTGCATGAGCAATGGGTGATCCCTTGTAGGGAAACTGGTGTCTCTGTCTTGGTGGCTTTGCGCATCCGTGGCACACGTGGAGTCGAAGTCTTGCGCGAACGCCATATGTTCATTGGGCAGATATATTTGACCTATGGTACTACATGTTGGAAAATCGAAAGAAGCTGGCTCTCTGCCGTCGTGTCACGACGACATTGCTTCTTTGCGATAGTTCTAGTACCCCCGGTCTAAGAGCTAAGCATTGACAGGTGAGCAAATATAGTCTCCCACCAACAGCAAAATAAATCCTTGACCCGGCTCAACTGGCATAATGTGAGCCGGTATGATGAAGATGTGAATAGCGCATGGTTGCAAGCGCAGCAGCGATGATGTACGCCTCGCGGCTCGTCCTCAACGGGCACTGGTCTCGGCCCCTGCGCCTCCGTTCCCGCCAACCTTGAAATAATAAGGGGCCCTCACTGATCGTTCAACTATACTACGGCATGCCTTGTTCCTGAGACTGGCGAGGACTCACATGGTGATCCCCTCAAACAATGGTGGCCAAATCGATAAGGTGCTTGGAACGTTATACACCGCGGAGCAAATGGGGGCATCCCTTGTTCTAAGGGCTCAATGCCAGCACAAAATAGGTAATGATAAATTTCAGTTTTGAGCCTATAATACCAGCTGATAGTTGAAAATCTTGCCATGAACACTTGCATGGCAAGATTTTCAGCTTGCGTACTCTCCCATCTAATTTCCTAGAAAATGCAGAGACCGATTATGCTGATCAGATGCAAGGTAAAAAAATCTGCTAGTCTGGTAGAGGCGATATAAGGTAGTGATATCCATATGTAGACTAGGGAATGAGATCGATAGTCGTCGCGGGTAGGCCAGTCCGCAGGGCGTTGGTGAGGCTAAAGATGTTACGTACCTGTCAATGGCACAGATGTTAGCGCAACATCATCCCATGCTGCATTAGTGTAGGTATGTCTGATTGTGCCGCAGCCGGGCTTTCGTCGCAAACTAGTCTTGACTCGGATTATGTTTCCTTCTCTCAACTATGGTGTCAGAATGTATCGGAAGTGGCCGCTGCGAGAGAGTGATAAGCCTGGTCTTCAAACAAAAAGGCCTCGGTTGAATGGTCACAAATCATAGGGCTCGGGCCTACCGACGTGTCGAATTGTTCAGCTGTTGATAGTTAGTAAGGTAGTCATTGTCCCGTCATCGAGCAGCCAAATGGGGTTGATCATGTTTCTCCAGTGCCGGTGCGAATCCCTTGAGATCTCGGACATGATCTCGGCCAACAATCATGAGTGACTTACAATGGTGCACTTTGATCTTTTCTGTAATGAGTTACAAGACTCGTCCAGCAAATGCACCATTCTCAATATGGAGTTGAGTTTCCCAAACTGTGGCTAGGGCCTCTGCTCTTCTGTAAAACGCCATAGGGCCACAAGTGAACAGCTAGACTCATGCGAGGTTCAAACTGTCTCAAAAAAGAAAAGAAAGGGGAAAAAAAGGGATCAGGGTTGATTGTCGATATGGTAGATCCCGTGATAACTCTTGTCTGTGGATACGGTGGAGTCGTCCTGAAGCCTCGTTGTTGGGATATTTGACAAAATATGACGACGTCCTGCGCAGATACTTAGTCTAAGCCTTAGATACTACAGTAACTTAGGTTACTAGGTAGTTAGGAGGTGGGGCGGGTCAACGATCAGCTCAGGTGCGTCTTTATCAATACAGAGTACATTAAGTCGGGAAAAAGCCACTTCCGTGTCGTCGAACACTTGAGACACTCTCCACAATAGCGTACCGTTCAACTTCACTGCAGTAGATAGCTCCAAACGTGTCAGTCAGCTAGGACACTTTCAGGATCCCTCGGGAATGCACAACTACCTGACCTCCATGATAGAAGGACTCATGGTGGATATTCTGACATGACCCGTTTGCGGCTGGCTGAACACACCTGTCAGGAAGGACATCCCTCCAATTAAGGATAAGCTATCTCGCTTTTGTGCAGTGTCGAGATGTAGCCACGGAGCAGTGGAGCAGAAAAAAGCAACATCAAAGTGAAAGTCGGGTACAGAGTAGATTCTTGCACATAACTAGTTATTTGCGCCGAGATAATGTATTCGTTCTGCCCGCCTGACAACATTTGTGGATAAAACAAAAGAAAAGTGTCTGCAACGAGCCCTCGGCTACTATAAGCGCGAAGAGTCCTTGGCCAGTAGGAAATGGCGACATCTAATTATCCCTTTCAGCTCGTTCGGAGACTAGCTACTGATTTCGGTAACTCTCTGGCGGTGAGTCGACTGTTTGAGGAACCGGCAGGTGGAAAGGAGGATGATTTAAGATAAACTACCCAAGTAGTACAGTACCCAGGTAGGCTAGGAGGTTAGTACCTGGTAGTCCGGCTTTCTGACATACAAAGTACCGATATGATTTTCGTCCGTTATTGGAGGCTATCTAACCTGCAAGTTTCTTGATTTCTGATCTCGTATATCGATATTTCGAAACAACCCCCAAAAGAGATTGACAGATATCACTTGTTATGTAGATCGATCGACTCTCGGAAGTGGTGGTTGCAGTTGGGAACACATTTTGGAACAGGGTCAGAGGGTAGGTAGGTAGTATGTCTAGTATGTCTACCACGCAAGCCGCCCTCGCTTCGCCATGGATCATCTACAAACTGACATGGCAAAGCGCTGACAGGGGCAAGCAAGAAAAAGGAACGACCAAAGTCTTGATAGGACAAGCAAGTACCTCAGGATGCAGGGGAAAAAATCCGACCCAACTGATCAAAAACAGGTATGCCCTTTCTCGCACCCTATGAAAAGAAGACCGATCGTGGCTTGCCTGGAGGGAGTACGGTGATCGAAGCCAGTAAGACATATGTTGGTAGACAGACACCCTGCATATGCTGGATTGAGTCGAGATAACCGAAATGTCTGAATACCATAAACTGTTGGTTGGTACTGAATCTTGTGGGTGTGGTGTGACAGATGATGGCGTCAGCGCCGGGGCTACCGGTCTGCTAAAAAGCAATATCTCGTTGAAAGTATTGTTCGAGCAGGTCGGTTTACTGCGTTAATCTCAGCGAGGTCAAACCTTGCTAAAGATTTAACGTTGCCAATCAGTGTGGCATGGAGGGGCGGACTAGATCAACCAACGCCTACATACCCATTAACAACGGGAATAGTGAATCCAGCGCAGGACAGGGAATGAAGGATGGGATTTCCTACTAAAATTGAGTTTGAGTTCGAGATTAGAGAAGCCGAGATACGATCACGATTGGAAGGGAGGGGTTAGATGTTGAAGAGGGGCGTCTTTGACTGCGCAGTTTTCAGGGCCACCCCTGCCAACTGTCTGCAGATATCCAGTATTAGTATCCGTACCTGAAGACGGATCCCACAGTACTAAGCTATGGGTACTCAGTTTCTCTACCTGGCAGGTAGTTGAAAAGGTACTGCCTAGATAGTAAGTACAAAGCAGGTAAGAAGACAGGTACCTCCTAGCATGGGAAATCTTGCCCGGCGTTTTTCCCTTTCTGCTCATCCAAACAGAACCTGCTCAAGTCATTCATGAGTCGTGAAAACTCCAAAACTGCCAATTTGAGGCCATAGTTCGAGTCAATCCTTGCGTGAACTTCAAGCAGTAAAGCTGAGGTGGAGCTAGCCCACCTACTAGGTACTATCTAGTAGGTAACTACTACCTAGGTATGTACACCTAGGGAGGTACCCAAATAAAGGCAACTGTCGTGGTATGTATGTAGTAGTCAGTGGGGGCCCGCTCACACCAGCGACACCAAGATGAAGACCACGATGCTGGTATGTCACTGGAAGGGTTCTAGAGCTTCTCAAGATCTGGATAAGGCAAAGCCACTACACTTGGTCACTGCGTAAGTAGCTTAAGCCTTAAATTACCAGTGCTTGGGCACTTACACCGATGCAATTCTTTTTCGTGGCGTCTACCAAAAACCCGACGATTTACACTGACTTGCATATGAGGCTTCCCATGACAATACGAGGGATCTTCGATGAGGCACATAGCTGCAGGATCGCATGCGTGAGGCACGTCAAATTTCATCTATGCGGAGAGTTGACAGATCGGTGGAATTGAGCCTTTTACTCTCAAGTTCCATAGAAAGACTCCAGATCTGCACAAAGATATTCAGCTACCTAGGTACCAAACAGCCGAGATAGGTAGGTAAGCCCGTCCGTCCTTCTCAGTACACCCCGGGCTGCCCTTGGTTGGCAGGCCGGGCAGGCGCGCAGCGGCACTTGGCGGCTCATGCCGATCAGATCCAACCTCCATCCATATCTGTACCTACCTAGGCAGTACAGTACATACATAGGTAGGTTGCTATGCAATGCAAGGTAAGGCAGGGCAAGAACAAACCTGGCAGGCACCTAGCCAATCGCAACATCAGCCTTCCCATCCATCCACGCTCACGACGACAACCTCATCGACAAGCATCAAGGATGGTTGCTATTCTGAAGTACTGAATCCTTAATTTTTGGTTCCATTGCTTCTTCTTGGACGACTGAGACTTGAGACTAATGAAAGGAACCCGGTACTGGATCATCTGCAGGTTCGTGAACCCCACTGTCCCCGTCCGTGTTCCCTCCATCTCACGCCGGTCTGTCATGATACTAACGGTTCGTTATCTGTTTGGTTGGTCTTAGGGAGTGTGCACGAATTGTTGTCAGACATTGATGCGAACTCCATACGGCATGCATATTGCAGCAAGCGTCGTATAACTAAGTACTAAAGCCTCACTGCCAAGAATGTTTTCGATTTTGCACTCGGAGGAGCACCACAGCCTACACGGACCTTGGACCTCTTTCTTTGGCATCGGCATTCCTATAAACCCGATGATTTTCGGCCAAGAATCTCTCATAGGAAGAGGCAAGTGGAGCACAAAGCAACGCTTTAAAAGAATCCGTGCGGAACTGTGGGTGCTGGCCCCTACCCCAGCTTCAACAGGTCGGTGAGATTGCTCGACGCACTGGCGATCGCTCCAGCTTTCAAAGGGAGAGAGGCGCTGAGCCGGCCCTGGCGCGGCATCTAATGGATGGGTACTCCGTACAAATGCTTTGGATTGAGCTTAGAAGTGAACAGTGACGAGGGTCCATCATTCCAGAGCCCTGGTGCCCGCCAAGTCCTGGGGTTGGTTGGTGGTCCGTGGTATTGGGTGGTGGGTGGTGGGTGACCGGGGGCTTAGATCGTGTTCTTAGGGGATTTTCCCTTGGGATCTTCAGATTTACCACCTCTGGTAGCGCACAGACTCTGTGCGCATCTTTTTGTTGCGTGGTAAGCCAGGTACCCCCCCAGACACAGGGTGTCTTTACTTGAAAAGCTAAGAGGCGGCTTGAGTGATTCCCCTGAATTCGATCACAATTCACTCGTCAACAAGTCAGCGCTGTGGGCTCCTAGTCATCGTGACCCTCTTGAAGACGAGCAGTCACAACTTTGCTTTTCTGTGTCAACGCCAACCCAACGCACCCCATGCCCTAGCCAATCAGGCTCTTAACCGCCGGCCCGGTCTATATCTCCTTGCCGCTAAAATGAGCATTTCTCTCTCACTGCAAGTGTTCGATTCAATGTTCGACCCAGTGGAAGGAAACGCTTTTGCCAGCTGCCATGGATGATAACATGCATACTGTAAAACGAAAGCAATCAGGTACAGCGCGAGCTCAGTTCTGTTCAACAATGTCTTCTTTTGGTTACTGACCGAACTGAGGACGACATCTTTTAGTACCTATAGAGACCCAACTTTGAGGTCAAAGGAAAGACAGAAAAGAAAGAATCTAAACAAAGGAGACCCCGCCTCCATCGTTGTGGCCCACCGTCTTTCTCAAGGGCGGCGCCACGCAACTCCCTGGCAAGCAATGACAGCTTGAAGTCTCGCAGGAAGCCGATATGACAGGTCTGATGCTACCACCGCCGGTGCCCACCGAGACTACGGCCGCCTACACGCTACTGATCATCAAGTGAATGGGAGCATCATCCTTGTGTCAGGGTATTGCGTACATGTCTTGTCTCGAGCAATATCCGTATTTTGTTCTTCGAACCCTTGATCTTACCCTTTGTGGCCCTCTTAATCAATTCACACGCTATTGCTAGATGTCCTTGAAAACCATAAATCCCGTCCATCCCCCACAGCAGGATCAGCTCGGGCCTTTCCAAGCTTTCTGATACATTGTTCGTGACTCGAGCTTTTCTACTTATATCACCTGGTCCCCCGAACAATTGTCTCGCATACAACACATCTTCACCTCGAGTGAAATATGACCTTCATTATGGCCATGCCTCGGCCTTTCTTTCCCTGCCCTTCCGCCTCCATGCATCATCGTGGAGACCAATGTCAATACTCAGCCTCATTGACACACTCTGGGTTAGAATGCCATGATGGCGATCAGGACCCGAATTCTGGGTACGGAACCACGGAATTGTCTAGCGGCTTCAGATCTCGAAAAGTGCCGGGCACTCGATGTCCCACTTGCGCATTGGCAGGTAAAGAAGTTTGGGTTATTCCTGGTCGTTGTTGCGGGTACTGTGGCACTCCCTGTGTCGACTAGATTCGTACAGTGGCTAATGTGAGCCTCTTGATCCCTTTGTATGAATGTATAACTAACTAGTCTTGCTGATTACTGCTATTTTTTGGCCAAGCGTGCCGCAATGTCAAGATGGGACTAGCCATTCACTGCTAGAAACCACGAGGTGCGATCCTATGCATCGTTTTGGCATATTCGAACAACACTGTTTATAACGGTTGGAAGAATCGCCTGCGACAAAAGAGAATGGCACTCGCAAAAGCGCTTCATTCAGCTCACGTCGTGAGGTCGGCAGCTCCGTGCAGTTTGATTGGAGCAACGACACTCAGACCTATTCTTACGTTGTTGAGCCTGTCTGAGAACGCCAGGGGTACGATTTGGTGCACTGTTCCATGTCCATCTTCGTCACTCACCGAGTATTAACAGGCGTCTCCAGCTCGGACGTGTTGATCAAGCACGAATCACAGGGATCTCCGAGTCATGAGTAAAATTGACAAATGATGAATGGCAAGGCTTATGGGTGCGAACCAAAGCATTATCACAGGTCAAGCCGACCCAGGGTGTCGGGATTGACTTGCATCAGCCACCTTGTCACTACATGGCTTTGCTGAATCCCAGGGGACAAGACGCATGAGGTGCATCAGATAATCGAGGATCGTTGACCGATCGCATAGACTGGGGTCCAGGACCAAAGACGCTACCCAGCGAAAATTCTTACGGCGCAAGGGATCTGAACCGACACTCAGCCAACAATCATATTGAATCATCTTACTTTGATGATTAATTTAATTTTATAATATTTTAGCTTTTGGTGTAAAGTTGAAAGGTAGTAAGAAAGACCAGTGTATGACTGCTCATATTTGTATCCCTGTCGATGACCAGTTAGTGAACGACGCAGTCGTAAGACAATGGAAAATACATTTCAGTAATGTGTGATCGTATTTTCCACTAACCTGTCTCAGTCAATTCTAGTCTTGGCAAAAAGGTGAAAATGAAGCTGAGACATACTAGAGTTCTAGACTCTCTATCTTGCCTTGCCCTGAAAGTTGAGAAATCCTCCCGTCAGTAAGTAAGTGGCTCAAGTGACGCAACAAACCTACCTACTGAGACACATTTGACAGGTATTAACCTAGGCCGTTGGTGTGGGTTTGTTATAGAGCTGTCAGCTGAGGTGTTCCTATAGGTTAGCCAATGAAGTCACTTCAGCTGTCAAGTGCTGAGTGTCACGCAAGGGACAGCCGGAAGCCCCTCTGATCGGCTTCTTTTATGTCCATGCAAGTAAAGCTGCGAGGAATGCATCAAAAACTTCCATGATGAGAAAGTTTCGGCGGCGGAATATTCTGATGCTTTTTATGGTCAACACTCTTCTTACACCCGGAAAGATGTGGGCAAATACGTGACTTGACACACTGGAGACTCGGCGCCGACTCCGACTCCGGATGTCCATGTTTTCTCCGTGTTGGCCGGCCGTCGAATTGGTTGGGCTCCGGGAAGTGGGACAAGGTCTCCTTAGTTCCTAGAGCTGAAATTGGATTGCCGTGACTCGCTAGACAGCCGCGAACCCCACCACAATCCTCTTGACGCTTGCCGCCCATCTTCCGCCCCCGCCCCCTCTCTTCCGAACCACAACGGCCTGTCCTTGGTTTGTCTCGCGATCCCCTCAACTTTCCGTCATCAATCCCTGCGGACTTGGCTCAAGCGACGTGTTATTTCTCCGAGCCCGAGCCCGCTCGTATCAGTCCCCCACTGGCCAGAACGGCACGGCCCGGCTTAGCTTGGCTTGCCTGCGGTCTATCAACGGACCCAATGGCCGCCACGGAGCAGAATGGCATCGACATTCTTTGCGATGCCGCCGGCTCGGACATGCTGCTTTCTTCTCTCTTCTCCCTAGCAGCACCTGTGTCCGTACCTGACCCGCATCAGCGTCTTCAGCCACCCTTGCAGCAGGGACAGCAAGAATTGCAGCATTCATTGCCGCCCTCATCGCCCTCGAACCATCACATCTTCCAGCAGCAGCTCGACCCAGCACTGCAGCAACCACAGCAACTACAGGGAGAAACCCCTCAAAAATCCTCCTCTGCATTGCCCGCCAAGAGAAAACTCTCCGATGTATCCGCCTCGTCGCCGTCACACGTCTGCCATATCTGTCGTCGCGTCTACGAACGAGCCGACCACTTGACGAGACATCTCAGGTCGCACGAAAATGCCCGGCCATATCAATGCACCCGCTGCCCTAAGCGCTTCAACCGTGCCGATCTTTTGACACGGCACGAGACCACCCACGATCGAGATGGTGCCGCGAAAGATCGCCCATTCATTAGAAGAAGCGACCGAGCTGCAGAGGCATGTCTCAATTGCGCTGCTTCCAAGGCAAAATGCGAGGATCAGAAACCGTGCAGTCGTTGCCGTAGTAAGAGCTTGACATGTCAGATGCCAGTGAGACGCGGGAACCAATATCGGACATCGGAATCACAGGTTGGCGTATCGCCCTCGGATAGCTCAATGGTCGCCTCGACTACGGGTAATGATGGCCAGGTGTTTACAGCCGGTGATGCTGCCTATGGTTTGTCTCAGCCGGGCACCGCCAACCAGGGGCATGTGATTGATACTGCTGTGGACTACAACGGCACCTCTTTTCCTGGTGCGTCTATTCTTGAAGATCCACCAGAGGAATCATTGTACTTTGCTGTGACGCAAAATTTACTTCCAGAATTTGGGTTCTCTTGGGATGTTGATTTTGGGGATTTTAAAATCCCATATTCAGATGGAAACGGACGAAGCTCTCAGTCTGGCACCGGAGCAAAGCGTTCATCTCGCCAAGCCCGCAAAGATGCAGCCCCGGAAGATGCACCTCTTCGACGTTCGGCATGGGTACTAGAATCTGAGACCAAAATTCAAGCAGGGAGCTTAGCGCCTCGCTGGGATATAGTGTCATCTTACTCCCGTGACAGCATGTTTGCAATGGTTCTTGCTAACAACCCAACTGCACATCGAGTACCAACATTCCCATCAGCTGAGCTGTTGAGCTATACTATTGAGACATACTTCATGATTGAAGATCTCAGGAGTGAGGCTTTTATTCACAGATCCTCCTTCGACCCTTCAACGACTAGCCTGGAGCTTTTCTCTTCCGTTGTCTCAGGTGGAGCTTCGTACATATCTACTGCGGCGATATGGCAATTTGGCCTGGCCCTTGATGAACTCGCCGTACGCGTTATTGGGAAACGGGTAGGTGAAGTCTAACAGCAACGTATCTGATGATACTGGGAGCCGACTAACCATTGGCAGCTTCAATCTTCGACCGTGACCTCGCAAGACATCACTCTTCTTCAAGCGTCCCTCCTCCATCTTGAGACTGGACAATGGAGCGGCTTTAATCTGCAAACAGAGACGGCAGAGAGCCTTGCCCCGCAGTTTTTACTTGTAAGTCGGTTCTGGATATGGATCTTGGCTAGCAGTCTAACTTGAATAGCTGCTTCGAAGGACCGGAAGAATGAGTTTTACGTCAGACACAAATACTCATACGCCCAACGCTGATGATTCTGATGAGCTACTGGATTCGAAATGGCGAAACTTTATAACACTTGAGTCCTGGAAAAGGTTACTTACACGACTACTGCTGAATTATCGGGGTACTGACCTGAGTACAGATTGGCCATCCGTGCATCTCTCCACGACGTACAGACCTCAATTGTGCAGTGGAAAGGCCCCACGTTGGCGTATAACGAGCTCAACTTTGCCCTTCCGGCAGCTCATGATCTTTGGAGGGCTGATAGTCCACAATCATGGCGGGACCTGCATTTAAGAAAGGGGCCTTTGCCTGCTGGCGGTTTATCACGGCTGTCGGATATGCGAGACTGTCTGTCTTTGGTGACTGAACAAAATACCTGGATGGACACCGACTCTTGCTGCAAAGCTGCTCTGCACGGACTGTGGGGACAAATTTGGACCTATCGCGATGCCGTTACTCACCATCGTCGCGCAGCTCCGGACCGGCCGGGATCTGACGTTCCCGGATGGGCACAGGCCCTCTACCAAGAGCTTTACGACAGCCTTCGTAAATTGTCGAACCAGATTCGAGCGGCACAAGCTCCTAACCCCGAGTTGTCGCTTCTTTCGGACCTTTTCATGATGATTCTCCATGTCTCGTTGGACGATTTACAGAGGCTCGCCGGCAGGAAGGGTGAGGAAGAGTCCCGAAGAGCTATGCAACTCTTGGAGAATGCTTGGTTACCGGGGCCAGAATCTCGGTATGCTGCTTGGCATGCCGGACAGGTGCTCCGATATGCAGAGGAGTGCAAACCAACAACTCTGCGAGGATTCAACGCCATGGTTGTGTACTTTGCTAGTCTGACCCTGTGGGCGTACGGTCTGCTTTCGCAGCGGTCCACGAACGGTCACCAAGGGACAGTGCATGACTTTGTTTCTCTCAACGGCCTGGAGACGAGGGAGTCATCAAACTTCCTCGAGCTTGGCCAGGGCACTCCGTCGTTGGAGTCTCCAGAGGAATTCCGCCTTCAGTTAAAGCCTGTATCGAATCATGTGGCAGTTTTGTCTCTGGCAAGGCTTATCTTTCGACAAAACTACCCTATAATAACCGAGCCAATGCCTCCCCTGGTTGAAAGCTTGTGCCGACATCTTGGTGACCTACAATCAGGGTTTGATGGACAGATGACGATGAACACGTTATAGACGATGACACTTTGGAAGGGCGTTTTGTGTGTGCGTTGCGATATATTTAAAACAAAAGTGATTTGGTCTTTTTCATATATAACAACCTAAGTTAGCGAAGGAGTTAGTAAGAGGGTAAAAAGGGAACATACAACGGTGACTGCGGGTCGAGGCAGGAGATATGGTGTTGATCAATCGGTTTTGGGAGATGACAAGTGAAATAAAGAAATGACAGAGCGTGCTGTTGGCTCCTGGGCTGCCACTCTTGAACCGGGGCTGATGACAAGACCAGTAGCTAATCCGGAGGGCCGGTGGTGGTGATATAAAATGGTATAGTAGCAGAGCAACGGTCGCCAACGCGAACTCGATGAGCTATTTACGGTGGGCAGAGCCCTATCTATTGCTAATATATCGAGCGAAGACCTCTACTATTGCCTATGTTGGCACTGGATCTAGATGTGCGGCGGAATTTTGAGCCGCTGGCTTGTCACGATGTCGAACTGAAGTGCTGTATGTTGGTTGGAGAGGTTGGCACTGCGCTTTCACCTTGGCCGTTGCAGTTGTAGTTGCAGTTAACGCAAGACAATTTTATAGCCTGGATCGATACTTCATGCTCTGTATCTATATCTGTCAGAGTATCTGGAACAGTGCCATGCCTCGTACGGAAAGAAAATTGAAGGAACGTGATATCCTCCATATCCATTTGCCATATTCAGAGACAGTTAAAAGGTTAGACTAAACCGCTGACCACTCACAGTTGGGGGAATCTGGGGTATCCCTGAGCCGATTGATCTACCGTGCACGAAGTTTCAGCTTGATTGGATGAGAACTGTGGGAAATAAAATCCCGCCAATGTATCCGTACAGAGTATGCTTCTACGTTAACGGTTCTTTCGGGCCTTGAAAGAGAGGTTGGAGTCGGAGATTTATCTGACAGCTCAGCCCCAGGGGACGGGTAGGTTCTGAAACCAGTTGTTCTCTACCTACCTTATCAAAGAGAGTCTAAGTCGGAAATGTTGTCAAGTAGATATCAACCTCGGCCAAAGGCGAGCGACTGTCTCAGAGGCCAAGTAATAGCACACTCCGTCAGCTTGAAACGCGCCTTATGTCACGAAGCTTTTCATAAAGCACGGGTTAATCCCGTCTTTGCGGCATAACGGCAAGGCACGGGTTCAGGCGCGGAAACAAGACTCGCTGGAGCCCTGATACTTGCTGACATAGAATTATGAAAGATAATTGGCCTATTCCTGTTAGAGAACAACCTCCCATGCCCCATGGGAGCGGGGGATAGCTCGTCCCCGCGTTTGACCCGCATGAAACCGGGTCTTCAATTCTCTTTGTTAAATACTTGAGCTGCTTACTTTGCACTGCCTGTCATTTTCTCTAAGCTATCACAAGAAGGATTCGTATATGAACTCCAGGTTTATCCACCAAGCCTTCGTTTTCTCTTCCAACCGTGTCCTCTCAAGCTCTGCACAAGTCTCACATCATTTTCCTCGCCGCAACAACATATCTAGACTATCTACTCATATTCCTACCGTCAAGATGGCCAACCGTGTGCACCGAATCACCATGTTCAAACTTCCCAGCAAGGATGAGCAGGCTAAACTGCTGGACCAATACCACAAGCTCAACGCCTCTCAGGAGAAGGTGAGTACTTTCAGCCATCTCCCCCCTCGTACGAAGACACTGACCGGAGATCAGGAAGGCAAGCCTTATATTCTCTCCATGGTTGTCGGTGCCGCTGATGAGGACGCCCGATCCCAGGGATACACCTTTGTCTCCAAGACCGAGTTCGCCAGCATGGAAGATATGAAGTACTACGATGAGGGATGCCAGGCTCACCAGGCACTCAAGGACTTTGTCAAGGCCTCGCTTAACCCCCAGGGAGTCATGACTGTTTATTTTAAGCCTCAGGCTGTTGGTGGCGCTGATCACTCTTAAGGGCAATAGGCGAAATAAACTAGCTTGGCTCCTCTAATTTGTGTTGGTGTTCTGGAAGCTCTCATCAAGTGCCTGTTGCCGTAGTCATAAGTGTAAATATCAGTTCTTGCGAGCTAAAACTCAAAGTAGTGAGTCCTTTCCTTCACTGTTTCTGAAATTGAGTAGATACGGTCTTTACATAACAGAGTGTGATGTAAGTTTGCGACCCTAGTAATCGGAAGAAAGTCTCAATGTTTGCGTATCCTCCGGATTATTTATTTATCTCGAGGAAGCTATCCTATGTTAGTACAGAAATCGACTCAATATGTAATACCTATCTTCCCCAAATTGATTATCAAAAACATGGGACCTCACGTAATCTGTTCCTAGAACATTAGAGAGCTCACTGAATTAACAAGTGTCGAGTTAGGCGGATGCGTTAAAGCAATCACCTTATCGAATTAACGCCCTTTGGAACCTAAAGACACCAAGACATCCATTATGATTCTAACAGTGCCTAGTTACCCACGATGAACTACAGCTCTTGATGCCATCAGCGACAAGATTAAAAAGGGCCATTTCGAGAAGAATTCTATTTTCATCGCACTTGGCATGCAATTACTACTACGTCGATCGGCTAGGACTATAATAACCGTGACGTGGATGACCTGCAGGCTTCGGAGTTGTCGCCTAGAACTGCCCTGACCAGGATAAGCCACTGCTATATCAACTAGCATCCGTCTCTTTCTCATATTCAGCACCATTATTACGACAAACCTCCTTACTTTCCCTTCAGAGACGAGAGAAATGATGTTCATAATGCGATGGAAGCAGCAGTGAGAAACAAGAAATTCCACGAAGACGATCAGTGTCATCTGCTTGGCGACCTGGGAACGAGCTAACAGAATGCCAGGAAGAGAAGGCTCTATTTCTTCCTACTAGCTCTCAAGTGAAGCAGAAGCAATATGAAAAACCACTCCAGTAAGACAAAATATTTTGACCGCCCAAGGAGCTATGTGAGCGTCGGATAATTCAAGGACGTTAATGGCCTTTGAGAAGTAGAAGGAGAAGGACTGTTTTATGAAGTTAATTTCTTCGAGGGTTATGTAGAGGATAGAATAGACATATAGAATACAGAACCGATGATTTGAACTATCCCGAGCGATTGAGAAATTACTGGTTAAGAATGGCAGTGTTTGCAATGGCGAATATTCATGTGTATATTAAAAAGTGTTTGCGTTATTGATATGTACATATTTAGAGGCAGGTCTTACATGACGAGATAGCTATAAAGAATACCTATGATCATATACCGAAGAGGCTATTAATCGTACACACATCTTGCATCTTCCTGCCAGATCTTGACACCCCGCAGCGTCTACAGTCGTGTTCGTCACACAATGTCCTCCACGGTGCGATACCAAGGATTTGATCTCACAGTCAACCATTTCATCAAGTGGCGTAGATCAAGAAGTGGTGAAACTCAAAAGTGCAGAACATTCTACCTAGCCAAAAGAATGGTCTCGGGTTCTCACAAAGGCTCGTGATTCTAGAGGAAGATGTCATCTGCGAAACCAAACCGTCTCAAATAAGGCTCACGATATTATCATGAGGTGTCTCAAGTCACCTCAGTTTGCGGACTTTGCTTATGACCGACTGACCGAAAAGCGACACAGGGTTGGTTGTACAGTGGTAACCGTAGATGCTCTTCTATAGCCAGTAGATTGTGCTTCCATGCAAGATTGGACCGGCATAGCGATACATGTGAGCGATGTGTACCTACGCTATCAGGGGTAGCCAAAACTTTCTACTGGCTGCTTGTGGCTCGACTTGCCGGTCATCGCACGGAGCCCATTTTGCAGCCCTCTTGATCTTCATTGCAGTTCTTTATAGTGTACGATCAACAGATGAAATCATCGACTTTTATTTTACTATCATATCTAGAAGATGGCTCCATCTCAAGACCATGCTAACAGAGTCTCTTATATATGCCACCCGTACGCCGCAATATGTATATTAGGAAACACCCAAAACGCCAACCCGTGCTCACAAGACGATTCAAATTTGGCACCAAATGTAGTGAAACATAAAGCTAACATGATGACGTGAACATGCGTCAAACGGAACCGTGGATACTCGATATGCCGGTCATCTCGGTCGCAGCTTCGCTGTCCCTCCGGGAAGAAAAGTCATCCTTAGGGAAGGCAGTCAATCTTTCCAGGGGTGCAGGGTTTCGTTCCAGTGAGAACAGAGATATTGCCACCATGACGGAACAGACCAGCATCATGACTTTGATCTCCTCGGCAAATGCACCAGTATAAACATCCTTGACCAGTTCTTGTAGATCACCTGGGAGTTGTAGACTAGTCAACGGCGATCGATGAAGACTGGCGAGTTGCGTCGATGTTAACTGATCCTGTAGGTACTCGTTGACGTGAGAATTGAAGATAACAGTGCAAACCGCGAGGCCAATACAGCCACCCAAGACACGGGCCTGCGCTACAGCACCCTGAGCAGAGGCAAGTTCACTCCTCTCAGCTGCCAGGATACTCGTCATGATGGTTGCTGCAGAGAAAGAAAGGCCAACGCCAAGTCCGAAGATTGCTTGAAAGGCGTACTGAGCCTTGGTGTGTGAGTCTGGTTCGTTCAACGTTGACATAAGACCAACGCCAAGTAGTTGGAGACACGATGCCCCAAATAGTGTCAAGGAAGTGTTGTTCCTCCGGCTGGATATAAGCCCCCCAAAAAATGAGCCAATGGCACAAGCACCGAGCATGGGTAAGATATGTACACCCGCCATCAAGACGTCTTCGCGGCTGACGATTTGGAAGCGTTCTGGGATAACAATCGAAAGCGAGATGTAAGGGAAGCCTGTGAACAAGGTCACTCTGGTTTGACGTCAACTTCTGATTTTCACGCATGACTTGATCCTGACTTACAGCAATCCAGCCGAGTAAACCCGTCGTAGCATCAATCGAATTGGGAAAATGGGCTCAATGTTGCGCAGTGGCTTCGTCTCCAAGTATATTTCCCACCACACAAACACAACCCAGCTCACGCCAGATACAGCCAAGGCAGAGATGATTTCTGGGCTTCCCCAAGCAAATGTCTCCGACCCAGCCTGTTGGACAGCGAATACAAGAAAGCCAGAGCTGGAAAGAAGAGTGGCGCTGCCAATAAAATCAATGCTGGCGAAAGCCTTCCATGAGAAGAAGTGTGCCACTTCTTCATGCGGCCAGAGGTTTGTGATCGTAAGGATTGCGATCAAACCGAAAGGGATGCTGCCATCGTCAGTATTGCCTCAACCAAGGGCCAGACTACTCACTTCATGTTGAACAACCATCTCCAGTCTGAAAGCTGAGAAACTCCACCACCAATGATGGGGCCCAGCACAAAGGCGACTGCAAGGGTAGCCCCTATCATAGCCCCTATCAAACTCGGCCGGTGGGAAGGCCCAACTTCTACCAGGCCGATTTGTGTTAAGCTGTACAGACCAGATGCTCCCATGCCTTGGAAAGCCCGGCATACGATCCTGAAAGGGGTCAATTTGAGAATATAGCACAGAGAAGACGACGTACAAAGCTGTCATACTCGTAACTGATCCACAACCATGTGAGAAGCCAACGAAAACGACCCAGGATACCACGAGCATGTTTCGCCGCCCATAAATGTCACTCAATTTGGACACACAAACGGCGAATCCTATTGCATTGCGTCAAAGGATGTTGGCTTGGTCCACGACTTTTGGGAGGACTCACCCATATATGTGAGGAGGTATGATAGAACGATCCAGGGGGCGTTTGTGAAATCGTCAAGGTCGTGCGAGATGGTGACGAGTGAAGTCGAAACGATCGAAGTGTCGAGGCTAGAGAAGAGAAGCCCAGCCAATAACCTGGGATCTTTGGTCAGCAAGCGCTACATACCCAGACAACAAGTCTCTCACGAGATGACAAGGGCCGCCCGTCGAGGCCCAGTCACAGAGTGTTTGCGCAATCCGATGATAGTCGCCGCTGTTGGTGCGTGCTCTTCTGCATGATTCTCTATCACCACCATTTGACCCAAGGATGGGTTCGGATAGGGAAGCGACATGCGATATTCGTTGGGCATCTTTGCCGCCGGATCCAATAGGATTTGGTTCAATCTCTCGGGGCTGCTTTGGGGCTTCCAGGCATCGACGTTGAATTGGATGTTGGAACTGAAAATTTGCTCAAGAAGATTGAGTAATCAGTATTAGGTAGTGGAAACGAGGCAGATAAGAAGGCTTCGGGCGACAGGTAAGAATCCCCTGACTGACGTTACTGCTCGCAATTCTGACGAAGAAAGGTGCCCGTAGTCGATTTGTGGTCAGCTTCCTTTTGAGAAAGAACAATATCTTCTTTGGAACGAATCTGCGGCTTCAAGGATCTCCAGTCTCGTCAGATTGGAAAGGATTCCTGCTTTTCATATCGAGCTGAGATCTTCACTTGGGAAACCTCCAGGCGAGAGACAACAGCTAGGTACTTGGAACAGAATACTCTTGAAACATTCATACCACTTGATAACTGTCTTGCCGGAGAAGGCGAAGGATCGAATTAATATTTGAGACATGATCATGAACCGTTACACGACTACAAGCGAAGAGGTCACTCATTTCATCGCCAACCTCAAACATATAGTCTAATAAACTAACCAAAGAGGATTCCAATACAGAATGGATGAGATCTTTTCTGACAGTGATACGAGTCTGGGAGTAGTGGCAATGACGGGCGTTGTGCCACCCAGGGCATTGCGTCTGGGTTACCAAGGGTTGTCTATGACCAACTACCCAGTGATACAGGTGGGTAGAATCTTTTGAGAGCCAGGCTTTTATGTTGAGAAAATCGTTGAAGTCGGGAGATCTCAATTGGGATTTCTATGCTGGACTGGTTTGCGTGACTCTGTGCTTGGACTGATACAAAGGGGGCCGGGAAGCATTGTTGAACCGCTTGTTCACATCAAGAAACTCTCCAGCCGCCGCATCATAGCTCAAGCGAAGAAACCTCGGCAGCACTGTAGGATCCCGCCTGTGTGGCAGTTGCACATGGCATGGCTCTCTGCTCGTGGCTGGGTCAGGGATTTGACTAACCGACCAAGAGCCGTCTGCTTTTGGCTTGCTGGCGTTGTTGAAAGGAAAGGATAGCTGAACGAAATATACATTGACTAAAGAGAACCGGCGCTTGGCTAATAAGGTGATGGCATGTCCAGTTTGTTCAAGTGTGCGAGTGTTGTGCAAAATTGGCATGTTGATAAGCTTGGGTTGGCCAGTCCAAGCTGACTGACTGACTCCCTCTCCTTGCACAAGATTCCTCAGTCAAGACTTTTCTTGCGAGAGAATCTGAACACCGTCCAGGAAGAAAAACCAAGTGTATCCTATAACGGTAGGTATGTCAAAGCGTCTTGGCTGGTGGGTAGCTGCGTTGTACAGCTGAGTCTTTAGATAGCTGGACAGCCAAACGACACTCGCCTGGCGCTACCTTGTGCGACCTTCCTCCGACAACCCTTGCCATATAATCGGATGATCCAGGAACACGATGGCTTAGTGACGAGAAATATGCCCAAGACACTGTGTTCGGCTAATGACTTTGGGACGGATAGCCCGTCTTGGAGTTGACGAGCCATTCCACGTGATTGTATTGTGTTCTGGTAGTCTCCCGCAATTCAATCCCTTGTCAGCAATTGGGAAACACGAAGTACTCCGTAGCCTATCATTTGTTGTCCCGTCCAGGACGGATTATCTGACGTCGTGCGGACCCTGCTTCGGGAGGGCTACCAATGTCTATTCCGCCGTTGGCCCTTCATGCATTACCGTTACGAAACGGTAAGCTTCCCGCCTGCAATAAGAGATTACTGAATCAGTGTCCTTTTGACCTGCTGATCAATATTCGGCGCTTTTGACCAGTGGTTGTTGGCACTTCGCTGGCACCTCAACTTGCAGCGGCTCGGCCGTTGGGGTTGAAATGCAAGCTTTGACTTTCCCTCGGGCTATTTCCAGGATAGTGTCTTTCTTTTACCGAGTCGAACTTGCTAGAGACAACTTTCTTGCGTTAGTTTAGGTTGAAGGCAGACATGCCACTATCCGCACATGATGTATATTGTATTCATTTGACAGTAAGTACGGTGAGCATTTAACTATCTTATTCAGCTGAAATCATCTAAACCCCTCGGGCCTCCGGTATTCTTGCTTTGGCTGTGTCGAAATCGCAGTATAACCTTTCACATTCTTTCCTCTGGATCACTCCTGTATGTGCCTACTTGAGGCCAGCGAATAGTGAGATGCAGTCTTTTTGATGGGGTTTCTATTGACACCAGCTTTAAGCAATAATAAAATCCCCCAATCGTTTTCCGCTGTTAATTATCCTGCCTGCCTGGGCAGAAAGAAATCTTTGATCTCCAGCCTGTCCGTCACTTTCATGTTACGCTGGTACTGGAACAAAGCTTGACAGGCAATGCAACCGACCAAACAAACAAGCCAAGACTTGCAAGATGGAGCATGAAGTCTGACTTTGGAAGAGCGGTAAGGCTTCTAGATTACCTTGAAGAAGAAGTTGTTGTATCTTTCATATGTTGGTGGGATATTGCAGCAAGTCTCCATCTGAAGCAGGCTGCCGTCGATAGTTTGGATGCTATCCAATCGTTTTTTTCCTGACCGCCATTCTAGATCATTCAAAGAACTATCAAGTCTGCTTCTTCCTATCTGTATTCTTTATTCTCCTGGCTTCATGCATAGGAAGATCTCTTTGCGCCAAGTACCGAACTCGGCAGAGAGGAATGCTGCTTCGTTAAAGGCCCTTACCTACCTACGTAGGTACCTGATGGCCAGAATCACTCTAATATATCACTTGATGTACCTTTCATATTTCTTTCTGGTCTCAGATTAGGTACCTCTGCGCCTCAAAAAGATCGCACCGACTCTGACATGTGCAGCTATTGGTAATGTCATAGGGCTTAGAGCATCAATGACGGCATCGGCCCTATTGACTTGTAGAAATTATCCCATTGGTTCATCAAGGTGTCTGTACGGTTGCTATTATGGGAGTGTTTGAAGATGGCAGGAGTCAAATATGACCTCCCGCCCCCTTTCTCTCATCCCAACAACAAACACAAGGATGAACAACCTCTCTGTAACTGTTAATTATAAGAAGCCCTTTGACTTTAACACTTGACGATTCCACTCTTCTTCTAATTTCAGCAATCTTTCAACCTAACTCCTGCCAAGGCCAAGAATCTGTCTGCCAGTGCCACTACCTCCTGCGACTTCTCCCAGCTTTCAATACCTTGCCAGTTCTTGGCATCTGGTTGGCACTGCCAGTCTTTTATTAATTATTAGCAGCTCCAGAGGGAGTGACTCAGTCTCAACTGGTTCTCACACCTCATTATCCACCGAACCGAGCTGCTCGACCTCTCTCTCTCTCTCTTTCATCCATCTTGAACACTGCCCACTCTTGCTATCCGATCTCCTTACTCTTTCTTTCCACCTGGATTTCTTTAGGATAACACCGGCATCAAGAAAGGAAACTTAGAGAGTGTCTTGATCTATCTTCTTGGACGTGTTTGGGACGTCATGGAGGACGACATCGCCGTCGTGGGCATCGGCCTACGGTTTCCTGGTGATGCCACTTCCCCAGAGGAGTTGTGGAAAGTTTTGGAGCGTGGAGAATCTCAGTGGTCTGAATTTCCTAAAGACCGTCTCAACATCGATGGCTACTATCACCCCGGTGGTGATCGCCAGGGCAGCGTAAGTCAACAACACTACCTATGGTCTCGGCTCGATATGACATCGCTAAACCGTGTGACCCGGTAGATTTCTTTCCGCGGAGCACATTTCATCAAGGGAGATTTTGCCTCATTCGATGCTTCGGTAAGTTTCGGTTTAGTGCCGCTAAGTTGTTGTCGGAGTGGCTCGGCTAATGTTGCCTCTTCCTCCAGTTCTTCTCTGTTTCGGCGGAAGACGCCAAAGCCATCGATCCACAGCAGAGGATTCTCCTTGAAGCTTCATACGAAGCACTAGAAAATGGTGAGTCTTCCGATCTAACGTATCCGATTTGATCGAGGCTGACGATAAGCCCTAAGCTGGAATCCGAAAAGAAGACATCGATGGGAGCGACGCTGCCGTGTACGTTGGCTCTTTCGTTAAAGGTGAGCGAACGCAAATAGATTCCTCTCGTATAAGAGCCTACTGATTCTGGACAGATTATGAACAGGTCTGCCTTCGAGACCCTGATTGGCAGCCCCAGTATGCTGCCACTGGAAACGGCATCGCCATCATGGCAAATCGAATCTCGTACTTTTTCAACTTGCACGGTCCCAGCATGACTATTGATACGGGATGCAGCGGCAGCCTTGTCTCGGTTCATCTTGCTACACAGAGTCTTCGAACAAAAGAAACGTCTCTCGTAAGGGCTTCTCTTCATTGTACTCAATGAATACTGACAAGCCTGTAGGCGATTGCCGCTGGTGCAGGCATGATTCTTACACCCAACACTATGATGCCAATGACAGCGCTCAATTTCCTGAGTCGTGACGGGAAATGTTTCACTTTCGACTCCAGAGCCAACGGTTACGGGAGAGGCGAAGGCATCGGAGTTGTTGTTATGAAGCGCCTATCAGATGCCATTCGCGATAACGATACCATTCGTGCGGTTATTCGAGCGACCAAGGTTAATCAAGATGGTCACACCACAGGTTAGTAGACTCTTATCTTGTTTGTTCCGGCATTGCTAACGTTCAAAGGCATTACCCTTCCCAGTAAGGAAGCCCAAGTCGCCAATATCAACTCTGTTTACGAGTCTGCTGGCCTTGACTTCAACCAAACTGCCTATGTCGAATGCCACGGCACTGGAACCAAAGCCGGAGATTGGCGCGAGCTGAAGGCCATTTCTGAATCACTCGGCACTGCCAGAGACATCGACAATCCCATTGTTGTCGGTTCAATCAAACCTAATATTGGTCATCTCGAAGGCGCTGCTGGTATAGCTGGTCTCATTAAAGGAGTTCTTGCTCTTGAACACGCCAAAATCCCACCCAACATCAACTTCGAGGAGGCCAATCCCGATATTGATTTCAAGAACTGGAAAGTCAAGGTCTGTATATGCTCACTACTCTACCCATCCATCACTAACCACCACTCATAGGTACCAACCAAAATGCTTGAATGGCCCCTCTCTGGCTTGCGTCGTGTCAGTGTTAACTGCTTCGGCTTTGGAGGCACGAATGCTCATGTCATAATGGATGAGGCTCCTCGCTATATGTCCGCTCGTGGACTCAAAGGAAACCACCACTCTTTTGAGACCATCGCAGCTGCTCCGATGACACCTCACGGCAAGGGAGGCTTCGAGCCTCAGCTTTTTGTTTTCTCATCACACGAGAAGTCGGGCGTTCGGCGTGTCATGGAGTCTCACATCCCTTACCTGAAGTCACAAACAGAAGACGATGCGGGCTTCCTTCAAGACTATGCTTACACACTTGGCTGTCGCCGATCCAACCTTGAGTGGAAGCATGCGGTGGTTGCCAAGTCTCGGGAAGACCTCATCGACAAACTTGAGAAGATTGACGATACTCTACTCAGAAGAACATCCAATAATAGGCCGCCCAATGTATGCTTTCTTTTCTGTGGCCAAGGCGCCCAATTTGCTCAAATGGGAAAAGACCTTCTACCGTTTGAAGCTTTCCGCGACACTCTAGAAGCCGCTTCATGCTACATGAAAAATAATCTCGGGAGTGGATTTGACCTTCTTGAGGAAATTCTCAAAGACGAGACCGAGACTCGCATATCTGACTCTAGAATTTCACAGCCTGCCACTACCGCTATTCAGGTCGCTCTGGTAGATCTTTTTGATTCGTTCCATGTCACTCCCAATTGTGTCATTGGGCACTCGTCTGGGGAGATAGCAGCGGCATACGCATCGGGAGCTCTCACCAAAGAACAAGCTTGGGAGGTTGCTTATTATCGAGGAGTTGTCGCTTCATCCGATGCTCTCAAAAATACTCGCACTCAAGGCTCTATGATGGTGGTTGGTGTCTCCATCCTTGACATCGACGATAGCTACGATAGTAAAGCATACCCTTGCGAGGTTGCTTGTATCAACAGTCCTCGGTCTGTGACTCTCTCTGGTAGGAAGGAAAACATCGAAGGTGCTTTCAAGGAACTTTCTGCGAAAAACATCTTTTGTCGCATTCTTCCCGTCAAAGTGGCCTATCATTCCTCAGACATGCTCATAGTTAAGAAAGAGTACAGGTCTTCATTGGGGCTTCTTGATCCGCGTGAGCACCGGAAGTCGGTGACCATGTTCTCTTCCCTCACTGGAAAATCAATAGATGGGCGCAGCTTGGACAAGAAGTACTGGACGACCAATCTGACATCCCCAGTTATGTTCATGTCTGCGATCAGCTCTATGCTTCAGCTTCCGCCTGGAAAGTCTCCCGATATCATCATTGAGCTAAGCCCTAGCTCAACACTACGATCACCAGTTCTCGATATCATCACCTTCTTTGGATCACCGACCCCACCAGCCTATCGCACTGTTCTTGATCGAAAGCTTCATGGCGCAATGACGCTATTGGGTACTGTTGGAGAGCTCTGGGAGCGTGGATTCAAACTCAGCATGGACAAGGTTGTTACTCGAGGGTCCTACCAAATGCCCCTCAAATCTCTCGCCGACCTTCCCCCTTACCCCTGGAATCACACCAGATCCTATTGGCACGAGTCTCATCTGGGCGAAGCAACCCGATTCAGGGAGTTTCCTCGACAAGATCTCATTGGCGCTCCGACCGCCGATGCTATATCCTTCGAACCTCGTTGGCGCGGTTTTCTTCGCATTTGCGAGAACCCTTGGATACAGGACCATCAAGTGCAAAAGACGATTATCTACCCTGCAGCTGGCATGATCACTATGGCCATTCAAGGTGCCTGCCAAGTGACCAAGAACAAAGAGAATATTCTTGGATACGAGATCACCAACATGCGGATCGAGAAGGCTATGATCGTCCCAAGCACAACACATGGACTAGAAATGGCTATGAACTTCAAGATCGTTTCTTCTACCCCAGATGCCAATGCTCAAGGTCCTATCTTTGACTTCTGCATCTACTCGAAACAATTGAACTCTCCTTGGGAACGGAATGCTACTGGCCGTATCCAGGCAAGACACAAGCGTGGACAATGGAAGGCCGCCTTTCGGCAGCACCGCAAAAGGTTCGAGTCATTCAGAACAACTTGCAGGGAGCCAGTCGTTCCCAGACAATTCTATGAGCTCCTCGACATTGTTGGCATGAACTATGGCTCTGCTTTCCAGAACATCACACAGATCTTCAAGGGTAGTCGCTCATGCATCAGCAAGATACGCATTCCTGACACTCGATCTAAGATGCCTGCAAAATTCGAGTATGATCATCTCATTCATCCTGCAACTCTCGATTCCATGTTTCAGACGCCCTTCGCTATCGACAATGAGCCTATGGTCCCAACTTTCATCAAGAGCATTTTTGTCTCCGCAAACATTTCTCGCGAGGTCACCAGGGAGTTTGATGGGTACTCTACTGCCATCCGGACTGGAGTTCGCGATGCGAGTGCTGATATCGCCATGGCCCAGTCAGGTTGGGAACAGCCTTCGGTTATCATCAGCGGTCTTCACTTTACTGGCATCTCCAAGTCATCTCAAGACGAAGCCGGATTTCTCCCAAATAACCGGACTCTATGCACTCAGATCTCGTGGGTGGAAGACATCACTTGTTCAAAAGCAGCAAGCCTTGAAGAGTTCGTCAGAAAGCTTGCTCACAAGTTGCCAGGGCTCTCCATTCTTCAGGTTGGCGGTACTTCCCACACTACAACGAAGGTTCTCAGCGCTTTGCCTCATCTCGAAAACCAAAAAGACCAAACCCCATGGTTCTCCCGATACAGTTTGGCTCAACCAAACCCCAATGACAAACCCTTTGACATTCCATCCATGGTTGGGGGAACTGGTATTGAGTCATTCTTTGAGAAAAGATGTATAGACGGCTCGGAGCCTTTTCCTGACTATGACTTGATTCTTGTTTGCGATCAAAACGGTGTCGATATCACCGGGCTTATTGCTCACTTAAAACGACCTGGTTATCTCATGGAGAGCTTCCCAGATGGCAAGTTTAACATCGATGGGGATGAAGTCCTTTCACACACCTACGACGGAGATGGCGGTAACAGTGTGGAAATGAGGTTTCGAGTCCATCATAAGGACCCAGCTGAAGATTGGTTTTCTGTGCCCGGTGTCATTGTCCTTCTATCTGATGATCCTCTCCAAGAGTCACAATCACTTGCAGGGAAGCTCATCATAGACCTCCATCCTGTATTGCAAATCCGTACTATGCAGCTTAATGAAGTGTTGAAAGATCAGGAAAAACTGAAAGGCAAGATCATAATTTCCCTTCTTGACTTCTCAACGGGACCCAAGGAGAGTGCATCAGTCTACCACTGGACGGAGGCAGAATTCAATGCTTTCCATACTCTCTATCAACTGGTGAAGGGAATTCTCTGGATCTCTCGAAGCGCCAACATGGATCCAATGAACCCCAAAGGTGCTCCCATCATCGCCCTTGCACGCACACTTATGTCAGAGGATCCTCTAAAGACATTTGTGACTTTTGACTTGGATCTGAGTACACCTTTGAATTCCCTGTCGGTTGTACAGGGTGTCAACAAGATATTCCTACACACGTTCGCATCAGACCTTGGATCTATTCCTCGTGAGTTGGAGTACAGTGAGAAGAACGGCGTGATCTTCGTCCCTCGCCTTGTCCCCATTGCACCGCTCAACGATATCGTTGAGAATGGCATCTCCAACGAGACTACTGAAGTGTCATTCCACACCTACCCTCGCCATCTGAAGCTTCAAATCTGTCAGCCAGGTCTGACAGAAGATAGTTTGGTGTTTGCTGCTGGAACTCAGTTCTCTCCTCTGCCAGGGGAAATTGAGATCATATTCGAAAGCGCGCCCCTCGATTTTGTCGACTCGGAGACTGCCATGGGCAGAACTTTGGATTCTGAGGTCGGATATGAAATCCGTGGCCGTGTCGGTCGAATTGGGCGCAACGTCTCTGGTTTCATGACTGGTGACCATGTCAGTGGCCTCTTGACTGTTGGTTCTATCCAGAGCAATGTCAATATAGACAGCCGCTTCGTCTCAAAATGGAGCACCCCCCTCTTCTTCAGTCACTGCATCAGCGCTTATCATTGTTTGGAAAAGGTTGGAAGGCTTGGCCGTGGGAAGTCAGTGCTCATTCATGCTGGAGCAAGCCCGATTGGCATCGCCGCTGTTACGGTGGCTTTTGCACTCTCTGCTGAGGTGTTTGTAACTGTCATGGAGCCGGATTCGAGCAAACAACGCGAGTTTCTGGAAAGGCTTGGTGTAAAGAAAGCCAACATCATCAATGCCGATTCGGACAACTTTGCTAGAGTCATCTGCAATCACTTGAGATATGGGGTTGATCTCGTTTATAACCCGACTCAGAAACATGCCGAAGCCAACTTTAAGTGTGTTCGCCAAGGTAAGCTCCTTTTCCCTTCGGTCACTGCATGTTCCCTAACTTCTTACAGGCGGCACCGTCATACAATTCGCCAACAAATCGGCAAACCCACCAACTCTTCAAGTTCCGTCCCCCAGTGTTTCGCTCGTCAACTTTGACTTGGCAGCCCTGATGAAGTATGAGGCAGACTACGTGGCGAAGCTAGTTGAGGAATTCACCGACAACCGAAGGGACAACTCAGTCGACTTGAATCACAACGAACTACTTGCTGAATTTGTCACCAACATCGAACTCCCCAAGGTTAAGGAGGCATTAAAGCTCATCGAGAAGAGCCCATTCTTTGGATTTGTTTCCGTTACTGGAGCCCCCAGTGCAAAGCCTCAAGTCGAGATTACTACCAAGAAGAAAATCAAGTCACTGCATCAAGCCTTATCCAGTATCGACACTTATGTTCTTGCAGGAGGCTTGGGCGGTCTCGGTCGCAGCATCTGTGACCTGTTGGTTAAAAATGGTGCCCGGCATATTGCTTTCCTTTCACGATCCGGTACTTCATCTGAGGTCTCTCATCGTTTTGTCAAAGACCTTGAGGATAAGGGGATCGATGCTCGGGTCTACAAGGTTGATCTGTGCGATGCAGAGGCTCTCACAAAAGTGATCAAGGAACAGATATGCCAAGAAATGCCCCCCATCGTTGGGGTTTTCCAATGTGCCGCGGCTATCAAGGATTCCATTTTCACAAACATGACATTCTCTGACTGGACTGAGGCAGTTAAACCAAAGACCATCGGTTCAGACAACCTTGTTCAGCTGATTTCGACAAACCCAGACATGGAAGAACCTTTCTTCATCTTTCTTGCCAGTTCTGCAGGAGTCATTGGCAACCGTGGTCAGGCCAACTACGCCGCTGGAAACTGTTTTGAAGATGCCCTCGCACTCAAACTCCGCTTGGAAGGAAAACGTGCTGTTTCCATAGATCTCGGGCCTGTTCTTGGTGCAGGAATGCTCGCAGACGATGACGAGATCCTTGATATCCTGCGAGCCAGTGGATTCTACGGTATTCGACACCAAGACTTCCTTACCATGGTCACGCACGCCATTACTGCCGAAATCGCACCCAAAACTCCCATGCCTGGGCGCGTCATCATGGGCATCGGTTCCGGTGGTCTAATTAGACAGAACCAGCCAGCTGATCCGTACTGGTCTCGGACTGCTCTCTATGCCTATCTCAACCTGGTTGATATGCCACTCCCTGACTTGGCAGCTGTCGATAGCTCCGCTGAATTTGACTTGAAGTCTCTTCTTTCATGCTGTTCTAGCGCAGGCGCAGCGGCTAAGATCGTCACCACAGGTCTCTCACGCATGCTTTCCAAGGCCATGAACATGCTCCCTGAGGAAATAGATACTAAGAAGCCTCCAAATGTCTACGGTGTCGACTCGTTGGTTGCTGTTGGAGTCCGAAACTGGGTTGTCACCAACTGCGGCGTCGAGGTCTCAGTCTTTGAGGTCTTGAGCGACAAGACAATCTCTGAGCTGGCAATGGAGATTGCTACCCGAGGTGAATTTGGGGCGGAGGAGAGTTAATCGATAATGTACGATTGACAGCTGAAGAATACCAACGGTTGGATCTGAGGCGATTGGTTCTATATATGATGAGCCAAGGGGGCCTCCAACGTGCGCCGTACGATTTGTGAGTGGGAAATAGACAAACGGGAAAAGGCTTCTAGAACTTTAGAAACAAACTAAAGTAAATTGATTGTCTGTCATTGTAGACTAGAACAAGATGGCGTCCAGAATGAGACTCTTTCAAATCACACAGGCACTTCATTGTTTGTTAGTCTGAGTGTCAGGATGGAAAGATACGCTGACGAACGACGTTTAGAGGTTCCAAGAGCACGACCAACCGCCTGCCTGCTCGGAATAACCTCACGGTCAATCGACCCACCACATGATCAATAATAAGGTAGACTCAATGTTAAAATCATCACACGGCAGAACAAAGGACGTGGCCATCGCAACCATCGTGGCTTTTGTACTGTCATAATTAATTGCTATAGCTTCTTCTCTGCCATTGTGTTGATCCAAACACTCATTGAGCGAGCCCCTCCGTGTCCAGTAGCCAGCACTTTCTGTTCAAGGCTGCCAGACTGCCTCGATAATGCTCATTCTGCATCCCTCAGGCCTCGCCACACCCTTTGAGAAACCCTATCAGTATACACAGGTATCAATGGCGGGTCCATGTCAATGACTTACCTTGAAGACGAAACGCTCATCGGCAGCCTTGAAAAGCTCTTCAAACTCCTTTTCGGTTCGCTCCTGGGCGTTCAACAGGGTCAGCATCAACAGGTCCATACTCCGCATGATTTTTTCATCCCAGTGGTTTTCGACTCCAGGATCGCGGAGGCAATGATCGTTGATGATAACACGGGCACCGGGTTTGAGAGCTGGGACAAGGTTCTTGAGAATCTTGACAGCATAGGGAGTAGAGTAGTTATGCAGTATCCAACGGAAGTAATAAACTTGGTTCTTGTCAGCAGATGGTCCCCGAATATTAAGCCTACTAATCTCACCATCGGCACCCTTGACAGGTTGTTCAGTGAAGAAGTCATGGGCCTGAAGGGATATGCGTTGAGCTGCCCCTTCGTCTGAGCATATCGGTTCCGGCGCGCTGTCAATTGTCTTCGGTAAATCCTGTACCACAAACTTCATCTTGTCCCATTTTTGGGCTAGGTCAACACACACGAAGCCATGACTGCCTCCAACATCAACCAATGTGCCTCGATTGGCATTCACTTCAGAGAAGTCGTAGTTGTCAACAAGGTAGCGAACTTCGTAACCCTCACCACCTGTTAGGCTTGCCATAGCTACGGCGAATCGCTTTCCTCGAGGAGGATCCTTGCCGAATGTTGCAAACATCGGCTCTTTATCCACCGTTCCCCATGCATGGTTGAAGCCAGTCCGTGTGAGTGAGGTTGCTTCTGGGTCAGCGCGGAGAGCTTCGAGGGTGTGAGCTCCAGCGGGCAAGAAATCCTCTCCGTTCAAGCCTACCCAAGCTTGGAGATTGGCATCTTGGGCGAGGATCTTTGAGGCGGCAGTGTGTGCTATAAATCCAGGCGTCGGCTCTTGAAAAATCTTGTTCGTCATAGCATGACGGAGGGCGCGGGCCAGATTTATGCGGTCCAGTGTAGTTTTGCCTTCGAGCTCGGTCAAAGCAATTGGGTTTTCCAGGGGCACTAGATTGGCTATGAAGGGTCAGGAATGCTTATCATGTCAGAAATTGCGACCTCACGAATTCCATAGCTGTTGAGAATTTGGAGACTCAAGGTATCCAGGTACTTTTCATATCAGTACTGAAGCCGATGCAGGAGCGGCAAGCTTACAGTCCATATTCCCCATCGAACAGTTTCTCTGGGCCCTCTAACAAGAAGCTCCAGTTGTCTTGTGGCAGAAGAGATCTCCAAGCGACTTTTCTGTATGTCATCTGGCAATTCAGGGAGATCTCCAGGGGCGTTAACGTCGAAACCCAGGTCCGGAAGACCGTTGCTCTTAAAGTGTTTATCGAGCTTTTCTGTCTCTTCAGTAATCTTTCTGGCAAGCCGTATCATGAGAGACGTGTCCAGGCTTGATGAGATTTGCGAAGATGAAGGGGTGTGTTGTTCAGTCATGTTGAACAAGCGAATGCAGTCGTGCTCCCCATTTACGTTGCAAAGCGACCTGGGGATGCGTGATTTATAGATGCTCAATATTCATCAAAGCCCCAGATCGACTTAGGCCTCAGACTACGATGAAGACCAATGCGGGTACGAAGATACGTGAGCTGGTGCTCAAGACATGGGCGGCATAAACAAGTCCACACACACGCACGCACAACCCTCATTCCTAGCGTCAGTGGAACAGGTGGCAAGAGTGCGTTAAGCCTGAATTCCGCGTCGGTTCCAAATTCGTCTTGATTGGCGTGTGTGTCCTGCAAGTTGTGACTTTTATCCCTGAAAGTTGAGTAGAGACTGACCGGACAGCTGCACAGTACATAACTAGGGTTTGTAGCCACGATAAGACAAGTTTGGTTAGGTAGATTCGAAGTCAGTCATCCCCTGTTCCCCGTAGTAGCTCCCCACAAGCTAGCCCGGAAGCTAAGAAATGCTGTAGTGGTGTCGGTGGCACCAAGCTTGGCTGCATAAATCCCTGTGTCGTCATCCTCTACCGAAAAGGCCAGAGGCTCACTCGCGAAACTTTTCGGCCGTTGAGTATTTTTTTTCTTTTCTCCTATTTGAATGGCTGCATGTCAAGCTGCCGGATCGCCATAAGGGTACAATATCTGTGTCGTGCAGAATTATTGTGCGCAGTAACAGCATTGCAGCTAGCTGAGAAAATCTGATAGGTCTGAAGCACATGGTTCATGCAGAACCTTGACTAAAAGAAACAAGTCACGTGTATTTCGCAGCTCATTAGATTTCTGTGTGCCCATTTCAACAAGCTGCAGTCAGTGTGGCTGTTCAACCTTTTGGCCCCGGGCTGGGTTG
This sequence comes from Fusarium sp. NFCCI 5145, assembly GCA_033439405.1. Lineage (NCBI taxonomy): Eukaryota > Fungi > Ascomycota > Sordariomycetes > Hypocreales > Nectriaceae > Fusarium > Fusarium sp. NFCCI 5145. Next base: position 410,080 of record JAWDHB010000416.1, read on the forward strand.
TTGTACAAGTTGATGATGTGCCTTTGATGAGCCATGAGCGGCTCGTATCAGGTAAGGCGACATAGCGTCCGCCTCCATTCCACCATGCATATTTAGCGGTCCCACGATACGATCGGTGCTGGTATGGCGTATGGGTTCTCCAGTTCACCATGTCCTTGATGTTCTTTCTTGATTGCGGGACGATTTGAAACTGCCAGCGACTTTGATGTAGTTGTTTATTGCCATATCCTTGGTGGTTTAGTATGGCCTCTGCCCGTAGATGATATGCATCGGCATGTACAAAAGGGCTGTGTTGTCGCTATACGCCCTTCGCACATGGACAAGAAACACTTCAATTTCCTCACGGCTCCAGCCCATTCCCCTTGACATCGGACCTAAGGCAATTGCTTGGAGCCCATCTGTCAATATAGTGCGCCAGTACAGACCAACAGTCTTCAGCACTTGATTTTTAGGCCAAGTGCCAAGAGGGACATGGAATATCCGCTCCGTGACATTGACGAAGCCAGCTGCTTGCATTTTGGCGGCCAATTTGCCTCCTGCTGCAGCAGGAAAATCTACTCCGAGGACTGCTAGCCCCTCATTAATGTATGTCCAATATTGTGCAACTGGATGCGTGCGCGGCGGGACAGCTTCGCCTGTTCGTGCGTTATGAGGGTAATGATGGATTTCCTGGACCTCCATCCAGCCTCCAGGCTTGATATGCCTGGCATTCAGTGAGTACAAATCGGGCATAGGGTTGAGGGATTTGATACTTACTGGAGGGCGTTGCTAAAAAGTTGAGGCCAGTCTTTGATTCCCTGAACTGTGTGCCGAGAGTGAACATAGTCAAAATGGTTCTGAGGATGAAGCCAAGGAGATTCCACATCGTCAACCATAAAGTGAACATTGGGCGGCAGCCAAGTCGGTTGGATGGGTGATAGATCGATACCGAGAATATTAGCACTGGGATATTGCTCTCCCACTGTCCCACTGTTAGCTGTTGAAACGTAACTAGAGCGTGAGGTGACCTTACTCTCGATTGCCCATATTCCTGTGCCAGTTCCAATATCAAGAACATTCTGGGGATTGTCGTCTATGGGTGCAAAATGTAGTTTCTGGCCAGAGAGTAGTTTCACCATAGCATGTTTCATGTCTTCTCTCTCTTGCTCTATATCATCGTTGGGGAAGTTGTAGGCTCCAGCCCGGAAGCTATGGTAGCGACGACCATTCTCAAACATGTAGTCCCGAACAGATGACCCAATGGAAGTGCTTGCAGTGCTGATGTTATCGCTTCCGTATCCAGCATCAGATCCAGCATCGCCTATGGAACTGTATTCGTCACTGTCAGCGACAATATTGTCTTCTGCCTGAGCAACAGCTTGTCGCGACATGGCCTCCTGCTCAGTAACCGATAAGTCTGGGAATATAAAAACGCCATTGGGGTGAGTAAGGGGTGACGTTATAGGTCGATGTTGGCTAGCTGCGTCTGAGCTCGGGGAACCAGGTGTGCGATCAACCCCATAGACTTCCTTGAATACATCGTAGGGTCTGCTTGTGTGTGCGGGTAGACCGGTGCTGTTACCATGAGAGTTTTGTTCACCTGCACCAGTTACCAGTGGAACTGAACTGCTTCTTTGTGATAGCTCAGTCTGCTTCGTGTCATGTTTTGTAGCGTCTTTTCGGGTAGAAGGCGGAAATGCCTGCATCTTGCTATTTGGTTCTTGGTCCATCGCACTTGAGAAAGCAAGAGCCGGGAGGAAGACGGATATAATCAGAGAGTAGTCGTTTTCTTTAATGTTGACGTGGCGGCGAGAGTACAGCTTTCAAGTATATATGAATTGTAGATCCGTTTAATTCCAGAAGGGTTTTACGTCGATGTCTCTGAGTTCTGCCCGGAGGTGACCAATTGGAGACGCGGTCGAAGCTGCAGACGTGATCCGATGACGATGTAAGGTCGGTCCAGGGTTTTGATTATGGCAGATCGTGAAAGAATATCAGGATGCAAGGGTTTTTCTTTTAGGCTTGAGTACGACAGTTAAAACAGACACGAATCCTGCTGTCGAGACCACATTCAGAAGATGCGCGAAAGAAAATTCAAGATGAAATCGAGTGTAGAACTGCGGATGGAGGAGGGAGACTTTACGAGGCGCCTGCGACGGATTAAGATAAAGGTGGTAGCCCGGTTGACTTACATTCGGGCGCTGGTGGGGCGGCGGGAGCGTTAGTTCTTTTCTTGTTCCTCCTAAGCTCCAGTCAGTGAAGTTTTCCGCACGTCGATCTGTGTATTGCACTAATAAATCAGGGCACGGCAGAGATCGTGCCAAGAGGCTGGGTGGCAGATTACCACATTGCCGATTAGAAATAAAGCGAGAGACTGGTCCAGCCAGACATATTTTAGCCTAGAACTCTATTATTTGGCTCTATACTACGCTGTACAGAAGGCCGAGGTTCTAGCCATCACTAAGTTGCTACCAACGACGTTAAGCGAGAGCATATGCCTCTCAGCAGACTTGTTACTTCACAAACAAAGGACATGGCTTGGTATCATTTGAGTTTTTCCAGTAGCCTACCTTTCCTGACCAAGTTCTTGTGAACCATAGCCCATACATTACAGTAGTACCTGGGCACCTGACTAAAAGCAAACATCTATCTAAGTACCTACCTTAGTAGATAAAGCAGACAAGCCAACCGATCCCAACCAACACCACCACAGCTACAGTATGATGAGCACTAAAGCACCGCCATGACAAGTGAATGGACCGCTCATAAATGATACATCAGAATGTGGAGTAACATAGTCCAGTAAGTAAAGTACTGCTCAATTTCAAAAGGTCCGAGCCACGATGTCGCGGTACAAGAGGTTAATCAGACTTATAAAAGGGATATTATAGACTGGCAGATTCACTATTATGGCTGTCTGAATTTACTAGTGATGCTCAATCAACAGCCCGTTAGTTCTGCAATCGTGTGTCAGACTAGCCAGGCTAGCCAGGGTATGGACATACAGCGGGGTACTAATCTGTGCGTGTATTTTTGGAGAAAGACCTCTCTACCTACACAGTACTAACAATATCCGAACAACCCGACGTCATCGTTCAATATCGGCCGAGGCACTTTCTGATAACTACCTTCCTCCTGGTACTGGGCTGTAGGTCACCTCTAAAATGTCTCGATCCAAATTCGTCTACTGCGTTGGAAGCCCAGCATTCAAACCAGATGACCTTATTGATGATTTCAACCGCCAGAAGGAAGCCTTGGATTATCTTCTAAAGAATGACCTCTACAACGCCAGTCGAGTATTACTTCAACTCCCTGACCCAGATCCCTACACATACCATGCGATAGCGAGTGTTAAACTCGCCCAAGTTCAATCTGTTGTCAACCTCGGCGGTGCCAATGGTCTACACGCGTGGTACCGCAATGAAGATGGTTCACCTGTAAGAATTCGTCTGTGGACAATCCTGAAGGAGTGTGAACAAGTGAAACTGACCTGGATATAGAGAGACCCGCCTCCTCAGGCTGACGTTGAGGCATATGTCTCTATCTTCAGGCCGTCAACCGCCACTGCCGCGTTTCTCAAGAACCTGGGAACGAATGCAAAGAAGGATTCGATCAGGCGTGAAGTGGCAGCCAACCTGGAAAGGAAGAGATATTTGCACCCTGGACTTGTAACGAAACTTACCGTCCCCAAAAGCAAGAAACCACCCAGCACAAATCCATATCTCGATTTCTGGATGTGGTCTTGTCACTCTCTTCAGTGGTGTGGACCTTGCCTCGCATCAGAGCGTGTACCAACATCTCATCACGTCCTCCCAATCTTCATGCACCACTTTGGCTGCGCGACGCCAACTCATGAGAGCTTGGCCATTCTGAAAATCCTGGCCGACGGGCGCGCGATTGCGGACATAGGGTCAGGAAATGGATACTGGGCATTCATGCTCCGCCGTTACGGCCTGACTGTACACGCGGTGGATAATATGCAGAGCGAATGGCGAGTCAACTGGGTCAACGACACTGTCATATCGGACGGTGTCAAGTGGTTACGCAAGAACACAGGTGGAAAGGACATGGTTCTATTGCTTGTGTATCCTGTCGTCGGCGGCGGCGTTGGCGGCGGCACTGAGGGAGGATTTACACGGAATCTGGTGGCTGCCTTTGAAGGCGATACTATCGCAGTTGTCGGAACGCAAAATCGAAACGGTTATACGGGGTTTAAGGGGATTACCATGGATGAGTTTATGGCGAGTGAGCATAAGGATTGGGCCATGGTGGTAAAGATAGCCCTGCCCTCTTTTCCTGGCAAGGATGAAGCATTGTATGTCTTTCAACGCGGCGAAAGAGTGCCCCAAGAATAGATTTCAATGGCTTCCAGTTGCCAGTTGGGTTGACCGTCTAAGCTGTGTGCCTTTATATCCGGCAAGGGTCTTCCATTGCCTTCAGCATGTCGGCCCAATACATCGGGTCACTTTCAGGATGATTGCCTGCCAATGATAGACGACCGTCTGCTCAACAATCTTTTGAAAATACCTATCTTCCTGCAAACAAACACACAACGTCACATCATTCAAGCTTCCTGTACCCTGTCTCGCAATGGTCAACTTACTAGGTAATCAATACAACTACATACAGCACTTCGTCGAATCGCATCATGATTTGACCTTAATCTCACCCGCATCGGCCCCGCATATATGGAGCAATATGCTGTTCTCAGCCTCTGCAACAGCCACCACCGAACCCTAGCAAGCGGCCCGGTGAACGCTCTTAGCGCTCGGGGTCCCCCGATTCCTCTCTTCGGGACCCTCAAGAGCTCTTTGACTGGCCTGCCCTGCAGACATTTCTCTCGCTTCCCTGTGCGACCCATGCCCTTCTGGCCCTATGACGACCTCTCCTTCCACTGAGAGAAGGTTCCAAGAGCTCTGAGCTTGGGCCGCTGCAGGTCAGGTCTCATTCAGCCCCTCCATTCTCTCGGTCCGCCCGCCATGGACGCATCAGGCGGCGTGTGACCATTAATAAAATGTACGGATAGGACTACGGTTTACTGCTCAATTGGGCTTCATTCTTCGATCTTCTTCTCTTCTCTTTAATAATCGCCTCCTTCCGTTCCTCGTCCTTCCACAGCTTGTCTGCCCTTCCTGTTAGAGCTTGGTCCTCTCTTCCACGATACAAGACCCCCCTCTCTGCAAATAAAATCCCCGCTTCCATTTTCAACAGCTGAGCTCTTGACATCTGCAAAACAAGAACAGAGCACAACAAAACTTGAGACCATGTCTCTCAAACCTGACGACCGGTCCCGAAAGGACCGTTCTAGATCGCGCTCTCGCGATCGCCGTTCAAAGAGTGACGTCGCACCTGAGCGCCCCTCTTACAGCGATAATCGCGAACCAAGCTACATCTACCCAGAGGATGATCTCAACGATCGCTATAGTCGTCCGGGCGCACCGCAAGCAAGCGGCGCTCTTCCATACCCTGAAGAAGGCGGCATCTATCCTATGCTCCCTGGAAATCAGGCTCAGTACAGCTACGACTCTCAGCCTCCCACTTACCGAACCGCTTCCCCGCCTCGAGACTCACAATACCGTTCCTCTTATGACAAGGTTGACAACCATCCTCCGGGAGCATTTCCAGATGAAAACCACCGCGAGAAAGATAGGGACCCATATGTTTACAATCCGGAGCCTCGTGCCAGAGAAGAGGATGATAAATTCAGTTTTCTGCCACAAAAATACATGCGCAAACTCACTGGATCTTCAGGCAACGACAAGGAAAAGGATGACGATGGTCTAGCCTATGGAAAGCCGCCTATGCCTGTGCGACCCAAGGATTCGTCAGATTTGGCTTATGGAAAGGCTACGGGCGTCCCTTCGACCGCGAGCCAGGCCATGACTACGTACAGTCCTCCCCCAAGTTCCGAAGGCCAATACCATTCTCAACACCCACCTTCTTATGGGTATTCCCATCAGGATCCCACCAGCCCGTCTGCTGGCCAGTATGGCTCACGCAAAGCCAGAGAGGACGCACACTATGATGACACCTATGGTTCAGGTGCCAACGCCAACGTCTTGACCGTTGCGCCTCGAAGCCGCGACGATGATAAACACCGCGACCGCGACCGCCGCAGGGATAGGTCCTCGGATCCTCGGGGTAGTTCAGACCGCCTGACTGTCGAATCGAACAGCAAAAAGCGCGAGAAGTCGCGGGACAGGTCTCGGTCCCGTCGGAGGGACAAGTCTCCAGGACGTGATGCTCTGGGCGTGGACAAGCACCACCGACACAGATCACGATCCCGGGACCATAGATCGCGATCCAGGGATAAGCATCACAGCAGAAAAGACAAGTCCCCTCAGCCCCCAGTTGAGAGAATGTCAGGCCTCACCATCAACACTGGGCTAACTGTTGGTGGGCTGGCTGCTGGTGGGCTGGCTGGTGCATCTTTGGCGAATGCGCCTCCGTCGCCCATGCTGGAGTCCTACTATGGCACTTATCAGGATTGCTCTCCCATGCCCTCTCCTCTCCTGCTCGCCTCGAAACATCCAGGCGATGATAACAGAGCTCTCGAGGCGCTCTCTCCACTTGGCTCTGACAATGAGGGTGATAGCAAACGCCGAAGCCGGCGTGCCCGCTTCCATGACTCTGAAGACATCACCACCCAGCTCGCCCAGGCCCTCAAGGGCAGCCGTCGGCCTGATACTGAGCCACTTATTGAAATCCTACCAAGCTTGACACATGACCAAGTGATGAAGTTACGCGCCGACTACAAGGCGCTTGTCAAAACAGGCTCCGAACGCAAGGGTGTCAACATCGCCAAGCATATCCGTGCTCGTCTCAAAGACGAGGATCCGCTTTTGATGAAGGCTTGCTATTCCGTTGCTCTTGGTATGTGGGAGAGCGAGGCCTACTGGGCCAACTTCTGGTATCAGGGTGACAAGACTCGCCGAGAACTTCTCATCGAGTCTCTTATGGGCCGGACCAACGGTGAAATACGTTACATCAAGGATGCATTTACAGACAAGAAGTATGACAACAGCCTAGTTAAATGCATGAAGGAAGAGCTCAAGGAAGACAAGTTTAAGAAAGCCGTTCTCCTTGTACTCGAAGAGCGACGCATGGAGGAGTACGATCATTATGGCCGGCTGTTGCCGATTGACTACGCTCTGGTTGACCAGGACGCTGCTGACCTACGCCGATCCATAAGGTCTGAAAAGGGTGGTGAGACAGCTATGATCAACATCATTGTCCTGCGCAGCGACTCTCATCTTCGCGCCATCCTACAGGAGTATGAACGCCAGTATCGTTCTAACTTTGCTCGGGATGCTCTCAAAAAGAGCGGAAACCTTGTGGTAAGCCTTATACCTTCCTCTTGCGCAAAAACAATCTATCAAATGCTAATGCTAACGCTAACCAGGGCGAACTCTTGGCCCATATCCTCAACGGTGTTATCAACCGCCCGGTTCGCGATGCCCTCCTCATCCACCACGCCACATCAGCGTCTCGCAAGGATGGCCTCCGTCGCGAGCTGCTTATTTCGCGTCTTGTTCGATACCATTGGGATCCGCACCACATGCGCGCCGTGAAGCAAGCTTTTCGTGAGCGCTACGGCAGGGGCATAAGGGATGCTGTTCGCGATGCTACGAGCGGCGAATGGGGAGAGTTCTGTGGGGAATTATGTATTGCACGTATGCCTGACGATGTGAGGAAATTTGATAAGGTCAGTTATAGTGTCCGATGAGCTGGTTTATGATTTATGAACATGTGGACGGTATGAGGGAGGGATTGACTCAAAAGAACAATGAATGGGGCGCTTTGAATAAGGATGAAACATCCTCGGGTTTTCGCATCGCCTGTCATATAGCACTCGGCATGTACTTCAACTTCGAATTTCGTTTCTTCTATCTACGTTTTGTGCCTGGTGCGACAGATCGCTTAGTGATTATGATCTCTTTGATCCTTTGCCTCCTCTTCCACCCTTCCCCTTTCCACCCGCACCCTTCTTGCCATTGCCTCCGCCTCCGCCGCTAGCATTTCCACCAGTGCCACCCGCCATCATGACTCTGACTTTACCGACTGGTACAACGTTGAATGTCTCTTCAGGCTTGAGCGCCTTGATAAGCTCAACTTCACGCGGCCACATTCTCTCGGTGTCACGAGCGTTTTCATCCACAACACCCTTCTTAGTAGAAGCTGCCTTCCAACGATCGAGGACCTCCTTAACTGCCTTGCCTTTCTTGGTAGCACCAGGCTGTAACTTTGCCTTGTACTTGTAGCGTCCGAGGGCGTTCCAAGGAGCACAGACAGGGATGATCTCGAGGATCTCATCGCCAGGAAGAGGCGTGCCAACGATAGAATCGAGCACTGTCATCTGACTGGCCTCATCCTCATCAAGCATTTCAACACCTTCTTCCATCATGACACGTCGAACCTCCTCGTGTTCAGCTGTCTCCTTCTGTTGTCGCTGATGCTGTGCACGGCGTCGCTCCTTGGCTGCAGCAAGCTCAACCTCGCGGTCTGCCTTAGCTTTCGCCTCAGCTTCAGCCTTCTTTTGTCCAATTGCCGCTCCGATTAAGGCTTCAGCGGCGGCTCGGTCATCTTCGTCTTGGTGTTTGTACTTTGCAGCTATTTTCTTCGCCTTTCCTTTCTGACCTCGCTTGGGGGGACCTTTCTTCGAAGAGCCTGGGTTGTTGATTTTCGGTCTTGTGTCGACGGGCTTGCCAGTTGTCCCGTTGTCTGGTTTAGCAGATTCACCATCTTCGCTCTCTTCTACTGCTTCTCTGTCTGTTTCGTCTTCCTCTGCCTCATTTGCTTCTTTACCAGGAGACTCGTCAGCAGTGTCATCTGAGCCCTTGGGCTTAGAGCCACCATCTTCAGTCTCTTCAACCTCGTCATCGCGGTCTTCACCCTTGCCAAAAACCTGAAGGGGGTTGTCGCGGGACTCCTCGTCTTGCTGCCCATCCTCAGATTCATTGTCAGAGAACTCGTCAGATTGTTCTGCATCTAGATCATCAACATCACCTGCTTTTGCTGCTGGCGGCGGCGTCACTATTGCTGAAACTTCGTCTCCAATGGCAGAGTCGACGTCGTGCAGGCGATGCTTAACATGCTTAACCTTGCTCTCCTCACTGATCTTGAAAGCGACACCAAGGCCAAGAAGAAGCTGGGCTGGAGGCAGAAAATTCTTCTTTCCCCGGACCATGAAACTTCCTGCTGGTAAAAACTCTCCAGCTGGGGCAGATTTAGAAACCTGGTCAGCGTTGACCCACCAAGCAGACATGCCGGCCTTTGAATCCCAAGCATTTGACGAGCATACGGCGAGTGATCCTGCCTGGGATAGTGTTGCTGGGGGAATGGGAGCATCGGGAGTTTGGGGGTTGTTCTTGATGATGACGCTTGATGCTCCATGCAGATCAGCATGGCAGTAGATGTCGCCTTTGCGAAGGTATTTCTTGTATATCATCTCATTTTGTTGTGCATCTTTTCCTCCAATCACGAGATATCCATCAGATGAGATGAACCAGATGAACTTCTCGAACCACATTTGCTTGCGAATAGGCTGGAGCAGAGCTTTTTCCTGCTTCAGTCCCTTCCTGAGATCCTCAGTAATCTTTTGCTCCGCATTCTTCAGGGCTCTTGAGGCTTGTTGCTGGGTTTTTTCTTCCTTCACAGCCGCGGTCTTTCGCTGATCAAAATACTCTCGAGCATTGCTCCAGGGGCTAAGACCAAGGTTGATTTCCACGCTGAGGGCCTTGTTGGTCTGCTTACCCTTTGGCGCTGATAAATCTTCATCATCTCCTAGCGCGCTGTCATCGTCGGTCTCATAAGGGTCGTCTTCCTCTACTTCGATTTCTTCTTCGGCCAATTCAAGCGTGATGAGATTCTCGGCAAGGTTCAGAGGAAGTTTAATAATCTCAGCAACGGGATTGCGTCGTTTCTTTTCGCGCTCAACCAATTTCCCTACGTCCACCCAATCCATTCCTTGGTTAAGCAATCCGTTGACGGCATCCATAGCTTCCTGAACGCGTTCGACATTGGCTTCGATAGCCGCAGCTTTGCGAAAATTGAGGGCCTGTGCTTCTTGAAGGCCTTCGATTCGCTTGCTTTGTTCGTTCCTCGCGGCCTCCAATTTACGTTTCGCTGCTGCTTCTCGTTCGCTTAGCCTGGACTCCAGCCTTTGGCCTTCTAAAGAGGAGAAGAACTCGTCAACTGTCTCATTATATCCTTTGAACTCGAGAACCTCAATTGTAGGGTCCTTATTCAGCTTGTAGGGAACAAACGGGTGAAAGTCTTCGTATAGGAGGTCATCACGCTTCGACTTCGATTCATCGTCGTTGATTTCTATACCCTCCGGTCTTTCCCTGCGTTTTGCAAATATATAGCCGGTGCATGTTTCTGAGCTGGTGAGCTCTTCCACGATTTGTCGGGCTTCTTGGAGCGACTTAACCAAATCATTCAACAAGTCTTCGTTGGCCAGAACTTCATCTGGCTTGACAGTGGTATCGAAATTATTGGTGTGCAGCCAGTGGTCTACGAGTACTGGGGGCAGTTCTGTAATTGATACGGCCAGACTCTTTCTCAGGTCACCGCCGGGCTTGCCCTTTTGCTTCTTCGACGACGCTGTAGCGACAGCGGCTCTTTCCACGGCAGTCTTGAGAGCATCTTGGACTCTTTCTTTGGTCAAAGGAGGTATCCCGCCATAGTTCTGCCTGTTCTCCAATGAGTACTGAAGGCCGACTCGCTGTGGTTCTTGGCCTTCGCCTTCTGAAACGGTTCTTGCGAGTGCAAGGATCTTCAAGTCCGCATCTGTCAGGATGATGTTACCGCTCTACAAAACAAAAGTCAGTGGCTCAAGTCTTGTTCAGAACCAGAGGGTAATAAAATACAGCGAAGAACTCCAAGAAGAGTCTGTATTGGCCATCACTAAATTCGAACTCGAGGACTCGATCGGTGCCCACTTGTCTAACTGACGTCAACCGCCTAGTTTTGAGAAACTTCCGAAGACGTGCAACAAAGGCGGAGGGAGCCGCAGCGGTTGTACGTGCAAACTTTGTCAAATGACAACGAAAACCGGTATCTATGACAAGCTGCTTCTTGTTGTCGGGTTTCGCGAACTTGAGGAGGAGAATTTTGGACGAAAGATCGTATACGTTCGATAGTCGAAGAGTCACTAGGCGCTCCTGGAGCTCATGTGCAATAATCTTTGTTCGACGGTTAGGATAAAGTTGGGAGTTGGCAGCTTTGGTATATGACCTACTTTGACATCCAAAGAAGAGAATCTTTGCTTCATCTTGAGGTGCGCTTTTCAAAACTGTGATATATAAACTTGAAAATCTCAAGCTCTAACTGCATCATCGCGGCAAGGCAAATCTATCGTGGGGTACCTAGGTTGGCAGTTGGAGGGGTACCTTGCTGACATCATCTAAATACCACGTGACCGTTCCTTGCCCTTCCATTTACAAACATGAACCATGAAGATTAACGTACCACTTGTGTCAGCGTGTGGCTGCGATACTCTAACGATTTTGCGCCTCAAAACCTGTAGATGTATTCCTGCTTGAGAAGCTTCTTTCAACCGCCGAAACAAAAAGTCCACTTCACAGTTCACTCACGCACGTCGCAATACTATCTGAAGTTAATGCACACAACCTTGCTGCTTCCCGAGGCCTATATCCCCCAATGCGCATCAGACTTGCATTAGCACAAGAGAGTGGTTTCTTTCTGAAGGTGCGCGCAGTGCATCAAGTGCTTGCGTGGTGATGATAGAACGAATGTCAGTCATGTCGTATGCAGGCATTAGCTTGCACAAGATTACCCCAGATTTGTCTCAGATAACAGCTTCGGCACGGTTCAACTGTGCATTTTGACACGAGGGTGCACATGAGCATCAGCAAATGCCGTTGGGCCGAGGAACTCTGGTCAAACTATCGATCCATCCAATACAACACAACAAAACATTCGCGAATCGCGTCTCGCACGGTACAAGTCTTGAACCGTGGCATGGGACATGGGTCTAAGCTAGTGATGATTTGATATTATCTGACGGTTCTGACCCAGCCTGCAAATTCATATCTCCTCAAAATGGATCCATTGTCAGCAAATTGCTCTGAAGGCTTTCAAGTTGTCACAGCAACGGAGAGCCGAGGCCAGATCCAGCCTTGGCGGATTGGTCCTTCAGCCGCCAATACAGCACAGTACGTAGTGGCCTATTGAAGGTTTTGACCTATTGATACTGGGAATCATCTGGCACGGATCATGGAACAGTCTGAAGCCGAGGAGAGATGGAAACTATCCTGAGACAAAACATGCGATCAATTGGACGAAAAAAGAGGTCAGCGGCCAGGAGCAAGCCATCCTGCAGCCAACGATGTGATGACGACGCTTAACCCGACAGATGTCAAGCACAATTCATAATACGGACTCACGGAGGCTGGGGATCGCTGCCAACTACCCCAAGATTGGTAGAGTTTAGGCCTCTGCAGCTCGCGAAAGCACGGAGGCCACCCAAAGCCGCCGTCCGGCTCAGTTTCTGGCCACAGAGATGCCTGTTTCTGAGGCCAAGGTCAAGCAAGGCAACCCGACGCGCTGACTGATCGATTTGCTTCATGACTGCTCACTTTACACAGTAGGTACGACCATGGCTGACATTCATACACTAAATAATGCACTTGCATAAAAGATCCAGTAGGATCCAATGGTTGGCTTCCACGATATCATCCACACCTGTTCATTACGAGTTGATTCATAATTTCATGCCTGATCAGCCGCTGTTGCTGCAGCTGAACGAAGCTTGTTTGCCTGCCGAGTTTGGAACCATTTGAGAGTCAGTGAAATTGGAGAGGTTGGGAATTTCACATGGCAGCCAATGGGAGAAAGGGCATACTTGCGAGAGCACGCCATGTGGTCTCGCTGAACTACTGCCCATTGATTGTGTTTCCGCGCTGGTCCAACCATTCCTCTGACTAGTTCTGATATCCAGTGATTGGCTAAGCTGAGTAACACAATACAGCACTCTCGAGACTCAAAGTCCACGCATCGTCAGTCGGGTTCATCAGGCTGACATTTTAGACATCTATCTGGTGAAGAAGAAACAGCGATAAAATGAGTGGTTGGGGATGGTGTGCGATAGTGCCCACAGCAGCTACCGGGCCCCAACCCCTGATTAACATGGTGCTTATGTGGCGCTGCAGGAGAATTGTGACTGGCCAACATTTCAGCAAGGTGGAAATTGGTGGGCTTGTCAGTCGTCAGGTACGGGCCAAAGATACGGGGACAACTTGAGAAAAAGGCCAGGCTCGGGAGAGAGAGATCTTCGACCCCAACTTCAGGCTATCGAATGACGAGATTTCGCTCATCACAGTCTACCAGGTTCAATGGACGGGGAGCGGTGACGGGTACGATGCCCTCATCTCTCGTGAATGGGGTTATGTTCCACTTTCTATTAACGTTGATGAAGTGATGTCTGGGAACCTGGGAACCATGTCGAGAGCATTGGCCCCGTCGCATGTATGTATCCAAGGACGAGAGAATAACGTCGGGGCTGGAAGAGGAATTATGTGGAGCATAATGGGCGGATAGCTGTGCTGACGCGGAAAGCTAGGAAGCTGTCCAGCTAATGACTGGCTGAAGCTAAACTAAGGCTAGGCAAGATCAGGCAAAGAGCTTCAAGAGCTTGGCTGGCTGGCTGAATGTCTTTGGCTGAGACGCAAAAGGAAGGGGTAAAGTGGCACTCCGAGGCGAACGAGGAGAGTGGTGGGGCCGACAACGTACGGGGTTTCATGGTTAAGTCTAGGCTTGATCCGGCAAGAGGTAAATAGAACGACATGCTGATCCCTGGCAAGTAAACAAGACGAGTGGTAAACAAGCCATCAAGGACAACAACCAGATACAATCGACACACCCAGGGGGTAGAAGGGGAAGAAAAACAATGGAGAGGGCAGAATGCGTGGGAGAGGGCTGGGCCAGGACAGGACAGGACAGGACAGAACGGATTAACAGGACACTGACCTACCGAGAGAGCAACACAACGCTCACTTTGGCCCAAGTCGTCCAATCCTGCCCCCGTCTTCAAAAGCCCAGTTTCGTTCTGCGTCCTGTTCGGTCCCTCTTCTCCTCCTACTCCCTCCAATTATCGCCATCCACATCAACTTCAACAAAACATAACCTCACCCAGGCAAGAAGAAAAGAACGACTGAAGGCCTTCGCTCGCCATCTACCGATTCTTTTCCATTCTCTTCGACTTTTGTTTCTAGGAACAAGAGCCAGAGAACTTCTTGTCTTCCTTTCGAGTTTCGGAAGGTTGTATGAGAAGCTTCTCTCGCGCCAGCAAAAGTCGCAAATCTGGACTTTGAGGCACGCGTCCCCGTTCCCTTCAGCATCTTCCCATCGACATATCGGGAATCCGAGTCCCATACACAGACCGTTACCGAAACCAAAATCCACGAAGAGGTTGAGATCAAACCCCAACAGCCCCAAGCCGGACGGGAAGGTCAATACTCTTCTGTCTCTGTCACCGCCGAACAGGTTCCTCCTCCCAAAGAGCAACGCTTTAGCGAAGAAGAGGTCCGTATTACGCGTGAAGAAGAACGTTACCGCCGTCCCGGTGTCCAAAAATTCGAGCACGAAGAAGAGCACTTTACTATCCGTGAAGACTCGCGACGGTATGTCCGATTTACATCTACTTTGTTTGCCCTGGTTCACAATCACCTGTTTGCCCGCTTGGTCTTTTGTCAGTTGCGTGAGACATTTCCCCGTGGCCTGAGAAAGCCCCTCTGTCCAGGCCTGCCTTGCCTGTTCGGATATGGCAACATATGGCCAGAGAATGATCACAGCAAAACAATGTCCTTCTATCACTTTTGACGGAAGCAATTACCGTCCCCTGAGCTTCATTCCCACTTTCAAACTTTCACCATTTTCCCCTTCCTCGGGCTGGGTGGCCATTACCCACTCTACACAGGCGCTTCGGCCCCCTTGAATCCCCAGCCATCTCAATTCATCATATCACATCTCACCACACGCCGTGTCACATCACACCCTACCCCCTGCCCGCTACCGCGCCAACCCACCTCAGCTTGGCTGGATACCCAATTTGCTTTTGCTTCGCATCCCCGGTCCACTAGTGCGCCTAAGCCTGCTGGCCTGAGCAAGGCGGTGGAGCTATCTCAGGGGCCGCCCGCCTCCCGTTGCCATATGATACGCAAGCGAGATACTATAGACATCCATCAGCTAACCCAGACAAATCCAGACCTGAACCTCCCTCTCAATACCAACCCTCTCAGTACCAACGACCCTCCCAATACCAACCACCCTCCAAATACCAAACTTCTCACACTCACGTAGAGGTTGACACCCACCGTCATCCTTACTACTCCACCCCCATCGATCTCGCTGAACGTGAATACCGCCAGCGTTACCGCCCTGCCCAAGCCTTTTCCACTGAGGACCCTACTTCCCACTCTCACTCCCACTCCCACTACCAAACACAAGACAACTTCCAAGCCAACAACTACACCGTTGAAGGCCGACCCGCTCCCCAATTCTATTCTTCCGAGAAGACTGAAATCAACAACTTCACTGTTGACGGACGCTCCTCTCATCCGCAGTACAAGCAGACCGAGAAGACTGAGTTCGACAGCTTCACCGTTGACGGCCGATCTTCCCGCCCTCAATACACTTCTAAGGAGACTGAAATCAACAACTTCACTGTTGACGGACGATCTTCTCAACCTCAATACAAGACCTTTGAGAAGACTGAAATCAACAACTTCACTGTTGACGGCCGCTCTTCCCAGCCTCAGCACCGCGAGACCAAGACAAGTCAAGTCAACTACACCGTTGACACTCCCGTTTCTCGTCCATCTAACAAGAAGGACGTGAGATTTACTGAAACCGTCGAAACTTCCAAGGTCGACAACAAGTCCAAGATGGGTTACTACGACGACGACGGTTCGTGAATTTCCCATCTTCAATCTGCGTGATTCGCAAGCAGTCAAAGCTAACTTAATCAGCAGGACACTACCACTCTTTCCGCGCTGGCGGCGGGCACAAGCTCGGCGGTAGCCGCGAGATTGAGATTGACATCCACGAGGGCCCTCGTCCTTCCGCTGACTGTCTTCCCAACACCGTCAGCATTCCCTGCAACCACATCCGCCTGGGTGACTTCTTGATGCTCCAGGGCCGCCCCTGCCAGGTCATCCGCATCTCCACCTCCTCTGCCACTGGTCAGTACCGCTACCTTGGTGTCGATCTCTTCACCAAGCAGCTTCACGAGGAGTCCTCTTTCATCTCCAACCCTGCCCCCAGCGTTGTCGTTCAGTCCATGCTCGGCCCTGTCTTCAAGCAGTACCGTGTCCTCGACATGCAGGAGGGTCAGATTGTCGCCATGACCGAGACTGGCGACGTCAAGCAGGGCCTCCCTGTCATTGACCAGTCCAACCTCTACTCCCGCCTCAGCAGCGCTTTCGAGTCTGGCCGTGGCTCCGTCCGTGTCCTCGTTCTCAACGACGGTGGCCGTGAGCTCGCCGTTGACATGAAGGTCATCCACGGCTCTCGCCTGTAAGCGTGTTCAACTGTTTTCTGAAGACGGGCAGCCGCTTGCAATGCGACTATTTCCCAATATCTTAATGCGTTGATGGATAGCACTACTGGGCTCACCTTGGCAACGAGGAGCGAGTCTGGGTTGTCCTGAAACTCACCTGTACAATGACAAGTTTCACTGGGGATTTGTTGTATCAAGATGGTTCAAGTTTGTTTGTGTCGTGATTGGATAAATCATATTGGCTAGCTGGAAATATTGGAGTCTTTTGCGTAGATGGGAAAGTTCTGTACATGGACTGTAGTAATTGTCAATTGATTCCGCATCTACATACACTATTGTGTGACCCGTTTCCGTTTGACGCGATATTTGCCACTTCATGCTTGCCTTGTCTCAAGGTTCAGCTGTTCGAAGCTCTTGAGGTCCTCTTGCAATGATAAGCTAACTGAATGCGGAAATATGCTGGTCTGTAGTCGTCATGGTCATCGGTTCAGATGCTCAGCTCCCACCTACCCTATTTCAATTGCTATATCAGACAGAGATTCTACATCGAGATGACGTTGTTGGTGTTAGTTTCTATCTCGTAGTTGGTTGATAAGATTCTTGTTGATACCAATTATGTTGGTCTTGTATATAAGACTCCTCAGATGAGTATATATCCATCGTGCCCACGGAGGGTGAGAGAGAGACAGCTCATCTCATCAAGGTGTTTGCTTCCCCGCGCGAAGCTAAACTCAACCTAGAGCACGGGTGGTCGGGCATTGTACATACCTACCCTAACTACCATTTGGTCAATCACAACCTTATGCCCGATAAGAGAGCGCGTGACGAACGTCAGTCACCTGGAGCCTCTCCCAGGTCTCGTCTCTTTTCATAGCACCCTTTTTACCATAATTCATCACGGATCATCACCTGTTACATACTAATACATCCAAGTCATCATGGGTGCTCAACCATCAAAGCCGACATTTCATGAGAAGGCTGTCATCGAACGTCTTCGCAGCCTTCAGGTCCAGGATGATGACGAATACGTTGAAATCAACACTGATGCCGAGAAAGCTCCCCTAGGACCATTGATCCGAGAAGCTCAAGGCCTCTCAGTCCATGTTCTCGAGTCCTGGCAGTCCGCTATCCTCAAAGACCCCAAGAACAAGTAAGACTTCGTCCTGCTACAGAGCTCACACGGAAGCTAACCCCACCCCAAGACTTGCTCTTGCGGCGTTGAGCTCGGCCAACCCAAGACAGGTGCTCACTTCATTATCGACCGAAATCGCAGACCAGCAGATCTACAACGTCAAAATCCCGTTCGAGGGCGACCCCATTACGAACCAGCGCTCAAGCGGTCGCTGTTGGCTTTTTGCCTCCACAAATGTCTTCCGAGTCGCTCTCATGAGGCGATATAACCTCGAGTCCTTCGAGCTCTCACAACAGTATCTCTTCTTCTGGGATAAGCTAGAAAAGGCCAACTGGTTTCTGGAACAGATCATTGATACTGCTGGGGAGGACCTCGAAGGACGTCTCGTGCAGACACTCCTGAGCGATATCGTCTCTGATGGGGGTCAGTGGGACATGGTATACAACCTCGTCGAGAAGTACGGCCTTGTGCCCCAGACTCTCTATCCCGACACCTGGAATGCCCAGAGCTCTGGCATCCTCAATAATGTCATCAAAACCAAGCTTCGGGAATTTGCCCTCAAGCTACGTAAGCTGATCAAATCCAAGAACGGCGTCTTGGCTGCCACACTTTCCTCGGCAAAAGACAAGATGCTGCGCGAGATTTCTCTTATCATGACTCTTCTCCTCGGACCGCCGCCTAGCCCAGAAGAAGCGTTCATCTGGCAGTACAACGACAAGAATGGAAAGGCACATCAGCTGAAGGCTAAACCCAAGGACTTTGCCAAGGACATTTACAGCTCGGATTTCCGCATCACATCAAGCACAATCGGAAGTATGATCTCACTCGTACACGACCCTCGCCACGAGCCGCTCTCGCTGCTTTCAGTTTCACGACTCGGTAACATCGTCGGTGGTCGTGGAGTGAGCTACGTCAACGTCGATATCGACACCCTCAAGGGAACATGTATCAAGATGCTCAAGGCTGGTCTTCCAATATTCTTTGGTTCCGATGTTGGGAAATTCAGTGACTCCAAGTCTGGCATCATGGATCTCGAGCTCTTCAACTATGAGCTGGGCTTCAACACCAGCTTACTGGGCATGAGCAAGGCACAACGTTTGACAACGCAAGAAAGTCAGATGACACATGCCATGGTATTGACAGCAGTCCACCTCGATGAGGAGACGGGAAAGCCTGTCCGATGGAGGGTGCAGAACAGCTGGGGCACTGCAGCTGGTGATAAGGGATGGTTTGTCATGAGTGATGCTTGGCTCGACGAGTTTGTTTATCAGGCTGTTGTAGACCCTCGCTTCTGCAGCAAGGAGGTTCGAGAAGTTCTCAAGAAGGAGGCCATTATCCTCCCACCATGGGACCCTATGGGTGCACTGGCTTAAGTGAGCATTCCACTTATGCATGCCAAGTATTTCACCACAGGACTACACCTGAAAGTAGTGGTATGAATCCGATGATTGCTGAAAAGATGGGCTCGGGAGAAGCATGCCAAACGCTCTCTTCGTTAATATACAAATCTTGACTCCTGAACAACCTTGACTCATGGAATCCTTCGTGGGTCGGTTGCTGGGTCCCTCTTTGTATGAGACAGGACGAGCGATTGGGTGTTTACCTAGTTAATCGGATGTAGTATATGACCCAGTGAGGGTAGAAGGGTGACAACTGGTGACTATGCAGCGTAGAGGACGGTGCGGCTTCACCGCCGAGCATTATGGAGTACGATTTGCAACAATCGAGATACTTCGTCCCAACTCTTAATGCACTACTCACGTTGACCGTTGATCATATCTCTAATCCACCCCGAGGCATATCCTGTCCCACAAACCCTCCGTATACCGCTTTTCTCTGCTAACCCGCGGAATATTGACCTACTCTCAGTCTAGTCTTGCTGTAGCTTGTGTCACGCTCCTATGTCTCTGCGCGGAACCAAATCGTACACAGAAAGATCAGCGGTATTTAGCCAGATGGGTGCCCAAACCCTCCATATCGAACAAAATCGCCTCCTGATTTTCATATCGGGCACCATATTGCGGAGAAGCTGCCCGTATGAGCTTATTGTAAATTGGGATCCCTTTATTCTGCCCCGAAAGAATGCGTGAGATGCATACACGATGGTAAACACATGAGCTCTCCATGACCCCTCCCTCTCCCAAAAAGGCCAAAACTTCGTCCTAGAGCGGCCAAAACGCCAGCTCATCAGGTTTGACTAACAATGCGTCAGATACAAACTTCGAGGATGTTCCTTGTCTTCCTGACTAACCGGGATAGCCCTTTAAACGCAGAGCTAGCTGCCCCTAAACCCTCCCACATCGGCTCAACATAGAAGAAATCAAGTTTCTTTTGTAGGCTATTTTCCGACTGGAGTTGTGGATCTAGGACATACATAGGATATTCACTCAGATCTTAAAGTGGAGGAGGCTATCCCAACGTTGATCAAGGACAAGGGATGTTGTATCTGATTTACGGATGGGACCTGCGTTCTGGTTCCTTCTTCTTGGTGGGTAATGTGTGGTTACTTCTGAATGGTATCAGAAGTCGACAAGAAAGACATGACAATGCTTTTCTGCGAACTGACGCGCTTGGTTAGTGGGAGGTGTCTGCATCAAGACAGGTCCGCAAGGAGACCAATGCGTAGGTATAAGCGAGATGCGTAGAGTTCGTTGGTGTAGAGAAGAGCAACTGTTAGCCGAGGCCAGAATGTGAGGCTATCTAGATCCATGCAGTCACCTGTCACTTGTCAAATGGGTACTTGAAAATTCAGATCATGGTAACACGATACAGAACTGTACAGACGGCATTCCGCCGCGTTTGCAGATCTCCACACTCTTTGGATAATGAGGGCTTAGCTTAGATTCTTCTGACTGATGGCAGACCAACCAGTGGATGGTCTGGCCGTGTCGAAGTCGGTGAAAAGACAGGACGCTCCCTTCCCAGGCGCCTAGGACTTCCATCCTATCATGTGGTCTCTGGATGTTTTGATGCGTTTGATATCAGGTATTCATCGAATGAAATTAAGCTGACACTTCGAGAGCGGCCCGTTCCCGTAGCCGAACACTGACATGATAATCAGCAATGCCTCGCTGGGTGTTTGGGATAGGCCCAGGGGAAGATGATATCGCCATGGTTGGAGTATCCAAGCGCAAAGAGCGGTTATGTGTTAATACAAGGCGATTGATTGGATAAGAGGGCGAGTCGTGATGTTACTGGTCAATCATGGCATGAAGAACGGAGGTGACACATTTCGTGATAGTGATGTTCATTGTAAATTTCAAAACCTATTCGTTTCAAAGATCACCACAACGAACGTGACCTACCTGGCTTATCCTTTCTTTCGACAAGGGCGCCTACAACAAAAATAGGACAGCCAAACAGAGTAGGAATCACCATTGTTCACACAACAACACGGCCAGGCACCTCCCTACCTGAGGACGTGGCTGTTCAATGCGAGGTGGAATCCACGTCCAGCTGGCTGGTTCTTCTCTACCCAACATTAACAAAGTGAAACCCTCACCTTAAACATGCATTGCTATAAGACACTGTCTGTCTCTTCTCGCAGGAAAAAAGGAAGACAAATCTCACAAAACAACACCGCATTGTCCTTCTACAAAGCTTCCTTCTGCAAATATTGTCAATCCTCATTCTTGATCATCGTTATTGCATATTAATACTCTGGCGAGACTTGAGAAAGCCACTCACTTTGGCCGGGGACAGCCTTGCTCTCGTTCCATTAGTTCCTGTTTCATCTGGATGCGCGGATCTGCATCCCCAGCATCGACAAGTATCAAAACAAATCATCCAACTCGCCTGAAGGTTTATCCTCGGCAGTAAAACTTTGGGCTGCAGATCTGTTAAGAATCTCGTTGCTTTTCGTCACTATCAGTCATTCTTGTATCCATACAACACAATTAGCCATTTGCCACTAGAAAGAAATAAACGAGACTCAAAATAGTAGTAGGTTCTAGACAAGCGAGAGGAAACGTCATTGTCCACCAAACGACAACACCACCACCACCACCACCAGCGCCAGTCAACGCCGAAGCCAACGTTACAGTACAGTACAGTACCACGCCCAAACTCTGTCGCATAGCGTCAATCTTAGACAGATTTGATCCATGACACATGGTTGCAGAGCCTCATGATTCAAGAAGCAGCACGGTCGACCGTTCTAGCTCAGGTCTGAACTGACACCCCCGCCTGCCTCGCCTTAGTCTTGGGCTCTTTGCCTCGAAATCAAGGGTTCACGAGGTCCCTGGCCCTGGCATCGAAGCCTGAAAATTCCATCTCCACCAAACCTTCCATACCACAGTACATCAAAGCTACGTACCTTGACAGGTACTGTACGTTTACCGGAGACACCCCAGTGGACCCGTTCGAAGAAGCCCAAGGTCCGAGCCTGAACCCAGGGTCAGGGTTGTTCATAGCGGTTGGGTTTGAGTTTCTAAGTTTTTGGGCTTTGAAGCATCGCCGGCTGTCGCCGCCATCTTTACGTCTCCAGATACCTACTCAGACGTTCCATCACTTAATTGAGTTAGGAAGCCCGGTGAAAGGCCCAGCGAGGCTAAGCAGAGTCACCGAACTCCGCTCAGACACGGCGGGATATCCTTGAGGTACAATCCAATATCTGGCATGTGCTGTGTTGAGACGACAACAGCAAAGATGAAAGAGTACGTCTAATCAAATATGCAATTTAGAGACTCGGCGAATTACACTACCTACCTGCCTACCTACCAAGCCGGAGCAAATAATCAACGAGCTTCACTTTACAACTCTTAGATATCTACTGTAGCCTTGACTCCTTGACTGCGGAGATCGGATCGAAGGGTTGGGCCCTGTTCTACGCTTGGTGCTGATAACTGCATCCTGGGTGGGTGACGTCTCTGGCTCTTACCGAGATCAATGTCCGCTGTTCTGTAAAACGGTTTCATGGGAACTTCAACTGACGCCAGCCTCGCTTCTAGCCTGCATCCATCTGCAGTCTGTAGTCTCCGTTCTCCACGCCGCTGCATCGATCGTCATCGGCACTCCCACAGCCTCGACTGCCACTGCTCCTGCGCGAAAGCCGTTGGGGTTGCTGGCGGCATAACCACTAGTTGCTATCCATAACGGAGTTGAATACTTTTTGTTTTACCAACTTCCTGGCCTGTCGGGGGTTTGTTTCGGAAGACAGGCCTTGACTCTGACAAAACATCACCGATTGTTTCTTCCTCCATCTTCTCCCCTCTTCTCTCTTTCTGCACCTCTTCCCAATCTCTCCATAATTCCCTACCCTTTTCCTCTCTTATATCGCCCCTCACCCCACCTTGACCACCTTTTTGGTGGTGGATCATCGCAAAGGAGAGAGCACACGCACAGCAGAACAAAGAAGGGTCGGTCGGCTGCCAAGACGCCTTCTCAACCCGATTCTTTTCTATTTCAACTCTGCCCAGGACAGTTGTTGGTGAGTGTTCATCGGGAGATCCTGTTTTCTGGCTTATTCAGTTGACCAAATAGTGTTGCGTAGTAACTCGATAAGCAACAAACGAGGTCAACACCAATTGCTTCCATCTTGATTAGACACACCTGGACCTCTCAGTTTCCATCTTGGTCGACCAACCAAAGAACGAACGAGTCCTTACACCGCAGAGTTGCCCTTGCTCCTTTCTGTCCGTCAATCAACGCCTTTGAAACGCAGTGTCACTGTTGCCTTTGAGTGGTCTCTGCGTCATCTTGGTCATTGTCATCCTATCTGAACTTCACGACTCTTTGCAGAGAAGTTCCGATAATTCAGCGAGTGCTCTGCTGTAAGGAGGTCGACCTGGGCATTTAAGCCGGAGCTAGTATTTAACCGCAGAACAATTCATGGGCGGCTATCATTATACCAGACATCACATTAATCCTGCTAGCAAGCCCACGCTGACAAGGACGGACCAAGTTTGACCCCTCCTCACGTGGCCTTGGCTTCAAAGTAGATTGCCGTCATTCCGCCGCTGCACTACTACATACACCATATTACAATACGCCACGGCCGCCCTCCACTCATTTCAACGCCTTAGCGTCACAACGCTACCGCTCTTCAACACGGCGTCACACTCTGTCTAACGTTTCTCACGACTCGACTCCGTTTTCGTTACTCTGCAACTTCACTCGCAGCTGGCTTACAGCAGCACGCACAATCCAACAGCTTAGTGATCGTCTTGGCTTCTCAATTCTGGATAGCCCCACGTCATCATGACGGACCGTTATCGCTACCCGTCCTCTGGGCGAGCGGCCACATTTTCGAACCACGCGAGAACTTCCTTGCCATCAAGCATCGGCTATACTTCTTTGTATGCTGGTGACATGCACGTCATGCCGACTTCCACCCGGCAACAGCCCACCCCAACAACACCGCGAGGATATGTTACAACAACTTCTACAACACCAACACCCAACACCACCACTCGGACGTACGCCGTTACTCAGGATCCCCGTTCTCACCGGCCAACTACACGAGATGTCACTCGCTCCCAGCGGTCTTCTACCCTTGATTCTACTAGTCGACCCCCGGTCATTGTCATGACCACTCAGAAGGACCGCCCCAATGGTGCCAGTTCTCATTCTTCAAATGCTCGTCCTGGAAGCCCCTTGCGGGATGACTACCGTTCGAGCGATGGGCAGTTCTATACACAACCTGCCTCATCTATACGTTCACGCAGCACCGCTCGCTCCTATGCCGATCAACCAGGGAACGATAACTATGCTCGCAACAGTAGGGACCGTAGTAACAGCTTGGTACGCGACGACCCCTACCGTAACTCGCGCCATTCTGCTATTTACCAGAATAACCCCCGCCAAAGCTCCAGCAACATTGATTATGGAGATGACGGATACCAGTACACTAATGCTGGTGAATTGGTTCGCTATGATCTCGATCATTCAGGTCCTTCAAGGACTCGGCGACATGAGAGCTTCGACCGAGGGTACCACCGCCCCAACATCAACTACAACACAGACCAGCGAACATTCAACGTCGATACGAGCCCCGACTTGAGTCGCAACTACATAACTACGAGCACGACCGGCTCTTCAAACAATCGGCAGTACGATAACCGAGGAGGCCCTCCACCCAGCACCCGTGGATTTGATAAGATTCGAGGATACGAAAGCCCACGTGATTTCGCCCCGGTACCCTCAAAGACACCAGAGCCTACCTTGGCAAAGCAGGATACTCCCCTCGTTGCGACTACCGAAATAACGAGGCGTCCTCGACCAGTGTCTTTGTATCAAGAGGGGCCACCCCGTTCATCGCATCACGACGATTACTATCGCAGTCGAGAGGATGAAAGGAAAATGCGAGAATTTCGTGACCAATCAGAACCTGAGCGCGCTTATGAGCCCGAACGCTCATATGAGACCCCATATTTCCAAGATGATAGAGTCACTTCCCGTGGGTTCGGTATTCGAACTGACCCTGCCGATGAACACGATGACCGCCATGAACGTCGCCAGGAGCCTAAGAAGCGATCAGATGAAGACTTACAACGTGACACTGAGTATGAACGCGATGATCGACGCCGAGGACGACCTGATTCCAAGGACACTCGCCGTGAGAGACGTGGGAGCAAAAAAGGAAGTGACGATGACGAGAAGGAACGTACTCGATTCCGTGACAAAGTGGCCACTGGCCTGGGCATTGCTGCGACTGCTGTGGGACTTGTCCCTGCAATCAAAGATGACGACAAGCGTGAAAAAGAGTCCAGCAGACGTAAAGGCTCTGACGATGAGCGCGAACGTGAACGTGAACGTGAGAGAGACCGAGATCGTGATAAACGAAAGGATTCGATGAAGAGCGATCGTCCTAGAATCTTAGAGCGGGATCGATCACGACAGCGAGAACAATCGCGACAACACGACCAAGACCTTGATTCCAAAGAGACGAGCCGTCGAAATGGGGATTCCCGCAAGAGTGCCGAGGCTGTTGTCTCATCGTCTGACTCGGATGAAGCTAAAAAGTCCACTCGAAGGCGTCGCGATTCAAACGCCTTCAATCCCAACGACACGTCTGAGTTGCGACAACTCAAGGATAAGCTTGCAGCTTTGAAGACGACTGACAAGGAGAAAGAAAAAGATACGCCGGTTGTGGTCGAAAACAAGTCACGGTCGTCTTCACCTGCCCGAGAAGCCAGAACTGCAACCGAAGCTCGGCCATCCAAGGATTACCGCTCACCGCCTGACTCCAAGCCTGCCACTCCTCCAGGAGAAGAAGTTCGTGGCCGAGACCCTCAGCAGACGCCTCCAGAAGACAAACAGGTCCGTGTCGTGTCGCCCCCTCGCGATAAGAAGGACGAGAAACCTCTGAAGGGCATATTGAAACAGCCCAAGGTCAGTTTCCCAGAGGAGCCAAATCCCGTTCGTGAAGGTGTTGCACCTCACAAAGAGGACAAGAAGGCCAGGGAAGCGCCTGCAGGCGCAAAATGGACCAAGATCAGCCGCAAGGTCGTCAACCCCGAGGCTTTGACTATTGGCAAAGAGAGGTTTGAGGTCAGAGATGACTTCGTCATCGTACTACGGGTACTTAGCAAGGAGGAAATTCAGGCATATGCATCGGCCACGCAAGTCTTGCGAGGTAAGTTCCGAACTTATGCTCCTGGTCTGACTTTAAGTCAATACTGATTGCGGATATAGAAAGGCGTCGCCGCGACGATGATGGTGGTGAGACTGATCGGGATCGTGATCGAGACGATGATGATAGGAGAAGGCACCATCGCCATCGCCGCCATCGAGATGACGATTCCTCGGACTACGAAGACAAGGACCGCGATCGCGATCGTGAAAGACGCAGGCGTCACCGAGACGAGGAAGAATATGATGCCCGGTCAAGGGATCCAGATCACCATCATCACCATCACCACCGAGCTCACCGAGAGCGTGAGCCTGTTCTTGAAGCTTAGTGCAAGCGAACAATCCACTGCTATGTCGACTGCTGTGATTAAGGGTTTAAGCGTTGCATCAAATGATTTCAATGGGAGGTTTTATTATCGAGTTTATATCAAATGTTATCATATATCATATATCAACAAGCATGAAAATTGGGCGGTTTAGCGAGGCCTTCTGGATATACAAAATATAAAACAAAACAAATTCTGGTTCGAAGCTTGGTATTC
Source organism: Fusarium sp. NFCCI 5145 (assembly GCA_033439405.1). Taxonomy (NCBI): domain Eukaryota; kingdom Fungi; phylum Ascomycota; class Sordariomycetes; order Hypocreales; family Nectriaceae; genus Fusarium; species Fusarium sp. NFCCI 5145. Next base: position 436,826 of record JAWDHB010000416.1, read on the forward strand.
CCTAGCCTTGATTGTTTTCTGTCTCATCACGATTGGAAATGGTTTTGTGGTGAAGAAATGGGCCAGTCATGCAAAATTTTACTCTTTTTTTTTTTTTTTTTTTTTTTTGCTAAAGAGATATTGATGGAACGGCCCGAGGCTACCTTGCGAGTTTGAAAATTGGAGGAAAAGGCTAATGTCAGTAGAGAGGTAGGAGGAATACGTCACGATTCAGGTCGCAATGGTTTACGTTGGGTGCCTGCAGTGGCAAACTGGTGATGAGACAAGACTAAGATGTGATGGAGAGGGTGAGGCTTTCTTAGCAGTTTAGCTACTTGACTGAGAAGTATGTGTGGACTCGCATTATCCGTATCCAACTCATGTCATCGAATACTGCCATAGTGATATACCTACGGTGACAGAATCTGTTAGTTGCCATGATCACAAGATGTGATGTCCTAGAGACGCAACTGGTCTGGCGTCGGGTTTTCGTATGGGACCAAAAATCATGGCGAGGTCATAACCTATGCCAGCGCCCGCAGTATGAAGATGAAAAAGGCAATAGAAGCCCTGCACAGAAAGCTTCCTCGTCACCTTTATGCTGGCTCCCGTAGTTCCATTCCTCCCAGCGTCCAAACACCTGTCTAAGCCATGAGTGATCTACTCTCGAGTTCAACATGTCGTACGACATCTTGGTCTAGTTTCCAGGTCGGCACCCGTGGTTTGTCAGATACATCATCAACACAGAAGCGGTTCTGACGCCTCCATACTAAGGCAGGAGATATGAATGTGATATTATGCGTGAGCATCCTGATATCGTTAGTATCACGGGTAGAAGCAGCTCAGTAAGGAATGAAATTGAATCCCATCAACGCCTCCCCTCCTTTTCATCAACCTTGCTATGTACTATATTGTAGTAGATTGCTGAACTTCCCAAGTTTGTGGTTACTCGCTTGAAGCCAACAGACGCTTGCGAGGCAAAAATAGGACATGGGCCTTGACTTGTTTCAAGATAGACTTCGCCGAAATTCAAATGAACAGGCAGCTGCTCAATGTGAAACACCCGGTAATGTTAACTTTGGTGAATGATTTGCTTCACACAATTGCTTGTTGACATTGAAGAGGCCATCAGGAAACGGTCTAGAAACTACTGTCTCATGTCGTGTGCGATGCTGGATCAATGTGAGACCAGCGGTGGATAACTGGGAGCCATGGTGAAGAATGTATACGTTTCAAGTGTCCAATTCCGGTTATGATGGTCCTATTCGAAGGATTAAAAAAAAAGACTCACCAGCTGCACTTACCACGAGTCGTAACCGTTCCAGGCTGGCACAAGACAAGCCACTTCAATTCAAGTTAACTCTGTTTTTTGTTTGTTTGTTCGTCCACCCATCCCAAGAATAGCATCTGAGCAGCCACGTCTGAGAGAGGAGTGACGCCCAACCGTCGATCTCTGGCTTGATTGTGGCGCCAATAGAAACACGTCGGGATCTCCACACCTTCGGGTATGATTCAAACAGCGACAAAAGCCAGCCCACCGGCAAAAAAGGTTGCTGGAAATGCGTGTTATTGCGCCCCTTTTCTCATTGCGTGGCTTGGAACGACTCCGGCCGGCCGGTGAGCCATGTCATAAGTGGTTACAATATGTACCAAGTAGTAAAATGTCTCAGTTTTCGACAAGATGGCGGAGACGATCCGAAAAGCACTTGTCTTTGCATCTTCCTGCCGCTGGAAACACTGACCTCTTTGCCTTGACGCTTTTGAATATTAGCTTCGCATAAGATGTCAGCCGCGTGGGGAAACGGGCAGCATATCAGGGACCTCACGGGATGTTTTAAGGGAAGAACAGGGATTGGAGTTCAGACAAGGTGTTGACAGGACCTGTAATCCCTACCTACCGTACAGGCTAGAACGCGAATTGCCGTTAACATTGATACATTTGTAAACCCTTTCAGCTCGAGACGGCAAGGAGCAGCGGATGGTTACAGTTCTGCATTAAAATGCCTGGTGCTCAAACAGGCAGCTAAGGAATATGAACGAGAATGATATTAGGACTGGCAGTGATTGTGCTTCCTCAACTGCCTCTTCATGCTGGTGGAGTCTTCATGTAAGCATGGTCTGGTTTTGAGGGCCCCTGGTTCATATCATAATGTCCTTTTGATTCAAGGATACGATGGAGGATATCCGTCTACGTGTTCGGCAGCATTCGATGATTAGCAAGATACCGCAAGAGTTGTAGAAGATGTTGCAGCTCTCCGTGTTGCTTTAATCCGATTGCTGTGTTGTTGATTGCCAGTAGCGTTTAGGGAACCAGGGTGTACCTGCATAGTGTTAGTTGATATAGATTTCGGATATTGAGTCTCAGATTCCAGCTATAACAATTCACTTGCCTCTATTGAGAGCTCCAAGGCATGATTACTGAATTGGCAAGATGGATGGAACACCAACATCAAGGAAGCTGACTCCGAGGCGAAGTGATAGTGCTCCGTATTCACGAGCGGATATCAATCAAATCATGAGCAATTTCCCTCCTTATGCACTAGTGGATCCCTTGACAAAACCGGCAGTTAAGTTGGTGAGTAGGAAGAGAGCGTGTCAGGTGGCTTAAGGTGTCAGCTCGCCTGCACGTTGAAATGTTGAAGGTTCTTCTGTTGAAAAGTTCAGAGGCTGGAAATCTCTATACGCAAGTTCTCCCACGAACCACCAGGGAAGCGGAACCCTTTGCCGGTTATGTCGCTCCAATTACGGAGTTGTGTTTTGAATATACTGCCCCCCCTGGTCCGGGGATGACTGCCGCACCCCTTCTTTGCAACCTGGCTGTGCCTGAAGATGGCGGATCCTAGTACAGCCGGGACACGCAGTGTCCCACAACGGCTGGTAGTCACTGGAGTTGAATGTGGGCTCACATCCCTGACCGACATTCCAGAGGTGGATCAGTAGGAACCAAACGAAGGATGTTGCTGCAGTCAGAGAAATTGAAGGCACAAAGACTCGTCAGATAGAGTGGTTAGAGTGCGACACGGTATTATGGTCATCGTTGGTCTGATCGTATACGGTTCCGATATGGGAATGGGAGATTATAGGAGGAGAGGGGTGAATCAACTAGTCTGTGGCGTGTGATAGACACTCGATTACTTACTTGGGAAGCACTTCAATGAGAAACTTTGGTTGGTGTGGTTTTGTGATCCGTATACCATACATAACGCGTGGTATTATCAACGGCGTATTGTATGAATAGGAAGTCGGACCATTTCAACTCACCTCCTGTGGCCTTTACACTGTAAACATGGTACTCGAAATCTAGTTGATAGGCTCCGAGAGACTATACCGGGATACAGTTTTTAAGCCTGGAACCCAGGTAGATCTTGAACGGTAGGGCTGCGAGGATGGTTCAAAACATAGTCAAGAGGTTCGGGGGTCAGCTTGCGGCGACATCTACACACAGCACAAGCAGGCCCATGATCGCACATCATGGATGGCAGTGCCGGGTTAGGGTCTGCAACAGCCTTGTGCATGTTGACAGGTGGTGCTGTGCCCATCAAGCACAAACATAACCCATGACGGCAGAGTGAGAAGAGATCGTGGATCTGTGGAAGGCCCTGGCAAGATCTGATTATAACAACAGGCGAGGGCCCAGTCAACTGCCTGGGACTGTATGTAGAAATATTCGAGTTACTGGTAATGTGGCGCCGCGCGCCGTAGTGTTTCCTGCTCTGGGCAAATTCCGCGCATTTGCTGACCATGATGGGATACACTAGAATTGCATAATCAAGCTTCAGCTCAGGTCGACGTCAAGCTCGACTTGCATTCAATTACGGTATGATATGCTTCGGCTGTGCCTCGGAACACAGCGGGGAACACGGCTTCAGTAGCGGTGATGTCGTTGCGCTGTTTCTTGAAGTCCAATCATAGACTGCAACGCTGAGGGGGAAAAATCATGTTGTTCTTGACAGTTACCTTAATACTGACACCACGGGGAGTATAGAACCCCGAGTCTTTTGGACCATCGAAGAGGGCGTGGTGAATGCCACTAGAGCAAAGCGAGAAGGTCCCTTGGGCTGCATGCTCGGCATCCAACCTGTAACACGATGGCCGAGGTTGGTGACAGCAGGTTGTCAGCCGTGCATGAGGTGGGAAATGAGATGTCGACGAGTTTAGCCATGGGGTGACTAGGCAGCGTCCTAAAATTAACTATGATCCAAGTTAGGAATAGTAACTTCTGCACCAAGGCCTAGCCCACACCATCGCCTCAGAAGTCCCTCAAAACTTGCACCACTCCCCACTGGCACTGCATAGAGCATCGGGACGGCTAGTGGCATTCATATGGCACTGAGCATTGGCTGCTGGTGAAATATGATGACCTAGGATAGTGGCGGAGGCAGGTGTCTCTGAAAGAATCTCTACAGAGCAGAGGCGTATAATATTCACATATCGCGTAAATGCCGAGACTTCTGATAAAACTTCCATGTGAAAGGATTTGAACGAAATCGTTAAGTTTTCGAGTGCTGGTTCACAAGGCTGACCAGATATTCACGCTAAGTGGGCAACCTCGCTTATGACGAAGATGGTGATGCTGTCGCTGTTGACGTTCGTCTAAACCTTGATGTTTGAGTCAGGAACAAGGCGCGGGAGGCTGTCCAAGTGCGGCACATGTTCAAGCCACCACTTTGCCTGGGTGGGGGGATCCTTCCTTGTAATTAAGCCGTTGATAAAGGCAAGAGCCACAATTCAGAGCCGTCAGACTCACATGATTTGGCAGGAAGCTCAGGCGTCATGCTTTCCGTAGGGCAGCATTTTGGAATCTCTACCTTCGAGGTACCTGGAGGAAAGTACACCTCTGAGTTAGTACTACGTACCTACTCAAAGAGCAGGTACCCGAGCGCCTGCCAACCTCCCGTCTCACCGCTACCATCACCATTAAACATCCAGTTTATTACGATGCCTGCAGATGGGCAAGTACCTAGATCCAGTAAAAGATCACTCGTTGCACGAGCTTCGTACATGCCGTGCTCGCATTGCTTTGTCCTGGTCGCGGCGAGTCCAGTGCAACATGCAACCCATTTTCTTGTGCCTACCTCCTACTTACAGAAGTATGAATGCACGTAACCATGAATTTGAATGAACGCACCCACTAATCCATGCATGCATGTCCGGATACCGTTGTAATCTCGTGCTGTTTGCTGAATGATATTCTTTTTTAGGCTCTGTTATCATCAGCATCATCTATGTCAAGGTTGGAAAATTCCCTTCCGGGTATAGGCCATCAAGTGGGGTATACGTATATTTGATTTGATGGATGTTGGTTGCCTCTCTCCCGTCGGGTTATCATCTCGTAACGTCGCTTAAATATCTGATTTCGATTTGAATAAATTTTCCGTCCACACGATTTTACGCAGTGTCGGCCCGCGACTCTGAGGAGGGATTGGTCGCTGGTCAAATCATACCTAGGCAACATGTTCGTCTAGTAGCTGTATCACGAACGATCTTCAACTTGATCGTTCAGTCCCCTACTATCCATAATTAGTACAACTTAGATGCCAGGCTTTAACTACTTACCGCATGTACGTCTTCCCTGCTGGGTTGGTTAAACTGTCATGGGTTATCCATTGCCGCGGGCTCTGGCAAGGGGCTTCCCTTGAGCTCCATGCCTCCCCCTTACCCTCCCTCCAACTCCACATCTCCGAGTCGACGGACCACCCGTGGCCACCCTGGTCTCCCGCTCCCAGCATCCAGGTCAAAATACCAGGTCTGGCAATGACAGTGTCTCGAGGTTGGCCGTTGGACGTTGAACCTTAAACCAGGGCCTCACACCAATATGCACCGTTTTGGTCAATTGGCTTAGGTATGTATACCTTGGATGCATGGATGCTTGGATGCACCAAAACATAACTCATACCTCTCTGACTCTGGAGTGCTACATAGGCATTCCCTTTGTTAGGTGTGAGTCCTTTACTACTAGGTAGATTGGTAATTACTTGCCCTCGATTGACATGAGATGCCGTTGCTTTCGCATCAGCCACATCAATATCACGGCAATGTATTCAAACATCAGATCCAACCGCGCAAAATAGTCCAGTCACGAAGAACGTGAAGCATGAGAATATATATTGTTCAACAATCATCTTCTTAGTACGGTCCATACCAATGCTATTTGTGTGTTCCCTAACATTCATTCTCGAAGCCTACCCTATACAAGCCCGAACATAATCGAAGATCCCGGTGGTTGACCCCTGTCCACGTTAAAAGGCTTGTCATCTGCACGTACTCCCGCGATGAGCTATGTGTGGCATGGCTGTAGCAGACAGGGTGGCAGCCAGGTACCCCCAGCCGACAAAAGAATTTGGAGAGAATGCCTCTAGAACCAAAAACCTGACCACAACAAGGGACAAGCTCAACAGGAGTTGAAATACCAAGCTTATAGTATGGGCCATAGGACGATCACAACCATCCCCAGCACAAAGACCGCAGATCAACAGTGCAATGCGGTATTGTACGGATTAATGCTAATAAACCATCTTGTCCAAATACAATGATGGAATCTGGATTGTTCCTGAACTCATCTTGGGCATTTGCCAGAGTACAAGACTGCCACACACGCAATTGTCGCGAATTCATGTCTTAAATTGGTGTGAAGTCTAACGCAGTGGCTTCACACTGCACCCACAAGTTTTTTCTAATACACTGAAGAAGAATGAATCGAACGTATTTATTTCACCATTTTCACCATTTCGACAACTGCCTCCGTCTACTAGGTCCCAAACTTAATACTAGGCAGGATTGAGCCAACGTTAGAAAGGCACTGGTAGCAACTGTGGCAATTGTGTTCTCGAGCAAGCAGAAGAAACATCAATAATACCCTGCATTGCACTGCGTCTGCTTCTGCACCCACATTTACACACCAATACTTCTATTGGTTACCCATTACAAGCCGGCCACACTGGGATACATGGTCGATTCTAGCATCTGTGCAACCATCTGCAGCAACCCACCGCACCCTGCGACACACACGAGCTGCTGAGCCCCCTGTCATTGAATTGCTGCTGTGAAGGTCTGTGTTATTACAAGAATTGGATCAACTGAAGATTTAACTTATGCATCTAATCTCGCACTACGACATTCCACGAAATTACCAACGGAGGACAAGGGCATTTGTAGTAACCTTAATCATGTGTGCCTAAAGCATTGGGTTCGCTGGACACTGCGTAATTGGTGGATCGTCATCGAATTGCCTAGGTAGGTAGCAGGTTGTCAGCTTCATCTGGCTTTCGTAGCATACTGCCCGTGACAGATCATTCAATATCTAGATTGGGGCCCCAAATTGACGAAGCACTACAGGCCTCAAGTTAGGCCGAAAATATCCAACTAACTGCGCGACCCATGCGTCAGAGGGAAATCGGTTATTTATTATTTTGCCCATGCAGTCAGTACTGAAGCTTTTTTCCTTTTAACATTGGCCGAGGAGGTCCCTGCTTCAGCCATTTCTCGCACTGACTGGCTTGTTAGCGCTGACCCATCTCTTTGACAGGCAACGGTCCCACCCGCCACAGTAATCGAAGCGTCTCATTATGCCAACGTTCGTTCAGTTAAGTTAAGAGACTAAACCCGATGGATACACTTGCGGTCTTCACCACCAAACGAGTTCAGGTTCTTTTTGGTGATACCCCCCTGCTAAGGTACGTTAGCCACCGCTGTGGTGCAGCTGCCCGCCCCCTGCCCACACATGGCCGCCATCTGGATCTTGTCTTGCTTCCAATCTTGGCGTGGGCCTTGCACATCCTCATCATAAGTCCTTAGGCGCTTTACCTTCCTCGAACCGCGCCTTGGCCATTGCGGCTTTAGCAGCGCGTCACAGCAATCCGCGTCACAGTACGGATACGGAGTATCGTGTCCCCACTCCTTTATTGTGATTGCTGCTCAGTTGATTGCCCAGAAATCATCAGAAGCCGCTCTCCTGGGTCCAGTTCCAAGCCAGGTTAAGTCGTGGTGTCTACTCGGGTTTAGGCCCTGTAATCAAGGGCCCTGGCATGACTAAAGTCGCAGAGACATCTGGTGCCGAGGGCTCGGGCGGTATATCTTTCAGGACCACGCTACCTTGACTTGACTTCTTGTTGTTATTCTCTTGAACATCATATCCCAGCTAAGCCCTGGCCGTTTCTGACAGTTGCCAGACCACTCCACGAACGCGCGCACGCACTTCCAGCTGAAGGGTCTTATCTCCAAAGCTCATCCTTGCTTGGTATCCCCATCCAATCAAGTATGTATGACCTCCCGTTGCAGACTTGCATCGAACATTTCGAAGCAATCGCTTGGACTAACATCAGACCAGGCGGAATAGCGAACAACCTGCGTCTCCATCTTCCTCCCTTTAGGCAAGCTGCCACATCAACCCGATCTTTTGGCACCGCGCCAAATTTGCCTTTCTTGATCAAATCTGGAAAGTTTGACAGGGACCCGCGCTCCTGGGACCAGCACGTGGAAGAACGTTACCAACAACGAACTTTCTCGATTGCTTGTGTGCCACCATCAAAGAGCCGTAACAGGCATCGTTTATTGTTCTTTAGGACTTCAAACACGGTTACTGAGGTACGTCAAACCTTCATGTGCTTTTGTGATCCGTCCATTTCTGGTTGGTGAAAAAGACCTCATGCGAGGTTGTCTTTTTCGTGTTTGCCTTCTGAGCCCTCCCCCCCCTTATGAGATTAGGACCCGCATAGGATTACTGGTATCATTGACTAGTGGCGTCCTACATGCATTAAGGGGACGGCCATCCCCTTTGCTTGCAGTCTTTCAGCAGCATAAGTTGAGAGAGCAATCAAGTTGCGTCTCATTACAATTCACGAAACTGACTTGGGTAGTAGGCGAGAGAGAGCGAGCAACCAGCAACTCCGTTTCAGACCCAACTCGCCATTTTCGTCCCACGCTCTGATCCGAACTAGTTACGACAGATTCAATCAACATCAATTGTCGTTTTGTCTCAATTCTGGGAACTAATCAGGCTGGTAAGTTCTTGGCCTCAATTAGCCCACTCAGATCTAGAAGCTATATCCTGGCAGAGGAAGTCGGTTGGCGGGTTTCTTGCTGAAGCACTCAGTGATGATACGGGTTCGGGAATCACACCACTTTGGCTATATTCTACAACGAATATCCCGGTAGAACCAGCTAGGGCTGCCTCAAACAGAGTTTCCTTTTGTCTCAAGCAAGTTGCTAACGCCGGATAATTGATAGGAACCATTAGTTGACGAAGTGTAACTTTCCCCATGACCGTCGCCATGTCAGCAAATCGCCAAATCCCAAGCAGCTTCAGGCAAGAGCCTGGCGTTCATCATGTAAGTATCAGCCTTTTTGTCCATTTTGATTTGTCATTGTGCATACTTTGCCAAAATCTTGAGCCGGTTGCTTGAACAAGAAGATGGCAAGGCCGCTTCCTACCACGCCAACAATTGCATTGATACCAAACGCGTCGCGGCTGCCAACGCGTCTGGCGGACCCCAGCATCAGCCTCAAGTGAGGACTGGAGTGGGTTGCCCGCGCCGCTTGAAGGTCCCGGAAATACCAAAATTTCGGGATAAAGTCCCGCGCAATATGCCTGTCGCAAGCTTGACCAGGTCAGGAGTCCCAAGGTGGGCTGAGCAGGGTATGTGTTGTTTCACCATGACCGGGGCGCCCGCAGGGAACAGGGAACAGGGAAGGGGTGATTGGAACCAGCTTTGACAATTGTGCTCATCCCAAACCCCAAGAATTGGAGAGGCACAGCAGGCTGAGACGGAATGTTGCACTCTATTCAGCCTTTCAGTTGTGAGAATCGCTCAGGGCCTTGCTTGCACTAGCCACACCGTTCTGTAAGAACCATAGAGGCCGCGACAGGTTACAACGACCTTCCACCAGCTATTATTGTACGGAACACAAAAATTTGGGTTTCGGGATGCCGCGGAAACGCCACTAAGGCAAATGTTTGCTGGTATCCACTCAACGGTCGCGAGGCTGGCGACGTACACAGAGTGTCAGGCTGTCGACCAATATCCACCACACCTACGATTCAAATCTCGTCAATAACGCGCCGCGGCTACGCGGAGCAGCAGCCGGTGGATGATGCCTGATGAAGACGCCGAGAAGGACGCTTAACTAAGTTGAGAAACGTAACGTCTTATTTTTGGAACGACAATACGCGACCAAAAACACCAGAACAGCAAAAAGCTTGGCGAACCCTGACCGCACCACGCCGGGTGGGTATGGACTTTATCGACGGTGCTCCTCCAGTTGGGCACTGGGCTGCAGATACTGACCTATCCATTCTGATTCGGAATTCAGGGCGTGGCAGACCGGCTACGAAGTATCAAATGTCGACAGAAGGCACAAGTCACAAGTGGTGACGTATGGCATCGACCTCAAGCAGGTCGCTAGGAACAGGCTGCAATGCCCACAGCCGCAAGTTTCGAGGACTCAGTTCATCTGAGAAGGAATCAAGCACCTACAGGCGAGATTTCACGCATCAATGTGTGGTACACTGCATGTACTTGGACCCGGACGGGATTCTGTACATCATTGCTCACACAGTCAGTGGTCGTTGCGCGTCAGTCGAGTTAAAGCTCAAGCGCCTAGCCGTGCCATTTTGGGGGCGGCCCAGCACGAGTGACCAGGGGGAATTCAGATGGGACCATGGAAGACGACGGTTGAGAAGGGTTACCCACACCGCCTGTGGCCAAAAGCCAATCCCGGCGTATTCCTGGCCCGTTGGCTAGCTCCGGTTCTGGTACCCCCTATTGGGCAGCTGCTCCTTTCTGGGCGCCTTGGTGAGGCGACCATTGGCCACTTAATCAAACCCCAGCCGACCCCTGTCACGTTTCTTCCATGCGTTGTCCTCCCCGGAGCCATCTGCTTGACCTGCCGATACACGCTACGCATCAGTACTTCGACTTGCGGGTACAGAGGATCAAGTACCTACGTACTCACCATCTCACTCTTAATCTCCAACCCGTTGTCACACCTTTTGTCCCCTTTTTTTCTGATTGATGGATGGGTCGAGGTTTGAATGGGTGCATGGATGGAGTGTTCTTTTCTTGTTCTTGAAGGTGGTTTTGACCTCCTTAGGCACGCCACCCCACTTGACCTGCGCATTCTCACTCCAAGTTGGAGTTATTTGCACCCCTCCCTTTGCGCCTCTACTGGCGTTGGTCTGACTTGTAGGAGAATACTTACCTCCTCCTGCGGAAGCTTGTCAACGCTCCCCAAGGACGTTTGACTGCTGCCCACGGCTCCGCTCTTTATCCCAAAGTAATTTATGCTTGGGGACCTCCTGCAACAGGGGTATCGTCGCGGACATGCACTCTCATATCATCCATGTCCATTTCCTTCCAAACCCCCTCCCTCTCGACAGCATTTTACTCTAGTTGAGCCCTGGCCTGGTCGCGCCCGCTCAACTGCCAGACAAGCCTCGTACTCCTGGTTCCCATCCGCTCAACAGTAGCATCTGGTTTAAGCACCTACCTGGTCTGCCATCCCGTCTACCAGCTCATTACCCATGGTCCAATTGCCCATTTTCTGTTATCCACTTGAGATCATACCTTGTTCTCATCCCCATACTGCAATCTTGGTTCAAATACCCGCTCCCCTGCCCCTTCGTTTCCCCCCCGTCGCCCACCCTCTAGCACACCCTTCCTTCGATCGATCTTGTCTTCTGGCGCTCCAAAGGCCTGCTCTCTTTTCGTTGTCCCTGGCACACGAGCTTTAACCTTCGAGACGGCGACGGTTTGGAGGTACCGATTACCATTCTCTCTCTCTCCAACCACATCTGGCCAAGCGGTATAGCCACCCCCCCGACTCCCTTTCTTCCCCCGTGTTTTTTCGCTGTAGTCCGCGAGAACCGGGTTGCTTTATCATCATTACCGCTCCGAGCCTAGCCCGCCTCACCCGTGCAATCCCAGTCCTCACCAGGGGACATCCACTTAAACCAGCTCCCCAGACCTGGGTACTGGCAAGGGGAAAATAAAACACCAACGCGTCCTTGACTTTATACTATTTTCTTTCTTTTGCCCGTGCCTTAGAGCTTCATCTTTTACACGTCACGTCCATGTCTGACTAATGGGTCTTCTCTCTATGCAGCATCATTCACAGCACCAGCAACAGGGTCATCCGCCTTCCCAACACTTGCAACACTCGCGACCCCCGAGTGTAGTTCACCAGCAGCATCATACGCAGGCTCATCAACCTCCGCAGCAGCAACACCAGAGCGCGTACTCGTCGACGCATCCGCTTCCTCAAGGATACCAAACCAGTGCTCAAGCGCCGAACAGCCAGGACAATCTCAATTACTATAACCATCCAAGCCCTTACAGCACACCTGGAGCCACAAGCGGATACACATCCGCAGGTTAGTTTCCCCCTCCTTGGCTCTGGTTGAGAGCTTCTTGTTGTCCAGAAGCGCGTCGCGACGTAGTTGCTAACATGGCGCGACTTAGATACCTCCGACATGATGGCCGCAGCACAAATGCCGAGACCCCCCTACCCTCCAATGTCCTACCATACGCCTCAATCCAACTCTCCAGCCTCCGTCGCATCTCCTTCTCAACATGACCAACACAGAAGTATCTACGGCCAACCTCCGTCGCAGCACCTGCAACAATCCATGTACTACCAGCCGCAGAATCAATATCAGACGATGCCGCCTCAGGCTGCCGCTTCTCCATATGCCCAACATGCGCCTCACCCTCAACAATCCATGACCTCACAGCCCGCTATGATGATGTCTCAAACCGCACCCCAGAACCAGATGACCCAGCATGCTGCGCAACATGCGCACGCGGGAATGACAGGCAGCCCTCGTCCCAAGATCGAGCCTCAAGTGCCTCTTCAACTCCAGAAGCCCCAGTCGTCGCCTATGCAGCAAGCTCACCACCCTCAGAATGGCGGACAACTGCAGAGCCCCGGAAACACGACGCCCGGTGTTAACCCCAGCGCAGCGCCCGGACCCATTCCTGCTACAACCCCCTTGGTTGTCCGACAGGACGGTAACGGTGTTCAGTGGATCGCTTTTGAGTATTCTCGAGACAGAGTCAAGATGGAATACACTATCCGATGCGACGTGGAGTCGGTAAACATCGATGAACTATCACCAGAGTTCAAGCAAGAAAACTGTGTGTACCCCCGAGCGTGCTGCCCGAAGGATCAATATCGTGGCAACCGCCTGATGTACGAGACGGACTGCAATCGAGTTGGCTGGGCTTTGGCCGAGCTCAACATCCCCCTTCGAGGCAAGCGAGGTCTTATCCAGCGAGCAGTTGACAGCTGGCGCAACAGCAACCAAGATCCCCGGCTCCGAAGTCGACGAGTGCGACGCATGGCAAAGATGAATCAGCGAAAGCAGGTTCAAGCTTCTCCGCATCCTGGTGCGGCTCACATGCCTGGCTCCAGCGGACCTTCAGGGATGCCTGGAGGCCCAGGACCCATGGGACCTAGTCCCGCCTCTATGGGCAAGCCTGGTCTCGGCAGCATGGGTCAACCGATGCACCACCACCAACCCGGAGCTCACCCTGATGGTACAGGACAAAGTGGAGGAGATGAAGTTGGTATGTTCCACCAGATGTGATTGATTTAGATGCCCCTCACGTCTGTACTTGCATGGCTTTTCGGCCTTCGCGCTCTCGCTTGCCCTGACCCTGCACTACCCCTCAACTTGTTGCACTGCATCGCACCATCAAAAGCTCTGCTTGACCAACATTGTGTTGATTAATTGATACCAAACGCACTTTGTTTCTTTTCCTTGCTATCCTACAAAAATTATTGCTCTGCCACAACGGTTGTATCTACGTCTTCGCTATCTATTGTTCGGTTTGCGGTTTGAATGTTTGGGAAATGGGTTTGTCATCTCCTTTTATCTTTTTACTGCCTGTCTAGGACGACATAGGCGGTTGTTACTTATATCTATACAGCATGCCACAGTGGTTCTCAGAGGTTATGAGGAACTCTTGTTTTTTCTTGATTGGCACAGTTCTGTACATTACCATAAAGTCGCGCCTGCACAGTTGCTGTTGCTACTGTTAGTTGTTTGATTTGCGGCTGGGTTTTCGCGACTCTTAGACGAGTTCAATCTGCCTCTTGGCTTTAAAAGTTACCGTTTGGTTTTTGGTTGGTCTTCTGAGACCAACGCTCCGAGCCTTATCCCTTTGTTGTTTTGCTTTGGTTCCTGAAGCTAGACACTTTTGAGTTTGGTTATGTTTTGCGTTTGCAGCCACATACTGCTCACCTATCCGCGCCTTGAAAGTCATAATCACTCAAGAACTGAAATTATATTGGGAGATAAGCTAACTCGATCTGTTCCTAGGCGATGGCCACTCCTACGAACATCATCACCACCAGGCTCCAACAGGTCAAAATCCCTCAAATAACGAGGACGTGAGACCAGCCCACGTCTTCACTGGGTACAACAATCAGCCTTATCCCACTAGTGCGCCAATGTCTCATATGGCTCCTCACTCTGGAGGCGCTGTCCCAGCCAAGCGCCACAGCAGAGCCAACGCCGATGAGCCCGACGATCTATTTCCCGATATCCCTGAAGCTAAGAAGCGAAAGTTTATCCTTGTCGAAGACAACGTTCGTGGATCTCGCCTCCGGGTCAGGGTAACCCTCGAGGGTGTCGATACCAATGAGATCCCGGACAGCTTCCGCAAGGGTGCCAGCGTCTTCCCCCGCAGCTACTTCCCCCGCGAGATGCAGAGTCCTCCTCCCAGCGCAACGGGCTCGCGCTTCTTTGGTGACGATCAAGATGATGATGGCATCGAAGAAACCGAGGGCCGTGAGTCCAGTCGTCGTGGTGTCAATAGGACTGGCAAGGAGATGGTCAAGGTTCCCATGGGCGAGTCCTCAGGCGAGATTGCCATTCCCCGAATGAGGAAGTCCACCCGTGGCAGGGAGGTTCGGCTTAATGATCTTGGCTATCGTATGGCCTGGCTACAGAGCCGAGTCTTCGCCGGCCGAACCGTATTTTTGCAGCGAGCATGTAAGTTGCAAACCGCATTACTTTCATAACACGGCTATTAACAATGACTAGTGGACTGCTATCGCAACAAAACGCGAGCTGCTATCGAGAGCGTCATGCAAGACGTCAAGACAGTCGCACCTCACTTCGAGACTCGTGCTGGCAAGAGGCGCTGGAACGAGCGCTTGCGACGTGGAGAAAAGAAGGATGACGAGTAAAGCCGGCAGCCTCATTCCTTGAATCTTGTGTCCTTTACAGTTCTAAACTGAAACACTATCCTTCTTTTTTTTTGTTTCATTATCGCCATGTGCATCATCGATATTAGAGATTGGTTCTATCATTGTTCGTCTGATATTCAACGATACCATTCTGCAACGGCATCTCTTGGAGGTGTCCTCTCTTTATTACCCCGATTTTTGTCACTCTTCTTGCCGCGGCTGCTACACTATTTTCGCATTCAAATTGTTTTTTCTAAGTTCATTGGTCAGCTCCTCTTGAAGGCTTCGTTTTGCTGACGGTGCCAGAGCTTCAAGTCTCCTTGATATCTGATGGCTCCTGTATATTAATGTTGCAAAGCAAGATATAACGGATTCCTAGAAAATCGAGCTACACATACAATCAACTGCCGATGTTGACGTCGGAGTAGCGTATCTGCTGGTCGACTCCAGCAGCAGCTGGCTCAGCCCGAGGATGGGTTAATCACATATGGGAATGAAAGGATCAAATAGGGAAGGGTTAGTGTTTTTGTATCTGGTCAAAGGCCACCGGGTGGTCATGTTTTGATGGCAATACTTGTTGAAAGGACCCTTGAAAGAAGAACATGCCTTCCTTTCTTATCTGAGTCTACTATGTAGTTATCATTGATAGATCAACTGGTATTGTCTTCACTACGGTATCCTGGTGGGTTCTTGTTGTCGTCGTGCAATTATCGATCATGGTTTGTTATCATGTAAAGATAAGTATCGTCGATACCTAGACGAAAGAGAAGAAGAACGAGCAGTAATAAAAGAAAAAGAAACATCCAAATACCGTGTCATGGCTGAGATAGACGATGAGTGAGTTGCAGATATATCATGATGCGCTTTGTATTCCCATGCATTCGCCCTTCAGGGTCACTCGACAGAGCTACACGTTATCAGTCCAATGACTTATCCGGACCCAGACCTGTCCCAAGAGAGCTCAGTTTCCAGCTTAGCGACAGCGGGTGGCAGTTTGAATTTCTAGCATAGCTGGCCACGGATTACATTTGTACCCGTGGACGGCTTCTTGATTCTGTTGCTCTGTGTATGTTGACGGAGGTCATTCATGTATCTTGAAGACGATGATAGGAGCATGTGCGATCATTTCTCCTTCGGTGTGATACTGGTGCATCATGTCGAGGTTGTTCCATAAAGCGACCAGGGAGTGATTTCAGAAGCCTAAACAGCGCTGGTATCTCTATGGCTGTCAATGAAACCTTGGGATATGATCTCGATGAAAGATTTCTTCTCATCGCTCATTGCAGGTGACAAGAGTCGTGTTGCCCGAGAAAAAGAAACCGACAGGGAGATATGGAAGCCCTTCGTGATCTATGAACAGCTCCGCAAAGTTGGTTATTCCAAGGTGAAGGGCCAATTTCTCGATGACTTGATCGAAACTGTCGTTTCTGAAGTTCTGTGTTGAAGTTGAACCCAATTCGAAGAGCTGGCGAAAGCGGATCTTTGGATTGACCAGGCTCTGAAGGAGTAAGAGGTTAAGCCTGAGCTCCCTTAAACTTGGATGAGGCGTCTTTCTAAAAATATACATGTGGAAGAGGCTGTCATATTTCCCGGAGACGCCATTCTACGGTCGAGACGATCGCCCCAGAAAGGAGGCCAGCCACACAAGATTATTGTATTTAAGAAGACAGGAACAGCAAGAAATACTTGCCATGGCCCAGCGACTGCTTCATACAACTCCTATAAAGTGTCATCAGTAGAGTTTATTATTATCTAATGAAGCCAGTATATAGAATCTGATGAATCTTGGATCGTTAGTGTCTGTTACTAATAGGTAGTTCATATGATGAGTTAGAAAGGCAAGATGCATCCTTGGGCTCAGAGGAGATACCATGTCCTTGCTCAACTTAGGTACTTGTAATAATAACACTTGCCCGTTGAAATCTTGCCAATATCTATTCTTGAAGGGAGGGAAAGAAAGAATTCTCAAGCCACTGATATGTAGGTCTTCTTTCCTCAAGTATATTGTCGGAAATTCCAGCTCGATATCTTTGACCAGCCGATGTTTCTAGATATTCGGATGAGGCCGTATAGATACCCTCTTAACCTGGATTCTGGGAAGATCGAAAAAGAACTTGTAAAAGGATCAAGAATATTTGGTAATGAAAGGATGTACCAGCGACATATCCCTATACTCGACCCGGCTGCACCTGTAGTGCTCCCGAACTCGAAATTTTTCCTACCTAGACAGTCTCAAATCTAGTCTAAGACATTTCCCAAAGCGGGGTTCTTTATCCTCTTCTTTCTGAAGAGAATGAAGAAATTCAACTGACTGGTTTCTTGCATACATAGTATAGACACTAGCCTTCCAGAGTCCGAATATTGCAATTGACATGAGGTTAAGCGAATAGGCGCATGCTGGTAGTTCAAATGTATATACCTGAAGAATAAAAATCGCTACGGAGAGAAATAAGAATATCATCTTAAATATGTATGCATATGAATACTTACAGTAACCATCCACGCCAAGGGACCAGACCTTCTAAAGAAGCTTTCCCCAGCCTGTCAAACCAGATCTTGACAAGCCACCCTTGTCAGGAACGGCGTAGTGGCTTAGCTTCAGTCCAAGACCTCCATAAAAGAAAAAAAGAGAGCCACATAGTGGCTTCAGCTGAATACAGAGGAGAGGATGTCACTGGAATGCAGGCGGATATTTTTAGTGCTATCTGAGACCCTGGCCCAGAAGATACAGTTGAAAAGCGAGGAAAATGAACGTGGCAGAACTATGTCCATTTCAGGCAAGTGCCCTCGTCGCTCAATTGACCTGAATGCAAGGTGCAAGGCAGTCACGCACTCAAGGCAGCCTGCAAGGCGTTAGAACCTTCCTTTCATCCAACTCTTCGCAGCCTCAATTTGACATCAGGCCCTTTGTTTTTCAAACCTCAAGAACACGATAACTCATCCCATATAGGCCTGAATAATACAGGGTCATATTACTGCAGGAACCATGACCCGGACTCCTTATTGTAGCGGCGATCATCCGCCGCCCCTATTCGTTGCTGAACTTGACAGCCAGCCTGGGCATCCCAGTGATACTCCATCCCACCATGGACCTGATGGAACACCTGTATTCGAGATGAGCGGCGAGCCAGTGCTTGCGCAACAGAAACAAGATGAGGATCAAACTAGTCTGTCTAATCAATGGCCATCCCCCCTTCAACCCCCAGGTGTATCCAAGCCCGCACAGCAGGGACAGGCCAAGGACAAGCAAAGCAAGGACCCGTCTACGGTATCCCAATCTGTCATGGCCAATCCCTGGGCATACTTTGGACCCGAATCTTCGGGTAATAAACCACAAGAAACCCAACTGCCTCAGACGGACGGTCGTCGACCTTCAGAGCCCGTATACAAGCCCTATCCTGGCAATAGCGATACCAACCTACCAGAGGTTCCTCATGGCACACGACCATCTACCAACACTTCAAGCCCAGACCTCAGAGGCGATAACAACACTTTCTATCCTGCACCGTTGAAGCTTGCCCATCGTCCTGCTAATACGGCATCCCCTCCAGCCTTCAAGGCATATGCCCCTCCAGCCTCGCAGGATACCTCGGATTTTCAACCCATGCCTCTGGGCCAGCCTGATAGCACCAACCCACAGTCACCAACGGCTTCAAACGCATACCAACCTTACAGACCGCACTCTCCCCAGATTGCTGCTGCACCTGCGCCATCCTCCAACACTCGTCCTGCTACCGCATCTCCTCCCCAGAAGGATCCTCTTGCTTCTCCTCCCACTGTTCCGCAACAGCAAATCTCGGCCACGGCTCCTCACCATTTCCATTCAACACCACCTCCTGCCCAGTCTGTGAATCCTCCAGCATCAGGTACTAGTTCGCCAAAGCCAACTACTGATTCTTCTACCTCTCCTAGGCCTCATACGCAGCAGCCGCAACCACAACCACAGTATGGCATTCCCAACGCCGCCGCGGCCCAGTCAATGTCAACATGCGGGTCAACATATCTTCCATCCCCCATGACACCCCCAGGCCATTTGGTTTCGGTAGTCGCTCCTTCATCGGCAACTCCTGCGCTAAATGCTGGAGTTCCCTCCACTCAACCACAATACACTGCCAACGTCGCTGTCCCGAACTACGCCCAGACGCCCACGTCTGGGGTTCCCACGCCTTCACCAGCAGCATCAGCAGCTCTGTCACATAACACCGGAGTGCCATTCACACAGCCGCAGTATGCTGCTCCAATTCATGCTCATAGATATGGTCCAAACCAGTCGACTGCACTCCCAAGCACCTCAACTGCAGCCCCTTCACAAGCCCCGGTGCCAGTCGTGCCAAGTCCGGCTTACGATTTGCCTCAACAAACTCCAGCCCAGTCCGGTTATAGCCTTCCACAGCCAACTTATGCGCCGGCACATACTTCAGCTCCAGCATATCCAACACTGGACAGTTCAAACCAACCGTCCCATAATCCACCTGCCCCTTATCAACAAGCAACTCCTGCAAGCGCTGAAGGATATCAATCGCATAATCAACAACCAAATACAACACCATATGGAACGCTAGCACCAGCAACGATTTCACAATCACCACCTCCTCCATATGCGCCCCAGGATACCAGTGCTGCAGCTGGACCACATCCTTCAATACAAGGCAACCCAATGATATATCAACCATCTCCAGCTGGCACTTATCCTCCCCAGCCCCAATATCCCACCCAGCCTTCCTACGCTCCGACAACAAGTCCCCCCTTACAAGGACACTCCGCAAACAGTCTCCAGCCTCCAGCTCTTCCTCCTCGACCTTCTTCATCGCAAGGCTTTGCTCCCACATCTGGATTTGGCGCTGGTCCTGCTGGCTACAACCCAGCCGACTATCCTCGTCCACCCCAAACATATTTTGCCCCCCCTCCTGCGCTGCCGCCACGGCCTGGTCTTGGGAAACTATCTGGCGGCGGGGGAAAGTTATTCGGGAGCAGCTCTGCAGACAAGTGGCTGAGGAAGACAGGGCAGGTATTGGAAAGCACGTTGGCACCGTATCTTCAAGGACAACCAAGCTCGTATCGACCAGGCTCCAATGGCTTGCAAGGATATCAGGGACAACCAATGCAACAAGCACCAGGACCGTACCCTCCCCAAGGCCACAATCTGCACGCACCTCACCTGGCACCTCAGTTCAGAAGTGCCCTAGAGCCAGGACAACCACCCCAGGGGCCTGGTGCGTCAGGTTACTAGGTGGTTTCCATTACACTGGGCCTACAAGATACAATTTTCTGATCTAGTGGCATATATATAGTTAGTTAGTCATATTGTGTGACCCATATCAAGTAATTCATTTGTTCTTGCACAATCGACATTAAGAAGAATGTTTGATTGTTTGGCTAATATGATAAATATTATCCGACGCAAATAGTGGTGCTGTCAAGATAAGCTCAGGCATCTGTAGCAAAGAAAATATTAGTTGACACTGCTTGTGAAAAGACCTCATGCAATTCAATTTCTGATGCCACTGATCAGGTCTTCTCTCTATATCTTTAAGGGCGTCTGCCCGACTTGGCAAAGCGACTGTTCAGTTCCGCCTCGGGACCCGTGATCTGGTTGCTGGGCAGAGAGGGATGACCTCTTGGAGACGAGAATAGCGGGCAATCAATAGAAAGCGGTTCGAGGACAATGGATGCTCGAGCCAGAATAATAACCCAGCGCAGGAGCTGATCTAGATTGTTCGGCGAAAGGATTTGGATTTCATGATGGGTTGACATCATCATGAGTTGATAACAGGCATTACATCATGAGACCGGGGATAGCTCGTTTCGCTAAATTTGTTTAAAGAAACAATTTACTCAGCCATGCTTCTCTGATAAGAATGAGGAATATATGGGAAAACGGCCGTCTCCCATGGTAACCCATTGTTTAAGGTCTTTGATCAAGAAACCGATCCCAGCTTTGGCACTCGCTTGACTTATGACGGTGAAAAAGCGTCAGGTTCGAGACCTCAAGGATCAGACAGGACCCTTCAACCTACTACAACCGCTAGCTGGAAAGGGTTAGGTAGTCGGCCGGGTGGGCTTTGATTGTCACCGCCTGCCACATCGAGAAGACTTCGTTAGCGTTGCTCTGGTGGATGTGGAGATAGGATCAGTCCTACGGGCCGAGAGCTATTTCTGGTCATGCGTAAATGCCTCCATATGATGATTGAGAGCACCATCAAGAGCGGTATAGCCGATGAAGACTATCTGCCTGAAACGCATTCGCCCGTGCGTGAAGTTAGTTAGGTCAGGGAATGCGGCAACTGTACTGACTGGCGGTGTCGAGTTAGTGGCCGCTTAGACATTGAACCTGGTTGCCTATGAAGTGTTTCATATTATGATGGGTGAACGTCAACATTAAAAATAAAACGTGCATGTCGTGGAGGTCAAGCTCTGGGTTGAGGATGCGTAGCGAGATGGCGATTGCCACAGGGGGCCGCTGTCAGTGCTGCAGCAGGAGCAGCTATTTTCAGCTCACTGGTACTCTGCAAGCCATCGTGGATCCTTACATCTCGATGTGGCATTTCTCTGGTGTGTTACTTGTTCTGGTGGATGATGGATGGGCGCAACCGCCGTCGGTGGGCAGATGAGACAGGTTACACGACATTGCTCGTTAATTGGCGTTTGAGACTCGTGCCGCTGCAATCAGCCGAGCCATATATCGTCGCTCAGAGGTCCAATCTGAGGGAGGCATGTGAGCTTTGGAAATGTAGTCACTGTATCCGTATTATGGCGCATTTGAGGGCGCCGCAGTCAGGCCTCGTGACCTCGTTAATGCAAGAAACCTTGGTTTACGGCTAGGCACCGCACTATGCAAAAAGAAAGCAGATTGAGTGAATGCTTAACCAGGGGCGTTGAATGATAAGTCGGTGAGTTTTTTTTTTTTTAGTAGGTGACTAACATGGACACAAATGGTCGGCTCCGAAGGTTAGCGACGGACGTTAATAAGTCACGTCGGTAGGGGGCGAGGGAGTAAAGGGCGAACATCTAATATCCATGGGTCTGATGATACTGGTAGGTTGATAAATTAAATAGTTAGGTTGCCTTTCGGAAAGCCAACAAAGCAGTTGTTGGCTTTTAGGTGATAGAGCTAATTATTTAATAGGCAGCCTCCATAGGAGTCATGATGATTGAAGATATCTATCGTTAAATTATTTTTTTGGCTTAATTATTCCTTTCCTTGGAGCGTACTAAGATTTCTTCCATGGCTAGGTAAATTGGCACTAGAAGAATTCTTATTATTATACTCCAGCGGAGATGCCGTCCGCCGTCTAATTGACCCGAAAATCTTGGATCGATCGGTTTGCTCCGAACGGTCTCTTTTGTATAGTATGATACTCGCCGATCAGGATAGAAGGAGCTGGACCTGCTACAAGACGAGGATATTGACGCAGTAAATGGATACATGCAGGATCACCAGTATTTCTAATTCTTAGCTGAGGTGTTATCACCTCTCTTACCGCCCAGTTGCAGTTCTTTTGTTTGCACCCCTCACCGGGGAGGCTGAGCCGGAGCTGTGCAATTCGTCGTTTTATACAGGTTGCAGGTTTTTATTAAGGCAGACGATTGAGGCCTGTTGGAATAAGCAAACATCGGAATACGCGTAACAAGAGGATTGGGCGGAGCGGTGCTGCCTTGTTATTACGATTAGCCACGAAGAGGAAATCCAAGGTCCAACAGTATTCATCAATCAGGTGCCTGCTGGAAACAAGTACAGGACTAATTTAGGTGATACTGTATATCAATGGAACGCTTCGAATTCATACCTCCACTCCCCTGGCGTCGCCCTGCACGAAGCCTCGAAACCTATTACATACAGTATTCAACGGTTGAAAACCCTTTCAAACCTGGGACGCCCACATTGAAACAGTCAGTACATGGCGAGCACCGTGGCGGTCTATGCAAAATCTTGTACATAAAGATGTCGGACCGCTGAGTGATCAACAGACCTTTGCCCAGATCGTCATTGCAAGGGCGGCCATTGACATTGGCGATAGTCTAGGTCAAGGTTTCTAGCGAACAACGCTCAACGGATTGGATGTCAGGATGAGGGTACCTGAGAGGACCTCAGACGGACCCGATTGCAGCATGATTCGAGGGACAACCGAATCGGGGCCCGAGGTTATTTATTGCTGATGCACTAGGTGATGAGAGATTTTAGGGTTGATACTTCGGTTAAGTTGGAAGAAGTCATCGGAGATCATGTAAATAGAAAAAGAGGAGCGAACAACTTAATTGATTGATTCATCATGAGACACTTGGAGCTGCATTTTGTAGCGAGACTTTGATTCATGCACTTCTAGACCTTGACTCTGAGCCCTGTCCATAATTCGTCTCACCTCCACTGTCTTGGCCTGCTAATTGTTGCCTCATCCCCCACTTTGGGCCGCATTCAGATCCAGAAGGCTGTCCTGGACCATGAGGTGACCTGAACGAGCGAACGGTTTCGTTGGGGGAGAGGAGTGTCCGGGCGCTATGCGCCTGTCCAGTAGGCGCCGAGTCCCCTGGAAACGGACCGCTAAGCTGTGACTGACCCAGTAAGAAGCGCCTAACACGGCGCCCATCCATAGGTAGGCTGTTTTGTCCATCCTGGGCTAACCCGCCACCCGTCCAGCCCTTCAGACAAACTCCCTCTGGTACCCCTTCCCTGAATGCTGGGCTGGGCTGGGCTGGTTTTCACTCACCCTCAGGCTTCGCTCTCCCCATTCTCCACTTTTCTTATTCACTTGTTCCTTCCTACCCGCCCCCTTCCACTTCCATTCCCTTTTCTCCCCTCGGCCTGCCATTTTCTCCCATCCCCTTCTCCCACCCCACGACGCCTTTCCGCCATCCTACTCCTAACATCTACCTACACCCACTGTCATCTCGACGACGACCTCACGAGTTTACGTCTGTCACAACTGCTGAGGAAATCCTCTTCTCTTAGCCTCAACAAGAATCCCTCAAGCACTACCCGAGCTACACAGTTCTCGAGAGCCTTACTAAGTTTTTAACTCTTCCTCGGGTTCCTTGCCAGCCAACACTACCACCAAAGCTCAGCTCGCGTTGTGACCGCCTCCAAACTCTCACGCTTCTCTTGCAGGTATGTTGAACTCCAGGGCTTGTCACCAAATCTAAGTGCTTTTTGTTTTTTGTTTTGAACCGGCGTGGTTTTGTTTCTCCGCTCTCCCCTTTCGGATGCACCGACTCGTATCTACACAAGCTTTCCTTGTTACTGCTTTTGAGGCTTCGCCGGGCGACTCGCTCTTACGTCGAGTTGCGTCGGGTTTGCCTTGTGGCGTTGCCCACCGCCCTCGTTACGCCTGATTCTTCCCCGACCCAATTTTGCCCCTCAGCTGCACGTAATGCCGCCATTTCTTCTCTCCTTTCATCCATTCACCTCTCACCTGGACCCAGACGGTGCTGACTTTCCCTTATAGCCAACGAAGGCTCGCAGATCATCACAGACTTTTACTCACTTTTTTTATTCGTTTCCATTCCCACGGGACGGAGCCCTATCAATTTTCATTATGACGACCATGGTATGCTCGCCGCCCCCGCCATTCTCGATCCAAGCTCCGGTGTACACTGAGATGAAAAAACGCAAAAACACGAAGCTGTTGCATTCTAAGGCATCATGGGCCTTGGGTGCATATCCGCGTTACTCGTTATATAGTGCCCGGGCTTGATTAGAGACAAGATATTTATCATGAATCATTCGCTAACTCTAATAACAGGATCTTCGTGTCGGTAACAAGTACCGTATCGGTCGAAAGATCGGTTCAGGCTCTTTCGGTGATATTTACCTCGGCACCAACATTATCTCTGGTGAGGAGATTGCTATCAAGCTGGAGTCCGTCAAGGCCAAGCACCCACAGCTGGAGTATGAGGCTCGTGTCTACAAGTCTCTCGCTGGTGGTGTCGGAATTCCGTTTGTTCGTTGGTTCGGAACTGAGTGCGACTACAATGCCATGGTCCTTGACCTTCTCGGCCCTAGTCTTGAGGACCTTTTCAACTTCTGCAATCGAAAGTTCTCCTTGAAGACTGTACTCCTCCTTGCCGATCAGCTCATCTCTCGAATCGAGTATATCCACGCCAAGTCCTTCATCCACCGAGATATTAAGCCCGACAACTTCCTTATGGGTATTGGCAAACGGGGCAACCAGGTCAACGTGATCGATTTTGGGCTTGCCAAGAAGTACCGAGACCCGAAAACTCACTTCCACATCCCTTACAGAGAGAACAAGAACCTGACTGGTACCGCTCGTTATGCCTCCATCAACACTCACTTGGGTGTCGAACAATCACGACGTGATGATATGGAGTCTCTCGGTTACGTCATGCTCTACTTCTGTCGCGGCTCCCTCCCCTGGCAGGGTCTGAAGGCTGCTACCAAGAAGCAGAAGTACGACCGCATCATGGAGAAGAAGATGACGACTCCTACCGAGGTCCTCTGCCGTGGCTTCCCCAACGAGTTCGCAATCTACCTCAACTACACTCGATCTCTCCGATTCGACGACAAACCCGACTACAGCTACCTCCGCAAGATCTTCCGTGACCTCTTTGTCCGCGAGGGGTTCCAGTACGACTATGTCTTCGACTGGACCGTCTACAAGTACCAGAAGAACGCACAGGCTATTGCCCAGGCTGCTGGTCAGGCCAACCCTGAAGATGACGAGAAGGCCCGTGCCAGCCGCACGAACGCCGCCACTGCCGGCCAGTCTGCTGCTAAACCCAATGCCATTCCTAGTACTCGTCGCAAGATGCTTGAGCGAGGCTCTGGCGCTGGCGTCGACACTCCCGACACCAACCGTGCCATCGGTGGAAGCGACAGGATGTGAGTGATAAGTAGAGCCTATTTTTCTAATCCTTCGTAAGGAATCTTTTTCCTTCGTGCGTGTAGTGTGTTTTTGTACCGCTGGCCGAAGGGAGATTTGCTGACAACTATGGCTGACTCAGTGGACGATAAACAGGCTTCGCTCAGCTTCAAAGGGAGCGGGATATGCCTCGGGCAGCTATCGGCCGAAATGATGTCGAAACCGATCACTCCTCGTTTTGGGATCCTAACTAATGGCTACCGATACTCGCGATCCAAACCCAACATCGACACCCGGATGCAAGTCTTATGAACAGCTGGATGATTCTGCTGACCATCATTCTGCTTATTGATCGCTGTCGATTGTTGGGCCGCGGTTCGGTCACGCCTATTTTCTACGCACTATCTTGTTCTTCGACGTATCTTTTGGGGGATTCACGACTTTATGTATGGCTCGGGTAGCTCTTGATGGTAAAGTGTTGCGCAATGGATAAACCCTCTGGGTGTTGTCCTCTGAACAGCCTTAATACCTTCAGGGGACTTTCCTGAACGGCATGTCCGGTGCTCCTTTTCGCTGGGTGTACCAGACCTGTGGGTTCGTGTCTGTGCTGCTTTCAACGTAGTACACCTCGGAATGCCGGATGCCAAGGCCGATTATACATTGTTCGCCCCTGGAGCTGAATTTGGGTCAGCGATTCGCGATGGCTCATGATTTCGTCGATGCGGTACAGCTTCGATCCCCCCAGCAGGCATTTCTTTGATGTTCTTTTTTCTTTTGCTTTCTCTTAATCTGCATGGATGTTTGCTTTGAACTTTCAGTTTGCTCCTCGTCGGAGACAGCTTCTGGGGAGGTAATAGGAGGCGCGTTTCAGGGGTTGAGTTGCTGATGGAGTTGTTCTCGACAATGTGTCGTCGTGAATAGAAAGCAGGTTATGGTGCCAGCCGACGATGGCTGAGGTGTCGTTGGTGCAATGGGAATTGCCGGTCGAGTTAAGGTCAGCTCCGGTCTCGCGCTGTTCCAGCTTGGTGGGTGGAATCAAGGCAATTCGCCGGACGATCAAGTTCATACAAGTTGGTGCAATCTTCAGAACAGCACATTGTTCTGGTACGATACTATGGTCATGGCTTCCGAAACCAGGGAATCAGACATCACATACGTCCTGGCAGCTAGTGATGGCTCATGGTTGGCAAGTCTACATATCCAATCATCGGGTAGAGCGGCCCAGCATTTCACATACACCCACTCCTTCATTCATTTCTTGATCACACTTTAGGTAGTCTACAAATTCAGTTTGTTTTTATTTGGAAATCACTGCCTTGTCCCTGGAAAGTATCAGCTGCCATCCTGTGATGAATCGCGTTTTGCCTCTTCCCCGTAGTAAAACGAGCCCAAGACGCTTGCTTATTCCAAGCCGAGGTAGATTTCCAGGCTCTCTTGTCAATCGTAATCCAAGGTGATGTCTATGGCTCGTTCTAGCCAGGTAGAAAGTGAGCCCAGGCGAGGGGGTTCATTAGGCTACTCCCAGCCTGGTCGCTGTGCATGTCTGCGTGAGGTAGTGCCTTCAACCAAAAACCATAGTATTCTAATCGGTCACAAGTATTGGGATAAGTCGCTCACGAGTCTTCTTAGCACGAGTCTCAATGAGTTTGAAAGGAGCCAGTTATCAGGCTAGAGAACTGGTGATTAACTCAACGTGTTACTGTATGTGGCATGCAACTTCAGTGTTGCTTCTCTGTACAGCTCTCTTATGAAACTGTTGGTTGGTGGTTTGGTACTTCTGTTATCAGTGGGAATTTATGTGATCTTGTGTTCTTTCTGGGTTCCCGAGACTGAATAAGCGCAGGGGAAAGTGAGATAAATTGTAATGATGTATTTCATCTGATGGTAATCAATTTGACAGCAGCCATTAGATGAGCAGCTGACCTTGTATGATATTGGTGGTCTGAACAAACTTGAATGCACCTCCAAAGACCCAGCACAGGGGCTTGGCTTAAGCTGTACCTTGCAGGAAGTGGAATGTGTGTGTGCACACGACCACAACCCACAGGTGTCCAGATCTACAATTGCGCTTGATGAAGTTCGGACACGGGATCGTGCCCCTCTTGAATTATATGGTGACGAT
The DNA here is from genome assembly GCA_033439405.1 of Fusarium sp. NFCCI 5145. Taxonomy (NCBI): domain Eukaryota; kingdom Fungi; phylum Ascomycota; class Sordariomycetes; order Hypocreales; family Nectriaceae; genus Fusarium; species Fusarium sp. NFCCI 5145. The sequence goes on from JAWDHB010000416.1 coordinate 464,933, forward strand.
TGGATCTCAAGTGATCATGCCTCTATGTCGACACCCACCAAATCAAGCCTAAGACGAACCAAAGGCGATGGTGATCGACGAAACCAAACATCCAACCCCACATTTTGCTCGCATTTGCAGCCAGTTCCAGATCCCCCGATCCCACCTGCCCGCACCTGCTGTGAGTTCTGAGCTCGTGCACCCCTCGAGGTTTCCCTTTTAGGCTCGCAGCGGGACCCTTAACTTATTCTCATCTCCTTTCGATTCCTAGCTGGTCCCTCTCTTTCGATCTCAACGTAGGTAGTCCTTGATCTTTTCTCTCTTTGCGACGAGACTTGGATCCAGCGGGTCTCATGACGGACGGCATCGAAGTCAGCTTCTCCAGCCCAAATCAACATCTACCAGTGTCAACGTCAACTTCTCAAACCTAACCACCATCTTCCTCCACCTCATCCACGATGCCGTCTCCTTCTACTGCCTCTATTGACCTGTTGTATCTCACATTCAACTGCGCCAAGAACCTTCTCGATGTCCCTGTCTTCGGCACCCATCTCCAAACCGCCTTTCGCCGAAATGCAACCGACTTACCGGAGGTAGTTGTTCTGTAAGCCGCCAATTCCCTTCGTCGTCTGCAGAGGCGACAGATAGAGCACCAACATCTATAATACCGCTGCTTCCATGAACAATCATGAAATGCGAGACATGGCCGGCACAAAGTCTACATAAAGCACCAGGATATCTCGTACTGATTCATGTTCTGTTCGCAGCTCTTTGCAGGAGGTAGCACCCTTGGCATACTCCTTCATTGGTGGTTACTTCTTAAACCCATACCTCTCACGATATGAACAAGCCGTAAACATCGCTGCCCAGCATGTTCTTGACGACCTACCGAGTCGAGACACCAATACCATCACCGTCACGCCCACTACCCTTCCCTCGAAGCCATACACCCTCGTACGAGGCAAGAACGTCGGCTACACCGCCATCCTGCTTTTTGCGCGCGACCCTTCAAGGCTAAATAACATTCAGGAGGCGGAAGTTGGGTTTGGGGCTGCCGAGATAGGTAACAAGGGCGCAGTCGGTTTGCGCATGCTTTACGAAGCTGATAGTGGCTCATCTGAGCTGACCTTTGTCGCCACGCATCTGGCTGCTATGGAATGGAACTTGCCCAGGCGTAACGCCAATTGGGCTGCTATCATGCGTGGCATGGCTTTTGAGAACCCGGAAGTGGTTGTGAATAGCTACAAAACCTCTGTCACCCCTTCTCCGGTTTCAACACCGCCTGCCGAAGACGAGACTGAACGTGCGCGTCTCCTTGACGATGGGCACGACGAGCAACACTCGCGACTTCAGCAACAACTGCACAACATCTCAGTCTTCAAGCCATCGTCTTTTCTCTTTGTAGCCGGCGATCTAAATTATAGAATATCTACCACATCCCCGCCTCCGTCCGCCGCCTTCCCTAGCCTTGATCCGGACTCGGAAAACTACTACCCAGATTTCTTCCGCCTTGATCAGCTCACACGCGAGCGCAACGCTGGTCGCACTTTACATGGGTTATCAGAGCACGAGGTGCGCTTCCCACCAACTTACAAGTATGATGTGTTACCACCGCGACCTGGCACACAAGAGCCTGAGCTTGACGTGCCCTGGAAATTCGCGGTTCATCGATATCCGGGATGGACAGATCGGGTCTTATTTCTTGACATACCTTCGTGGCTCAAAGGGGGAAGCCATCATGATCCCAAGATGAACATTCGTGCTTATGATTGTCTTCCTGTACTGCGCATGAGCGACCATCGTCCTGTATTCCTCCGTGTCGAAGTGCCCCTCATTTCACCGAGCGAGATGACCCCACCATCGGATTTGGACCCTGATACAAGCAAGGACCCTCGGGTCCGGCTCCCCATGGAAATCGACCCAGAGGCTTGGGAGCGCCGGGCAGCCGCACGCCGTAAGGAGGTTATGGCAGGCTGGAGCATGTACCTCTGGAGTACCAAGCAGGGTGCCTGCATTCTAGCCACAGTGCTCGCTTTCGGTGCGGGTGTATACTGGCTGTACCGTTTGTTCTAAGTCCATCCTCCTACAGCTTTCCCTTTATTTTCGTGGCAATGAAAGAAATACATTTGCAAACAATGCAACGGGGCTTCAGAGATCAATCTGAAGATTCTTGTATCATACGTATTCCATGTAGACGCTGGCATATACATGCCTTCCCTCTCGCTCACTTTTCTTTCTTCATATTACCAACATAGATGACACATGGAAGGAGGCGAAACGGTCATACATCATGTATACAGCTACCGAGTACATACTTTTGTGAGTTCCACTGCTTGCTCGCAAAGGTAATCGATGTTAGCAAGTCGATTCATTCATCAAGTGGGAGACGAATCATATTCCAGGCACAAAGCTGTCACTTAGTCTCAGCAAACACTTAATATCATCAAGATACCATTACTCAATGTACAGGTAATATTAAGGTTCAAGTGGTATGACTACCTATGCAACTCAAGATTCATAAGCTAATTCATCTCCTTGGCCTAAGGGTGAGAGTACATAAAAAGCAAAAAGAGCTTGAACGAATATTGTATGCCAGGGAGCGATACAATGGCTCCCGGTCCTCAAGTCATAATTCGTGATTAAACGCCATTCTCCGGTCACTTTATCATAAGGGCTTGACAGCAAAAGCTAATTGAAAGCCAGGCTAATTCCGCTGTTGAATCGTGATTCGTCATTGTGTGTATGCTCCTTTGAGGCGTCGTCTAAGCACCTCACCTGGTTGTGTGGAGGTTTCGATCGTGTCTCTGACTGCCAAAGAGACCTGCTATGGTTTGAGTTAAGATTTCGGGTTGTGATGTGCACAGTTATAGATGGTCGAAAAGGATCGCTCGTCGGTGCAATTGTCCCTTCTCAGTTGGTGGCTACTAGGCCATTAGAAGTCAGCAAAGTACGGGTCGTACTTTTCCGCCATCTCGCGGCCATAAGGTTCACGGGACCCGTCGTCCTCGGGATAGACATCGAAGCATTGGGCGTCACCTGGATATCGTATTGGGGGCTGGATGGGACCCTTGTGTCGGCGGTTGAATATGTCGTCCCAGTTGATGTCATGAAAGAAAGGGTGGGATTTCACACGGGCTGCGCCGCCACTGATGTTGCCAAGTCGCCGAGAACGATCGACGGTGCAGAAGGAACGTATTATATCCTTGGCTTCTTCTGATAGGGGGGGATCTTGAGGAAAGACAACGGGCTTTTCAAGAATCCTGCAGGAAACCAGTGAGTTGGGTATCTTAATGCGTTCGTTTTTGTTAAGCTACTCACTGTTTGTAGATCTCGATGGGGTTCTGGTGCCAGAATGGAGGATACCCTGTCAAGAATTCATATATCAGGATGCCCAATGCCCACCAGTCGACTGCACCAGTGTGGCCCTTGTTCTGAATCACCTCAGGGGCGAGATACTCAGGTGTACCACACAAAGTATAAGTCTCGACAGGACGGTTGTCTTCGCGGTAGCCGAGCCGCTTAGCAAAGCCAAAATCGACGAGCTTGATGTGACCCTCCTGATCCAGAAGGAGGTTTTCAGGCTTAAGGTCTCGATAAGCAATACCGCCTTGCTGCTCATGCAAGTATTCCAAAACTAAAACAATCTCGGCGGCGTAGAAGCGTGCAACAGGCTCCTCGAAGCGACGCAACTTTCTAAGGTATGTGAACAGTTCTCCGCCTGGAACGTAGTCGAGCAACATGTAGAGTGAATCTTGATCGGAAAATGAGGCGATCAGGTTTGTGATGAAGGGATGGCCAGCGACGTCGGCGAGGATAGCGCGCTCGTGGCGGACATGGTCGACCTGTTTAAGACGAATGACTTCTGGTTTTCGGAGGATCTTCAGGGCGTAGACTTCGGGGTTGAGTTGGTGATCGAGTGGAATATGCGCGGTTGCGGCGGGACGGACGAGGCAGACTCGAGCAAAGGTTCCTTTTTACGGTGTTAGAAATGGAAGAGGAAGGAAAAGTTTTCCAAGTATATGAGACTTGGACATACCTGTTCCTAATGTACGAACTCGTCTGAAGTCGCGAAGATTGAACTTTCGGGTTTGTGGCAAGGGGCTTGGCGTGGGAGATGCCGGTGCGCCAGAGGCGTCTTGAGAGTGTGAGTGTGAGTTTGCGGAATGCGACGGCGCAGTGATGCCCGATGACGATGGTAGGCCACCAGCATGTGAAGGCGCAACGGTCGCAGCCATGACTTTTGGCTCTCGGTTTCTATAATAGCGTTGCGGCGATGGAGAGGTGAGGGAATTGGCGAGGGGCGAAGTCGATGTGAGTTGATTATTGACTGGGGTTTAGGCATAGATCCATAACAAACCCGAAACCAACACCAACAGGAAGATGTTTGATAGATGGGAAGAGGAGAAGATAATCCGAGAATGCGAGTGAGTTCTCGGCACAAGCTGAGAGATTTGTCGTCGTCAGTCGTTGGAATCTTGTCACGCGGTCAATTGGGACTGTTCTAGAGCAAGTCTGGTTCGCTTTTCCAGGTGATGCGGAGACAGTTAATAACGGGGTGATGAGAGGGCCCAAGTCCAGCTCAGTTATCTCAAAGGACAGATTCAAAAATAAGAAGTAAATAAATAAAACCACAGTGGATCAAGTTGGGGACAGAAAACAATCGACCGGTGAGAGACAATTGTTGACAAGTCGAGGTCCAAAGTGCGGCTGAGGAAGAGTAGGCTTTGAGGCGGATGGAAGGAAAAACGACGAAAAAGCAGCGGAAGGTGGGCGGCGTCGAGACGGATGGTGATGTGATGATGGAGGCAGAGACAGAAGCTAGAAAATAAAAGGCCTTGACGTTATGTTTATGTGCCTTATCTAGTCCAAGAGCTAGACTAGTATAGTAAACAGCCAATGCAGCATGAGTGCCTATTCGGGATAAGATGAGGGCGTCCTCATGAAACGGTGAGTGAGTGAGCGGCCATCGGATGTCATGGATATGTCGGCTGGCCACCGTAGAAGGACCAACAACATGGAACGAGGGGTGTGAAAGGGCCTTGCATGAAGAAGAACGGAACACATACGTGACGAGATATTTGTTCTCTTGTCCAGGCTCCTTTCTTTCCCTAATTAGTTATCCCTCTTCGTCCTTGACGTTAGCAGTTCGATATGCCAAAACACCAGGTTGACTTGAAAATACATTGAATCTGGGCCTCAGCCGCCTACCAAATACAGTCCATGCTCAAAAGTGGGCTCGCGGTGGGGTCCAGACCTGTTATGACGCAGAGTGTGGGTGAAGCGGAACTTGAAAGGTTATCCAGACTAATACCAGAGATACTCTTTTGGCGATCGATAAGTTGTTAGTGGTTGTATTGAGCTTATGGCTTCTGCCATTTGACGTAGAGGAGGGCTGTGCTGCACAATCAGGAGAACGAATGCACCTCACTTGCTATCTTTTATATTTCGCAGCTGTCAGATACTGATACGAATAAGACTGGAAGCTTCCGAGTCCAACGTGAACTGATAATTCAGACTTATCGTCTCTATAGCACTCATACGTCAGTCGAATACAACACACAAAATAGGTATGCTGAAGAATTCCACTTGCGTCATCTGCCGGCTCTCACACTCCCAACCTGCCGGATCCTGAAGCTACCTACCTTAGATCCCTGACATCTCATCAATGTCACTTCAAGACATGCCAACCCCACGCTTTCGATCCCTCCAATGTACCCAATTACATGCCATTCCATGTACGGATATGCATCAATCGAACGATGATGGCCCTCGGCTTTTTTCCAGGAATCGCAGTCCATGGAAGAGATAATGGTTTGTTTTGGATGTGTCAGCAGAATCCCCAAACAATAACCCGTACCGTCAAAGTGCAGGGCAACATAACATTGACTCGATTCCGTGATGTTGGTAAGAAGTGCAAACATACCTATGTCACTAGGGCTTGTGCTAACTCTGATGACGACTGGCGGCTGTCTATACTGTTGAAAGTGTCGGTAGAGATACTGTTATCTACAAAGTTAGGTAAGGAACCATTTTCTCCTAACTAAAAAACAAGCCAGGGAAACTCTGTGAATTTAAGCTTTCAAGCCTGGTGATGGCCTCAACCATCCATACGAGGTCCACTCCCATACAACTCTCAAGGTGGGCTCATCAGGTAATTCCATGATATATCGGCACAACTACGACTAGTAGTTTGCTGTTTCCAGGCACACGACCTACGTTGATTTATGTGGCTTCTTACATCGTCTGCCCAATCAATATGGGAACCATATCTAGCTGCAAAGCTATTGAAGAAACTTGGCAATTAAGTACACCAAGTCTTGGATGTCGACAATTTTGAAGCTTACGTATGCAAACACCTATGTGATACGCGTAGTGGTGCCGTGCCTCCTTTAGGCTCTTTGTTCACTGTCCATATCGGTTCAGATGCTGTTCGTCATGTTAGGCATATGTGCCGGCATTGTTCTGAGAGCATTGTTCTGAGAGCATTGTTCTTTGCAGGGCTTCCTCGGGGGGTTCAGTATATATAATCGATGTAGAGCTAGTGATATTTGGTTATTCATAGAAACTATAAACCTCGTGTAAAGAGATATTTAGCCCTCTCGGGTTTCCTTAGTATTTTGTATGGAGGTTTGTCGAACTGCCTAGGTAGGTAGTTAACTGGCCTATTATAAGTGGGGAAAGGTCGGTAGCTAGGTATTTACTAGAACCTCTTCTAACCACTATGTCTGTTTATTTCCTTCGCATCTATTATCTCCCTCCGGCATAACTTAGTAGCAATCTGCTCAATGTGACAAACAAAACCCCATATTTTGAAGCGAAAAACATGGCGTTTTGGCACACTGATACCTACGTAAAGGATGTAAATCGTTGACACGAGGAAAAAAGTAGACCGTTAAAAATTAACAGAATTATTCTCCCGGTTAAGAATTGCGCCTATTCCCTCTGTATGTATTTATATTAACCACCGCTGTTTTAGGGATGGCACATAAGAAAGTTAATGTTCCGAATTTCTCAGAACTTCAGGGTAGCCAAATCATCAATCGTTGAATAGCTTGAGCCACAGCTTGAGCCACTTCCTTCCAGCTACCTATGTTTCAAACGGATGAACGCTCCCTACCTACCTTAGGTACCTTAGGCAAATTAACCCGGCAGTCCTAGGGAGCCGCTAGCAGCGGCTCTTGGGTGAGGAATGCCCTGAGGTTCCCTGGCCAGTAGCTGAAGGCCCATCTCCCGTAGCTGGAGACCTGACGCAGCTTGACCCTCCACTCCACTCCATCCATCTCCACTAACCTTGGGTTTCCTCTCAATAACTTCTCTTTATCCTTCATTCAGCCTTTCGATATTCGATTTCTACTGTCCGTTCCGTACTGTCTCTTGTCTAGTCTCTTATACTCCACCGACTTATTGCAAATTGCTTCAATTCCCACGCTCTCTCTGCGTCTTCCATCTCCAGCTTAGCCTCAACCTCCCTGTTGGACCGCATTCCCCCTCGTCATGCGCCGCTGACCGAAACCATGTTCTCCAACTTGACCAACATCGTCCAGAAAGCCCAGCAGCTTATCGATCCTACCCAGGGGCTCAACCTCTCCAGCTCCGATCGCAATCCCTCCAAGTCATCCCTATTCCAAAGCCAATTCCGTCTCCCCGCCTCTCAGACACCCCTCTACGAGATCAACGCCGAGCTTACTATCCCGCCTTCCAACGCTACTCATGGCGATAAGGACCAAGATCGAGGATGGCATTATGCTGGAAAGCTACACCTGTCAGAGCACTTCATGTGCTTCTCGACAACTCCTACCAGCTTTGTCCAGTCTGCCAGTACTTCAACGTCGACCGCTTTTACTGGTCAGACTCACGGTGGAGGACCCAGCGGCAACGGATTCACATTCCCTCTATGTGCTATACGAAGAGTTGAGCGCTTGAATAGCCAGAACTTTCAGGTATGATTTGCGCGAGTGAGATGCTCATGCGTAATCCACAATCTGACCTTGCCCTGTTCTAGTTCGCACTCGCCCTGACTACCTGGAACGGTCTTCTCGCCGAGACCCCAAAAGATAAAGACTCGAGAGAAAAGAAGGACTCTAGAGAGCAACGGATTACAATCCATCTCGCCGGAACCAGACAGTCTTGCGAGCGCTTTTGCGATGGCCTCAAGAAGGGCCTTAGGGCAGGAGTCGGCAATGTGGCCAAGCTGCGACGAGTCGTTGCTGAGTGTTACTCTGAGCATCTACTAAGAACAGAAGATAAAAAGAATGCTTCTCCGCCAGATGCTGGTCTAGGAATGCTCTTTCGGTATCCTGGCGACCCCAAAAAGTTGCGAGACAGGGCAAAAATGCGCCTTTGGGCCGAGTACCTGCGTGATAACGGTAGAAATTTCACCTTGATCCGCCAGCCAACTTTCCACAAACTCATTCGTGTTGGTCTGCCAAATAGGCTCAGGGGTGAGATCTGGGAACTCACTTCTGGCTCAATTTACCTGCGCCTGGAGAACCCGGCGCTTTATACCGATACTCTGGCCAAGTTCGAGGGTCAGGAGTCACTTGCTATTGACGAGATCGAAAAGGACCTTAACCGAAGTCTTCCTGAGTATCCGGGTTTTCAAAGCGAAGATGGAATTAATCGCCTGCGGCGAGTTTTGACGGCTTACAGCTGGGTTAATGCCGATGTCGGATATTGTCAAGCCATGAATATTGTTGTGGCTGCATTGCTGATTTACATGTCTGAAGCGCAAGCTTTCTTCCTCCTCTCAGCGCTTTGCGACAGACTGGTTCCCGGATATTATTCCACGACTATGTATGGAACGCTACTTGATCAGAAGGTATTCGAGTCCCTGGTCGAGAGAACGATGCCTATCCTCTGGGAACACCTCGTCAAGAGCGACGTGCAGCTATCTGTTGTCTCGCTTCCTTGGTTCCTATCGCTTTATATCAACTCCATGCCCCTTGTCTTTGCCTTCCGTGTCCTGGATGTCTTCTTTGTTGAGGGGCCAAAGGTCTTGTTTCAAGTCGGATTGGCGATCCTGCGTATAAATGGCGAGGAATTGCTTGATGCAGCAGATGATGGAGCTTTCATTTCCGTTCTGAAGTCCTACTTTGCCCGGCTAGATGAGTCGGCTCATCCTAAGTCTGAGAATCCAAAGTTACGCGCCGTGACGCGGTTCCAAGAACTGATGGTTGTGGCCTTCAAGGAGTTCGCAGGAATAACCCACAGCAGTATTACAGAGCAGCGCCTGAAGAATAAGGACGGTGTGCTCAGTAACATTGAGAACTTTGCCAAGAGGACGGCTATTCGCAACTTGGGCCCTGAAAGCAAGCTGTTAAGTACTGATGAGCTTGGGTCACTATACGATCGGTTTTACAATATTCTATACGAACGTCAACAGAGGGACCATATGATTCAAAAAGAGAAGCTGCGACGGGCCAAGGCAAGCAGAATGCGAGCGTCTGAGATATTCACAACTCATCACGACGAGGTTGAGAAAGGTCGCGTGGGGTTGGGTCCAAGCACAAGCCTTATGGATTATGACGCATTCCGTGAGTTTCTTGCCAGCATGTCAAAATGGGCCATTTCAGACTCACCAGGCGCAACGAAATATGGCAACTATGATGAGCGGCAGTCCCACAGCGCCAGACGGCCGTCCGAATTGATGTCGCCCTGGGGCGGAGGCCCTGAGCCTGCTGATCACGAATTTCTGCACCGGCTGTTCAACAAGTGGGACGTGGATGGCAGCTCTGCCTTGACTCTGCAGAATGTTGTTACGGGCCTGGCACAGATTAAAGGGAAACGTGATATTATGGGCACCATCACATACTTTTTTGAGTTATACGACGACGATAAGGATGGCAAAGTTGATCGTGAGGGTATCTTGCGAATCTCAGAAGCTTTGTTGTTTCTGTCACGCCGAGGTCTTGAAGGCACGCTGAGTCCCGGGTCCACCAGCGCCCTTGAAAGTGATTCAGCAAGTGGCCAAGAATCACAGGCCAGCTTGGCCCCTGGTATCTCGACTAACGAGCGGTTCCTGGGAAGTGTGAGCGCCTTCATACGACGGTGCTTTGAGTATGCTGATCCAGCTAGCGGGCACAATGACAAAACTCCAGCTATACTAGATGATGAACACTCAAAAGAGGATGCATTTGCGATAGGCGATGAGGACGACGAGGACGATGAGGATCTGTTGGGCCTTGAATCTCCAACTGCGACCCCGACAAAGGCCAAGAAACCCAGTCTCTCATCACAGAGTTCTCTCGGTGCTCCCGACGACCCTGATGCGGCCTCGCGACGCAGGGTGTCGAAAGCCAAATCCGAGGCAGCAAATGCGGCACTAGACCCTGCGCATCCATTGCATCTGACTCTGCCAACCTTCCGCATGGTTGTCCTCGCCGATGAGCTTCTCGAGCAATTCTTTGAGTCATCTTTTCCTGCATCCTTCCACATCATCGAGGGCCTGCCCAGCGCAGCACACTCGGCACAATCGCTCACAACCTTTTCTAGTCTTGGCTTTGGAGCCAGGCCTCCCATTCCATCACCGACCGGTCCTCCAGGAGCAGGCCGTGGCCTGCGTGGTGTGCTTGATAATATTGTAACAGACGGAATGCGCGTCGCCACTGAGGTTAGAAGACGAATGGAGGAGGCGCAGAAGGAACTCGAGAAGAACGCTCTACCAGGACAACGGCCTGAAGATGACGATGAAGATGATGACGACCTTGGGGTTGAAGTGGGCGTGAGGAAGGGACCTTCAGCCAGCAGCACGGATATGGAACGGCGGTCCGTTAGAAGCTCGGATCGTGACCTGCTAGACGGGGCAGATGCAGAGGCTGGTGCATCAAGCAAGCTACAAGAGCAGAGCTTACTCGATGTCAATCCCAATGAGGGTCGGCCGCGTGCTGGTACAGCAACTTCAACTGGGTCGACCGGGGGATCGGCAGTGGTGGAGTTTGAAGGATAGAACTGTGATTATAGGATGCATGTAAGAGACGGCTTTGTAAACAAAGAAATGAATTGTTGATGGCCGACATTGTTCATCATGTTCACATTGTGTGCGGGAATTTGGGTACCTGGGAAGGCGAATGAATGTAACGGACTATTGGAAGGGCAAATTGGCGTTGCAAAACAAAAGCTTGAGTATAGGTTGGTAGAAGGCAATGCTTTGCCAAAACCCCTGATGCAGGTAGTTCGGTGAGATATCTGCGCTACTGGGTTTTCTGAACACCAATATTCATGAAACTAGACTATCTCTGATGGATAATAAGAAGTCGGGCCAGGTATTATCCAACTGGCGATGAAGGGAATATTATCTAGCAGGATTGTGCTCTTGGATTACTAGCTGCCCCGAGCGAGGTGTCGCTTTGAAAGAGTACTATTCCTCCAACATGGACTTATTGGCATGATACAAACAGCGACTTTCAAGTCTATTCATGATATTCAAGCCTCAATCCCTTTTACCAGAATCGAAGCGACATCCATCTCCAGAGCCGCCGTGTCCGCGCACGTCAGAGCAGCCTCGCAGTTGAATATATTGTTTACGATATCCCAGTTTACCAAGTCAGCTACCCACCCCAGTAACATTTCCAGACGGAGGTAGTTACACATATCATAGGATTGCTTAAAGCGTGTTGGTAATTTTAGGAATCGAAATACTACGTAGTAGAATAATGATATCTTGTGGGCACTGGGTTTAATCCGAGTACTGTAGGGTAAGAACCAAGGAATAAGGATCGGGTTTTTGACGGTTTGTGTTTGCTTGTTAGCATGTGTCTTGTCACGCATCTCCGTGATTAGTGGCAATAGCTGATTCTCTTGGACTCAGCCCAGCTGGAAATGTCGATGTTTACAAGACAGGAACTGGGCTGTCCTGCGTCGGTTCGGCCTTTGACAAGCTAAGAGAACGGATGGAGTTCGCATGTCTTACATCGGATGCTACAACAATTTCTTGTTTTCAAGTAATACCGCAGCTCAGACTTGTCTACCTCGACTCAGACGCAAACCTGTGTAGTTTTAATGACTCTACCTACCTAATTTCACAGTTAATCCATTCAATATCGACTCTTTCCCCCTATGGATATCTTATCGTACCATAGGAATAACTACTATACGAATATCGACACTTACTGAAACTACCGTGGAAATCGATGCATTGTCATGGGTTCAAATGACTTCAGACTCAACTACCGGACCAACGAGTAGATAATCAGCCAACATATCCACAGTTATGGGAGCAGATGTTATATGTTTCATGAACGACCATGCTCTTTATGTCTCGCTGGCCTTGGGTATTCAGATGCGAGATGAGTTCAGTTTACGCAAAATTTCTACAGTACCTGACTACACAGTAAGAAATGTTATCAAAGGAAGAAAATAGAGGCTACAGCTGTGTACACCTTAACTCCGAGCCAACGAGTTATCCCTTATCTAAAAATTGAACACTTAGTTTTGTAGACAGCGTAGTCTTGTAGGGTATTATATCTATACAAGTAACTAATCAAGTTTTATGTAATATGTTAGGAACCACGCAAATCTTACCTAAATTTACCTATAATTTTCGGTATACTTTTAAATATTAGCAAGATTGAGCCTTATAAACCCCGTAAAGAAATAGCGACGAGTTCCCGAGGACCAAACTACGTATTATGTTGTGGCATCTCTAGATACCTAGGTACTAACTGGATGGATTAGGAAAAGAAATGAGCCCAACACAAGGTACAGTGCCTATTAGGTTGATGACTTGGCAAGAACTAAGAAGTGAGGTCTCATTAGCACAATAGTCTGAAGCTAATGGATGCTGTATTTGTCATGTGGCAGCCCAGGGACAGTCCGTATCTACGTCGTAGTTAAAATTCCGCGCACTTTATCTTTAAAGAACAACTAATCCAGGCTTGTCATTTGCACAACTGCTGAGCTATTCCACATATAAGTAAACCCGCAAACTGATTCACCTGATTTATATGCCATGGTTGCTATCCTCCTGGTAGGTGTTAGATCCAAAAGTCGGAGGTACCTCCATGGGTGGTACTTGTATATAAGGCTGACTTATAATAGGGGCTACTGTTGGAAAGATTTGCTGCCTTCTCTATTTACTACTTGCTATGTTTATATACTTCCTTAGATGCAGATTGCCAATAGGGCAAACCTAAGGCATTTTCTGGAAGTCTAGCTGGGGTATATGAGCCCTAGCTGCATCCAACCTGGATAGAAGAATCATGTTTCTTCTTACGCCTCAAGTGCTACTCGTGGTCTGGGTGCCAGCATCACCAAGCAATATGTAGGAAAGGGTAGAAACACCGCCTATAGTACGACTAGATCGTCCGAGTATCCCCCAAGGGCTTCCCCACCTAAGTCAATTGGCTTCCGAATATCGACCTTATATTAATGTTGGTGAGAAGTTGGTCAGCCTCCTTGACCCTTCTCAGCCGATGGACTCGGTGATGAGTGCCATCTCCGCCTGTTTCAAGGATGCCAAAGGAAAGATATCATGAAGCTAACAAACAAGCAAGGATTATAACGGCAGATTATCCGTACTTCGCTACAGAAGATCTCACTTCGGACAAGGGTCCAGATTGGGAGCAGGAGGAAATACACACAACCTGCTCCTTCACAAGGGCTTTTTGGACAAGGGCTCTGAGCTACCAAAGGTAGTGGCCATGTCCTCTGAGTCCAGCAGCATCACTCTGCGACAATCCAAGGAAGGCGACGAAAACTACGCCCATCATGCCAGCAAGGCGGCACTCAACATGGCGGGCAAGCTGCTCAGCTTAGGTCTCAAAGATCAAGGTGTCATTGTCAGCATTGTCCACTCAGGATTTATGCAGCCTGAGATGACAAAGGGCGTTGGGTTTGACAAGTTCTGGGGTGAAGGCGGAGGTGAGCCCTCGCAAGCACTACCTAAATACGAAGCGAAGCGGCTGCTAACGAGAGGTTGACACTAGACAAGGCGGCGATGAGCCTCATCGAAGCTTTATATCAGCAAAACGTACCTATTAGATCAAAAATCAGAGGTACCTCCATACTGACTTATATCCCCCCCTAAGCCTAGCTTGCCTCTTGTATAACTGGCTTATACTTTTTATATTTTACCTATCCCAAGATCTCATAGGCATGGAATTAAACCTGAGAGCATACGGAAGCTGCGGCGGAAGCAAATATCATATGTAATACTCTGGGCTTATAACCTAGTAGACTAAAAGTCAGAGGTACTTCCTTAGGTGGTGCTTAGTATACAAGACTGATTTATAAAACGGGAGAGTATTGGGCACCACGAGGACCGGGTGAGTAGCTACCGAGTTGTGTCAGGTGAGTGCTAATGAATTCTTGCCTGTTTCCTTAGATGTCGGGACTGCCGAGGTTGTGCTGGGTACGCCACTCCATTTGCCTTGGTAAAGAAATGGTGTAGATCAAACCGGCTCAACATTGCATTCTAGGGGTTGAACACGAAGCTTTTGTTGCTGGTGGTGATGGTCATTGAGAGTCACAAAGAAATAGGCAAGGATTGCCAGTCGGAGATTACTGCAATTTCAGCCTATCGACAACGCGCCTTGAAGGGTCATTCATCCATTTAGACGAAGGAAGCTATCGTATTTGCCTATTGCCGGCGGCGAAATTGAAGAGTGTGGGGTTGAGAATCAGGGTCCTCAAGTAGCAGTGGACTAACGTTAGCAAAGTCACGATACTGCATCTGGCCTGGTTGTAGTAATTAACCTTGCTTGGCAGATCATTAATTTATCAACTTCTGATTACCTATCCTATCGTAAGGAATCATGAAATGGTGCTTTGCTGCGTTACGCAAGTCAGTGGTTCCGTCTTTTCATATGATTAGGATCGGCCGCGGGCGGCGTCAGGCTAATAAGAGGCTTTGTCCCACCACAAAGAATGAGCTGCATGCTTGGTCGCGACTGCAAGCTATCGTGACCCATGCAACTGTACACGCCGAGGCTCGCATAGGTCCCCTGTTGGGACGAGATGTTACTCAAATTGTGTCTGTAAGTGGAAAATTACACGCATTCTGACGCTACTCTGCGGGCAAGTTGCAGATATAGTAGGATTGATGATAGTCCCATTATATAGCACGTGGTCTTGATCCCTACTCAAGACACCAGTCCAGTCCGGGTATTGTAATTAGAATGCAACTGTTCAGGTTCAGTCTAGACCGGGCTCGCTCGAGGCCAACGCCGCCAACCTTCACTGGCAAGGTCAAGGAATGGGGACTGAATGGATACGAGGTTCTCCGTAGTTTAGCTGAAGTTTTCTGTGTGTTGCTTCTCTCAGCACACACGCAATGAGTGAGTACAGTAGGTATGTACTGAATATAGCAAGGATCTGATTGATCTCTCCAGTGATAAGATAGACAATGTCTTGGACGCGCATCATGTATGATATGAAATCTCAACGGCTGCGTCGTAAGCCTCCGACAGATCCCCTTGACGTTGACAAAGAAGGCAAAAAAGGAGACAGTTAAAAAGCAAATTTGAGCCAAGATCGATAATCGGTACTCGTGTTAGTTGGTGGAGCTTTGACTTCTTTGGCGTCAGGGGTATGGCGTTTGTCACTGTGGAGGAGAGGCGGCTCCTCCATTGGCCGCGCTGGGCTTAGCGGAGGCCAGGGTTAAGGGGGAGGGGGAGGCTTGTGTTCGGCCGACATCTATGACAAGGATTATGGACAAAATGCTGGGGATGGAATCGTATCTTCGTGTAGTATCATGATAGTGGCGTACTTGTGAATTGACAGTTGCAAATCCCAATTCTTCACGGAGAAAATGCACACCATCCGCGCAGGAGCGAGAACAGGTGTTGGCGGACAGGTGAGGGCGTTCCCAGAAACAAACAATGGCGCAGGTTGGGCGGTACGAAGTCCCTGTGATCTTGAATGGGACATCCATAAGCCAGGTCTGGGAGAGTCTACGATCAAAGTCAGCTGCCGCCACTTTTCGAACCAACGACCGGGACTTTGACCCAGGGTTGATATAGTCGGTACTTGAAGGTTAAGAACACGGATGGTATCCGTATTCCCGTATAGTAATTATGAATCCATGATATACAACTGTATCCTCGATCCTTTCGATCTAACTTCTAAGATATCGTTGATCCCCACGGAGTGCCGTTGAAATAAGGCTGTACAAAGTCTCAAAACCACAAACTTGCAGAATGGATTAATAAGTATTGGATCTATGGAAACGCCAAACCACAGCCACAAGTACAAATTTCCGTAGTTCAAGGCAGGTATTGATTTATTTAGATCAAGGCTGGACTAGACTTGATTCAGCTCAGCCAAGGTTGCTCAGCCCGGGCGGGCTAAGCAGCCGATGTGAAGTTCTCTAATACCTACCCCATCCCGATACACTGCACAACAACTGACTCCTTCCCGGTTTGACCACATTCACCGACTTGCTTCACCAGCGTAGAACAACCAGGAGCCCCAGGGTATTTCCCCATTTGTTCTGGCCCGTACTTGCCCGGATAAGGTTCACTGGAAGCTCCTCGTGCCTTCAGCTTTCTTCCTCTGCGTCGATCGTTCCCCTGATATTCCTTTCACCTTCAATTCCATAACATTCGCTTTTCCGGCCTGTGGCTCAGGTTTCTCTCGAGCGTTCCTTTCTATTTACCTCCTTACTCCTTCTCATCCTTCGGTGAGGCAGTCAGTCCCATCCCTGGTATCGGCCGCCGTTCATTCCTTTCATCATAGCATCCTCGTTATACTGAGGACCTCAAGTCCTGGCAACGCAATTCATCAACACCAGTTTACGGCAGCATATCGCCCACGCAGTATTATCCATCGCCAAACTTCTACCCTTCATACGTCCTTTTACGCATTATCTTTGGATCGCTCCGAAGCTCTGACCTCGACCTCAAGTTGAATCTCAGTTGAGATTCCGACTACCAAAGCAACGTCTTTTCCCCCGATTTAGCGTGTCTTCATTCCGCGGTCTCTTTACGCTCACCGTCCATCGTAGCTCAAAAGAGACCTCTGCTTTATCTTGCCGATTACGAGCACTGGAAAACTTCGACTTACAACTATCAAAAATCAGCTTAGTTGCTCGACAATCAAGCCTACCTGGACCCTGATTTTACGCTGTGGTTGTCCTTTACCCCTGTCGCGACATCGTGCACTACATACTCAGTGGTCAATTCGCTGCCCCTGCCAGTCCCGCCTTTTGAATAGGCCCTGCAACTGCGCCAGTTCGACAGCCGCAAGCATTGACCTGCCCCTCTAACAGGCCTATTGACGAGTCGCCATCTACACGACCTTGTGTGGTTTAGTCAGGCACCTGCAAATTGACCACTCGTTCATCAGCATTTTTTTTGTTGATTCTAGGTCTCTGGCTTTGCGAAATCTATTCTGCAAACACCCGTGCCTTCCTTTGCGCTTGGTAATACTGTACCACTTGGTTTTCCTTGATCAAGCAATCAGCCCTTTCGCGGATTATCAAGGACTTCAACCCAGGTAGCATTTACCGCTCAGGCGATCACCCTACCTTCTTGGACGAGCCAGCCAGCCAGCCCCTTTCCGAGCCCTTGGCCCTTGGGACCACGAAGACCGCCCCAGAGCCATTGACCCACCCGGTGCCTGAACAGAGTTGAACGGGGATTTGACTCGTACTTGAGTGGCGTACCATACTCTTGTTGACTTGGTATGACGCTGGGCCTGAGCTTCCAGGTCAGAGGAATTTAACCCATCCCGAGCGACGTATTTTTACCACGGCCAGCTCTTTGCAATTCAACTCTCGGCGAAGTTGCTCCTTTCTTGTTTTGCGCAAGCCCGGGGGCCTTATAGCTCACGTTTATACGACAACCGTGACGCATTGTTTTACCTTGGGTTGCAACAGCGACGGTACAATCTGCCGGTTTCTTTTTTATTTTATGTCGATTGGCTCCGCATCCTCTCCTGGATCTTCAAATCAGAAACACAAGCCCAAGCTTGACCCCTTTGCAATCATGTCTACTGCTCAATCTTTCCAGTCCGGTAAGCGCCCGCCCCTTGATTTCGCTTTGATGTGATCTGCGACAAACACCCCATCTCCAAAGTTTCCCCCTTCTGTTTTCGCCAGGATTCGCGCCCGATAGCTGCCAAAGCTCGGCGCTTGGAATATTATAAACAAAGGAAACTGGACCAAGGGGAAGATTGAATGGATCGCAAGCCAACTTGGCGGAACAATTCACCAGCAGCTTGCTGTCCGATCCACCTGCCTAGCATCCATCTTGTGTCATGCTGAGGAGATTGTCTGTTTCATCTTGGCCCATCTGTCGTCGTCATTGCATGCATGCGCCCGTTTGTCTGGCACCCAGCTGATAGTTTTCTTGGAAGCAGACCACGCCGGTTCTGGCCAATCTCCTGGTCTCACACTCAACTTGTCTTCTAATAACCCCTTCCGCAACCGCGCACCATCTCCAGCCAGCGCCGACCTTCTCTTCCCCAGCAAACCCGCCTCTCCCTTTGACGACCCTCCAGCACGACCCTTATCACGAAATCCTTTTCTTGACCAGCCTGTTGATTTGCTGTCACAGCCTTTAAGGTCGCCTGGCGCCATGTCATCCCACTCAGACTCCAAGTCTCTTTCAGCTGAGGAGATTTTTGTACGTATCCCACCGTCTTGTCAACTACGTGGCGGATGGTTCTAACGCAATATTTTTTAATGGTGATTGATCATTTAATGTTGAGACTGACCTCTTGCTACACAGAACTCAATGACCCTTGATGAGTCTTCTAAAGAGCAAGCAAAACAGCAGCCTCCTCACCGACCGAGGAACGGCCCGCCTCCACGACGTGGCGACAACCCACCACCCCCTCAGAATGGCAATCACCGCCCTACGCGTTCCCAGGAAGAAGCTCTCCGTGCTCGAAAGATGCAAGGCTCCGGATCCCGACCGCAACAGAGCTCACCGCAACGACGTGCCCCACCACGACGCCCCCGACGAAACTCTGAGTCGTCTCTAGTGGATTTTGAGGCGCGTCCGATCACAGAGGAGGAAAAGAAGATGATCGAGGCGGCCAGGCGACGTGATTACGAACGACAGCGTCGCGGAGAGGGCAAGGAACGGGGTGATAGAAGCGACCGTGACCGCGATCGCCGTGAACGAGGCGATGGGGAGAAGACCAGCCGCTCCAGCCGCCCCAGTCGCAAAATGGACATTATTGATCAGCTTGATGCCACAAGCATTTATGGGACTGGATGTACGTTTCTTCCTATGGCCACACTCTATTTTGATGATAGCTAACGTAATCCAGTGTTCCATCATGATGGACCCTTTGACGCTCTAAACCCTCACCGAAACCGTCAAAACGCGAGACGTGCGCCAATGCAAGCCTTCCCCAAGGATTCTCTCAACAACTCCCTCGGCGGCGCGGGACCACTTAATGCTAGAGCTGATCATTCCGTTCTCATGGGAAATGCTACAGACGAGGCCTTCAGGGACTTTTCTGCCCCCTCCAAACCTCGCATTAAGGAGCCGGCTATTTTTGATGCGTCAGGTCGAGACAAGATCGTTCATGGAGATGAGTCTGTTGGTTTAGGTACCTCAACTTTCTTGGAGGGTACACCAGCCGCCCGAAGTGCCATTCAGCGTCATCAGGCTGAACAAGCTCAAGAAAACACCGAGGGTGGTCTCCAGCGCAAGAAGTCGCTGGCACAGCGCATACGCCACATTAACAAGGGTCCTCGAGACTATAACCAACCAGGTCGTTCTAACGGCGAGTACTCTAGAATCACACCTGATGCCTATCCCACAGCAGCCAGCACTGGCTCGGATAACAATCCCTTCTTCGCCGAATTTGGTAAGGGAGATGAAGGTTTTAGTGCGAGGCCACGAGATGGCTCCATGACATCCAACAGTCCTGGAGGGCGGCGCCCCTCTGCTGGAGCAGTCCTGGAACGACGAGCCACGACTGACGCTGCTACGACATTGGACGACGCCCCAGCAAAGCCTTCTGGACTCATGGGTCGAATGAAGAGCTTGAAGGGACGGAAGCCTCGGCCAGAGATTCCCAGCAACGGGCCCAGTGTGCCCGGAACAGCCGTTTAGTGGAGGACAGGTGCCGGGCGACTCCTTGACGCAAGGCGAACTCCGAAGCGATGGCAGTCAAGGCAGAATAGTCTTTTGGGAAACGAGAATGAGCACGCGAACAAGAGTACGCGGGCTACCAGTCAACCAACACGAGATCAAGAAAATGCGGCGCCAAGGGAGGTGGATAAATGTGCAACATACCTCTCGAGCCCTGTGCAAGAATCCGAGCCATTGCTGGATGATGCCGCAGAGGCTGAAGCCAAGAGTCTTGGCCAGGCGCACATCTGCTCCAAGAAAACGGTACGAAAACGCGACGAGATGAGATCGATTTAGTCTCTAAATACACAGGCCAAGTTGCTCTTTTTTTTATCTCTTTTTGTTGGGCTCAGGATGGGATGATAGTATGGGTTATAGGAAACCAGACCCATGGATAGGGTCGTTTGCTCGGTTTTGGAGATTTAAATCAGACCAGGTCTTGAGAAGCAGGAACCCCAAGGCCTCGGAGGTCGTCACAGGCAATGTCATGATGCCAGGGAGGACATGGGGCTGCAGAGATCCGGAAGGTTGTTATGAGGCCTTTTTTGTATGTTTTTATCAGGACTTGATGTCTCAGTTGTGACAACATCAATAAATTCAAATACAATGCTGTTTATGGTTGTATGTATATCATCAACCAATTTTTACTCTATGCGTGTACTGGCTTGTAAGTAGGCTTGAAAAACTGGTGTTAGGTAAGATGCCATTGGGTGGGCATCTTGGCCTTGACACACTCGGTCTTCTTTATTCCCCTCAGGCAGTCAGAGAGATACAAAAATTCATGCTACAATTCAAGAAATCTTTTGCTGGTCAGGGCAGTTGGGTTGGGGCTGTCTTGCTGAAGAGCCATGAGCCGTGAGAAGCCATCATCAACTTAAACCTTTCATCAACAATGCAATCCACGACTGATTCGATGAACTCACCGCAGAGTCCCCCCTCGCAAGCCAGCTCACATTTTCAACTTGAACCAATCCCAGCTTCAATACTGGCCGACAAAGAAGCCCAAAGGCGTGACGCAGTTACATTGCTAGGACCATGCAAGACAGGATGCGCAGTTATAGATGAAGATGTCTTACTGGGTGGCCTTGAACGCGGGAGTGTTGTGGGCATCAGCGCTGAAGATGAAGAGCTGGGGGTTCAGGTGAGATCAAGAATCAGATGAAGCTATGGTATGAAGGATACATTTTTGCTAACCTTCGATACAAGCTTGGCCTTCAGACACTGGCGCACTCACTATGTCAGGGCACGATCACAAATGGCCTGCTCATCACGCCCAAGCCAGCCAGTGTGATGCTGGCTGGGTTAAGGGACGCGATTAAAACCGAGCTCGAGGCAAAAGGATACACCAAGGATGATATCAAGATGATGCTGAGACAATGTCTAGAAAAAGTGATGCTGTCTTGTGTATTCGACCTGGATGGCCTATGGGAGGCGTTGGCAGACCTAGATCGACATGAGTTGGTTGAGGAGGAAGAGGATGCGCGACAGGAGCAGAAGGCATCAAGGAGGCAACAGGAAACGACAGAGCAACTTGATGAGATTCAAGACAGCCAGGACGATGGTGACGAGTCCTTCTCGCCTATACAACAAGCTTCACAGCCTCAACCAGAGAAACCGCCCACAAAGACACCGCTACAGCACCCAGAAGTCATCGTGATTACACATTTTTCATCCCTCCTCACGAGTCTCTTCTTCCACCGGGAGAAATCAGCGGCACACGCAGCAATCCAACTCTTGAACTCTCACTTGCGTGACCTCTCACGAAATCTACCATCTAACCCGCTAATTTTTCTCCTCAACTCGACCTCATCGGCCTCGTCAGGCCCAATACCCACGGCTACGGCCTCACCCGCCAAGCAGACTACAGTTGATCCGACACTACGATCTATCTTCAACCCGCCTCCTCCCACAGGCTACAGCTCACGACGCACAAAACCCAACTTTGGTCTAATATTTTCTCAGCTACTAGACCTGCACATATTGTGCACAAGAATACCGAAAACTAAACTGGATGCTGAGGAAGCGGTGAAGAAGCGTTTTGGCGACGAGATTAAGACGGTATGGGTTGTCGAGGTGTTGCTTGATGAGATTGGTGTTTGGGAAGGAAGGGTGGGAGTTCGGCCAGGGAGGGAGCAGAGATGGGCGGTAGTGGATGTTGAGAAAGGAAGAATTCGAAGGGCAATAGAAGAGAAGGAACCAGAGGCCAAGATTGCAAACACGAGCAATGTGCGGCTTGCTGGGGGACGGAGAGTATAATATGTATCCGTAGTTCACATAAAAAAGAAGGGTGGGATACAGGCAGAGTTTTTATCTAAACACCTACCTAACGACAAGGCTAAATGGATTTTTGAGTTTCTATATAGACGTCATGGAAGGAAGGAAGGAAGGGCCAATGCTGTCTTGTGCCTGCATTTCAATGGTTTCTTCCATCACCTTCAACTTACCTATGATAAATGGTTTCGGGATACTGTAGAAGCCGCCTTATTCCCGAGTGACAACCAACCAATCACATGCTGACCGCAAAACTACCACTTGAAGCCTAACAAGCATTTTGATCTGAGAGTTACATGATCCGAGCTGTGGTGTCATTGACAAAGCCAATCAGCCAAAATGCCCAGCTCATGCAAAGAACTGCGTAAGCTACTCACTGACCCTGAATTCTAGCCCGCCAATTCATTCTAACGCTCGATGCTTCAGGCGAGGCACTCGCGCAGTGTCTCCAAGAATCCGACTGTGTCATGGTAGAGCGCAACAGCGCCGCCGACTGCCTCCGCGAACCTCTCGTCAACACCCTACCCCTCAAATGCCGGCAGCTGAAGAAGGGCTTCGGGGAGTGCAAGCGTGGCATGGTGGACATGCGGAAACGATTTCGAGGCAACATGCCTGTGGCGTACCGTACGATGGAACAGGCCGAGGAGGGCCAGGGATACCAACTCTACGCTGGACGACCGGCTTTTGCGGGCGGTGTCAAGAAGACAGACGGAAATGAGCCCATCCCTCAAGATTGGAGAGAGGTCGAGAATGAGAAGTGGAAGGCGGAGCAAGCGGCCATGGAGCAACAGAAGAAGAAGTGAAAGACGAGCCGTGCTCTGATGCTGAACCAGGCGTTTTCTGGATGGCATATCCATGGCATGGCAATGATTGTGAAAGTCGTGCCGGAAGAATCGAAGCCACTATGTTCCTGCTTGTTGGAACAGCGCAAAGTAGAAGAGAAGGGGAGAGGTTGAGGCACTTTTGCTGCCATGATATGTGCAATTTGGCTCTGCCCCATACCTACTCGAAGCTTGTACAATATCTATCTGTATTTTACATCTCGTACCTACCCGCTGATCATATCCCGCCATGTACCTTAGAGCCTACGATCAATCAATTGACGCAGACTTTGGCAGCATTAAGGTGGCCTTAGTCTATCCATGCCTGTTACTTTACTACGGATACTGTAGTGATTAGCGTTCGAAATTAAAGTTTTTGCCCCGTGTTGGGATCTCAATCGGGCTGCATCTCATCATATCCAATCCCATCCCCCACAATCCGGAGGCCTGCGTAGTCAGGAACGAGGGGAAAAAAAAACCAAAGAAAAAGGGTAAAAAGAAACTGCAACCTACAGTGAGCTACCTATCCAATCAATTCATATCCTGGACCTGGTTCCTGGCCCGGGAGGGAAATCGCCCTCGTGCGACCCTCCTTGACGCCACGGATCGCGAGTCCTGGATCCGTAAAGCTCATCCTGGGTACATACTACATACTGTCGCAAAAGGCTTGGCTCACCGTCGAAAACGCAATGGTTGGAAGGGGATCGGATCTGGTAAGCTATTAGTGGCCTCTTGGTTTCGTCACCTCACCTTGGCATGAATACTTGCGCATTCGGTGTTTAGTTTTGGAACAATTAACTCCCCTTTTCCCTACCCAGGTACTCTGTATTGGATACTAATAATAACGCAGGCCTTCATTCACTGCCTTCCCTTCCCTTATCCTTAGTATCTAAAAATTGTGTACTACCTACATACATAGTGGTAGTTCCCTACTCACCTTAACGTTATCTTCTGCCTTTAAAGGGTCTCACTACAACCGCCTGAGACGTTCAATTACGCCGGTGTGCGCAATATCGTCCTCCAAAGCCCTATTCCTTCCTTCCTTCCTTTCCTTCTTCTTCATAATCCAATCCAGTCCATATCCATTCAGCACCACATCAAGCCGGACCAAGGTCAGGTATTTATCACGCCAAATTTGGTAATGCGGTCTCGTCTGCAGCTGCCGCTATCGTTGTCGTCATAACCGCCATAACTTCACTCCAAACATAACCTCAATTCGCTTCACACCTACGACATCTTCCATCTCCGATTCGCCCCCCCACAACGATGGCCATCATGATTACCGCACCACAGCGGCGGCTCCTCGTCCTCCTCTCGACATTCTTCTTTGTATTTAGCGTGTTCTATTGCTGCTCACGTCTCGCAGCATTAACTGTTGGGCCTGCGGAAGTCGAGGAAGAAATCCTACGTCCACAAATCGAGCTTCTCAGAGCCGATAATCCCATGTCCTACGGCATGTATAACAGACCACGCTATGATGGCATCGACCTCATTAGGAATTTGCCGAGCGAACACGTCCCGACAGCAAAGAATGGAAGGAGATTAGTTGTGGTTGGTGACATACATGGTATGCTCGACCCCTTCGAGAAACTACTCAAGAAGATCGAATTCAACCCCGTGACGGATCATGTTATCGCCGTTGGCGACATGATAAACAAGGGCCCCAAATCTTCCGAAGTCGTCGCCCGCCTCATGGAGCTCAAAGCAAGCGCCGTCCGCGGAAACCACGAAGATCGCGTCATTCTCGCCTGGCGCGGCCTCAGCTCTCAGCAGGGCGTTGCTGCCTACCTCGATTCCGAAGATGCCACCAAGCATCGGGGCGAAGAGCCGTATCTGAAGACAGCTCGCAGTCTTACCGAAGCGCAAATGACATGGCTTAAGAATCTACCGGTCATCATATCTGCCGAATCAATGGCCCTTTATATTGTCCATGCTGGCCTCGTTCCAGGTGTCGCACTGCCCCAACAAGACGCTTGGGCTGTCATGAACATGCGCACCCTGCGTTTCCCTCGCGAAGAGTTCCGTAAGCAGGAGATCGAAAAGAAGCGAAAACAGGCCGAGAAGCAGCGACAAAAAGAGTTGGCAAAGGCGCAGGAGGAAGCACAGGCAAGCTTCCAGCAGCGCAGTTTCATTCCTGGAGAAGGAGGCGCCGTCTCGCATGCCCACGTCGCTCGCGCTGAGCCCAACGAAGCCGGTTCCGTAAGCGCCATATCGTCGACCGACGGAGCCGCTGTCGAACAAACGAACCCTGATCGCGATGTCTGGATCCCCATAGATGGCCATGAAGGCGAACGATGGACAGATATATGGAATAGCGAACAAAGAAAACTGAGCGGACCCGACCGTCGTTCTGTTATTTATGGCCATGATGCCAAGATGGGCTACCAAGAGGACTCATACACCTTCGGCCTCGACTCAGGATGTGTCAAAGGCAACGCTCTGACTGCGCTGGTTATCCAGGCCAAAGATGAAGGAGGCTGGAAGCATTCAACCCATCAGGTCATGTGCAAAAAAGGCTGGTGGTAATCCACTTCAAAACTCAAACGACATGATACCATGGTTTATTTACAATGATGATTAGTTATTGAGTTAGAATTGAGACAGGAAAGTTGCGAATTTGGTTTGGATGGCGTTTGTGGATCATGACAATGGCGGGTTTCTAAGTGTTAAAAACGTAACTATTTAGAGGAATGTTCTCACGCAAGTTGAAGGGAATTGTTTACGATGGTCAGAGATAGTGCTGCAAGCTTTGGGCGTAACAAGTCGTCTCATTTTCGTTGTGTAACCACTATCTGTTTCTGTAGACATCTGCTGCCCCATCCAGATCGCGGTTAACCACTTCGCCTCGACTTGAGGGAGGCTAGGTGAATATAAACTATAGAAGGTTTGTGGTATAATCAACAACAACTCCCCAGCAAAGATCGTGAACAAATTAAAGTCGGTTGTTCGCAGTCAGCTCTCGCGCTTCTGAATCCACAACAGCAACACTGTCCAATGTAACTTTTTAATCATTCTCTTAAATCATTAAGCTTGTGAAATAATTTAGGCGAGCTTCTCCTTAAGGATCGCCTTGAGGGTGACAGCATCAGCAGCGAATTTGCTGATACCCTCTCGGAGCTTCTCGACGGCCATCTGGTCCTCGTTGAAGTCGAAGCGGAAGAGAGCCTCGTCCTGAATGTAGGACTTCTTCTCCATGTCCAGAGAGGCGGCCTGAGAAACGTCGAGCTTCTTGGGGACGGACTCGTTGGAGTTAAGGAGGTCCTCAAGTAGGTTAGGCTGTAAGATTTGTAGTTAGCACCCATAGTTCTCGCTCGATTGAGTCCTCGATACATACAGAGATGGTCAGGTAGTCACAACCGGCAAGCTCGGTGATCTCGCCAGTGTTTCGGAAAGAGGCACCCATGACAATGGTGTTGTAACCGAACTTCTTGTAGTAGTTGAAGATAGTCTTGACAGACAAGACACCAGGGTCCTCCTCCTTGGAGTACTCCTTCTTAGTGGAGGCCTTGAACCAGTCGAGGATACGGCCAACGAAGGGGGAGATGAGGTAGGCGCCAGCCTCAGCAGCGCCAATAGCCTGAACAAGAGAGAACATGAGGGTAAGGTTGGTGTTGATGCCGTGGTCACGCTGGAGGATCTCAGCAGCCTTGATGCCCTCCCAGGTGGCAGCGATCTTGATCAGGATGCGGTCCTTAGAGATGCCTTGCTCGCCATACAGCTTTCAATGTGCGTTAGTATAGTATTGTTAACCCGGGAGGCGACCGATTGCTATGATAGCTTACCTCAATGAGGTGGAGGGCCTTGTTGACGGAGGCCTGGGTGTCGAAAGAGTAACGAGCATCGACCTCGGTAGAGACCTTGCCAGGAATGATCTTGAGGATCTCCTTGCCGAACTCAACGAGAAGACGGTCGAGGGCATCGTCGACCTGCTGGTCGATGGAGCCACCCTTCTGCTTGGCATAGTCGATGGCGACATCAATCAACTTAGCGTACTCGGCCTTCTTGGAGGCAGCGAGAATCAGAGAGGGGTTGGTAGTAGCATCCTGAGGCTTGTACTTGCCAATGGCTATTGTAAATGGTTAGCTGTTGTACAGTATATCATATCATATCATATCATGTCATGTCATGTCATGTCATGACGATCATGGCTGGGTTTGCCGTATGGATGAGAAGGCAGTAGTTCTTGGGTAGGACAGTGGAAACCGCTGGCTCGGGTGCATGGTGTTCAGGGTGAATACTAACAGGTAAAGTCGCCTAAGGGTAACAAGTTAGCAAAACAAGTAGTCGGGTTCAAGGAGTGCGGTAATTACCAGAGTCAGACACAACAGTCTATTGTGGTGCAAACAAGCAATGGTCAGCCATCAAAAAGCCCTGAGAAACATATGGACGGAAAGGCGACCAAGATTGAGCAGCTCGCGAGTCCAATCAACCAAAGGCATCCATCCTTCAACTCTGGCTCAACTATGATACTATGCTCGGTCTTGGTCGCGATCACAAATCAGATGGAGGGGTAATGGAGGGTTGACATACAGTGCCGGTGGCCTTGAGCTGGTCGAGAGAGGAAGACATGATAGATGGATGGATTCGTATCGTGAGAAGTTTAGTTGAAGAGATGTGAGGATGAGATGAAGAAAGAAGAGAGGAGGGAAAAGAGAAGAAGAAGACGAGGGAGCAGCAAGAAAAAGATTGGGGATTCCACCGAAAGTCGGGAAGGGACCTGACGTATACACGACGACTGGCGCCTTCTTTGCTCTTCGTTCGTCTTTGCCCCTCACCTCTCCTTGACTTCACCCCTCCTCTGATCCCCGGTGCACCCTGCATGGGCAGCCAGAGCCATACATAGCAGCTACCTACTGCATACAGTATAGGTATAGGTAGGTAGGTAAGTACGTAGGTAGGCATGGAGGTAGGCATGGAGGTAGGCAGGTAGGTAAGTAAGTAGGTATGTCGGTTGCCCCACCTAGCCTAGGTACCCAGGCTTGGGTGTACCTTGCTTGACTTCTAACCTCAATTGCTTCACCTTGACCCATCCAATGCTGCCAGATACCTACTGTACCTACTAGGTACATATGGAGGTAGCTTAAGCCTCTTAGATACCTAGGTACTGTAGGTACTAGCTACAGCCGCGCCAGCCAGCACTATGGAACTGTCTACATATTTCTTTGCAATTGGTACACCTGAAGAATACATGATATTGCCGACTCGGATCTTTACCTGTTATTGATATGATATCTACCGTGTTTGTTGTAACACATCTTTCTTTCAGCACTAGGCATTCTCTGCAAAATTTCTCGTTACTCTTTCAAACATCAACTGGCAGCAGTAAAACCATAATTATCCAGGTTGCTTGTCTTGGTACAGTCATCGCTACCGCCGCTCACCCCCCACCACTTGTACCCTCACCTCAGTCCAAGCGGCGAGGCGGACAACCAAACCCCCACCCTTTGGGAACTCAGTTGTTTCAATGGCCCGGCCAGACCTCGCTGTGTCCACCGAGACCCTCAATGATGTCGTTAGCACGGGCATGGACATAGAATGCCGTGGATAGCTAGAGCACTGTAAGGTATGTACCCAAGGTACTTGGATGGCGGGATTGATAGCTTCCAAGAATCCGTACTAACTTACATATTTAGCCGCTTATTTTGCCTACAACTGGACCTGCGTGATGTTCTGACAGTAACATCGTTTTGACATTATCCGCGGTGGTATCTGCTCATCCTCAACATTATTTCACCGAAAATCGCGCCTTTGAAAATCATTGATGTAGCGGATCGCTGGGTTCGACGCACCCAATGCTATCACATTATGTAGACAACACAGTGTCACAGCACGTGGAGGTGGCGAGCAAGATGTCGCTTGCGCTTGATGGGGAGAATCCCGATCTTAGAACTCCCGCACGCGTCCTCCAGCGGTCCTGTCAGTGTCAAGAAAACATCACGTTGAAAAAGGCCTTTTCCATGTTGCTAGGCCCATAATTCTGACTGCTCAAGCCCGCACGAATAATAATAAGCCTAGGCTTTCAACAAAACTAACCAACAGTACCTTGAGGAACGACGGTATTGGCTGATACAGCCCAACATGCTTATTCAGTCTCGAGCTAGACTCCTTACATACTTCTTGGCGTTGAGGTTGCTCATGGATTTGAAACCGCTTATGCTCGTGTTAGTCACTGTTCAGAAGAGCAAGTAATGTTTTGCTAAGATCTTGCCCCCCATTAGCAATAGTGTCTTCTTCATTTCTCATACGAATAGTATATAGCAAATGCCAATTCCGAGATCGTCCCTTGACACCATACATGCTTTTTAAGTTTCCCTGTTTGAATATCATCTTTACAACAAATTTGTAACTGATTTGTAACCAAGGTCGTTGCTACATAATCGGCCTACAATATGAGGCTGCTCAGTCCTCAGTAATATCTCCATACTCCCACATGCCCATACGCTGATCCTTGGCCTGGCTCTCAACCTCCTTGAGATGCCTCAGTGTAGGCTCAAACGCCTTGCTGCGCTCCCAAGCCTTGAGTTTCTTGGGCACCATGCCATAACCACCGGCAACGACGTCCTTGTTGATGGAGTCATTGGGCCCAGGGAGTTCTCCCGAGGATCCGGTGTCATACAGGGTAACATAGCTTACGTTCTCCTTGCTGTCGACAAAGTCGAAGCTGGCAACGAGTCGTTTGTTTTCAGTGAGTTCGTAGATTAAACCAATGGCATCCTCGAAGTAGTCGGCCCCGGTCGGGAGCTGGACAAACGAGAGAGATGCATCGATAGCCTGAGCCTTCAGCTTCTGCGCACCAAACTTGGGCTGATCCAGTGCTCGTAGGTTGGACCACGGAATCTTCTCGCTGTTACCGTAGTCGATATACACAACTTCAGACTTCTTGGCGGTGCGATCGTTGGCCCTCACGCGAGCTCGGTACCACTGACCGTCGGCAGAGAATTTGGCTGACACATACTCTCCTGTCTTAGGCGCATCCTTGAGGGGGTTGTTGTTCTTAGAGTCGAGATGGAATTTTCGGAATTCGCTCATCAGGCTCTCAAGAGAGGCGGTGCCCTTACCGATCTCCTGGATCTTTAGTTTGCCGTTAGCGTCAACGTTGGTGATAACAACATCGCGGTAGTCGGTAGGCTTCTTGTCTATAGACACTTCGGTTTCAGGGGCAGCTTCAGCAACTTCTTCCTCCTCGTACTCCTCATCTTGGGATGGATCCCAGTCTTGCCACAAGTTTTTTCGGCCTTCCTTCGCCTTCTTCTCAGCAGTGAACAGCTCAGCAGCGTTGCCGGACTTTTCAGCAGAGTAGGCGTGAACGGACGCAAGCCCTTCCTCGACCAAAACCTTGGCAAAGTTTTCTCGGTTGATGTAAAGGTCGCCGATGAAACCGCCCACCTTATCCATATCATGGATGTCCACCTCGCAATCGCGCTGGTTGCATCGGCGGTTGGCGAGGTCGACAGACTCCTTGCCAAAAGGCTCGCCACCTTCACCATCGGCCCTAGGAGCCCGAGGAGCTCGGATTCCGCCCAGAACCATAGTGAGTTTTACATTTTCACGAGGAATCAAGATTGTGAATCTGGAACCGGCCTTGCAGAAGTCAACAATGGCAGGGACCTTCTTCTGTCGTTGCAAGGTAGCCAGCATGATCTTGGCCTTCTGTGTGTTCTCGGAAAGATCGGTGTATTGCTTAGCCTTTTGAGGCTTACCGGACCACATACCCTTCTTCTCCTCCTTGGCTTTCTCTTGAGCAGCAAGGAGATCGTCGTAGTTAGGGGCTCGATCAGTGTCATCCTTGCGATGCCGGATGACTGAAGCCCATCCATTTTCGACCAGGAGGAGATTGATATTGGTGTTTTTCTCGGTGACAGTAGCAACTTCTCGAGCCTCAAATCCTTCGGTGGCGGGCTTGTTGCCGTCGATGCTGATGCGCACATGCTTTCCAATCAGCTTTTGACGAAGGAACTCCTTGGCTTCTTCTCGGAAAGGGCTCTCAGAGGGTTCTGTTGTTCGGGGTCCCCGGACACTGCTGATACTAATACGCTTCTCCGATGTTCCGGTCTTGTTTCTAACAAGAATGGTATCGGCACCAATGATCTTGGACACGATTGCGTCCTGGTTCCCACTTTCGGTCTTAGCAACGTGGTGCTTATGAAGCCGGAGTTTCTTCGATTGAGCCTGCTTTTCGGCAGCTCGAAGAGCAGCCATCTTCTCACCCAACAGGGTGGAGTGGAAGTCATTACATCTTGCAAGACCCTCCTGCAGCAGGAACTCGGCAATGTTTCCTCGGGGGTGGATAATAGCGGCGACAAGCTGGCCCTGAGGGCTAGCACCAACAATCTCGACCTTGACTTGACGCTGGAGCAGCCTTGCCTCGACGAAGGCTCTGGCCTCGTTTCCATACTCCTCAGCGGGTTGGGTAGTACCGGTTGAGGGAAGTGTTCGTTCTGTGGAAGGGGTTCGGATACCTGCGATCAGGGTCATGGGCTGGACGTGCTTCTTCTCGGAGAGCAAAAGTCGGACCAACAGACGGTCGCCGCTGAGAACTCGCTCAACAACACCCTCAACAGTCTTCCCCTTCCATTCTTTCATGAATTCAGGGCCACCTAAGTCGTTCTGTACCTCGATGATACCGCCGACTCCAACATGGAGACCTTTGTCCTCAGCCTTGGCCTTGTTCTCGAGCTGGCGAAGAGTCTCAAGACGATCAAGGATCTCATCTGACTCCTCCTTACGGCCAGCATCCTCACGGACCTTCAGCCAGCCAGCTTTGACAAGCTCATCGGGCAGGTTGGTACCATCCTTGAGCTGAGCAGTACCGAATTCTCGGCCAGAGGTAGGGATCGTGTAGAGTACAGTTGCTTGAACAGGCTTTCCGACAACGAGGTTTCGAAGGTACTCTCGAGACTGGAAGGCAAAAGGCTCGTCGCCTTCGCGCTTCAAGTGAGGAGCCGTGACATATGCGAGAGACAGTGTTCGCTCGGCGTTGGGGTTGTTGGGGCTCGTCAATATCAAAGTGTCACCACTTAGTACGCTCTTGACATTGCCGATGAAGGTTTTGGACATTATGACGGACACAGGGAGACGAGACGGAGAGACCTGGGCGCACAAAGTTCATGTTAGTCCAACCTTGAGAATTGAAGTGCAGCGAGTGTGGTAAAGCATAGAAGCAAATTGTAATGTTGAGGTACAAGAGACGGCAAAAGCACTGAGATGATTGGAATTGACACAGTCCGAGGGCGAATACCAAGCTAAGCTGGCTACGAGTTGAGAGCTTCAAGCTCTCCCAAGGGCATGACACCACCACATGACATGCAAGCACAGCATGATGTTAAAGATCAAATGTTCTGGCAAAACGTACCTGAGATAAGAGGGAGACGTGTTTCTTTTTCAGGCTCAAGCTTTGCTGAGAAAATTTGACAGAACTTGGACAAAGATAGTTGAAGATGGGAGAAAAGAAAGAAGAAGGAGCTTCATCTAATCATGTGGAGCGGAAGACGAGATCGTGTGAGGTCCCTTATGGAAAGGTGGCCCCAAGGTCAAGTTCGCCGCTAAAGGATTGAGTGTGGAGACAAAGCTCAAGGATTTATGGCGTCCATGTGGATGCCCCTCCAACTAGTAACCGCGGGGTATTGGATGGATGAGCATCAGCAGGAGCAGCTGCCCCTCAGCTAGCTATTACTGTACCTAGGTAAGTAGGTAGCTTTAGGGGTTGGAGCTACCTATGGTCGAGCTTCCATGAGAGTGAATTCAGAGCACTTTTAACAAGAATAAGGTGTCAATTGGCGTGATAGACAGGTTAACAATAACACAAAGATGTCAAGATATGGTATG
Source organism: Fusarium sp. NFCCI 5145 (assembly GCA_033439405.1). Lineage (NCBI taxonomy): Eukaryota > Fungi > Ascomycota > Sordariomycetes > Hypocreales > Nectriaceae > Fusarium > Fusarium sp. NFCCI 5145. The sequence goes on from JAWDHB010000416.1 coordinate 497,853, forward strand.
GTAGGGTCTAAGACTTGTTACAGTATTTGGTTTGATTGATTGCAGCTATCATACGTTACGTGATCCGTCATGCGCTCAAGGACTACATGGATCGGACCAAGGCTATTGATTCATTATGACCCCAGGGAACTCCATCAATCAAGTTTGATATTGTTCGATTTCTTAGTTGGAGATACCGATGACACCTAAGACATTAGTAACATGCAGAAAAGTTGGGTTTCTTTCACATACCGCAAGCAGGTCGGGGACCAGCATTGCCAGTCTTGAGAGACTCCTCGTTGTCACCCTTGCCAAGGTCGTCGGTACCGGCGTGGACAACAACGGTTCGCTATACCGCTATCAGTAAAAGTCCGAGTCATTGACAGAGGATGTTCTTACGCCGATGATGCTATGGGGGCCAATCAGCTTAACATGGGAGTCGGTGACAGAGCCCTTGGCATTGCCTTGGCCGTCCGTCTCTAGGTTTCCCAGGTCACCAACGTGGCGAGCCTCGTCAGAAGGAGCGCCGTGGGTCTTGTTATGAGGATTGACTGTTATTGAACATGTTAGTACGCTTGGGAGTCGAGAGTCAAGCTGGGTATGGGGACGGGAGATCTTCAATTGATCGGGCCCTTCCGCGGATCCAATCAAGAAGATGGTTCGTCATCTAGTAACAAACTCACAATGAGGGCCAGCAGAAGTGCAACCGTTGGTGTTATCACCGAAGGTGTGGATGTGGAATCCTCGCTTGGCGTTGGGATCGTTGCCGGTGATGTCCCAGGTGATGGTGGTGGGGGCAGACTCGGACTCCTGCTCGAAGATGACGGTGCCGGAGACCTTAGAGTCACCTCGAAGAACGCTCACTAGAAGGAATCACATTAGCTAGCTTTTCAAATGTAGAAGAGTGAGACAAGATGCCATCTCTCTGGAGTGGTGGCCCTGTAAGAGCTAGGCATGCCTCCAACCTTGATGGGTATGACAGCAGCAATGGAGACATTGGAGAGTCCATCAAGGAGTTTTGAGCTATCATTTGGTGTTCCTCTTAGATCAGAAATAGGCCCATCAAGGTACATTAGAGATGGGGTTCGTCATCTCGTTGGACGAGAGTTGATAAACTCGCTCAAACCAGCTCGAACCCTCATTGGGGCGTGGATGACGGCGTCTATAAAGAGAGCCGCCCTCTCCAGAGATTGAAAACGTGTCGGAGGCGAGGGATCTTACCAGCCTTGACCATTTTGACGGTTTTTGTTTTTGTTATGGGTGATTTTGGTTAGAAGAAGCAGTTGAAGATTGAATGATGCAAGTGGAGAGAGGAGAGGAGAGGAGTTTTGAGGAAGAATCGGAGTCCGAGGGGCACGACCTCTGGGTCTCTGAGCTCTCTGCCTAACCAACTCACTCGCCTTCCATCTTTCATGTGCCGTGGCCCCCTCCCAACTTCCAATGCCCACTTCACTGAGTTGCCCGGTAGCCAACGAGCCTAGCTTTCTCAGCCAATCCTTCCACATTATCGCCGAGCTCTCGCAAGCTGTGGGACATCTCAGCGTCTCATGGAGCTTAGTAGCTTAGCAATGCTGAGGTGGGGTTGTACTGCCGACCCCGCTCCGTCACACAGTCGTCATTCTAGGCCCAAATGAGGACTGGCGAATAAGATTACATCATTGAGGGACTTGGCTCTTGAGGAGGCCAGAGCCAATCTTCGGAGATGCTTCATGCCGCGGATTTGCAGTTCTTGAAATCCGAACGTACCGAGATAATGTTAGTCGACCATCTACTAAAAATACCATCTTGTATGTACAGCACCTCTCCTTTTGGTGTAGGTATGCTGATAGATAAGGTGGAAAGCGGAGCACCGTCAGGGATTCCTCTGCACGATGTGGAATCAATAATAAGGATTTTGGCTAACATGATCATTAACTTCACAGGTAGGTAGTCTAAATGACCCGCATAGGTACTTTACATATCCAATTTTATTTGTAATCTTCGTTATTTCTTAATAGATATTATTAGCCCTGGAAACATTATCCTATCTGAAAATATAAACTACTATTTCGAATTTATGATACATGTCTTTAATATGCGGACTTATCTGACATGGCCGCCTGACTTTCTGTTGGTATGTCTATACTCGCCTATAATCTATCCCTCTAAACCTACATCTAATTGAGATATGATATATACTCCGATCGATTGAGTATCCAGTCTAGAAGACCGATGGTTGATCACAGATGTCCGGATATATAATTGAAACGGATATTTTCTTAGTATAACCCAAAATTAACCATAAAAGGGCAAAGTCTTCGTATACTAAACGAAAGGAAAAATCGTGTTGGAATAGAATGCTCTTGTGAAAGGAAAATATACTACTATCCCCTCGAGCCTAGTTGACAAAAAACCTGCTTGGTTCTCTTCTGGAGGCGAGCGACGAACTATCAACTATCCGTAACTTATCTTGATAACTCAGCTACCTCCTCTTTAATTCAACTCATCGCTCTTTCGTTTCTCTCCGCTCTCCTTCTTATCTTTCTGTATCGCTTTCCACTGCATCTTGCTCAACGCCAGCGGACCAACCATACCAAGAGGCTGCAATTATTGAGGGGAAATAAAGTTCTTCTCGACTAAGAGAATGAAAAACTTCATAATTCAAGATACGGATATCAGCTTCAGTGGCCAAACTAAAGCGGGATGGTGACGCAGACCAAAAAGCACTACGCTTTATTCTGGTTCACGTCTTCACCATCATTGATTCACCGAATGTGCAATGGAAATCAATGTATTAGTTTCACAGGACACATGTGTGGCCGGTATTCTGTTCAGAAGTAGGGTTGTCTACGAGAGACGAAACTCTCACAATATCTTCATAGGCTGACACCACCTAAAGGAAGAATCTTTGTTCTGTCGCCGAGAAACTTCGCACGATATTCGATGATGCCTTTGCTGATGGCTTCGAAGTCCTTCACCTTGCGGTTGCGAAAGTCTGTGAGCAATTCACGAAGACCATCGACATACTGCTGTTCTGCCTCGCAGTTATTGGAGGCACCGAGTTGAAGGAGAATTTGGTCATCTATTGCCGCTCGGCATGTTAGCGTTCCCTCCACTGGCGTGTGCCTCGGCTTGTATTTGACTGTATGTGTATCGTGGATCATGATGGCACGTACCCGGAACCTGCATGGTCTCAAAATGCTGAAATTGACACTCACTGCCTCTGGGGCAAACTCCTTTGATGAGCTGATCCGGGCATACTTCCCTTGCTACGTCGATTTTATTGCTGTAGGTCAAGGAGCGCAACCCTCCGGCCACTGAGTCGCTGTACTGAGGATGAAAGCGGAAAGCCCTGAAGTACTGGAGAGGCGTTTCATATGGGACGAATGTTGTTGTTTCGGTACTCTCCCTAGCTGGCGATGTCTTTGGAATCTCAACCTGCAGAGTCGTCAGCTTTCTAAGTCGATCCGGAGGCCAAATTTGTCTACTTCTCGATTCGATTCGGATTCCGTGTCTCCATCGCCTGTTGAGATGGGTTGGGTAATCGGTGTTGTCATTGCCAAGCCCTGTAGATCAGTATCACTCGTCTCTAACAATGCATTATCTAATGGCGCTTGGGAGGGCGAGGATCGCGCTGGAAAGGGGGATTGTGGATCGGGCAGACTAATGCCAACATCCGTTGGCTCGTAGTCGTCGGCATCCTCCTCCTCTGCCACATCCTCCCCTTCACTGCAAGTATCGGCCTCTTCCATAGCTACATCTTCCTCTGGCTCTTCAGCTTCGTCCATGGCGGTTTCACCAGATGTGTCGACTATGTCGTGTGCGGTGGAAGGGTGAGTCAACGAAGATTGGTCATCAGGGGCCATGCCCTCTCCCACTCTGGATTCTTCGCGTACCTCGGGTCCGTATGGATGAGACTCTCCCGTCATCTCCTGGTTGTCAACCGAGCCGGTGCTTGAGGACTCATCCATCGACGCATCCTGTTCGGCCTCGTCACAAGAGTTGTTCGTCCTCTCGTTTTCTACAAGTCCCATTAACGCTTCTCTCGAGGCGGACTCTTGCAGGGGCTTATGAGCTAGACGAAGATCAGTATGGAATAGGGCATGAAGGACAATGTTTCTGACCATTGATTTCGCTTTGAACGTTTTCTGTTTTCAACCCCTCCAGTGTTGATAATGCCGGCTCAGTTTGTCCAGCATCTTCTCGAAGCCGCTCTTCTTCAATCAAGCTATTCTCAATCTCCTTTTCGGTTCTAGCAACTTCGGATTGTAAATGCTTCAGTTTCTCAACCTGCTCCCTTCGCCGAGCTTCAAGAATAGGTAGACGTTCGCTGGCAACGCGAGCACGCAGTGAGGACTTTACCAACAAGGTTTGACCGCTTACTTTGGGTAACTTGGTAATTGGATGCAGTGAAAGATGGTGTGGTGTGGTTGATGCAGGGCTAATTTGGGATGTTTCCGCTATCGTCGATGCAGCACGGGTCAGAGCAGGGGCAGAAGGGGTCAGAACGTCCACACTTCCCTCCTTGGACGGTGGTTCAGACCGAGGGAGAGGCGAGCTGTTGGCTGACGGTTTTGCCTTCTTGCGGGCTTCAGCTTCAGCAATTTTCCGCTTCATGTCCTCGATTTTTTTGTTCATGTTTTCAAGGTCATACATGCCATTGGCACTTGCGGTGGGAGTTCCTGCAGTCTTTGGACTGGGTATAGCGCGACGGGACGCTCCATCAGGCAGAGCCGGGTGATCACGGAACGATGTTGTCCTTGAGCTAGGCGTTGTAGGTCGCCGTATTGCGGAAGGACGCAACTCGGGGGAATCAATTTCCATCTCAGCGTCGTCTTCATCGTCACTAACATCAATTAGGAATGGGCGAGATTCCCGAGCCTGGCCAAATGGGCGCTTCTGTGATGTGGCTGTCGAATTTTCGTTCAAGTCCGCTGCAACAGGTCGTTTGCGTTGATGGGGAGCTGGAGAGGGCGCATTGGACGATAGGAATAACCCAGGGATCGAAGGTGCCGCAGCTGAATCTGCATTTTCTACGGCTGCCCCTGGATGCTCATCGAGGTTCACGGAATCGACAGGTGCAAGGCTTTGTGATCTGCTCTTTTCAGATACTGACGTAGGCAATTGAGGCTCTGGTATATGAACCTGGGGCGCAGCCTTAGCGTTTGCCTCTCGTGCTTTCATCAAAGCCTCCATCTTTTGTTGGATCAACTTTGACTTTTCTGATTGACTCTTAGTCTTCTCAGATTTCGCATTGCTTGGTAAAACAGGCGTTTGTACTCTAGGCTTGGCCTCGCCCGTGTCTGTTCCTGTAGCTTTGGAGCCCTTCGCAGCCAACAACCGGGCTATACGATCTTTTCGTTCCTCGGATTTGTCTTTCGTCTGATTTGCACTCATTGACTCTGCAATCACAGTATTTGATTGTGTCGCAGGAACCTCGATGTTGGGCATATTGCTCGGTGCTTTGGCGACTTGTACTAGGGACGAAGGTTTTAAATGCTCTTGATTCGGGATGGCGGCCTCCAAGTCAAGGCCCAATTCCCTAAAAAGCTCGTCCAACAGTGTCCGGTCGATTCCTTCTTCGATATAATTATTATAGCGAACGTTGAGTGGCCAGAGGCGAAGGATCGCCTCTTCCGCCCTCTTCTTGGACTCTGAGATGATTGCGTCTGCGTGCCTTGCTTCGGTTCGCTGGGTTAAATTATTGTTGCTGTCATTATCATGTGACATTTCTATGACTACAACAGGTCTTGTCTCCGAGGGATCATTGGCACTGCGTGGAGCATCTATCCAAAATTAGCATCACAAGTATTGAAGACAATACAAATCCAACATACCGGGGTGGGGTCCACCATTTTCCAGACCACTCGATTGTATCTCGCGTGGCGAGAGATACGGGGAGTATGAGCCAGAACGCTCGCGGCCAGATTGCTTCGAGTTCCGGGTTCGTTCCTTGACTTCATGTCTAGGTTGCAAGTTGTCGAGAGCGGGATGTTGGGGTGATGCGGAACCTGATGACTGGGCGCCATGTTTGTTAAGCCCACTTGCATCCGTTTCATCGGGCTCATAAATATCTTCTAGTTCACCTTCACTAAGTTCACCTTCCTCGATCGCATCAACATCCATTGGCATCTGTAGCCGCGGGTTATGCAATATCGAATTGCTTGATGCCCCATTTCCTTTGGGGTTTGTGATCCCATCCCCTGCGATAGTACCATTTGTGTCGGTTTGAATATCGGGAAACTTGTGAGGCAATGCCGGTTGCCAGTTTGTAGTATTGTGAGAGAGCCCCATTCCTAGACCAGGAATAGCTGTCTGGTTGTAGTCATACGCTTGGGTAACTTCTTCGCCATAAACCGGTCGGCTCTCTGTTGCGTTATGTTTATGAAAAGATGTGTTGGGATATGTTTGGTTCGTCGAGCAGGCGTATGGCTGCGAGGTTTGGTAGCTGTGAGGCGCACCATAACCATACACGTAATGACTCATCTTGGATATATATCGTCAGGCGTGCTTTGGTCGATCGGAAAGGCCTGATGGTGTGCGATATCGCGTCAGCGGCAAGATTGATGTTTCTAATTTTGCCGAGTAAAGGTCTATCGGGATGGCTAGACTTTTCTGACAGTAGATGCGACAGGGAGAGAGCCGGTTCGATCAACGTGATTCCGCAAGATATCAAATTTCGACGGTAGAAGTCACAATTTAGATCTAGCAAACTGCGGTGAGCTTCGATAAAGAACGTCGTAGTCCGTAATGCGGCAGTTAGGTATCAAAGGTGCACGATGACAGGCGTCACAGGACGCGATATCGATTATTGTCAAAGATGTACGGATAGAGTATTGAATTCGATCCATTCTTTCACAAGATGCATCGCGTCTAGTCGCATAAGGTTTAGCGCGCTTCCCGGCCGAGTCACGTGGAGTGGCTTTGTTTACTCCCGCCCACTGTCCCTGGCAACGCGGTATCGAGATCCCTGATGTTGATGTCAGTTCGATGCCCAACTGTGTTATTCCAAGATTTGCATTTGCATTTGCATTGCATTATTTCATGACATGCTAATGAAAGGGTGAATCTCACTACTCACGTTTTTTTTTTGTAATTTCCCCTTCAACATACTGGAGGGTCAGAGATTGCTCTTTCTTGTTATTTCTATATTCCACCTGGTTTGTTTACTTGCGCAAGCGCACAACCCGGAGTTGAGTGCCAGATCCAGGAAATCGCAACACTACGAACTGTTCATGTGGGTGCTTCACGATGTCTTTCAACGCCAATGGCACAGCGCATCGGCGCAGTAATCCCTTTGCCAGAACCCCTTCTGCCTCTCCAGCTACAAACACCAACCTACGACCAAAATCAGCCATCTTCACCTCGCCCTCATCAACTTCTGGACTTTCAACACCAATAGGGCACAATCGGACACAGTCAAACGGATCAATATCAGCAATTACTAATGGATTCCCCGGTACGGCGCCGAGACAGCATCGCAGTGACTCAAAGAGCGGCACTCCAACATCCACGACATTCGCGCCATCGTTCATCAAGACCGAAGAAATGAAACGCCATGATACGGTCAAGGGTATCGAAGGCGAGAATGACTTTTCCGGCAAGCGCTATGTCTGGCTTAAGGATCAACAAGTGGCATTTGTTCGAGGGTGGATTGTTGAAGAAATGGAGGCGAATCGTCTACTTGTCCAGTGCGACGATGGTACTGTAAGTATTGGCCAATATTGATATTTTGGGTATCTAATTGTAGCCCAGCAAAGGGAAGTCGATGCCGAGAGCGTCGATAAGGTGAACCCTGCCAAGTTTGACAAAGCAAACGATATGGCCGAATTGACACACTTGAACGAGGCATCCGTTGTCCACAACCTTCACATGCGATACCAAGCCGATTTGATATACACGTACTCGGGTCTCTTCCTTGTTACTGTTAACCCATATGCACCAATTCCTATTTACAGCAACGATTATGTCAACATGTATCGTGGGCGGAGCAGGGAAGACACAAAGCCTCATATTTTTGCGATGGCTGATGAGGCATTCCGCAACCTTGTCGAGGAGGGAAAGAATCAGAGTATTCTGGTGACCGGTGAATCTGGTGCAGGCAAAACTGAGAACACGAAAAAGGTCATTCAATACCTCGCAGCTGTTGCTCAGTCCGATTCGACAATCAAGAACAAAGCTCAGCACTCCAACCTTTCACAACAAATCCTGCGAGCAAACCCAATTTTGGAAGCCTTCGGAAACGCCCAAACCGTCCGCAACAACAACTCGTCACGATTTGGCAAATTCATTCGCATCGAATTCACTCGAAATGGGGCTATTTGTGGCGCCTATATTGATTGGTATCTGCTTGAAAAGTCCAGAGTTGTCCATATCAACCCGCACGAGCGAAATTACCACGTCTTTTACCAACTTCTGAAAGGCGCCAGTCCAAGCCTGAAGAGGGAATTCTTGCTCGATGGCCTTACGGTCGAGAACTTTAACTATACCCGCGATGGTCACGACACAATCGTGGGTGTCTCTGATCATGATGAATGGGAGTCTCTCATGGAAGCATTCAGTGTGATGGGCTTCTCCGATGAGGAACAGAAATCCATCTTGCGAACCGTGGCAGCAGTGTTACATCTGGGCAACATCACTGTTGTCAAGGAAAGCCGAGCTGCGGACCAGGCACGTCTAGCACCAGATGCAAAAGAACAAGCCGCCAAAGTGAGCAAGCTTCTTGGCGTACCCTTAGAGCCATTCCTCAGAGGCCTACTTCATCCAAAGGTCAAAGCAGGCCGAGAATGGGTTGAGAAGGTTCAAACACCTGAACAAGTTCGTCTTGGCTTGGATGCTCTCTCAAAGGGTATCTATGAACGTGGCTTTGGTGATCTTGTCAACCGCATCAATGGACAGCTCGATCGCACTGGCATGGGTTTGGACGATTCACACTTTATCGGAGTACTCGATATCGCCGGTTTTGAGATATTCGAACAAAATAGCTTCGAGCAGCTATGCATCAACTACACCAACGAAAAGCTACAGCAATTCTTCAACCACCATATGTTCGTCTTGGAACAGGAAGAGTATGCACGTGAACAAATCGAATGGAAATTCATCGATTTTGGTCGTGATCTACAGCCCACGATTGACCTGATTGAGTTGTCGAACCCTATCGGTGTCTTTTCGTGCCTCGATGAGGACTGCGTTATGCCCAAAGCTACAGACAAGTCATTCACCGAGAAGCTGAATTCTCTGTGGGACAAGAAATCTACGAAATATCGACCTTCGCGTCTCGGACAGGGCTTCATTCTCACTCACTACGCTGCCGAAGTCGAATACTCTACCGAGGGATGGTTAGAGAAGAACAAGGACCCTCTGAATGATAACATCACCCGCCTTCTCGCCGCCTCTACAAACAAGCATGTTGCTTCCCTTTTTTCTGATTGTGCTGAATCTGAGGAGGACCATGCGACTGGCAGGAGTAGAGTCAAGAGAGGACTCTTCCGCACAGTCGCTCAAAAACACAAGGAGCATCTTCATAGTCTCATGGCACAGCTCCACTCTACCCACCCTCATTTCGTGCGATGTATCCTTCCCAACCACAAAAAGAAGCCAAAGCAGTTCAACAACCTTCTTGTTCTAGACCAGCTACGTTGCAATGGTGTTTTGGAAGGCATCAGAATTGCAAGGACGGGATTCCCCAACCGACTCCCTTTTGCGGAGTTTCGACAGCGATATGAGGTCCTTTGCCAAGATATGCCCAAGGGTTATCTTGAAGGGCAGGCTGCGGCTAGCCTTATGCTAGAAAAACTTGGACTTGACCGTGCATTGTATCGAGTGGGTTTGAGCAAAGTCTTCTTCCGCGCCGGTGTGCTCGCCGAGCTTGAGGAGCAACGAGATGCTCTTATTACCGAGATCATGTCTAGGTTTCAATCAGTTGCACGAGGATTTGTCCAGAGGCGGGCGGCTTACAAGAGATTGTTCCGCACTGAGGCCACCAGAATCATCCAAAGAAACTTCAATGTCTACCTCGATCTAGCAGAAAACCCTTGGTGGCAACTGATAGTGAAGATGAAACCTCTTCTCGGCACTACACGTACAGCCACGGAAGTGAAGCGGAGAGACGCGATGATCAAAGATCTCAATGAAAAGATGCGGCTGGAGTCCGAGAATCGAATCAAGTTGGAGGAGGACCGACGCAATTGTCACGCCGAAATGGTTCGAATCCAGCAAACTCTCGAGAGCGAGCGAGCGCTTGCTTTGGACAAGGAGGAAATCTTCAAACGACTTCAACTGCGAGAAGCAGAGCTTGAGGAAAAGCTTGCGGGTGCGATTGAGGATCAGGAGAGGTTAGAAGACGAGTTGGATGACCTTCTAAATGCCAAGAACCGTGCCGAGCGAGACGTCGAGACGTATCGTTCTCAACTAGAGCAAGCTGCTACCCTCATCGCCAAGCTTGAGGAGGAGAAGAAAAACCTGAACACAAAGATCAGCGAGCTTGAACAGTCGATGGCCGAGTTGAGTCAAAAGCAAGCCGAGCGCAGCGAGCAGGAAGTGGCCCTTCAGGACGAAATTAAGATGCTTCAGAGCCAACTGTCTTTGAAGGAGAGAAAGGTTCAGGACTTAGAAACTAAACTAGTGAAGCTCGATCAAGATTTGGAGCTGAGAGTTCATGCGGCTCAAAAAGAGTTGCAATCGACAAAGCTCCGTGAAACTCAGCTCTCTCGCGAGAATGAAGACATCCAGCAGCAGCTCAACGAACTCTCTAAGACATCTACTGATTATGAGGATCTTGTGCGTCAAAAAGAGAGTGAGCTTGCTCTTCTACGAACCGACAACAAGAACTTCGAAAGCGAGCGACAATCTCTGGAGGACCAGAAGAAATCCCTGACAGCTGAGAAGGAGAAGAATGCTGAGAAGTATCGTGAAGCACAGGCTGAACTTGTTGCAATGAAATCACGACAATCTCAGCTAGAGCGAGAGGCTGAAGATGCAAAGAACCTCCTGGAAGCGCGGCTGTCAGAGGACGCACAAGCCGACCAGAATCGCCAAGTCCTTGAGTCACAAACCAAAGATCTCAAAGATGAGCTTTACAAGACGCAGATGGATTTAAGTCGAGAACGTCAGTCTCGAGATGACGTTCAACTTCTTGGTGAGCACCGTTACCAAGAGCTGAAAGACGAATTCGATCGTCTCAACGAGTCCAAGATCATTATCGAGAAGGAATTATATGCCCAACAAGACACCTTACGAAGGACAATGGAGGCTCGGACCACTGCTGAGAAGGAACGTGACGAGGCAAGACATGAGATTCGACGCCTGCGGGTGGCTAAGACACAAGCTGAAGAGGCAAGAATGCAAGCCGAAGTCGCCGGCGAGCGACAAGCTTCTAAGGCAGCTCTGGACCGCGAAAACAGTCTTCGCAAGGATCTTGATGCGGCACAGGAACGGCTTCAATGGTTTGAAGGAGAGTGTGCTAAGCTCAACCACCAGATTGAAGACCTCAACAAGCTGATCCTCGAATCGGGAGAATTTGGCTTGAAGAACGACCAGGCCAAAGAGAGACTCGAACGGGAACTGACTACTGTCAAAAGCCGCCTGACAGCATCAGAGAATGACAATCGAGCATTATTGAACAAACTTCAACAGAAAGGTTTGGAGATTGCTCGCTCAAGTTCCCGCGCCAGTGAAGCATCTCGAGGCCAGATTCTGTCTCTCCAGCGCGAAAAAGCGCGACTGGAAGAACAGAACACGAAACTAAACAAGCAGTTAGGCGATTCTCAGCTTGCCATTGCATCACTCGAGAAGAGGGCTGAGAAACTACAGCTCAACCTGGAAGACCTGAGCCATGAGGTTGCCCGCGAGGTCAAATCAAGTAGAAATGCCGAAAAAGCAACTTCTACCTTCACCGCGCAGCTTGCTGAAGCTAATCGAACAATTGAGTCAGAGCGACAGCTTCGAACTCAAGCTCAGACCACTGTTCGTACACTCCAAACATCTGTGGATTCGCGAGACAAGGAGATCAACGAGCTACGGGCACAAATGCTTGATGTTCTACGGACTGTTGACCCAGAAGTGCATATCCCTCCCCAGTCAGATGGAACTGATGAGAAAGTACTCATTCAGAACTTCGACCTCGTAAGGAAGGTAGAAGAGCTTCAGCAGAACCTTCGGGTGCAAACGGCAGCTCGAACAAATGCCGAGAATCAACTAAGTGAAATGAGAGCGTCACGTAACGAATCTACTAGTCGACCTAAACTCGAGGAAATCCAGCTTAATGAGGCACCCTTTCAGGGATCACCGACCCAGAAGAGGGCAGCCAAACTTCACGCTCGCAATTACTCCAATACTTCCACACCCACTCGACGTTTCCAGGAACTCGACCATCTTCAAGACTCAACACGTTCTGATCGAACAATTGACACACTCAACTTCAACAATCGCATGGACTTGAAAGCTGAAGTCGAAGAACTTCAGAATCAGCTTCAACTCAAGGAGATGCAAAACCGGCACCTTCAGAGTCAGATTGATCGAAGCACGCCTGTACCGGAGAACTATGATGACGAAAGCCCATCTTTGCGCCGCATTCAAAAGCTCGAGATGGTCAATACTCGTCTCCATGAGATGCTTGATGACTCCAACAAGAAGGTGTCTGCTCTGGAGCGCACAATTCGGTCGGGCCAGCTCTCGCTACGGGATGTTCAGACTCGAACACATGAAGAGATTTTGGAAGTCCTAAACAACCAAGAGGATTCTCGCCGAGCCTTGGTGCATAGCCACAAGGACGCCGTGGCGGAGTTGACTGATATCAAGGGACACTTTGAGAGACTGCGGCACGATCGCGCCAAGGCCGAGGTTGAGCTCCGCGATGTTAGGTCTGACCTACAAGAGATGACTCTGGCAAGAGAGCAGGAGGCACAGAGCCGAAACCAACTTCTTCAGGAATTCGCCGACCTTCAGATCCGACTTGATGCAGAAACCTCGAGGTTTGCTGATGTCTCTTCCAGTCTAGAGATGTACAAGAGTCGAGCCGATGAGTACTTCAGCAAACTTGAACAAGCAGAGATCGCCGTCCTTAAGGCCAGTCGCGCAGAACAGTTTGCCAAGTCTCAGGCAAAAGAAGCCGAGGATACCTATGCGGAGGTCATGGCGGAACGTGAGAAGATGGATGCCAATATTGAGGATCTCCAACGCCAGAACCAACGCCTCGAGGAGAAGGTTGAAGATGTTTCAACTGACCTGGCGGCTGCCACTCAGGCTAAAAAGAGACTTCAGCATGAGCTCGAGGACTACCGAAACCAAAGGGCCATGGAAATTGAGGATAAGGAATCGAGTATGGAACAGACTCGTAAGAAGTATCAAGCTGAGTTCGCTACTTTGACCAACGAGCTTGATCTCGCTCGTGAGGAGAAGCTCTTCAAGCAGGCCGAGATTGCCCGACTTCGAGAGGAGCTTGACGAGTTGAGGTCAAAGTGGGATGATGAAGTTCTCAACAGCTCGACTTGGTCTAAAGAAAAAGCCCGCTTAGAATCAACTTTGGCAGATGTTGCCTCTTCTCGCGACGAGGCAGTGAATGCACACAACGAAGCTCAGGGCAAGGTTGTAACATTACTGTCACAAGTACGCACTCTTCGCTCTTCAGTGGATGAGATCGCCGCGGAACGAGACCACCTCCTTCGAGAGAAGCGCAATGTTGAGGCACGCCTCGAGGAGGCAAAGTCTGGCCTAGAGGATCTTGTCAAGGGAGACAGCCCCTCTTTACGCAACGCTGCCAACATGGATAAGGAGATTCTGGAACTCAGGTCCAACCTCGCTCAACAAGAGGATATTGCGGCCGCTGCTGTAGAGAAGATGCGCCGGGCTGAAGCTCTCGTGACCGAGGTTCAAAAGGACGTCATGATTGAGCGCGAAAACAGCATTCAGCTACAGCAACAGAAGGCATCGCTAGAGAAGGTTCTGAATGAGGCTCAACTCAAACTTGTTGACCTTGAGACCAAGGGCTACTCAAGTGCCAGCCAGGATGTCAAGTTCCTGCACAAGCGCATTCAGGAGGTGAGTCTTCAACTGTATCTCCAAATTAACTAAGCTAACATGATGCAGCTCGAATCACAGCTCGAAGACCAAGAGACTGAGCGTAGCAAGTCTCAGCGCTCCGTTCGAAACGTGGATCGGATCGTGAAGGATATGCAAGGTCAAATTGACCGCAAAGACAAGCAAAACACGCAGCTCTCAGAGGATGTCTCAAGGATGCGCGACAAGGTCGAGAAGCTTCTGAAGACAATCGAGGAGCTGCAATCTTCCGAATCCAACAACCAGTTATCAGCCCGACGTGCTGAGCGTGAACTCCGGGAGGAGAAAGAGAAAAACGTTCGGTTGGGGCGCGAATTAGCAGGATTAAAGAACATTCGCAACGACAAGGGGTCGGGCAGTGTCATGGGTAGCGTCCGCAGTCGCATGGGCCCCTGGCGGGTCACCGAAGGAGATGATGCATCGATGATAGACGTTCCTGGAAGGAAGAGTAGCCTTAGTAGGGTTCCTAGCTTCACCAAGGGGTTCCTATGAAAGTCACAAGGAGTATAAGAAGGAAGGGATATAGGATACACACATACGGTGGGGCGCATGTCGATGAGGCGTTGAAGCATTAAGGTATGGGCACTGTAATGGTATGCAAGGCATGGATAGCGGGCATGAGGAACGGCGGACGGTATGGTATGGATGTTTTTCGCTGGCGTGTGTTATGGAATATGAACTTTGCGTAAAATTAATGAGAAGCTTGTTTTAGACCATCAGACCAAAACTCAGAGGTGACCCCCTTGCCTAGCAAAATGATACTATGGTATATATGAGTGGCTCATTGCTTGTGCTGAAAACTCTTACTAATTGGAGTTAAGCATCATATCGATTCCTCGATAACAAATGCTTCCCAGTGAACAGAGTGGAGTGGAGTGAATCGTGCCACGATATTCCGTCATTTACCTTAATATAGAACACAGCATATCTTACACGCCAACCTATGCTCAGCTCCGTAGAGACAATACAAAGATTCATTTTCTATCTTCTTCTGAGACGTCCGAAGATTTCTGGGGCTTTTCCATTCCCAATTTGCCCATGAGTTCCTCCATCAACTCCTCCATGGCTTTTTCATCTTCAGAATTCACCACACCGGGCCTTCGTGTCACAGCCTGTGTCCGCTGCTGTAATTCCTCGATTGAAGAAAGGTCAAAAGCCCAGGAAATGCCTCCGACCAGCATGATGCCAAAACTCATGACGTTAAGCGTGGCAAGTCCAAGAGCCTGAACGGCAAGCAAAGATCTATCAGCTGAGTCAACCTTTGCTTGGTGTCGGTTGGAAGAGTAAAACTTGGGGAAAGAATTGTGTCGCATCCTTAGCACTGAACGGCGTGATATGGCCACAGATGCGGCTAGAAACCCTGCACCAGTAAGTAACAGGCCAAACTGTCGAACTGAACGCTCCCATGGTGATTGCGGCGGCGCTGTTATTGTTGATGTTGATTGTAAAGTTGATGGAGTTGATGTTGCGGATGGCATCGATGGGGCCTTGGAAGGCGTTTCATGGCTTGGTGTTGTGGTTTGCTGGCCTTTCTGGGGTGAAAGCCCTTTTTCGGTGGACACGCCGAGCCATGAGCTTGCTAATGAAGCTAATATGGGCATTTTCTTTTTTGCGATTCTCAAATTCTATTGCTGTCGCGGTTTGTGTGATGTTTCTTTGTGCCGTAAATATGAAACTCCGAACAGCGATAGCTACCCTCGAGCTTTGCTGCTACTAGGATTGGTTTGATGTGGGGAGAATAGTACCCCGCTCGTTGCATATGGCTTTTGTTAATGCATAACACTCATTTCACACTATCTATCCCCCGCCTAGGTACCTAAGATACAAAGTAATATTGCACAATTTCATAGGTAGTTTGATGAATAACCTCGTTCTTCAGTACTTAATCACTGTTGGTCTTTCTATTCAAGCACCACCCGATGTATTTTCTCCTTATCTTAACTTAGAATTATGCCGAAACCAAAGAACAAGGGATCCAAGCTAGGCAAAGTGGAGGCCACAGCTCCGCCATCTGCTTCTCCATCATGGCCATCTTTCAAGCCTCCTCTGCCAATAGTTGACCTTTCCCTGGAACCACATCCATTGACGTCAAAGGTTGTCCTGGTATCTTCATTCTTTCCTCGATCACTCTGTCGCGATTATGTCGCTTTTCTCAAGACCCTACCTCTTCAAACGACGCCAGGTCGTCCCAAGCGGGGCGAAGCAGTTCGTGTCAATGACCGTCTCCAAGTTGACAGTTACGACTTTGCTCTTCGCTTGTGGGAGGAAACGGGTTTGAAAGAGGCCCTATTGGATGGTGATGTTGATGAGAAGTGGTAAGTTTGTCTCACCTGCATCGCCAGACCTCACCAGCAACATTAACGCGAATTGTGTCGAAACCAACAAAAAGCATCTATTTATTAATGTGTTCCATAGGGGTGGTGAGCCTGTGGGTTTGAACCCCAATATCCGCGTGTATCGATACTCAAAAGGCCAATTTTTTGACTGCCACTGTACGTCTAAATCTACAACTGTGAAGTCAGCCTTGAAAAGGTTTGACCTACCGAACATCTCAGTCCTGTCCTCCCATACGTGTTCTATATTTGGCATTAGAACACTTCATGATTCTTATTCTCTCGTATTAGTTGCATGGTAGCTAATTCATATATTTCTTGCCATCTAGATGACGATTCTAACAATCTGACTCTACCGTCAGACCCCCCACTGCCTGTGAAAACCACGTGGACCCTTTTGCTCTATCTAACATCAGCCGCTGAGGGCTGTGTTGGGGGCGAGACAGTATTTTACCCAAGGGACCGTAGATCGGCTCGAGAAGAGATCGCGGTTCCCCTTGAAACGGGCATGCTTCTTTTACACAAACATGGTGATGATTGCCTTCTGGTAAGACCTTCTCTGCTCTTTGTCCCTACTCTCCATAAAACATATTTCTAGTACATAAGAGCGAGTCCTAACACTAATATTATATTACTATCTAGCATGAAGGACGAGAGGTCACTGCAGGCGAAAAATGGGTTCTGCGGACGGATCTTTGTATCAGGCGATGAAGGCGATGGCCATTTTTTGTGACATTGAATTGCCGAAAGCTTGTTCTAGGTTGGCTAGTCTACTGACCATCGACAATTATCTTAGCAAATTGCTTGGTCCATCGATCCTCAGTCTGGTTCACCGTGCCATTGCAATGATCCTGCCTCGAAAACAGTATTCTCCAATCCCCTGTTTCGACTCAGGGCTCTTGGCCTCTGCCCGGTTCCGGACTGATACCACCAATCTACCTCAGGCCTATGATTCACTGAACACCAACTCCGCCGATGAGTCCGAGCAGGCGATCAAGGGCATCATCATCTTCTTCCACTTCATCACCACAATTCGAGTCCATTGAGTCACCGGCATCGTCACTCAGATCTTCCTCGGTTATATCGTCATTCTCTGAAAGATTTGGCTGCTCACTAGACTGTTCACTATCCTCCTCAGAAGATGGCTTCTCTGACGTTGAACTCTCATTGTTAGAGTCGATATCCTTTTCAGAACTTGCTTCGTCGTCAGGGTGAAAGATAGACAATGCTTGTCCTCGATGGATGACCGTGCCGTCGGGGAGGCGAGAATGGGCATCCGATGCCAGTTGAGACTCTCGAACGACCTCTTCTGTTACAATAGTAGAATCCTCGTTGAGGACGGTCTCAAAAGATACTGCAAACTGTCGGGCCGCTTCTGTACGAGCTACACCAGTTGCTGCAAGCTTCCGATCAGCATTGCTGTTGGTTGCAATGCGACACATCTCCTCGGGGAAGATCCAAGGGAAACTGATCAGTGGCATTGACCTCGGTTCTAGCTTGCAAGGTTGCAGGATAGTTCCTCCATAGTTGATGGATCCTCGGCGATGTTCAAAGAGAGCGATATCGGTCTCCTCCTGTGT
Source organism: Fusarium sp. NFCCI 5145 (assembly GCA_033439405.1). Lineage (NCBI taxonomy): Eukaryota > Fungi > Ascomycota > Sordariomycetes > Hypocreales > Nectriaceae > Fusarium > Fusarium sp. NFCCI 5145. The sequence continues at coordinate 515,779 of JAWDHB010000416.1, forward strand.
GATCTTGTACATAGCTGCGACAAAGGGTTCGAGCTTTTCGGCTTTCTTCGAACCCACAGTCTTGATACATTCATCCTGAAAACTCTTTTTGAGGGCAGAGTATTCGCGGCGAAGATCCTCTTGAACTTTGTAGTCGGAGCCGACCGCAGGTTTAGACATGATAAACCCCGACCAAAGCTCAAACTCAGTCTTTAGGGCGTGCTGGCTCAGCAGTCGGCGCAGAGATGTATCGTATTGTGTCTTGATCTTTCTTGCAGATTTGAGGTTGTCGTGATCGATTTCAAATTTGCTGATAATACGCTGGTCAAACGGACTATCCCAGATAGGATCGAACTTCATGGATTTGTGAACCACTTTGTCAAAAATGACCCCAAGAGCTTTTCTAGAGTGGTAGCTGTGGTTCTTTTCCATGAAATGAGGCCATTTCCGAGGTTGTTGATCGCGTCTCAGAATCGCTGGGTCACCAGTCTTAGGGTAGTCCACTGCTTTGGAGTGCAGTTCTGCAAGTTCCAGACCTGAAGGCCAAATTAGTGAAATGCACTTGGATAGATGATTATCACACGACTCACATTTTGGTGACATGGGACCAAACTCATCTGAGAAGGCCAGGTGAGATGTCGCAATAAGGGGAAGTTTGTCGTTCTTCAGATACTTCACAAAGAAGTTTCTGAGATCATGCACGCTGACATCGCGATTCAGCTCGATGGGCTTGGATGCTGAGTAGTTCATGGGCGGGTAATTCCATAGTTTGGGAATCAAGGTCGGCTCCCAAATGACAAAAAAGTCATCCCCGTCCAGATCACCACCAGAGAGCATGTTGGGTACAGGTTGATCACCAGTTGATGGGAACACAACAACATCTTTCAGATGGTGCAGGGCCGGGCAGTCCACCGCTTCAACAACGCGAATGTCGCCCGGGTGTAGTGAGGGGTTGCGCCCTACGATGCATACTCCATTGATAACATGAGTCTTGTTGTAATGTGTTGGATCACTGAGCTGGAGAAAGATTTGCGGAAGCTTGTCAATGTCTTTGTCCTTGGATCCCTCTGTTTCAGACTTGTGCCCCCTGAGAGTACTGGTTTCATCGACACAGCCCAGGACAAAGGCACTTTTCTGCACCTGGATTCTTGCTTTCTCCTTGAGCAATTTGAGAGACCATGACCTCCAAAGTTTGAGGATGTTGACAACAAACGGCTCTTGCAGATTGTCGGTCTTGAAACCAGCCTTAAGAAGGTCTGCAATACATTTATTCGTATTTTCCTGATCATTGAACTTTGTCAGCATGTCTATAGCCACATCGTTGTCTTTCATAGCCAATTCGTACGACCGCAATTGCTGGTTAAGCAAGTCAGTGAAGGAAGTGACGGGTACCCCAAGACATTCCAGAATGGTGATAGTTTGTCGATTGAGAGTTGCTGTCGCGAGGGCGGCACAACGGATAATCTCGAGACCTTTGGAATCGGACTCAAACTTCTTCTGGGATTCGCGGATGTGAACTTCCATGACCTTGGTGTCATTTGGCCAAACAGCCAAGACCCCTTTGCAACCGCCCATGCGAAATTGGAAGGCAGAAGGTTTCGCAAAAAGATCAAGTGTCATATCTTCGCTGATCAGCTGGGCCAAAAAAGAAGAAATCTTGCCAACACCGTCGGTGAAGCAATAACCATTCCTCTCAATATCTGGTATCTGTAGAATTGTCGGCGCTGAAATTGCATTAATCTCTCGGGTAGTTGAAAAACATTGACCAAGCCTGGCAGCATATTTTGCTACAACTTTGATATGGCTAAACTGTCCCATCCACCTGCGAATGTCGTCGCACGATGTGTGCTCTGTGGGACAAAAGAAATATGCACCGTTTTGTCTGAGCTGCGAGTTACCGAAAGCGAGAAATTCATAGACGCGATCACCGATCCGGATGCCTTGATACATTGTTCGGAGCACCCTTTTGTAGATCTCATCATTTTGATCCTTGTTCACGGCGATTCTGCCCTTCTCAAGTTCCTCGGTGAATTGAATTCTGAGAAACCGATCTTCATAATGCTTATATTGTCGCATTACTCGGTTTGACACCTCCATAGTGGGTGTCGTATAGCGAATCGTAGTTGGTGTGATCACCGCCTTCCGGACGAGGGTACAATAAGAAGGAATTCTTGAGATTGGTGCAAAAGCATCGAGCCGAGGTTTTTTGAATATTTCCATTGGATCATCCACAGCCCCATCGTCGTGTTCGATCACAGACTCTAGATGAAGCTTGGCTTCGGCCGGTTTCATGTCGGCGAGGTTCTTCAAGAACTCCCTAGTAATCATGTGTTCATTGAGATAGCCGCGGGAAGTGCAGACTTCAAGCTGATATCGAACGTCAAAGGGGAGATGAACAACTGAGCCTGGATCATACTGGAGCATTTGAAGCGCATTGTCGCTCTCAGCAGGAGTCTGATGGTCTATCCATCCCCACATGTCTGCTTTCGTTCCCCCAGTTGTTTGGAACTCGCCTTGAACTTCGGTGGTGATGTTGAAATCATCTAGAGCGCTCACAATCTGTTGGTTGATGACCCTGGCTTCTTCAGTCCTCCCATCCAGAACGAATCTGAGGGCGGTCCAGCGACCAATCTCGATGAACTCTGAGCCTTGAAAGTCGTCATGGAGAGTGACGGGGTATCTCATGGGAAGACTGATGTCCTCGACAATATCCGTTGCACGATTCCAGCTCTCCGTAGAACTCCAGTTCTTGGCCTCATCGGAGAAAGTAGAGCGAGTTTTAGGTGTCTTCCAATAGTACGAAGGCGGTGTCTTAAGGGGAACCACGAGGGCACAGCAATTGTTGTCGGTGGTTGTTTGGTAAACCTTCTTCATATACGAAAAGTCGATGACAACTTTGTGTTGCCGAATGACCCTCGTTCCTTCCCCGGCCATGATATCGAAGGGGAAGAATGCTGTCAGTCTCTTGTATTTAAGGTTGAGTTCAAGCTTGAGACTTCGTTCATAGGATGTTCCATGGATTGACTTCATGATCTTCATCGATTTCTCTCCCAGTAAGATCCCAAAATCAATGGCTTCAGGATGCAGCGTCAATTTTACAGGATGCAAGCGTTCATAACATACAGGACTTCGGATAAAACCTGGAGGCGTATGCTTGGTCAAGTTGACAAAGATCTTGAGCTCTTGAGGATAGCGTTCTCTGTCATGGTGGCGAACAAGATATGTACCAGTTGACCAAAACGGTCTCTTTGGGGGTGGTTCGAACCTGATTTTAGCACTGCTGAATGCCGGTCTTTTTGGTGTTTCGTAGATATCCATGTAGGCAATTTCTCCTTCATGGGAGAACCAGTCCCAGAGATCTGAAATCGTGACTGAAGCGGGCATTCCCTCAAGCTGAACGGTGAGTTCAGGCCATGTGCGCCACTGTTCATGGAGCCGAGACGCAACTTCATGGGAGTTGAGGTGCCCTGGTCTGTTTTTTGTGTTCCCTTGCTTCGCTGGCCTGCCACTGCTCGATTTGCGCTGTGACTTCGCGTTATGTCGTGACCCTTTTGAGGGTTCGGCAGGTGGATTCGTAGAGTTCATGCTCGAGTTTCGTCCATGAGATCTAAAGATAATTTTAGTCCTGGCAGATGTTTTGAGAAGCACGGGGCGTGAGGCCTCAAAAGGACGCACCTGGAGCTTTGATGATCTGCCGAGGAGAATATCAATACCTGTGACACCTAGTCCCGAAGCTTTAGAACAATGGTCCTTGACTTGATCAAGACTAGGTGGAGAGATGGAGGAACATGAAGTGATGAGGATAAATTATCTTTGGTGCGGTAATGTGAGATGAAAGGGCGCGTATCGTGTGGCAGTGATTCGAAGAGGAAGCACCTGCTAGAAACCTGAGGATGCAGATCCTGCCAACAGAAAATGGGGGAAAGAAAATTCAAGGAGCATCTGCCAAGTGATTTTATAGGAAAAGTGCAGTCAGGAAGGGGGGCCAAGTAGAGTGGCTTCCAGATGCAGCTATCCGTTGATGTTTGCTGTTGGTTGAAAGAGCAACCATGTAGCGTGCCTGGTATGAGCAAAAGCACCGAGATAGGAAGAACAGCAAACTCTTCAACTTCTTATCGAAAATGTACCAAGCCACAAAGATGCTTGTTCCAACAGCCATGCGGCACTGCGTAAATTTTAGGAAATTATGATCATACTGTTTGAGTGTTTCTGTCTCATAGGAAACCACCTCACACTTCTGCCTCAGGTTCTTGATTGCAGAGAATAGTAGAATATCCAAGCTACCCAAGGCACCTATCGGGTTTCATCATTGTGCATATAGTAAGGTACCCACCCAGAGATGCATTCACTCCTAATCCTTTAGTACAGCATGAGTCTCCTTCCACCGTTTGATCAAATCCTTCCCAGGGCAAATACTGAACTCCAACGGACGCGACTTCGAACTCTCAAACAAGAAAGAATGTTGCTATGTTTACATACAGCTGAAATTCAGGGTAAAACCTAATAGGCCCTGCCATAGATATTATACAAAACGTGAAACGCATGCCCCCTGTTAAACCAAGGCCTTCACTACTCGGTTCGGCGTCACGGCTGTATTGGCCCCAGGATACACAGTGTTCTCCCATGGCACATCGATGATCTTTCCGGGGTTCAGGATCCATTCTGGGTCGAATGCTTTTTTCACTGCTGCCATGACTTCCAGCGTCTCTGGTCCAACCTCCCAGAGAAGACTCTCCTTTTTGCCCCAGCCGATGGAGTGCTCTCCTGTACAGGTACCATCCATGTCGAGCGCACGTTTCACCATGTTTTTAACGCAAGCCTCGACCTTTTGGCGCTCGCCAGGTACGTTCTTGTTATACATGATGCTCTCGTGAAAGTTGCCATCTCCAACATGGCCAAGGATGCTGGCAAAAAGGCCAAGCTCATCCATTTCCTTCTTGCTGACCTCTATGATATCAGCTAGTCGGCTGAATGGAACAGCTACATCTGTACTCCCTACGTGTCCATTTATTAGCAACGCGGGCAGCTTGAATGTTTTCGGTAGCACTGTGATACTTACAAACATCGTCGCCGCTCTTGCGCAAAGAGAGCATAGACCAAAGGGATTCCTTCCTGGCAGACCAGAGCAGTTGTTGCTCCGCAGCATCTCTAGCAAACTCGAAATCGCCACCCTTGTTAGCAGCCGCGATCTTTTTCACCCGATTGATATTGTCTTTTACACTTTCTTTAGTGCCAGAAAATTTGAAGAATAACGTCGATAATTCCTTCCAGACTCTTGGCTTCGTAGCACCACCAAGGTTAATGACTCTCATTTGAACTTCGTCCATGATTTCCATCGCTGCGACAGGAATACCGGTCTGCATAACACCGGCGGCGGCGGCAGCAGCATTTCGAATGGTGGGGAATGTGACAACAGCAACTGAATACTCCTCCGGAATGACTGCCAACTTGAGTGTGGCTGTGGGTGTCAGCTATGGCCAAGCATCAGTTACATGATAAGCATCTTGTATCATACCTTCCGTGACGATTCCAAGGGTGCCCTCAGAGCCAACAAACAGTCCGTTCAAGTTGTATCCAGCAGACGACTTGCGCGGTCTTCGCCTTGTTTTGATAACGCGTCCGTCGGAGAGAACAACAGTCAAATTGATGACCCAATCCTTCATTGTACCGTACCTAACAGCGTTGGTTCCAGAGCAGTTCGTTCCAATCATACCTCCGATTTTCGCTGACGGGCCTAGACAACTTGGTCAGCCCCCTTGGATCTCTATATTCGTTAGCCACATACCGGGATCAACAGGAAAGAATAAGCCACTGTCCATTTGCAACAATTTTGCGTTTAGATCTTGCCAGCCGATACTGGGTTGAACTACAATATCCATGTCATCTTTGTTGAACTGGATAATCTGGTCCATGTACGCAAAATCCACGCTGATTCCCCCGTAAGGGGCAGCAAAGTTGCCTTCCAAGCTTGATCCTCCGGAGTAAGGGATGATGGGAACCCGATGCTCATGACAAATGCGAGCTATCACAGACACTTGCTCAGTTGTTCTCGGATATGCCACAGCTACCGGTAGAGTGTCAGGGTTAACCGTTGACCACTCAGAATAGCCATGTGTCAGGAGGTCTTCTGAGTCTGTCGAAATAAAGCCATCTATATCAATCTCGCTCTCGATTCGCCTGATAGCCTAATTTTAGAGTTAGTATGAGGGCATGATACTCCTGGGAATTCTACCTTCTCCATCTCAGGCAGCGTAGCGTATGGTGACGCAGATGATCGGCCCCAGATAGACTTTTGAGAATCTTTATCCCCGGTCAGACTCGCAAGGCCCCAACCAAGAGCTCCAGCTCCAATGGCAACAACAAAAGAGTTTGGCTGGGACCATCTTGAACCCTTGTCTGGCTCGCTTCGAGTTGTCCTGGGTGTCTCAGGAGCATAAAGGCTGGAAGAGACGGCGAAGTCTCGTCGAGATCCCACTCGCTGAGCACGGCGGCCCAGAAGAGTTCTTGCTGAAGTCCTGCTGGCAAACATTTGAGCCAATGCTTAAGGAACGGATAGTTTTCTGACACAAAAGGCCCGGTCCCGCAATTGGCCACGGTGTGGAGCCGAGATCGATCTGGTACCCGAAACTTATAAGGCCGGCCGGTTCTCAATATGACTCTCTACGAGTAGTGTTGAGGAAGTCGACAATAATCTCTGCCGTGTCTAAGCGGAATCTGGACCAAATAACCGGAAGGTAAGGGAGAGGGGAAAAGAACGACAAGAATCCTTCGATCCAAGCCAACCGAGAGAGAAAACAACGCCAACAAAACCCGGAACCGGATGCGACCACGATGGGGCTGACTCTTACTTATAAGTGGTTTTCGAAAACATCGTCGGCACGTGGGGCACAACGACCAAAATGGGAATCTAACCTCAAAAGGATCATCTTGTAAGCATAGTCTCGCTGGTGCAATACCGACTATCGCGTTGCCGTTGAGTCAGGCAGTGCTTGGGGTAGGGAAATAGCTCTCTCAAAGTTTGAGTCTAGTGGGTCAAGTGAGTTACTCAAGACAGCGAGTGTGCACACGACCCATTATCCATGGACGTTGTGCGTGTGCGGTCTTACTCTAACAAGACAAAATTGCATAGATGGATGAGGCTCCCCACGCATTGCGCCCACATGCACATCACAGGAACAGCGCGCCTTGAAACTCGCATTGTCGAATCGTAGCTCCGAGAGATGCCACCAACAGCATAGCATGCATAGTCTTTGAGGATTTGACGGGCGGCCGCAGTTCCCGTTAGTCATGCATTCCTAACCCCGTGTGTAATTACGACACGGTGACCCAGATTTATGACAGCTTCCCCGCTCACAAATATTGCATCTTCCTGGCCGAACCAGCAGCTCCACGATTTGTATTAAGCATGGGAAGGTGTGGAGCAGGAAATGGAGGGGAAGAGAAACGGAACCCACTTGGTGTTGTTCGTCGTTTGGGGGTTCGAAAGTTTTGTTGTTGTAGAGTGAAGCTACTAGCTCAATGGAGAAGTTGGGGGATAGAAGAAATTAATTTCAAAGCAAGAGACAGGTCCAATTCTATCATTTTCACGCTAGGAATCTATTATCATCCGTGAACGTGGGGTGAGCAAGGAACGGGAACTCGCCTATATCCGCCGCACCTCGGTCAGCCAAAGTGCCAGAGTACACGTTGAGAGGTCAACTGACAACCGCTTCTTTTGGTGTTACACTGCATAAACCATGACCCTGTACAACCATAGCAATATATTTCTCGGGCTGGTGGGAATATCATACATAATAACAACGGCAAAAGGATCTCCCTCATTGAACATTTTGGACTTGGCCAGTTGATAAAAACCACCTAGGTAGGTATGTAACAACAGGCAACACCTCCGGACTTACGAATGATGGCAATCCCTCTCAAGATAGTTAAGCTTTTCGATCTTATTATCACGCCCCTATCACCACAACGCTCAAGGCCATTGGTCAGGCCTATGGACTTGGGCAACATTCTTGTCTCATTTTCAGTCACAGCGGGAGAACGGCATTTGTCAAGAATCGACACTTCGTGTTGGGCTCAAATTCATCTTTTATCGTAGCCTCATGGGGGCCGGCTATCTCCAGGGTAGTTAAAGCCGCAAAGCAAACGTCAAATCCGAGACTCCAGTCCACATGCCATTTTTTACCATTCCTATCGCAAATCCACAATTTAGTGAGAGATGGCGTAAGCGCGTCGGCGGTCACGCTCCTCAGCGATAGTGAGCTTGACACCCTTGCCCTTGGGCAGAGAGATCCAGGGCTTGTCCTGGCCAATGACGAAAACGTTGCTCTCACGGGTAGCAAAGCTGTTGTCAATAGCATCCTTGACGTGAACGATGTTGAAACCACCGTCGTGGCGCTCACGGTGAGTGATGACACCAACACGACCCATGTTACGACCACCAGTGACCATGACGACGGCACCGGTGTCAAACTTGATGAAGTCGGTGATCTTGCCAGTGGCGAGGTCAATCTTGACAGTGTCGTTGACCTTGATGAGAGGGTCAGGGTAGCGGATGCTAAGAAAAATTGTTAGCAACGGGGTTTTCGGGGTGTACATACAACCGTCAAATAAAGCTCCTGTCTTGTCGGGTGACTCGAATCGACCAAAGCTTGATCCAACGGCTGAATGATGTCTGACAGAACTCACGTTCGTGCATCGTGCGTGACCAAGAATGGGATTCCACCACGACCAAGCTGGACACGCTTGACCTTGCCAAGCTTGTACTCAGCCTCCTCGGCCTGGATTCGGTGGACGGTGAATCGGCCCTTGGTATCGTAGACAAGACGGAAGTTCTCGCCAGTCTTCTCGATGGTGATGACGTCCATGAAGCCGGAGGGGTAGGTGGAATCAGTGCGGACCTTGCCGTCGACCTTGACGAGTCGCTGCATCAGGATGGCCTTGGTCTCACGGTAGTTGAGAGCATACTTGAGCCGGTTTCGGATGAAGACGATCAGGGGCATGCAGTCGCGGAGCTTGTGAGGACCGGCAGAGGGCTTGGGAGCGTAGGTGCCGGACAGCTTGTCAAGCAGCCAGTGCGAGGGGGCGCTGAGGCGCTTCTGGTGCTTCTTGCTATTGAAACGGTCAGATCCTGATTTTCCAACTATGAGACGGCAGGAGAGAAGTCCAAATCATGATTCGCTTTCACAATCGCGGCTTTGACCGTTGTTCTCGTTGTTATACTCACATTCCGCGGGCCATTGTGTCGGTTGGCTGATTTGTCGGCGGTGATGGAGGATGGACGATGGACCTACTTCACAAAGAACAAACTGCAGATGGTGATTGACCACGCACTTTTTTTTTTCGCTAGTGGGGGTTTCGTGCCCTAGCATGGTGATAATTTGCAGATCACGTGAAAATCCAAAAAGTGGAGACATTTTGAATTCTGTATGTACCTAATAAGCCGCCTCGAATACTGCAAAATCGTTTACACCAAAAATCGCTGATCTCCAGGTACCTAGGTACTGTACATAGTACCTAGCATCATAGTAGTAGGTAACAAGTAATAACTGCTTTGCGAAAAAGAAAGAAAGCAAAAAGAGAAAGAAAAGGGCCTCTTTGATCGAACTCGTTACGTTCAGATTTGGCATTACCCTTGGTTGTATTAGGTTCTCTGCATTTTTTAATTCCTAGAAAAAAGGTCACCTACCGAGTTTACACCAGTACGCTTTGTCCCAACGTCACGGTACCATCTTGTCATCGCATGGGCGTCTACAGAGATGAAATTGCTAATCGACCATCTTTTCAAACATTCCTTCTTCTTTGCCAATTAGGCAACCCATATTTCCCTTCCTGTGAGCGCCAAAGAGTGCATTCAGACCGATATAAGCGACCGACAACCAGCGCGTGCTGTGTGACCTGTCTAGGTCCATCTCAATCTACGTACGCCCAATACCCTTGCAAATCAATTTTCCCAACTCCTGTCCCTTTGGGACCCTCATAAAACATTAGTGCAGAACATTCTGCGGTTCATATTCGAGTAGCGGTGCTTGCCCAAGGCTTAATCCTATCTTCTTAAGTGTTGCATTCCATCTTGACTATGGCTTTTCTGTGGGGCGCTTGTTGGTGGAGAAATACCTGGGACGCCCTCGGCCCCAAATCGTGAATTTGCTGGTGAAAGCTTGGCATCGTCGAGTAATAGGCGTGATATGTCCATTTCACCACCCATAAACGGAGGAACCGCAGTCTCACCAAACTCGAATACCTGAGACGTACCCATGTTTTCGCATGTATCGATCCTTTGATGAGCTGGCCATCGAGGGAGATCTTCACGCGAAGTTGACTGGCTCATTTGCGGCTCTAATGTTGTAGCTTTGGTAGGTCCAAAAGAGTTCTCAATTGAGATCCTCACTGATGGCTCCATAACATCGTTCCCTCGAGTGGGTTCCTTTGTTGGAAAAGCACCTTTCTCTATGCGCTGATAAACGTTGGCATACTTGTTGCGTACTCGGTCTCTCAAGTCTGTTGGTTGCCGACTGGAGAGATGAAAGCGCGGGTCTCGTTGAATCTTAGTCCAAGCAGGACCATGAATCTCCAACCCCTCAAGGATCTCCGCGTCATCTTGCTCTGTAAAAGGCCGACGTTCGCGGCGATGAGACTTTTTGAAAGGCCCATGGATACCGAGTTCCACAAGATCCTCCATCTTCTTACGATGCGCCCGACTTTTTTTCTGTTTGGGGTATGTATAGATCTCTTGCTGTGATGTCGAGGCTGTGTCCGTTGCAGTCGCAGCGTTTCCATCTATCAATATCTTTTCTAGGTGCACATCCGTCTTTCCCTTTTGTTTGGCATCTCGATCAGACCTTGACGGCGAGTCTAGGTCAAACGACCTGTGTGACTTGCGAAGCTCATCGGGACAGCACGTCCTGAACCGATCTTTGAGATCTCCAGCTGTCCGGTCATTAAACTTGAAATCAGTGTCCTCCAGAATGCTCGTCCACTTTCCAACCCCATGGCGGTCGACACCCAATAACAGATGATTGGTCTCCTCTTCGGTCCATTTCCGCCTTGGCTTGCTGGTCCGCTTTCGTGTCTTGTTGGTATTGAGGGCTGGCTCGACCTCTTGAGAAGGCTGATTAGACGATTGAGTAGACGGTTGTGCAAATTCGGACATTATCTTCATCTGCGAGCCATCCTGGCTATCGAATGAATCAGATGAAATGGGCGGGAACAAAGCAGCGTGAGGCGGAGGCTCGTGGAGTCCATTGATGATCGGTGGCATGACTGGCGCTTGCTGGGTAGCCTTTTGCTTTTTGAGGGGCTGCGGAAGCTGCACAAAGTCGTCTTTGACATGAAGACCACGATGGCGTTTCTTGTTCGAAACATCATCAAGAATCTCGGGGTTATCGTCCAGTATCCGGCTTATCGAATTGGTTGGCTCCGTAACATCCAAGTCACCTGAAGCTCCACGCAACGAAAATCCTCCAGGAGCCGGTGCTAGCTTTCCATCTTTACTACCTGCTTCCTTGCGGCGTTCAGGAGCAACATCATCACCAGCCAGATATATTGAACCGGCAGCGCTAGCAACAGATTGATTATCAGCTACTGGCCTGTCACAGCGATGATTCGTATCTGGATCGATTGGGGGCAAAGACCGGTCCGCGGCTGTAGGAAATGCAAGGGAATGAAGTGGGGGAAGATCGGTATGGTTGATTTGCGGCTTCGTCGGCTCGTTGAGCAGGTGAATCAAGCGTGGCTCGATCGTGGCCATCGTGGGCTCTCGAAGGTCGGTTTACACATTGAGTATAAGTCAACAGCAATAGAGGATCTAGATCCGCGATAGGATGCGATAATGAGAAGCAAAGGGGGAGGGAGGACCGTAAAGAGGGGAAGCTACATGTGCCGTTGGCAAGACAAGAGACAACAGCTCAGAACGCCATGTTGACTACGAGACTGGGGAACTGATTCACAAGAGTCGGGGTCATGAACGCTTTGGTATGGTCTCACTTGGGCTGTATGTCTCTCTCTGTTGCAGTAGCACGTGAAATCGCCACATGTTGAAGCTTGCCATTGGCAAATTCAACAGGAGGGGTGATTTCAGCGCCTGAGCTAGCAGCCGACCGCCAATGCCGGCACTTCCCGGCTACTATCCGCCCTTCAACAAAATTGAGCCATGCATGTATTGGTTGCTCTCACATGTTTAGGTACCCCTACCTTACCTACTAGGTACCTACTATACCTTAGTAGTTTAATATTTTCATGGTTGCTCAACACTTCATTCAACATGTAAGGATAAAAACAGCACAAGATGAATTGTCATCTGTTATTTGCCAAGGGTTATCTTAATATCGTTGTTTATGTTTTACAACAAAAATTTAAGGAATCCAAAGACGCCTTTCGATTTTTAAAACTACAATGATGTCGTTCACCATCGTTTGAGACTCTGGTTGTTATGATCTATAAGCGCTTTTATGTTTTTAATACACGGTTTCACGATCGCGGAAGAGATCGAGCGTCCTATATGTTCAGAATTATTTGAGCTTTTTAACCCTTGTAAGGGCTGGGGCCGACCATCAACTCAGGCTTGACCAGAGTATCGAACTCCTCCTCAGTCAGAGCCTGGAGCTCAAGCGCACTCTGCTTAAGGGTAAGACCCTTCTTGTGAGCGTTCTTGGCCACCTTGCTAGCCATATCGTAACCGATCTTGGGGTTGAGACAGGTGACAAGCATGAGCCTAGGAAACTCATCAGTATTGATTTCAAGTCTATGTCACAAGAGAACTTACGATTCCTTCATGATGCTGGCAATCTTCTCCTCGTTAGCAGCGAGGCCAGCAACCAGGTTCTTCTCGAAAGAGCGCATGCCATCAGTCAGAAGGCGGGAGCTGTGGAGAAGGTTGCGGATGACTAGAGGTTTGTAAACGTTGAGCTCGAACTGGCCGTTCATGCCACCGATAGTGGTAGCAACGTGGTTACCCATAACCTGGGCACAGACCATAGTCAAGGCCTCGCACTGAGTGGGGTTGACCTTGCCAGGCATGATGCTGCTGCCAGGCTCGTTCTCAGGCAAGTTAAGCTCACCAAGACCGCACCGGGGACCGCTGCCGAGGTATCGGATGTCCTGGGCGATCTTGGTGAGGGAGGCAGCAAGGGTGTTGAGGGAGCCGTGGGCCTGAACAATAGCGTCGTGGGCGGCCAGAGCCTCAAACTTGTTAGGAGCAGTCTTGAATTCGGTACCCGTCATCTTAGTGACCTCCTCGGCGATAGCCTCAGCGAAGCCCTGGAAGGTGTTGATGCCAGTACCGACGGCGGTACCGCCCTGAGCGAGGAGTCGCAAGTCGGGCAGAGAGCTCTCGACACGCTTGATGCCAAAGTCGAGCTGAGCTACATAACCAGAAAACTCCTGGGCGAGAGTGAGAGGGGTAGCATCTTGAAGGTGAGTGCGCCCGATCTTGATGATCTTCTTGGCCTCGAACTCATCAACCTTTTGCTGGAGGGCTGCACGCAGGCTGTGGAGGGCAGGCAGGAGCTCACCCTCAATGTCGAGGACGGCAGCAATGTGCATAACAGTAGGGAAAGTATCGTTAGAAGAAGCACTGCGGTTGACGTGGTCGTTGGGGTGGACAGGTTTCTTGCTACCCATGGTACCTCCGAGAATCTCAATAGCACGGTTGGAAATAACTTCGTTGGCGTTCATGTTGGACTGAGTGCCGGAACCGGTTTGCCAAACAACGAGGGGGAAGTGGTCGAGGAGCTTGCCATCAGCAACCTCCTTGGCAGCCTGCTGAATAGCAGCACCGATCTTGGGGTCTGTGGGATTGATTATTAGCGTTGTGCCGCTCGAATTTTCGTCGAGGCTTAAACATCTCGCTGTATAAGTCGTTCGCACGGCCCGCGAAATGGTGCAAGTCGGGCCATCAAGACGAGCTGTTCGCCACCCAAATACACCACATTCAAGTGGAATTGCTACTCACCGAGACCATATCGCATGTTAACAGAGGCAGCAGCACCCTTCAGGATACCAAAAGCCTTAACAATAGGCGGGGGCATGCGGTCCTGTGGCTGGTTGATACGAAAGTTCTCAAGAGATCGCTCCGTCTGTGCTCCCCAGTATCGGTCGGCGGGGACCTGGATCTCGCCAAAGGCATCGCTCTCTGTTCGTGTCTGGGACATCCTGACTGAAGTGCTGTGGATAGCTCTGGAGAGTTGAAGACCAACAACCCGAGTCTGGTTCTGGAGTCGTAGTTGCGGGGCAAGCGAGCATGTGGGCGCAGCTGCTTGGGAGACCCGAGGCAGAGCTGATTTCATAAGACCCGAGACGGCAGCGCGTCCCGTGACGGTTCGAAGCATGATGGGCAGTTGGCTGACTGGCGAAACGCTATTCCGAAAGCTGGGGCAGGCCAATTGAATCGGTTGGCTGGACTGAAGGTGGCAGGAGGATTCTTCGGGGTAGGGAGCCGGGGATGTTGCACAATTGCAAAAGATTCAAGCAGTCGGAGAGAAGGCCAACTTCTAGTCTCCTCGTCCTCGGTTGTTAGAATTTAACGGCTCAGCCAGCCTAATAAGACTCGGAAGGCACTGGTCAAGCGGGAAAAAAGCTCGAAATACTGTCCGGTTATTTGCCGGAGATCCTTGACAGGGCAACGATATCGGCCTGACTCCGATCCATCCCGAGCACTGGGATTGAATGTCGACTGGTATTGCTCTTCTCATTGGTTAACGGTATCTGAAACCGGAGGTTGATTCTGGGGAAGCGGGAAAATCCCTTATCAGATCCGAGCTCTTATCCTCCTCAACTTCAGTTGGCTTGGCTACCTCTACAACCCACCTAGGTAGGTACATATCATTGTCGATACCGACCTATATCAAGCCATAATCATGGCATCTTCTCTCCCCACCTTCCCACGTATGATATTCACGATTGTTGAGCCTATTTCTTTGTAAGATTTCCTCACCTCAAGGGCCTTATGTCACAATTGTTCATTATACGATTTCTCACATCCCAAACAGAGTTGCTGGTTTTCTTGGTGCTGTCATTGACCCAGCATGGTTCATTGGCGAACAAGCTCCCCAAAAAAACGATGCCGATACTTCTCACAACAGCATCATAGTAACTTGGCAGCTAGGAAACCTATATCTATTACTAGGATTTATTGGGGTCGCAATTCTATCAACCACCAGTGAGACCAGAGTTGTCCGGGCGTACCTAATTGCTCTTTGGCTTGGGGACGTCGGCCACGTTTGTTTCACTTCCTATGGGATGGGTTGGGACAGATTGGTGAGCCCTGTCCAGTGGAACGCTATGGCTTGGGGGAACGTTGCGATGACGGTAAGCCAGACAAAAGACCTGCTACTTACCTACCCTACACAAGTATGCATCGGAAGTTGTTCTGATAGCTCTGACGTGTGTTTTAGTTGTTCCTTTTCTTTACGCGAACAGCCTATCTTACTGGGCTCTTTGGTCCTGATCGCGTCAATAAGACCGTTATTACAGAAAAGAAAACCACATGATATTGAAACCGGATAGCAACATCCTGAGGGGCGGCGCTGGTGAATGGTGACTGATTGGGCCAGTTTCAATGAAGATTACCTATGACAAGGAAATATTAGCTACTTAGGCTTCGTTCTTCTCAGCGGGTACATACAATGCTATGTGACGGTACCTTGCAGGTTGACACCTCCTGTTGGGCAAGCTAGCCGGGGTAGCTCTTTGTGGGGTGGTGTGGTAATGCTGCTCAAAACTCCTAAAATCTGGTCTCGTACCTTTGGGTTAGGGTTAGCTCTTATTGGATGAATGAATAGCATTAGTTCATCAACAACGCGTCTCGACAAAAAACACGACGCTCATCTTACACATGCTCAATCTTGTACTCACCTTTAAGCAGCAATGAACGCCCGCAGTGCCTCAGGGCGTACAGAAAGTGCCCCTGCTCAACCTCCACATCAAAGAGTGACGCGCAGCACTCGGAGGAACGACGCAGTTCAACGTGCATCAACACCACGAGTGACGAGTATTTCCCAACCCATATCAGAGTCACAAAAGCAGGGCGGGGTTTTGCAACGAGATCCACCCCCTCGCCGTGGCGCGCCTCGCCACGACCGAAGCGTCAGTATCTCAACAGTGAGGCCTGATGATGACACCGAATACTATGACGAGGATGAGAATGGACCAAAAGATGAAGTCAACGATCACTCTGAAGAACCAGAGAGCCATGAAGAAGAAGAAGCTCAGGTTCATCTCGTGATCACCCCTGCACAACAAAGGATCCTAGAACTCAGTGTTCCAGACTTGGCAAGGGCCGCCGATAGTCTGTTTGAGTGCTTCCAACAGAAACAAGCTTATGAGGATGTTTTCGATGGAATCTTGAGCATCAGGCGACGCGCTTTTTACAACATCCAGGCCGAGTATCAAACACTCGGTGAGAATGATGTAGTGACATTCATCGATTTTGCACATTTTTTGGATGGGAATTTCACTACAGACAAAAACATTATGGTCACTCAAATTGCACGCATCAACGTGGTGACAGCCTTCGACAGAATTTGGGGGATTGGGGATCAGGACGCATCATACATCTTCCCGTTTCTTGAATCCCTTAACCGAGTTTTACCTGCATTCTTTACTCCAGCTGACAACATGTTCCAATCTCCTCAGAGCACTCTGCATCTGCGCACTTGGTTATTCGTTGAGGCCCTCTCCCACTGCAAGGACAACAATGAGGAAACGGATTTTCGAGACGTTCTTGTCCGCTTTTTCTGTAAAGACCCAGAAGAATGGGGATATTCAAACGAATCGGAACACAACGGCAAAAGAGAGGGTCCCTCTCATGCTGATCTCTTTTCTGGAGGATATTTCAAAGACCTTGGTGGTATCAATCATGATGACCATGATGCTGATGACCTCTGCTCGTCACGGATTGCTCAGATTAAGAAAATCATCGATGAAAACAAGGAGGATGACGGAATCACTCAACTGAGAAAGGAATTTCCCCTACATGTCTTGGTGCAAGATCTCCAAGATTGCTTCGCTAGCCTGTACAAGGTGTTGACTTACGAAGAGAGCGTAAGGGCGGGTACTGAACCTCCCCTTCATGATCAACAAGAGGCTATCTATAGTCAAAATAACGATTTCAGGTCAGATTCGCAATCAATTGTCCGTGTGGGAAGTCAGGAAGCAGAGTAAGCCATCGTGTTCTTTGTCATGGGATCAAGAAATTAACCAGTACATCAGGCCCAGTCTATTTGTTAATGAAAAGTCCCTCCAAGCCCTAAGAGGTGACAGCCGAGCAACCAGTCACGTTCCCCCTTCCAGCCAACAGCTTGGGGGATCCAGACCAGCAGTTCCACGTGATTATCACCAAGATACAAATGCTGACCTCCTGGGTGGTAGTCCGCTCCCCCCTGCGAATTCTTACCGTTTAGTTGTCAGTGGCGAGAGTGATCGCGGTCGAAGGCAGAAGCGACCGCGACCTGCTACGGAGGGAGACGACGAAGATGACCCTTTTGAGACCGATACTCGCCGTATTGATCCCGCGAAGCGCGATGAACTGAAACGCCAGATGCCACCACCACCCAGGCCAGAACCTGCGTCGCGATCTCTCCCAAGGCATGTTCACGAGTCTTCGGTCTCCCCGGGGCCCCAATTTCCCTCTTCTGCGCAAGAATCGTCGCAAGATGTGGGTTTGCGGGCAGCATCACTGGCACCGTTATCCTCGGCGCCTTTCAGCGCCATCGCTCAGGCTGCATCCCAAAGGAAGAAGGAAGTACGCATTGTCGACGCAGAACGACAAGGTCCGCGAAAACGCGTTCCCTGGAGTGAACACGACTCCAAGGTGCTATGTGATCTTATCCAAGAGTGTGGTGCCCGCTGGTCGACCATTGAAACCAGGAAAGACCTTTTTGAACAACCGCGGAACCAACAGGCGTACCGTGACCGAGCACGAAACCTCAAGACTGAGATGCTAATGGCCAACGTGAATTTGCCTCCAAACTTCGACGATGTCGCTTTGGGTAACAAGGAAGTTGTAAAAATTATAGGGGTTGGGAAGAATCCAGATCGCAGGGAGGCGGATGTCGATGGCCATGGCAACCCCATCAATACTGAGTTTGCAAAATCTACGCCATTCTGATTCTTTGCTAGTCAAAATGAATGAGTCGTGAGTGGTGACAAGTGTTCGCATTCCTTTATTGAATTCATGCTTCATAATATGGAATAGCGACTGTAATTGGAACGGAATTGCTGACGGTTTACTTCTGGAGCGTATATATAAACATGGGTGCGAGGAACTCAGTTATGGTCAGATTATGTGGCTCTTGTACGAAGTCCTGTTGAAAACACATTGCAATAATTTCTAGTAAAAAAACTGACTAAAGAAAAGGAGATGTTCTCTGACACTTGCAAGTCTACAGCGCCATCTGAACAGATCTTATGCATTCCCACGTTTTTCTTGCCCAACTTGTTCGTCATGGTTGGCCATTGTATTCTAGGCAGTAAATGATGGAGCTGCTCAAAGCTCCTCAGCCTGTGAGTTAAAGCCATGAGGCTATGGGCTCCTATAGAGAGCAAGTTGAAGAATATGAATGATATAAATGGAGGAGCCGTAAAGAAAAGGTGAAAAGAAGTGTTCTTGTTCAAGACCACTAACACGAACGCCTGTTTGAGAAAGAATTGTCGAGAAAGAAGCGAAGAAAATGTCGTGAGCAGTTGACGCAACCTTCCGAGGCTGGCTCGTTCGTTGGTCATATAGTCAAAAGCCGTGCAGTTGAACCAGTCGAGTGTCTCAATAAAGGGGTATCAGCCGTGAGGGCGAGTGGAAGTAATGCCTATATGAATAGGACAGTGCTCCTCTTCGCAAGTTCAGAAATGTTATAACAAGATGACAAGGGGTATGCTGCAGTTTTCCGGGAAATGGTATACGTTAGAGAAGTATGAGAGTAATGAAAGATGGTCGCTGTAAAGCGTTGTGTTCATGCCACGTCAAGCATGTCTAGACATGTTTTAGCTGGCAATGTGTTTTTTTTGGTCGTCTGAAGGGGGCGAAGGTCGTCATTGTCTGGTAGATGCATGGGCCCGGTTTGGCATCGTTCATCTATGGCGATAGGGGATATCCCTCTGCTTGAGTCGGTTTGTTCTCCATCCCTCATACCACTGCTCCCGACTAGCTTCACGCAACTCGGCACGCCATTCGCTAAAGACAGCTTCTTTGAGACGCTGGAAATCGCAGTGCTCTTCATTATAAGGATCAGCAAACCCCCATGGGAACTGTCTGCCAATAACACCTGGCTCATACAGATCTGGGCTGATGATAGAAAGTGGCAGGAAGGGGATCTCGTCCTCCTTCTCTTTAGCCTCTTCTTGTGCTTTATGACGTCGAATAGAGCTGGTAGAGAGCCTCTTGGAGCCTGGCGAAGCTGCCGGACTTTCTCGCTGACCTTGGAGTGGGAGGTCTTGGCTTTCAGGTGTTTGAGCACCATCACGTTCATGTTCAGTTCCATCTTCCTCGTCTTCTTCGGCAATCCTTTCAGACGAAATACTGCTATCATCCTCGTCATCGAGTCCGAGGGCTTCCAAAGGATCCAGGCCCGACTTCTTGATGCTATCCCAAACGCTCCGTTTGAGAACATTCATATGTTTTGTGGTGATGGTGTCTGCCTTAGCAATGACTGGGATCACAGTAGTCTTGCCCTGGAGGGTGCGCAGAACTTGTAAATCGAGGTCTTCATCCAGGCTCCCAAGCACGCGTGCACTGTGGCCATTCTGCTGGCCATTGATAGCTGGGTTTCTCGCCGAAGCAATGTTGCGATCCAGGCGAGAAGGATCAAGAACAAGGAAGGTTGCATGAATATGAGTATCTTGTACACCAGGGGAACGCACAACCTTCATTTCCTCAGCGAATGTCTCCTCAAACTTGCTCTCGAGAAATGCAGACATCTCCCTAAGTTGGAGGTCAACTACATTCTTCTCAAGTCCCTCCGAGTCCCAGATGGTAAGGCCAACACGTTCCCCGTCAATTTCAGTCTCGAGGTAGTGGGGAATAAAGTTTCCAGAGGGGGTGTTGCGATTCTGTGGTACCTCATCATCACCCTTCTTGGCCCGCTTCTTTGGTGGAAGCGCAAGTGCTGTTTTGAGGAACTCGAGAAAGGAGGTTTTTCCAGAGTTACGAGTACCAATGACTAGAATGCTGATTGTGGTGTTAGTGGATGACGGAGGGCAAATGGACTTCAATTAACAGAAACTCACTTCAAAGGTGTGGGGTCCTTTCTTCTGCGAACACGACGAGGACTGTTGACCGTGCTGATAGCACTACTAGCATAACTGTAACGGCCACGGTTCGTCATGCTCTCGGTTCTGGCATATGGATCATAGCCGCCATTTGGCAACGGCGGGACAGGGACGGCACCATGCGCAGCCGCGCCATAGCCCCGCGAGTATTCGGCTGAGGGTCGAATAGCAGAGTAATCTGCTGACCGAGGAACGTTTGCTGGTGATTCGGGGCGCAACTCGGGACCAAAGGACTTGGACAGCTGTTCAGAATGGTTGGCGAACTCAGGCAACTTGGGAGCGATGCGCGTAGAGGCCTGGCGTTGTCGTTCAAGCTCAGCCTCCCTAAGGGCCTGCGCCTTGCGGCCGCCTTTGCCTAGATCGCCACTCTTACTGCGTCGAAGCAACATGCCGAAACTGGTACGGCGAGGCTGCTCGTTGTTCATCCTCTAGGGAAAGGATCATGAAAAGGAAAAGAATCGCGGCCAAGAGACAACAACCCAAGAGGGTATGAGCGGGCGGTGCGTAGGAGGGTGCGGAGCACGTGGAAGCGCCAGGGGACTAAGACGGAAGGATGGGGCAACAAGTAGCAAAAACCAAACTGGCGACTCTAAGTGAAGTCGAAAACAAATGGCAAAGGAGGGGAGCGATCGAGACGGAAGGAGGATGGGCGTACGGTAGTGGGCGGTTTAGGTCGATAGTGTGGATGTCCAAGCGTATGGCGGATGGAGGCAGCTGGTCGCAATAACCACTTCGTGAAAAAAGAATCAGCAGATGTCGACGAAACGGGCCTTGTTCGTCTTCTCGAGCCTCTGTCAGTGACAGAATGATCCAAACAGTCGACGGGCAGAAAGAAGAATGGGTACGACGGAGGGAAATAGTATGGATGTGTACCAACCGAAAGAGCGCGCGCACCTTCTGTGGAGAGTCGCTCGGTAGTGAACGTTAGAGATCAGTGGAGAGTGTATGAGAGAAGGTCGAGGCGTTCGTTTAGAGCAGTTGCCAATTTGCAAAAGGGGAGATGAGCTAGGCGACGTGTCTGGCCTGAGCTTCCCCTGCTTTGATTCGTAGCTTCGAGAGGAGATGGAAACAGGATCGATGCGCGTCTGAAATGACCAGCGAAAGGTCGCAGTTGGGGGTTCTTTAACAGGGGTGACCCAAGCTCGTTTCAAGCAGGATAGGGCACTTGATTGGCTACGTGGATTAAGTTGTGAAAGGTCGAAAGCGGCACTGATGGGAGTCGAGATTAAAAGCATGGGTTTGATGAACTTGGGCGACGGAACATGTACCCTAAAAACATCTAGTACTTATCACAACCCTATGATATAGGTGGACAATCAAGTCTTATTTTAGCCAGTCGGGCAAATTCAAGACATCGAAGGATACCTACGGACGGCAGTGATATGTCCGAAACATCTCAATATCGCATCAGACATGGGGAGACAAGCCAAACTATGGCGCCTGTGGCCTTGTGGCTGTTTACTGCAAATGACACATGATACTAAACTCTTTGTCACACATCGTAAATACTTCAGCTTGCTTTGCTTTTTTCTGCGTTTTATCAGAGCATGCTCTGCCATGACAACGACATTTGATTCTAGAGACATCAGGATTCACAATCACTCGGTGCATTTACTCTGAGACAGTCCCGGATGCGGATCCTTAGAAATGATTCGCCAGCTTTCTGCAGCGTCCCGGGCTAGTCATGGCGCAGGGTCCAAGACAATCTGACTGGATAGTGTGTCAGGGGGATTAGGGGGAAGCCAATTCTGCATGTCAACCTGGAACTGACTCCATTAATAAGAGATAGCCATTATCTACCAATTTAAAGCCGCATACAGTAGTCAGAACAATTACCTAGTCCGTGGGGCGTGGTCCTTTCTTCCAATCTATTATCTGCTGCTGAGACAGATTGAGTAACCTATCTTGCAACACAGTCTGGCCTTGCCCTTACCTTAAGAGCGGGGATATCAACAAGTGGGGATAGATCCCCGCCAATTTAACGCCACAGGCAGGCCCATAGCTTTGGCTCAGTTTCCAATGTATCAATTTGTGTCTTGGATACGTGCAGGCCCATTGCTTATATAGTCAAACAGGGCTATAATGATGTGATAAAAACAGGGGGTTAAATTGTTATAAAGAGGATATTATTATAATATAACTTTGTAGCTAGAAATACCTTTTTCTAATTTTGGTAGGAAATTATACCTAAGCCAGCTAAAAGGTATTTCTTAATAGAATTCTGTATTTGGCTTATAAACTAGGCCTTTCTCTAATGCCTTTTAATAGCTTATTTTTTGCATTTAAGCTACTAAAGTAATAGGCTGACCTTATTATTGTGATCTTTGCGTTACTCTTTATACTTAATTAGTATATTAATTGTATTAGATGCCTGTAATATAGTAATTTATAATAGTAAGAGTTTTTAAAAATTATTATTTTTATTATTAGTATAGATTTCTATAAACCCTTTTATAATAATATTTAATAACTCTTTTTCTTTATTATTTACTGCCTTTTTAGGCAGGGAAATAAAGCTATTGAGAGCCTTTTTGCTGCCTTTAAGGATAGCTATAAGTAATATCTGATTGCGAATAGCTGTAGCCTTTATTATAATGCGTAGAGCTTTGCATAAGTTATTTTAATCTTTTAGCTAGTGCATAAGGCTAAATAGATTGCTAAGGATATGTAAGGCTATTTAGTAATTATTGATTATAATATTAGTTACTGATTTTTATGCCTTAAGTGCCTATTGCATTATGTAAAGTAGTGTAACCTTTTTGAGGGAATTCTTGCCTGTAAAAATGGCATTTATAATGATTTTAAGCTAGATTTTTTTATAATAAACCTTAATATTGTTAATAATGCCTTAATTTATAGGCTAGTGTAAAGATATGGTGTTTGCTGGTAATTATGTGATTTTAATAAACTTAAGTAAACTGAGCTCTTTTGCTTTTTTTATGCTAAGCTTGTGTATGCTAAAGTTATTAAGAAATAAGAGGACTTTGCGCTTTTTATAGTATATTTATAATGTAAAATATTAAAGTTATTTAATTATAATTTTGCTTATTATTTAAGTAGTTTTATTTAATTAATAATATATTAGAAGGCTATATAATTTGGCATTATTATATCTAAATATATATAGCTACTTGCTTTTGCTGATAATCTAAAGGTTAAGGTAATGTGTGCTAGTTATATTAAAGTATGGGAATATTATAATATGCTTTTTTTCTTTTTTTTGGCCTTATTATAGTGCTTTTGTAAGTATAAAGTTAAGGGCGGTTTGCTAATAAAGGCCTATTTTATTAGTGTTATATTAGTTTTCTTAGGTATAGTTATAAGAGATTTCTTAGAGGTTAGTAAGGGAAGAAGTATTAGCTAAAGCTATTATAGAAGCAGACTTGCCGTGCTTCTTATAGTGCTTATAGCTATATTGTAATTTAAAGCTATTAATTTATTTGCATAAGAAGGAGGGCTTTTTAAGGCCTTTAAAATTATTTATTTAGTCCTAAAGCTTGCTTACACAGTGTATAATGATTTTGCCTAAAATAGAGATATATTAAGTGAGTAGATGCTAATAATATTTATTTATTACTGCCTTTAGTAAAGGATAAGCAGCTTTATAGGCTTTTTTAGCTTTTCTTGTAGCTATAGAGAGTAGTATGTAATTAAGAAAGTTGAATTTCTTGCTAAAGGTCTTAGAGATTATTAATTAGGTAAATTTCTAGCTAAATTTAGCCTTTACCTATTTATATATGCCTTTATAAAGGATATTGCAATTTGTATTATAATATTAATAAATAAGAAGTCTTTGCTTTTATATAATTATAAGGCGCTTTCTTTGTGGTTCTAAGGGTATTTTATATATTAAAAATAAAGGAAATTTGGTAGTTATAGTATTATAATATAAAAAGGAGGAAAATACTAAAAAACGCACTAGCATAGTAAAATTTAGCGCTATTAGGTAGGTTTAAGATGCTTTATTATATTAATATTTTCCTATTTTCTATAAATAAGTAATTAAAATAGTAAAAATATTATTAAAATTGGGGTTTTTTCCTTTTTATATATAAATTTTTATAAATTAAGGGGGTTATATTGTTATAGCGCGAATATTAGTATAGTGGAGATTGTTATAGAATTGTTAGACTGTATGCACAGGCTCAATGATCCTTAGAGACCTAATCCCAGAAGAACGATTTCATGTCCTTGTCATACTCAAGCATCGGTGTCGATATTAACCCTTTAACTTCTCCTTACGGATGCCATCAGAAGTCCCCTGGGTACATCTTAGGCTGTATCGGACTGACCCACTGATGCAGGTACACGGCGCTGATAAAGTGTCAACTAAGAGGTACCTACTCCGTAGCACTGAGGTAAAATGGTTCTTAGGTAATTACTAATTACTAAGGTATTAAGGGAGGACGTAACTACCACTCCACTAACTGCAATCATCACGGTAAGAAGAAATAAGCCTCATCTTCCTAGGTAACATGAACCCCATAGTAGGTAGAACAACGACGTTGCAGTTGTGGAAACAACGATACCAACCAGACCTTGTAACAATAAAAACACAGCGGCTTTAATTGCAGGGTGTAAGCGAAGAAACAAAAGGTTTCTAGCGCTAGTTCGTTTTCAGATGATTCCGTGCATGAGCTTATTAGCGTCAGTTGATCGAAGAGTAGCTAGGTACAGCGAAAAGACGACTGCTACGTTAGTAGTAGGTAACCCGCCTGTTTCGGGATACAAACAACTACGGATACTGCAGCCTCCCATACAAATGATAATCTTAATCATCACTTAAGACTAATATTGTAGTGTTTATAAAAGTATTGGTTTTCGGCCTTAGGACCTCTCCAGTTATTTATTTCAATACTGTCCTACAGTAATACTACAATATCTATTACAATTAATTAGTTCAGATAAGGCTAAGACACGCAGGTTGGAAGACGTCTGTACGATAGTTGTCTAGATATGAAGCTAGGACTAGGAACAGAATCTTATAAAGCCAGAATTACTATTAGAAATCCGCATAAAAGTATAGCAGAACTGTTTATATCTTCTCCTCGTCGGGACATGTCATTCTTCAACGTTGACTCCACTATCAGAAGTTGAGATCTGGCGATTCTACATCCAGCCATATAGTCTACACATGTCGAATGCTCGCATTCGGGCAAAACGAAATTGGATCTATGCAATTTCCTTCGGGACATACTATGCATGAAAGTATCAACCGCTCAAACCGTATGGCGTATTACATGATAAAGAGAAGCGCGCCACAGTATTCAAAAGATACGTGACTGGAATTATGGTTTGTGTAGTACACAAGCAATAAGTATATCACCTTGTTGGCGCCTAGCCAATGGCCAAGGTGTCTTTTTTTTTTTCTCTCCGGTATGACTAAATTAGTTTAAGTGCCAGCCATGGAGGGCATC
The DNA here is from genome assembly GCA_033439405.1 of Fusarium sp. NFCCI 5145. NCBI lineage: Eukaryota > Fungi > Ascomycota > Sordariomycetes > Hypocreales > Nectriaceae > Fusarium > Fusarium sp. NFCCI 5145. Next base: position 541,431 of record JAWDHB010000416.1, read on the forward strand.
TAGACGTAGGTAGTTTTCTTGCCCGAAAAGAAAGAAAAACCATGATGCCCGAGTCATAATCATTGTCGTCGCCGTCTTCTATCTAAGTTGTACCTTCTATTTATACAAACAAGAGGGAAATTCGTCAAGATTTTTTGTACATGAGGCGGTACGCAGTTTTACCGGGCCTACAATAGTCACTTACTCAGCCGTCAAACACTTCATGCTGGAGCTCAATACCAAAGTCCTGTGCAACATCCTTCATCCTCTTCTCCATCTCGTCCTCCATCCCTCCTCCAAGGCCCAACCACTGGCGCAGTTTGAATATGTAGAAGGCCACGTCTGATGCTGCCATGACAGTCTTGAAGATGATGTGGCGCCAGCGGTTCTGGAGGCGTTGGCTCAGTGGAAGCTGGGGGTCCTCAAATAGACTGCGGCTCGCCCATTCACCCATCATCTTTACGCGGTTGACAGGTGAGCCAAGATATTGGTTATTGCCCTGGACGATTCGCATGTTGCGGCCGATGAAAATCAGCTCTTGTGGCCACTTGTCTTCATCTGTCAGAATCTCCCGAATTCCCTGCTTCATTCGCTTCTGCATTGCGTAGTGTCGCTCAGCCGGCGTATTGCCTTCAAGTTCTTTCATAATACCGTCATGTGTACGCTTGCTTCCACCCTCGTATGGGCGTAGTAATGTCGCGCTGGCGAAAAGATCTGCAGCCTTGATACCCCATGCATCCGTCACCTGCGTAATTGTTTTATTATCGAAGGTCATGAGCGCCTTCCAGAAGGTCCCATATTCGTGTCTGAATTTTGGCGACATGTATACGTAGAGTCCGTGGTCAATCAGCACAAGCTCTGCTCGGCCGTTAGGCAGACGTCTGATAAAGATATTGCCTGGGTGCGGGTCACAATGAACAACTCCCCACTTGAAGATCTGTGCGGAGAAGAGGTCCACCATGGTCGTCATGACTTCTCGCGTGGACAGTCCTAGTCCTCCACGACCTCGTCGCCCGCGCCATTCCTGACGCTCCGGCTTAAGATTCTCCTGGTAGGGCCGCGTCCGAACTTCGCGTCGGGCGGCGTTGAGGTCGATTTGGGGAAGCGGGTCCCCAGCGCCGGGTGATCCATTGCCATGACCTCCAAGCCATCTAGATGTCATTGCTTTCTTATCCCAAAGCCTCACGCCCTCGATCCATTCCGTTACGAGAACTCGCTTTGTCGTGAATTCGGGGTATACCGTCGGAACATAGACCCTTCCTTTTAGAGACTTCTCTGCGTTGACAAGCTCCCGCATTTTCTCTGAGTTCTTGGCTTCATTGACGAAATCGGTCTCCAACTCGAGTCGCTCTGTGATAAAGGGTACCAGCTTATACAGTGGGAGATCAAACCACTTGGAATAGATCCATGCGACCGTTCTGTTTTGCATCAGCAAACGTATGCGAGTTAATTGAGTACGTGTCGAGCTTACTTGAATGCCCACAGATCCCATGATATCTGCTTGGCAATCTCTCGCTTCTGGATCTTAATAGCCACTTCACGTCCATCTGAAAGTCTGGCCCAATGGACTTGAGCAACACTGGCACTCGCTCGGGCCTTGCGCTCCATCAAACCCATTCCATCTTTGCCTGTGAAGCTAACGCCAAACACCTCTTCGACGCTTTTGCCAAAATCCTGCCGTATCACTGCTTCAATGTCGCTCCAATCGTCTTGAGGCGCGTCGTCGAACATACGACTAAACATCTTTTGAAACTCGGGCGGCAGAACAGCACTCTGCATCGCAATGGCTTGTCCGATCTTGAGGTAAAGCCCGCCGTTGGCGCGGAGTAAGTTGAACAGCCGTTCAGCATTTCGGTTATGCAAGTCCTGCATAGTCCCACCTGTAATAGGCTGCGGTCGAAAGTTTAGCTTGTAGTCGAAGGCCACAAGCAACCCGGTTCCGAATGTATGTAACGAGCGCCCAAAGCCAGATGCATATATCTGGCGGTCACCGATATATATGACTCCTCCAACTGCCGATATCATAAGCAACCGCCGCGCCCACCGTCGTCCACTTTTATATTCTTTTGCTCGCCGGGGGGACCCAAGCTCCTCTGGTGACGGGGGTCGCATGGCCTGAAAAGGGCCACCTGATCGGAGTCTTCGATATGGCGGTTCAAAGATTCTGGGCCGGCAGCGCATGGCGGCGCGCGGAGGGTGGCCTAGCATGGCGTTACGCAACATGCTGGAGGTTTTGGTAATGGCAGTTATCGAAAACACAACATGGGTAATGTGAGGAATGCACTTGAACAACTTGGTGGGATCTTGGCCGAGGGGGGGAGGAACGAGGGAAAAAGCAGAGGGTGGAATATGACAATCTTCTTACCCTAGCTCCGGGGTCATAGATGACGTCCGAGATGAAAATCCCGGATAGCTTATCACCGGAACGGCTCGGAGAATTGGCGGGCACACGATTGCCTTCCTCAAGTCGGTGGAAAATCAGACCGATTTCCCGGCTAGGCTCTGGTATCTTAAAATATGTACAACCCACCATGTTGACAGAATACCAGCCATATAGTTCCCCTTTTCTGTCGGGGTCGTGTCATATATAGCATATTGTTTCCTTCGGGCTTCCTATAGTAATCGTTATCGCTGTATCAATTGCAACATCAGGTTCATGATATAATCCGAACGAGAACTGGATTCCCAAACTCTCAGCGTCGTCGATGTCACTGGATGTTCCTTGAAACCAGATTCCTCAATCCAGCCATCGGATAAGCCATCGCAATCAAATGATTTTCACCTCGCCTGAAGCGATCATTGATAGAAATAAAGCTATCAACGGAAGATGAGTATTCCGCTATCCATGGCTGTTTTATCATAAGCTATAGGGTAAGCACTTGAAGACGTAAATATTCGTGATGCTTCGGGGGGGGGGGAGCCCAAAGGAGCCAGAAGAGTCACAGCTCGTTCTTCAATTATCCACGCTGCAAATCACCCTGATTTGTGGGAGATTTGGGTTAACCCCGTGTGGCATCCTTGAGGTCAAAGTAAAAGCAACAATAGGAATTCCACCCCTTAGTATTGTAGGAATAGTATGTGTTTATAACGGGGTTGGTTCACAAGACTGCAAGCATAGATGCTTTTTTGTAGCATGATGTGATCGTGTGATAATAGAATAATAAGTCAAGTATGAATTCTGCAGCTGGCATTCCTGATTTTCATTAATACATTTTGGAGCATGCAACTCCATATATAACACCCCTTTCATTTGTTAGCCGGTTGCACTGCTCTGTACGCGGAGGGAAAGATATTCCAATATCATCAGCTCCGCGTCTGAGCACCGAAATGTACAATCAGGGGGTCCACGTAATCATTTATGAAGCACTCGACGACAGTGAGTGTTAGTGTTAGGTTGAGTTTGAGACCTGACACCAGATGCCGAAACATGGGGCATTATGCAGTTTGTTTCGTGATGGAGGAAAACTTTATTGGTGAAGTCAGTGCTAAGGATAACCTCAATCTGTACTGTCTCGGCGCAGTAGGTAGTTAGACCGGAAAAAATAAAATAAAAAACCACAAGAATATGGACACATATTGCTTGGCTACGGAGCACATATGTTTGACTATCATTCCCAGGCTATTTCCTTTCTTATACTGGGCTTACTTGGCTGGTGAGTCCGGGTCCACCGTCCACCATCATTAGGAATATCGGGCCGTCGCAGATTGATAACGACGTTAGGACAGCGCCGAGCATGATTACGCCATGGCCGGCAGCTGGGGCCACCAGAGGCCACACGAGTGACGTGTTGAGAGGTTGGTAAAGCGCATCTTGGCAAATGGGCAAAGGTGTTGATTCGAAGAAGTTTGGGATGTCAGTAATGGACAATGAGACAGTCTTGCGATTTTCCATTTGTAAACCACCCTTCTGTCGTTCCCTTTTGAGTTCCTACGTACGTGAGGTGGATTGGTGTTTGGTGTCAAGACTCCACTCACGCGTAATCAAGGAACAGAGATCAAATTTCCCATAAAGTAAGGTAAGTTACGGAATACTACCTCCTACTAGGTACCTACCTTGCACTAAACCCAGGCTGTATAGGGTACCACAAGGCTAACTGACGTGGATTGTTGTGGAAAGATCAGTGCTGGGCCTAACATCGTCTCAGATATAGCGAGGGCTGAGGTTACAGGGAAATGGTTGTTATCGTTCGAGGGATGGATGACTGTTCATGCTTCCGAAGGAATTTCAGATTCAAAGTAGGCGTCTTTACCTTCGTAGTAGCCTCACGTAGACTTGGATACGTTCACTATGTTGCATAGGAATCGAGCCCAAACCGGCAGGACAAGGGCGTTGAGTCAAATAGAACGAAGACGCGTGATAGAGGGTTCGTATGACTGCATCCGAAAATGACGGCTACGATGCGTGGGATTGGTGGGCATGTTGCAACGGTAAGGATCCACATGGGCTAACCTTCCATTTCCCTGAGATGTGGGAGGGATAAGCAGCATGACATGATTGATTGAGAAATTAAACTTGTGGCTAAGATGGTCTCATTGGCAACTTTAGAAGGTTGGCTGTTGGCGCAAACTTTGAAGGAGTAGCATAAGAAGAAAGAAGTTATTATCGACTACCTGCTATAGGCGGTGACACAAGCGCGTGTAAGACAAGAAAATCAATATAAATAGATCGGCAGATAAGATCAATGCATGGAATTTTCAAATCTCTGCGACGTCCTTTGTTAGATTGTCTCCAATAGTTTCGCGTGTAATCGCAAGGTGAGATGGCCGGGCCCTGTACCTGGACCAACGCACCAACCCAGGCCAGGGGATCCAGCGCATTAGCCAACCTGAGACTAGTGCAGACCGCCCCCAGTGCTCTGCTAAGCCACATAGAGCCATGGAAGTTTGACAGACCAGAGCAAAGCACCTTGTCCGATAACATCCAAAGTCAATCCCCCTCTTCGTTGCTCAATCCCCGACCATACCTTCGTTCTGATTTATTTCAACAGGAGGACGGAATCGAAAAACGTTGACGATAATACCAACCATCGAGGCCCGCCGGGGCGTTGTTTTCAAACTACTTGGTCCCAATCGTTCATATCGCCAAACCATATCATCTCTATCACTGTGGTAGACGACCGCACGTCTTGCGACCGCGCCGCATCACCGCGCCGCATCCTGTCACATTCACCGACATAACTGCAAACGTTTCGTATGAAGATATCGACGAAGAACGAGAGAGGTGTACAGACGGACATACGGGATTTTGAAAATAATAACAACCACAACAACAACGTATCCTTACGAATTTGAACGGACTCACTAGCTTTCCAGCCCCAGTCCTGTTTATGATTTGATTATTCTACCAATAGCTTCTTTCTATCGCCAATGTTATCCATCAACGCTACTACATAAGGGAATACCACGACAGGGCCAGAAGTTGAGCTCTTGAATTTCTGTCCCCGCGTCTTAACGACGTCGGCCGCTTCTTCTGTCTTGCTATCGGTTTTCAATCCGGCGCTTAGCGCACCGCCGCCATGCTACGACCCGGCACACCATTGACGGTGTTGCTGTTCGCAGCCTTTTCTTTGATCCTGCTAGCTGTCATATCGACGCCAATCATCGAAGCAATTCCACTGAGCGACTTCGGCGGTGTTACATATGGTGTTTTTGGCTACTGCCAGAAAGGCAAGGGATGCAGCGGTATCGGAGTTGGATACGATACTGGTCAGTATACCATGATGCCAAAAATGGGTTTTATTTTCGAACTGTACTGAAATTGCCTTTAGCGAAACTAGTTGGGGATGATACTCAAGCTTTCGATCTGCCATCTGGCGTTCGGAATACGCTCTCCGCTATTCTCATTGTGCATCCAGTCGCGGCACTCATTACTCTTGTCATGACCATTATGGCGGCCGTGTCTCACTTACACGCTCCGTCGCACTCGACAAGATATCTGCTTATCATGTTTATTTTCATTTTCATTGACTTCCTAGTCTGCTTGTTAGCTTTTTTGATCGACGTGCTTTTATTTGTGCCACATTTAGCGTGGGGCTCATATCTTGTTCTGGCTGCGACTATCCTCGTGGCTATGAGTGGTTTGGTAACCTGTGCGATGCGACGCACTCTGGTCAGCAGGAAAGACAGACAACGGCGTATCGCACAGAATGCCGAAATGAGCGGTGAGAATTATTACAACAGAAATGGTCAAGATAAGGCGACTCCCGAGGCCGAAGTTTCTCGACAGCCGACTCTACCCACTGTGAGTGGTGGCAACGGTGTACATGACAATCTTCCGTCATTTACGACTTTTGAGCAGAAGAGCCGAAGTGATCAAGTTAGCGAAGAAGCCATCCCTCTCACCCATCGGACCACATCAAACCGTTCTCCAGCCCCCCATAACGAGGTGGCAAGCGTTGGTGAGGTAGCGGCGTTCAACAGGAACCCACAAAGGCAAGGTTCTCACGATCAGTTTGGAAACCCGATCGACAGTGTTCCTGATCCATATGCAACCCGGAGAGGACCTTCCCCGAGCATGAGTAATCGCGGAAGAGGGGGCGGAGGAAGCTACCGTGGTGGAAGAGGGGGCTATGGTCGCGGAGGATACGATAACTACGGAGCCCCGATGCGTGGCCGTGGAGGTTATGGCCCACCTGGAAGGGCTGGCTATGGCCCTAGAGGTGGACGGGGAGGATATGCCCCTCCAGGCCGAGGCGCATATGCTGTAGGTGGGATGAGGGGAGGTTCAAATGCGCCTCCAGGATACAACAAGGGCCCTTACGATCGGAGGCCATCGCCTGGCCACAACTATGCCCACGATGCTCAACCCTCAGAGCCATCCAACGGATATAGCTCCACTAACCCTTCCATGCCTAGCGTAAATACTTATACCGCCTACAACCCGGAGTCCACATTACCACGAGCTGAGTCACCTCCGCCCCTGCCAGGAACCAAGCCTGCCACCGTAGGCGGCCGAGCAGTAGAGATGGATGCGTCTCCAGCGGTTCAGCGCCACCGAGAAGGAGACTACGGACAGCTTCGGGACAGCGACGCGGATGTTGCAGGTATGGTCGGACTCCAACAGGGGAATATTCCACAGCGGCATGACACCTACATGAGCGAGGGAAGTAAATATAGCACTGATGAGTACGATTTCCAACCACACCTCTAATAATGCGACGCTGACTCTATGCACAGGCAATACGTTCCGCCGCGTGCAGGATGGAACCAAGGCGATGGCAGGAATTCACCTAGAGCCCCATCGCCGCTCGTAATGGGTCGCCCAACAGCTGAGCTTCCAGGAAGAAACACGCCTCCTGTTACACAACAGCCTGTAGCTACTGGAAACAGCAACTACTATGAAGATGTTGATCCTCGTTTCGCTTCTGATACACCACTAGCAAACAACAACCCCCAACCGCCCCCCATTGAGCCTATCTACGAGGATATTCATGCCAACAACGCGGGCGCTCGAAGCCCTGCTGAATCAGAACATTCAACTTTCACCTCCATATCTCAGCGTGGCATCAACCCCCGTTGGAATCCTAACCCTCCTCCACTACCTTATCAACAAGGGACTCCTCATCGACGACCAGCACCTCCACAGCAGCAGCAGCAACAACAACAACAACAACAGGAACAACAGCAGCAACAACAACGTCAAGACATGCTTCTAGACAATCCCGATTTTCAGTTGCCGAGTTCGAGGACGGGGCGAGGTCCTGGGATGGTACCGGGAAGCGCTTACCCACCTGGCGGTTTTTAGTGAATCTGCCGAGTAAGCTTCTGCGATGATACTAGGGTTGTATATTCGGCTGGTGAACCATTTCTAATCTATCCCGACCCTATACGTGGCTCGGGTCTTTATATGTATAAGTTTCTTCCCCTTCACCATGGCTATTTGCCTCAAAGACGCAGCCATCCTTTAGACTAATACAGTGTCTTGTTTGGTTGGTTAACTGTATAAACTGTGTTGGTTACCCTTTTCATTGCTTTCGCTTTTGTATTCCCCAAACGTACATTTCAGTTCCCAACTACACTACTCTGGAGGCCACATATGTCTTTCTCCCTTATGTCCTGATACATTGTACCCACACTGGCTTTTGGTTGGCTTTGAAAGTCGCGCGCTGGACGCAATGATTTCTGTCCGATAATCACGTTACAGGCCACGTCAAGCGGCGTAAAAGGAACCTACATCGTCTTGAAGAGGAGGGCGAATGCTGCAACAGAGGATGTTATTCTCGCTGATGGAAAGGAAAGACGAATATGAATACGGCCCTCCCTAACAGGCAAAAAGAATCGTAGAGGGCGCAATGATTGAGACGAAAGCTAGGAGGGTTTGGTATTTGATTTTGGCATGTGCCGCTACAGCCAGACATCGGTTTGGGTAGAGTGGAAGAACAATGCACTATCAAACGAAATGACCCCTCTTTTCATACCCAAATAATGAAACCTCTTCCATCAGGTTGGAGTCTTATCCGCTTTGTTTGTATCCAACAACCGCATACCAAAACGTGTCCTTGTTACCACTTGTGCCTTCAAGTCAAACCATGATGCTTCCTATGGCCGGACGTTGGACGTCTATCTTGGCGAAAAAGAAAAATACGTAATCAGAGCCAGATGTGCTTACTTTTCCAATATTAGGTAGGTAGGTTATAGTAATAAACCACCACTTGCAGTTGAACCAAAAGTCGGAGGAACCCACCCCCTCTGACTATAAGGTTATACTTACCTATGGTATAAGAATGACTGACCAACACTTCTCTTGGATGGAGCACCTGCATCACGGCGATGTCTATTGACACTGACAGGCACCGTTGGTCTCCGTAATAATAATATAAGGAGTGTGAGCATGTTTGCAGCAGCCATCTTCCAGTCACTGCAATTTCGAGCTATGGTTTCTTCTCTTGCTTTTCACACACATGAACGAAGCTTCGGCTTATTCTTGTCTTCAGCTGCCTGATCTGTCACTGATAATCTTGACCAACATTCTGTTATTTCTTTTCATCTACGGAGCAAAGCATTCAACCCATTCATATCTTCCATATTTCGATATTGTGAGTTTTGTATCACCCCCTTATCGTGACATTCCTCAGGTTTCCGGGGTTGGATTGTGTCTCCTTCCATCCAACTCGTCTCGTGTGCTGCGCAGTGCGGGTCAAAGAACAGCAGGAGGGCGGCGCCTACTGTCCGTTCCTTCCCTAATGCACCCACCTGCAACACCACACCTAACGTCCTTCTTTCTTACAGAAGCTCTTCAGTCCCTCGCTTCTTACCTTCAACTCTCTACTCTGTTGCCCTTGAACTGCTTCTATTCTCACAAGCCAAGTTCCATTGTGCCCAAGCAATGGTAAAAGTATGAGAACCCAGTCGATCTTTGATCCATCGTATCTGGCGCTACGCAGATTCACCATTTCTACAGTTATACTCGCCTTCTTCCCCTTTGACAGAAGAATCATTCCGCTTGATAGTTTCACGACCTGATTCGAATGCTCAAGCCCAGGCAAATTCGGACCATCTAGCAATCCAATCTAATAGGCACCTTCCTTAGATCTCAGAGATTTCGATCGTCCCTACCATCTCTCGGAAATAGGATATATACGAAGCTGTACCAACATGGAAGACATGTCTTCTCCCGTTAGCATCGCTTCATCCACCCCAACTGCGCCAACGTCGGCTTCAAAGGTCACTTACACCACGGCTGGCACCCCATACAACCCGAGCACTTCTCAACCACTGCAGCCGCCTGCACGACGAGGTCGCTCTCTCAAGTGGCCTGCCGGCCTTCCTTCAGCAGGACTCTCTCTGCTCCCAAAGTCCGTCCTTGCCGCCCTGCCCCTCAAGTCTGGTTCTCGGTCTTCCTCCCTCCAGCAGTACAGCCCCCAGACATCCTACGACGGAGCACCCACCCCCTTGAATGATACAGATCACAGATGTGTCAACATGTCTGCTCAAGTTCCGTGTATTGGGTCCTCTGCAGCCCCGTCGCCACTTACCTCCCTATTTTCTGACGCAGAACAAGCCACGTTCACCGACCTTGACCCGAGTGAGGAAAGTGATGATGACTGTGAATTTGGCATGGACCCGTTGATGAACATGACCGTAAAGTCTCTTCACAATTTGGCTTCTTACCCCAACCCGAATCAGAAGCGAGCTCAGAAGGCTCTTCTTCGGGGACTCAAGCCAGCTATGGGGTCAAAGGCGGTAACTCGCAGTGACGAGCCGCCCACCCCGCTCGGCCGTTCCGTTGGGCTTCCAGATACGCTCAGGAACAGTGCTGGATCGCCCAACCCGTCCAGTTCGACCCAGATAGAGACAACACCCTTCGGTAGATCTCATGATGGTGCATCCTGGAACTCCCAGGGCGACAGATCGCCTAGCATCCTCCCTGGTACCTTCAAGAGTTTCGATCGCGCAGTCGGTAGCAATTCCACACGCACTGCTATCACTCATGTATCCGCATCTGGCACACCACTTCCCCTGACTGCTGGCCCTCCTGGCCAGCGCCAGTATCGTCCATCTACCTTCGAGTCGACCTTCAAAGCACTACAGACCAACGTGCCAAGTCAAGATGCCAGTCAGGAAGACGACGATGACGTTCTTGTCATTAACCCACAAAGCCTGCGACAAGCGGATATTAATAGAACAGGTCTGCTACAACCCGTGCTCTCATTTGAAGGAACTAGTCCGTTGGCACCCAACCCCCCCCGATTTGCGTCCACAACGGCCCCAGGAGCCCCAGAGGATTTGCCTGCAGGTACCAACACTGCCCAAGTCACTGCACTCCACACATCCTTGATGAAGAGCACTTGGAATCCCAAAAAGTTTGTGTCGTCCCCTTGGGCCTCAAGTACTGCCACGACATCTGGTTGCTGGGCATCGTCACTGGAGCTCCCTCAGCCACGATACATATCGGGGCCTCACCTCAGGACAGATAAGGAACTCGAGGCCTATAACAACAATATCAATGGCGCCTGGTACTACGGATCTGACTTTCTTGTGGCTGAACCCGATGAAATTGCCTTGCAAGTTCAGCCTCCCAAGGGGAAGGGGGAATTTGGCGCAGTTGGGGATGGGCGCCCATCGAAGAAGGGTGAATATCACCGCCCAATGGAGATTGATGATGCCAATCGCATGTCAGTAGCGGATCACGCTCGCCCGCTGTTCAACATGGCACATGTGAACGTGCAGAAATTTGTTGATGGTGAGTGGCAGAAGAGCCACAGAGGTCATGCTGCGGCAGTTCAGGCGGCTAAGTAATGGACTGTTGGTTGGAAAGGAGAGGCCTAGCGATGAGTATGGACTATTCAGCATGCAATGCTCTATACGTGAGAGCATGGAATAGTTTCTGGGAAGAAGCATGTGGGTGGCGACGTGGCGCTACCGTCGCAGGACGTGAAGGTTGGATGCTTTTTGGGATGGGACCCTGAAGGGAAGCTAGTCAAGACGAGGGCGGCGATGTTCATACATTTAAAGCACACAAAGGGTCAAACAAATGTATTTCGGCCGATTCACACACTGTAGCATAACAAAAACGGCCGATTTGGTACAGTAGTCGTTAGCCGACGTATGAATGAATTCTCTACCTAACAAGCTGTTTTGAATGTTGATAACGTAGCGATGGAGGTGTAACCTGGTTTCAGAGTAGAAACCGAGGGCCAGTTGAATGCAATGTTGAATTCTGCTGATCGGTTAATATCTCCAACCTGTGTTAGGATGGAGAGTTGTGACAGGTATGGATTGGAACTTCAAACAACGTCACTAGAAATCAGGATTCGATTGGATACTTATTCCGCAGGGTCTCCCAACCTGTCGTGGAGTGCTGACACGAACTCGGAGCATGGCCATGACGGCACATGTCGAAGAGAGACAGTGATCAACCAGTTTTATACTTCTAGCTCATGATTTGAAAAGAGGATGACGAGAAGAAATATTTAGAGTAGAGTGTGAGTGGGTCTCATGACGTTGGTCAGGGGCCCGTTTTCTCTTTGGGATCTTCTTATCTTATAACTTAGCTCCCTAATTTTCTCATCAAGCAGAAATACTTCAGGCTCACGAGTTGCCAAAAGGTCGAGTTGCAGTTTCGAGCATATGTTTTTGGGGTTGTTCCAAATCTTGCCTGCCTACTAACCATACCTACCTCTTAGGTATAGTACTTGTGGCTCAAGATACTTGATTTGGGAGTTTGTACAACCCACCTGCCTCGCTCTTCCTGGTTGGGTCGCTCACTCCCACATCGCGCTGGTCTTTGATTGATTGATCCACTTTTCGACCTGCTGGCATCTTTTCATCATTCTTGCTTTTCCAACTTTCACGTTTATTTATTACTTCCTATTACTTTATTAGTGGGAATCACCGATAACCACTGCGAGAGTCTTCTTCCCCCTTCGCGGCTACAAGGATTCGAGTTTTGACGCGTTGCTGCACGACCAAGCAGGCGAGAGGACATAAGCACAAGGCAGAATTGGACGATATACCTTATCCACCCCGACGAGAAAAGGCCACAATACCAATCGATCGCTCTGCAGACCAACTGAAGCACACAACCGAGGACACACAATTGCTCGAGAAAAGACATCGCAACTAAACGAGAAAAGCTATCGCGATGGTTTACGTACGGCAAAAGGAGCTCCCCGCGCTCCGCGAGTATAAATATTCTGGCGTCGACCATTCCTTGCTATCCAAATATGTTCTGAAGCCCTTTTACACAAAATTCGTCATCAAGTGTTTTCCTATCAGCATGGCACCGAACTTGATCACTCTAACGGGCTTTTCTTTCGTTGTCGCAAACTTCCTGACCCTGCTGTGGTACACTCCCACTTTGGACCAGGATTGCCCCTCCTGGGTATATTATTCTTGGGCACTGGGATTGTTCTTGTATCAGACATTTGATGCCGTGGACGGAACCCAAGCGTAAGTTGATTGCGAGAGAGCTCTGTCCCAGTTTTCTTTAAATACGTTCAGGTTGTGCTAACTGGTATACAGACGTCGAACCCGGCAGTCCGGACCTCTTGGTGAACTCTTTGACCATGGTGTGGATGCTTGCAACACCTCGCTTGAGGTACTTCTATTTGCCGCTTCTCAGAATATGGGACAGAGCTGGCAGACTGTGGCAGTCTTGTTTGCATGTGAGTCAACTCTAGTGACCCAACCAGGACACCTGATACTGACTTATCAGCCCTCTTGACCTTCTATGTCCAGACATGGGAGACTTATCACACCAAGACCCTTACTCTCGGTATCGTCAACGGGCCTGTCGAGGGTGTTCTTGCGATTGTTCTGGTTTTTATCTTCACCGGTTACGTCGGTGGTGCCCATTTCTGGCAGCAGAGCATGTTCCATACTATCGGCGTGCCCTCCACCCTTGGGATCCCGTCTTTTATTTACAACCTCACTTTTACCGAGTGGTACCTTGTCCAGGGTGGAATTGTTCTTGTCTTTAACACCGTCGAGTCTTCTCTTAACGTTATCCGCGCCCGACGTGCCCGCGGCGACCGCTCTCGTGGTGCCCTCCTTGGCCTTGTACCCTTCTTCAGCATTTGGTCTATGGTCGTGGCTTACCTTTATCTCCAGCCCAGGATCCGCGAGTGTCATCTCATTCCGTTTGCCCTATTTGCTGGCCTCGTCAACGCCTACAGTGTTGGACAAATGATCACAGCGCACCTTGTTCACTTGCGTTTCCCTTACTGGAACGTCTTGGGGCTGCCTCTCGCTTTCGGCGTTACCGATTCTTTGGGTCCCGTCTTCCAGCGTTATATCGGAATCGGATGGCCTAGCGCGCTTGGCGATAGTGTTTACCAGGTGGCCTTCATGTTTATGATGCTCGGAACCGCAGTCGGCGTGTACGGAAGCTTCGTCGTTGACGTTATCGTTACCATTTGTGATTACCTTGACATCTGGTGCCTCACAATCAAGCACCCTTACCTCGAGAACGAAGGAGTTCAGGCCAACGGCACAAAGAAGGACTGAATGCTTAGTATAGACCGAAGCCTCCTCGGCACATGGAAACGTGGTAGATCCATTTCTGTATCACACGGCCAAGCACCTCGGCAAACACTTTACCTTGAGAGTATAAATCCGACCCGGTAGTTCCGGGTCGGAATGGAGTAATGGAAACACGACTCATGTAGGAGAGCAAGGAACAGGAGGACTGAAAACAGTCACAGTATCTAAAAGAAGGTCATGGCAATTATTATATAGATAGAGGTTTCGAGGGTCTTGTTCGAATGAAGTCTAACGAGGAGAGGGTTTGTATGAATTTTATGACGTCGGGTTTATTTGGTTCTTTCTCTTTGGAGTTTAGTAGCGTACTTTTGTATTGTCTTGTTGTAGCTTATATGTGCTATCTCTGTCTTGGTTTGAAGTATAAGTGTATCATACATAGTTGCTTCGTATTATTGTGAATTTTAAGAAATCTCTGAAAATCTCTGAAAATCTCTGAAAATCTCTGAAAATCTCTCAAAACCCAAGTACTTGCTTTCATATTTGTATACAGTACCGAGTACCAGAGTATTGACTGTCCCTTCAAGACCGTGTTCACTTAGATGCATGCAGTTAAGCAACCTCTGAGAGAAATCATCGCGTTATTTTGCGATTCAATTCACTCAATATCTTCAAAGAACTCCACGTAGCTCGATCGCGCATCACGGATAGGCATTTACTGCCCACCTTCGGAGAAAAAGTCCTATATTTCAGAGATGAAACGTACAACCTTGAATACAAAACGCCGCGCCAAAAGCCCCGACGGGCGGGGTATCATCTTCCTCCACTAAATCTCATTGCGTAATATACGTCAATCATAATGAGGCCATATATGTATCGTTTCTTCCCAATTGCCCCTTTTGCGCCTTGCTACTCACTCAGAGAAGATCATCCGTGCCACTGGCGACACTTTGTTCAATAGCATTGGTAATTGAACGCTCTGAGAACACAGGACCTTGCCCATCACATCGAGCACAGTTCTTGAGGCGTTCGCTGACATCAGCTATGTCGACCAAACCTTTTTTAAACAGTTCGTGAGATATGATGAAGTCCCATGTTGCTCCTGCAGCAAGAAGTCGTTCGCCATCGTCTGAGGTAACGATGCGATGAGAAGGAGACTTGTTTGTGTGGTTCTGCAAAACGTTGGAATAGAAGTCGGTAGGTTTGAATCGCAGAGGTCCGGTTGCAGGCTCTGGAGAGATTGAGCCATGGCTCATATGCGATGTTGCACGAAGAATTTCATTTTCAGTGGACATCTTTTGGAGATCTCGCTTCAAACGTTCGTTTTCGAGAGACGATTGCTGTTGTGCCGCTTCAAGACCGGCAAGCTTCGCCTCCAGATCTTTGACATGCTTTTCTTTCCTCTCACGGAAGGCGCGTTGTCTATGTAGCCATATGTCAGTTGAATTGGTAACTAAGAACAATGCGTCACGAGCAATCGTATTTCAAAGCCCCAGCAACACTGTACACTGTGAAGCTTCTCCATAGAGAGCTAGCGGTAAGACGAGAGCCAAGGGTCGACGTACGCAGCGCGGTTTTGTGCCTTTCTTCGAGATTGAGCAGGAGTCAAATTCTCATCCTCATCGCTGCCACCGCGAGCGACGGATTGTTCGTCGGGAGAACCATTCCTCATTGAGCCGCCCTGCTGTTGGTGGGCTTGAGCTTGGGAAGCGAAGACATTTTGGCCGGGAGGTGTGGGAGGCCCAGGAAAACCGGAGGCCGGCTGATGAGGATTGGCGTTAAAGCCTTGGGGGGCATAATCGAAAGATTGGAACTGGTCGTTTTGGTTGGTGGGCAATGCGTCGTAGTTTTCCTATGCAAGTGTGAAGGAAGACGTCAGCTAAGATGCGCTAAGGTTACGAGATAAACGAGCTGCAGGTACAACGTCGAAGATGCCGAGAACGTTGTGTTTGTGAGGCTCAAGATTGATAGAGTAATGCTCAGGTAAGGGAACGCTAAGACAGGGCTGCACCGGGGGAGGAGTGGGGGAGATCGCGGAGAAGGGTCGTCTACTGACAGGCGGGGAAGCATTGAAGTCATCGGAGCCGGCGGAGTGCGAGTGTGACGGTGTCAGAGGAGGAATCGGCATGAACTGGTGATAGGGCTGAGGGTTGGCAAAGTTGTATTGGCCGGTGAAATCCATCGTGAACCTTCAGAGGCGGTGGTAGATGTTAGGAGATGGTTAAAAGAAGCAAGGTGGAGTAGGGCAGAGTCGAGTCTAGTAGATTGATGGGAGTGACTGTGGCCACATAGAATGGACGAGAAGCCCGAAACAATCGAGAGAGTGAGCGCAAGTGACTATGCAACAACTCAATGGCGGGCGCTCTCAAGAGACAGATGCGTTTCCTGGTTGAATAAGTAGGGAAGACGTTGAGGTTGTATGGGGCTTGGTTATGGGTTGGTGGATGAATTAACTACGAGGCGGGTGACTCGGGTGGGTGAAGAAGAAAGGTGGAGGGGGATGCAGACTGGTTCACCAAGTCGAGAGGTGAGAAGATGGGGACAACCCCAAAAGCACGGAGCACGGGTAGTAGTGTGAAAGGCGCCGCAACGAAGCATACCATGGAATTCGTTTCACAAACGGGAGGACGGGAAAGGTTGGGCGTGGGCCTTTTTAAGAAATGGCTGCGAGTTTGCGATCTAAGCTGAGCTAGATGATATGCGGTAAGGTCTCGGTGTCAATCTTATCAGACCGGCATTTGCCTTTGACGTGCATATTGGTCGTTGCGTATTAGTCGTGCCAAGCTAATGTTGGATATCAACATCGTGAGCTTCCTAACTCGAGTATTGTAACAAATTTCCAAAGGAGGAACGTTTTCGATGATCAAAGACATCATAGAGGTTGCTTGGTCTTACCGAAAAGGTTCTATGTCGCGTTCGAAGCTAAAGCGTCGCCTAGGATGAGTTTCGATGGGGGAGCTGCAGCAAGGCGGCCGACGTTACTAGGCATTTAATTCGTCCTTTATTTTCTTGTCTTTACCCGTCAGCTCAACGCAGTTCAGCTATCTCTCTGAAGCCCAATGTTCATGCGCAAGTTCATGGTAATGCGTGAGTTGGCCTACGAGCTTGAGACTAAAGAATGCGTCTCCTGCACATGCGGGCAGGGCTACCTTGAACAGCAACGTTGTCGCAGGAGTGGGAGTGGTGCAGACTTATCAAGCATGTACCTATGTTTCCTTTGGCCCAATTTCTCTTATCTGGTAGGTTCTCTTCCCAACTATTGTAATTTTGACTGTGTGGTTGCTTGATTTCCAAAGACTTTGTTGGCGCGAGGTTGTGTTAGTCAGACACTCTCGGGCTCAGATATAGCAACCTCAGGTGGAACATATGACAAAAAACCCAGTTACTGACCAACATGGTTCTAGAGACTTTCAAAGGTTCCTTCTGCTCTGATGCACACTCATAATAGTGACTGTTGCCTGATCTCCATCCGATCTCTCATTGCTCTGCTTTTCCCTCCTTTTGGCCCAAGGTCTGGTGGGTCGTCGTCGTGTAGGTAAGCAGGGTCCTCTATCACATGGGGGTCACAGTAGGATCTGCGCTTGACATATCAGGATCGTATAAGCCAAGATATCTATCCCCCTATGCTTGAGACTCGGACTGGATCTAATTATATTGGACCGTCCTGCCACTTCGCCTGTGTCTTGCCCAATTCAGTAATATCGTGCGCCATATATTATGTGTTTACCAAGGCCAAGGCCAAGAGGCTGAACAACACCATGAACGCACCTTGCAATCTACCTAGGGAGCCTCATCCGCAACCTTACAAGGCCGATTCCCATAGTTTTTTCGGCCCTATTCTGAACACGCAACCCCGGTCTGTTGTCTAGCAAGTTCAGTTTGGTTCAGCTCACTGGATACAACAAACAGCAACTTCGAGTGTAGCCACATCTGCATCCGACTCTGCTTAGTCGGCCGCCCGCCCGCATTGCCCGCCCGCTGAGGCAACAGACCCTTGAGAGGGCCCCCGAGTGATCCTTTAATAGAACGTAACCCTAGCTTGAAGTATTCTTGAGCGGTATCGTTCTCTCGCCGTGGCTCGGCCGAAATACTCTGAGAGCTTGGCAGCTTCTTTACTGGTTCCGGGTTCGCCTGGGAAAGATATTCGCAAACTTGGGCCATAAGACCTTTACCTATAGGTAGGTATATCAGATGGGCATTGAAGGGGGAATGATGCAACAGGGTTATCGAACTGGTGTGCTAACAGTCACCTTGACCTCCGCGAGTATGAGCAACTTGGCTAATAAACGCAAATGATATGTCGAGTAGTCAGCGACCACGTCCAGACAGCCTAAAGACATTTGTCCCATTTAGGTGCTTACTGACTTGTCATCGCTCGCACATGGGTGTCTGTGTAACCAATAATAGCCAAACGAAGCATCGCGCATCCACCACTGAACCTGCCTGGCCAGTCTCTGGGGTTGGTGTAGTTAATCCCTTCGGTTGCATCCTGAGATCCTTGGAACATAAGATACATTGGCCCAGTCCCATGGACGAGGATACCAGCGCCCTTCGTCGGGAAATAGGCTTCAGACAATACACGCACGGTATGATAGCCTAAGATATCATCTTCGAATATGCCCTTCTCTTTGCCACGCTACAAGACCTGCTCCCTAGCCTCGAAGTAATGCACAGATGTGCGTTGGTAGATATGTCGCCCAACGTGGGGAGCGCTGAGATCTCATGCACCTGCTGGAGCAAAAACCGCACATCCCAAGTCTCAACCAGTCGGGTGCTACCTGTCTGCCCACCCTCCTCCCGTCTCAGCTCCCTGTTAACGACCTTGTTACGTGTTGTATCCATCCAATATCAATAGCCGGGTACCTTAGCCACTGAGCCAAGCAGACGAGAAACGATTTGAAGTTTCATGCCGCTATTCCGACTGTAACAATCATCTTGCTCACGTATGTGTTAATGATCCACGAAGCTAATGTGAGTAAGATAGCTAGGTGATTGTATAGATCTAACCAAGTCCGAGTTAGCACTGCTGGAACCCATCTCATCCATTCCGTTCGCTTCAACAGAGCAACCTAGTTCAACGCGACTTCAAGAACGCTTGCTTCTGATTGGGTTTCCAGTCATAATGTCATCGATAAGTGTACGGATAGGCAGGTAGTCCGGTCTTCCAACCTGATCAGACGTAAAGCGACTGCCCCTCAACCACAGCCACATGTTACTACAGCTACAGCTACAGAAAGCCAACTTCTATCTATCTACTCAAAACAATACTGATGTCGATGCATGATAACTACTCAAGTTCACAGCAAAATTCAGCCACGGCATTTGTTACCCAAATTGTTGCGTGTTTCAGCCTACATCATATATCTTTCGATTTGCATCGATTTAGGTTAACCGTAGGGGTAAGCGCATTTGATCTTATTCTGGAAATTTCCATCCTCAGCCCTGTTTTACTATTCTTGATACACTGGAAACTCCATAGCCTCCAAACCCTTCGAGCTTCTCAAGGTAGTAGCCTCTTGGGTGTACGGGGGTAATAGCTTGCCAAGTGCACGCTTGGGAGGTTAAGATACCACGCAACCACGCGGTCCAGGCCGATACCACCGCCGCCGTGAGGGGGAACACCGGCACTACGGAAGATGTCCACGTACTCTTTAATGCCTTGACTCTTGGGGTCGATGCCCTTTGTGCGGATTCGTGCTTCCAGAGTCTCTGGAACGTGGATACGCTGGCCACCCTGTTCAAGAAGTTAGTGATGAGGCAAGAGAAGATGCTGGGGCGGGTCATACAGATAGAATCTCCTGCCCACGCATGAAGAAATCGAAGGCGTTCGTAACCTTAGGGTTCTCGGGGTCCTCTAGGGCATAGAAAGGCCGAGCGCCTTCGGGGAACTTGTCGAGGACGTAGAAGTCGGTGTTGTACTTTTCTCGGATAAGCGCACCCAGTGCCTTCTCTTGAGGCGTGCTCATGTCCTCCTCATCAGACACATTGCGGTACTCCTCAGGGCCCTCAGCTCGAAGAAGTGCTTGACCCTCAGCAAATGTAAGGCGAACTTCCTTACCAGCCTCAGGCAGGAGGAAGTCCTCAGAAGGGTAAACAGTTCGAACAAGAGCAATCTGTTCAGCGCATCGCTCCCGAAGTCCTCGGAAGATATGAAGAAGAACTCCCTCGAGCATGTCACGGACCTCGTGGTAATGATCCTCAATTTCCATCTCCAGATCGAGACCAGTAAACTGTATACATAGGTCAGCATTGCTCCCATATTGTTTTTCTTAGAGCGGTAGGGAAAAGGGGGGAATGCTCGCCTCTGTCATATGCCTGGGAGTGTTGGAGTTCTCAGCTCGGAACACAGGCCCAATACACAAAACACGCTTTCGACCACCGGCAATCTCATATTGTTTGTAAAACTGAGGAGATTGAGCTAAGTAAGCTTGTTTATCGAAATAGGGCATGCCGAACACGTTGGATCCTCCCTCAGAGGCAGCTCCAATGAGGCAAGGCGCCTCGAACTGGACAAAATCGCGGGCCTCGAGATACTCAACAAACAGCTTGCGAACAGTCAATCGTACATCAGCGATCGCCTGTTGGACAGGAGCTCGCTTATGCATAACAGGATTGTTCAAGTGGGTTGCCATGCTGGCACCAGGAGCGTTCTCAAGGCTCAGGTTGTCGACACCCTCCTTGACCTCCTCAACGGGACCGCCGGCATCCTCATCGTCAAAGTTGGTAACGGGCCGGTTCGCAACAGCTAGACCCATGCCGAGGACTTGAGGACCAGGGCTGATGATATAGCACTTGGCAATGTGCAGCTCATAGTTAGAGACCTTCACACTCTTGACGGGCTCAAGAGGCTTTTCAACCCTGGCTTCGACTAGAACATAGCCCTCAAGGTTTAGGCCACCAATCCACTTGACCATCTGCTTTGAGACAGGTGTACCCTCAGGACTGGCCGCAACAACGCCTTGAATAGCCCAGTCACGCTCTTCACGGAGCTCAACGAAGGCCATTTTGGCACCTTGCATACGGGCGTTCTGAATCCATGCACGGAGCTTGATGGTCTTACCTAGATGTTCATCACTCAGGTTTCTGAGCTTGACTCGCTCGGCATCGATCTTGGTAAGATGGGTGGAATCTCCATAGTTATCTTTGGCGAGGTCCTCGGTACTTCCAGCAGCGGCCTTCGCAGCAGCCTGTCTGGCCTCGTGTTCAGCAGCTCGACGGGCCTTCTCAGCTTCTTTTTTGGCCTTGGCCTCAGCTTTCTTCAGGGCCTTCTTCGACGGGCCTGCGTCTCCCTCAGCGGCCTCAGCGCCAGCGGCGGGAGCCTTCTCGGCGGGAGGGGGAGCCGTGGGTTGCTCGGTAGGGGCGTCAGTCATGATAAAAGCCTTCCGATATGTATTTCGCGGGGTTCGTTATCTTGCCCTCGCTCGTGCCAATTGATGTGGGAGGTTGATATAGAAGTACGCTCGGATATGGCTCGGAATGATCGAAGCCTGTAGACGTCCTGCACGAAACCGGGCAAGAATCAGGTGACGAGAGCGACGATGACTGTGTCGGTGACCAAGTCGGAGAAGGTAAGGTGACGCATAAAAAAAGGAAGTGGTGGTTGCCCATCAGAATCAGGCAATGCAATGGCGGGGTTCTTGCCCCGCCATTGCGCTGCATTTTCAAGCACAGCGTCACGGTGGGGTTATCAAGAGGCACTATTTAATCCTCAGACACGAGACGAAGAAAGGTAAGGGAGGTAAGGAGGTACCAAGGTGTATTAGAATCATGGCAAGTAATAATTAAACCACGGGACAAAAAATGGTAAGTTCACAGACATCTGTGGAAATACAGGCTCAGTATGCCTCTAGTGCCATTGCATTCAACGCCCAAACTAGCAACTCGTATTAAGTGTATTATACTATCTCAATGCTGCCCTTTAGTCTAACAAGAACACCTCCCATAGGTATCGTAGAAAGTCACGGCCCTGGAGAACTATATTCGTCAAGGAACGCGGTTTCTCTCGTTCGCAACCCTCCATCGCCTTGCTTGTCTTGCCCCTGAACGCCAGCATCAAAAGAAATCCTGGATGATATGATATGTAACCTATACAGATAATGTTACCGCCGTGTGAAAACCCACCCTCCATGGCTCTATAGTTCAGGTCCGGACCGACCTCCCGTCTCCGCGGTCTGGACGATAAAATGCATCACCTTCGCCCTCTTCAGTGTATTACTATAAGCGGAATCCGCTGCCCCAAGGACGCTAACTCAGGTGCAGAGTCTCAGATTTCTCGCAGGTGAACAAGTTGATGTGTTGATCACCTCTAGCAGCGCATCCCAGAATTGGTCGGTGTGGATGGAATGCGGTGGCCGAGATGGGTGAGCTACGATTCTGTTGGAGGAAACTTGAGTAGGGTTCGACGTTCGAAAGCTCATGACCATCAAGATTAAACACCTTGACCGTGTGGGCCGATGTACCCCTGTCAACTAAGTTAGTCTCTTGTCCTTGCTATTCAAGACCCCAGCATTGGATTGATACTTACACAGCAAAGACCGGTAGATGTTCGTGTGTGCTGGCGGTCCGAAGTGTGTCTCGCGTGGTTTGGAATGAGTGCAGCGGTTTATCCATGCGAATATCCCATATTTTGACTTTGCCATTCCTGCTTGCGCTCAAAAGTTCCCTTTGCCCGCCGCGCTGCATATGGACACTTTTGATCCATTGTCGATCTGATTCATCCTTCCACTTGCGCACCATGGACTCTTGAGGTCGATTTCTCGTGTCAAAAACTCGAACGGCGCCGTCTCCGAAGCCGGCAACAAACATGTTACCCGTCATTTGATCTGACGTCAGAGAAGTCACGCAAGAGCCAGAGCGCGCTGGGATGTCCATGACACACGTTTCGTACGCGGCATACCATACTCGAATTACTCGAACATCACCAGCAACAAGAACTCGGCCTGTAACCTGTTGCCAGTCAAACACCATGCCTGAGTTGACATTGCTAGGGACCATGTGTGTCAACGCCCGCCATGATGATGCAAGCTCAATGGCTCTGTCTGATTCATAGTTACGGTAAACTCTGATCACACCGTCGGACGATCCTGTGAGTAGCATTGCCTGGTCGTCTTCGTTGATGAACTTCATATCGCTGATCTTGGAGCCCTCCGGATTTCCGTTACTGAAGCGACTCAGTCGACCTTGTTTCTTCCAATCCCACACGTAAACTGTGTTACCCTCGTCTGCTACAGCAAGATGGTCCTCAAATTGATGGAAGGTCATTTTCGCGGGCTGAGCACCGTTGTTGACGATTCCAAGCTGATTGTTCCACTTGTGACTTCCCGCTTGTTGCTTCAATGGCTGAGTTTCCCTGAAAATGGTTTCGTTTCGAGCTCTTCGCCAGAGACGTTCGTTATACTCTGTGCTTCCCGGCTCATCTGCCTCACTTGGCTTCATCTGCGGTTCACGAAAGTATTCAATTGACCATTCCAGGAACCTGCTCTTCAGAGGGAGTAGTGGAGATATTGACAGATCTCGTTCTTTGTAGGCGCCAGAATAAGGTTCATGTGCGACATTGTATTGTGCCAACGACGGGGACCGATCGTTTTGTTCTGGTGGTACAGGCACTTGGTTCGGCGTGAGTTTCAGGGATGGTGATCGAGGCAAAGTCGGCGTTGTGGGTCTTGATTTATCTTCATTGGTGACCAACGACGGGAAAAGTAGGCTCGCAGTTCGACGCAGGAGTCCAGGAGAGGGCAGAGGTTGCGAGTTGGAAGTGCCAGTAACGTTGTTCCGCTGATTCGCGCTCTGGGTGTGCTTATGCGCCAGTTTTGTTGCGCGTTTTTGGATCTCGGTCATGATTAGTTGCGTTTGAGCACCGACCTTCGAGCTGAGGAGCGTGTGGTGAACAAAGTCTACAACAATAGCAGCCTCGCGCTGAACCTCGGGGTGAGGGTCCACGCTGAGAACCAGAGCCAGCTTCCATAGTGCCATATAGACTGTGTTGTGAGATAAACCGTGGGCCATTGGCTTGATGGTACCGTCCTTGTTGCGATTATCTGGCCTTGCATAATGCAAACCCATTTTGTGTTCCTGGCCGTCGTCTTGGGGAGGGAATATAAGGTATTCCTTCTCTTCAACTAGCTGTTCGTATGCTGCAACCAAAAACTTGCTCTCAAAGCGGACAGCAAAATGGGATAGAAAGATAACAAACTCCTTGCGAACCATTGGGCTTCCATCATTTCCCATGTCAAGTATGGTCCAAGCAATTGACTCCTCAATACGAGCCACTTCCTCTGTTAGATCAGGAATACCCAGAAATGTAGTCATAGCATGGACCATGGCTGTTCGCACTTCGCAACAAGGGTCCCTCACGAGGTAAGCTAGCTTGACGTACGCGTTCTCTCTGATACCTCGCCATTTGGCCTCCGGAAGGTCTTGCCAAAGTTGGCTTATACAAAGACACGCCCACTGACGGAGGAGGGGATTCTCTTCGTTTTGGAGATGGGTCAAGCAATAAGACATAATATCTGTTTGATTACAGACCATCTGTCCATTCTTGTAATCCTTGCAGAGCATAGCAAGGATAAAAGCACACATGGCCTTGTGCTCATCGCTGTCAACAACAGGGAGCCCCTCGGAAGGTTTAAGAATTTGTGCAAAGTAGCTATATCCGCTATCTTTGATGAGATCCTGCTGACACGAAAGGTCTACTGCAATGAGGCGAGCCCAAATAAAGACCATGACCGGCTTCAACTCGGCTGCAGCAGACTGCAAGAGCTTGAGGACATATGGGAAAATCCCTATACTGAGAGCTAGCTGAACCGACCATGGGCCTAGGTCGAGGAACCTACCAAGTAGGATAAGAGCTCGAACACGATGCTGTTGGCTGAGCAGAACTTGCAGTACAACAGGTAGCTGATCGGGAGATTTTTGAGCCATTGCATCGCCCCTGGTAAGATATACATCGAAAGCAGTGAGTTGTTCTGTAAAGAAGGTCGAATTTTGGTACTCGTAATCGAAGCCCTCACTCTCTTTCTTCTCCAACATAGGGAGCTGGGCCAATGCCATGTCAACTGCTAGATCCCAAGTTTCCCATAACGGATGCTGGTGGGTGTCGGGAAGCTTAGGATAGGACTGCGGGTGACAGCCGTATACAGTCATAACACGTTGAGCAAGAAGAAAGTTACGGAATAGAGCTGCCACCATGAGATCTTGTCGAAAGAACTTCCGAAAGAGATCTCGCGGTAAGGTCGTCCACGCGATGCTATCTGTGATGGCAGTAAATATCCAATTAAGTTCACCCAGCGGTGTTCGTCGCTCCTGGAGTCGACCAGGCAGTTTCTTGGCCCGCTCTGGGCTGATGTTGGTCTTAAGAGGGTTTTGAAGAACGAAGAACCACAGTGCCATCTCAATAGGTGTCGTGAGGCAAGCAGTGAAGAGATCAGCCGGCAAAAGAGGGTTTGTCGGAAGATTCTCCTTGACAGCACAAGCGGCCAGGTGGATATAGGGCCGGAAATTGGTCTTCGTGTAGTTAGGGTCACGCTCTGCAGCCTCTTCTTCCTCCTCTTCATGCTTCTCGACGAATCGATGATAATTATTGAGAATATTGCCGGCTTCGGAACAGTCCCAGACAAAGATGGTGGGGGCTTGTAGCCAATGTTGCAAGTCGTACAACGATACGGGGATGTATTGAGTGTAGTTCTTGTTGAAAACCCAGATCTCGCCTGATGCGGTCGGCTTGGGAACGCCATGTCCATTGTAGTGAAGGAGAACACGTTCATCCTTGGCGTTTCTGCGTAAAGAGATGCAGAACTTCTTTGTTTCCTCGACCGAAGGATCCAGGTATTGTTTATATCGCGCTCTTATAGCGAGGGTTTCGTACTGTGCCTGAAGCGATTTGCCAATATTTTCGAGGGCTTTCTGGATTGGGGGGATCGTGGGATCTGTCCAGGCCTCGAGCTTCGCACCTGGGCTGGTCTTGAGCTGATCGGGTGGTTCGACTCCTATATTCAAACACACCGCGAGAGCCGCAGACACCGTTTTTAACCTGTCTCTTTGCCGCCAATCCTGCAGCTCATATTCTAGTGGTTTAGGTTTGCCTGTGGTTTCATGTCGTTTATCGGTAAAATACATGTACCAATTCTATAGCGCATGATTAGCGAGATAAGTCTTGGGACAACGTTTATGCGGCGGATGCATGATCTCCAAGTCAGAACTGCGAGCTCGTTTGTGGTGATTAACACAAAAGAGCACTAACTGGGCGACCAAGCTGCTGGAAAGGCTTAAAGTGTGAAGCCTACAGATTGGCGAGGTACTCGTTTCCAAGTGCCGCAGCAAATCGCAGCCAGGGTCAATTTGTCCTGCATCTGTCGGGCATGTACAGAAACTGGAGTGCACCCAAACTAACTGAACAGCATATCGAAATTAATGAGAGGTGTAACTCACGTTAGCCAGCTGAGATATGATATCTTCCGATTGATAGTGATCCTCAAAGCCATGCCTAGCCCCCCATTCAGGTATGCCGTCTCCTGTTGGCTCGGGTTCTTCCATCGGCCGGGGCGCGTAGTCGCTCTTCGACCGGAGCAGCAATGGCTTCACAGGCCGCGTTTGCTGGTGATGCTCGATATCGTCTCTTGTCTCGAGCGCTATGCTTCCATTGCGTCTATTCGGTGCGCTCGAAGGCCGCTGGTCATCTTCGTCACTCCTAGCAGCGTCATTCGATGTTGAACGGCCATTCACCCCAGGTCGCGCTGCCGAGGCAACCCTATTAGACTCGGCCGTGGGCGCAGAGGTGCCGTTGACATCGGAACGCAGCGCCATGGCGAACGAATAACCGCGGAGTGTCGCTGTCGACGCAGTGAGTTGGTTGTGTCCGGGGCGCGCGTGTTGTCGTGACGAGCGCGTGTTGGCAAGAGTCTAGCGTTGCTGGAGGAGCCCGCAGAGAAGCGGATGCAAGTATGGCTGGTTGGAGATGTGGAGGAAGTGACGTCTATTGTAACGACACTGCTGTCATGGCTCTCTGTGTAGCTCAAGCCGGCATTGCGGATAAACGCCCAGTTTATTGAGCGTGTGAGATATTTCGCTGAGTTGCCCACTGAATCCAGTTGTCGAGTACCCAGGAGCAGCCGGGGAGGTTTTTGAAAGAGAGGAGCAAAAGATGAGGCTAGAGTTCCGTAGGCGGCTGACCAGGATAAAGGCAGAAATTAGGAATTCCTAGCACACTAACGGGCCACTCTTAGCTTCTTGACCTGTGAAGTTACGTAGTAGATCGCATATTGCCAAGTACTATGGAATATCTTTAATTGATTAATCTGATATTTATTTGAAGTATTCCTAAACTTCCAGCAGATGTCACTCTTTTGCTTATTTTACACAAAGCCCTGTCTAATCATTCCATGGATCATTTCTTGGCCGCTGACCAGCCCTTTTAGGTACCTGCGGATTGCTTGTCATCCAATATGTCCCCGCTCGAAATTGAAGCACCGACTGGCCAGCCATTGCACCTGCAAGCCACCAAGTGCCAAGAAAAGACGTTTCACGTGACCTTAGACGTGATCGTGGCTTTCCTTCAAGTCCTATCATCTTTCATAGCCCAGTACCTACCTAGTACCTAGAGACCAGGTCTTAAAGATGCTTGGTGCTGTTTCAATCAGCTATTGACTTGGGACTTTATTTGTAAACCATCTCTCACCCTCACATATGGTCAATACTATTGTTTTTTCGTATTACTGTAACCAAAAAACGTTTATTTCCAATTTTCTCTCTTTTGTTTCGTAAAGAGAATTTCTTTGTGTCGTCCAGTAAGATCGAGGATTCAATCTTCACACCTGTAATCTGCAAGAACTCAGTAAGGTGTTGATTTGTGCCAAGGTTTCGCACCCGAAGACATACTCCTTGACGTGATTAAATAAATATAGGTCTTAACATCACGGGAAATGAGCTCTATAGTATGAGTAAAAGAAAGCTACCCCCTCGGAGGGTTCCTTGCTATAATACCAAGTGCTCCAGCTCAAAGCGAAAGCCAAAGCCTATTTGATCCAGCCTATCCCCAGTATTTCTATCTATGTGCTCCTGATCGGTCCTGAGGTTACCATCATCAATATCAGGACACCTTGCCTACATAGTACTCCCTCCATAGGTAGTGGATGTATTTGTGTAGCCCTGGTTTCTTAGAGGATGGATCACAGTACCAACACTGTGTGTTGCCATCTATATCTACCCGATGCTAACTTAAGCAAGCTGCTATTCTGTCGAGGCACCAGGTTGTCGCCGCCCCTTTATTTCATTACCTTGCCAAACTAGGTAAACAAGAAGCAGTTTGGTGGGGCTAAAAACCAGAGGGAAGAAAAGAGTGATCAACTGTGGAATCTTGGCGTGCGTAGGCCGTTGGGTTTGACGATGTTAGCGCCCGAGAAACATGAAACGGCATCCATGACTAATAAGGTCCCTATCCAATGGGGATGTGGGACCCTGTCTGTTGACTTGATGATTTCCACCACCGACTATACTGGGCATTGCAGGAAACAAAAATATCGGACTTGTATTTAAGAACGATATTCCACACGAACATCAAATTAGTTTGGTTTACGATAGCGAACGCCATACGGGCTGAGGTATTCTCGTGGTTTGCGAGGTTGTGACTGATGTGTTGTAATGAGAAACGAAAAAGAAATCCAGGTATGGTTACCACTGAATACATAAGTCGAGTTGGCACTAATTCCAACATGTATCTGATAGCGTCAGATCTATGGATTGTTTTTTTTTTAGCAAGAATGATGTATCCATTTCGTTCTTTGGCCTTACCCATGAGCATTCAAGGGACCCTGAATACACCGAGTCAGGCTCATGGAGTCGTGGCATTTTTCATACATATTTACTACTCTCCATATCTTGAGAAGAATCCTTGACACTTACCCATACGTCCCTCCCAGGTAATGTACTTTATTTCTATCATAATCTGATTCAAACGAAGCAACTTAGATAGAGTAATAATCCAAATCTCAACAACAACGCATGCGTATCTGTACCTATTCCCTCAACGGGCTAAGTGCAACTTTCTGCCAGGCACAATGTATCAAAGGGGCACAAAACTCAGCTCATTGGATGGATGTCTTCAGCTTGCTGTTCCCAGTCACTGGGGTATCTCCACCTTTTGGATGCAAGGAACAATGACACCCCGGGCGAAGAAAGCCATAATACTGCCTCGAATCACCTGTAATAAGATACAAGGTAATGTGTAAGTAGCACAACTGATCAGACAAGCGGTTATTGTTATGTTTTCTATGTTGTGACATGGAACCAGGGTTTCGATCAACAATGACGACGTTGTGTTACTTGTAGGCTCTTTGTATCAGGGGAAGGAGGATAGTAGCACCTTAAGCTTCAAACCCTGTAAAAAAGAGTGAGGCTGCCCATATTCGGGTTGGCACTAATAAATAGGTAAGGTAGTTGGGTATCCGTACTTAAAGAACTTACTAGACATTAGGAGGCCCGAACCGAGCTCTCAACCATTCCACTGGTCACTGCAAGCCCGTGCTAAATAACACTGTACGCTGGTTTGCGTGGAACCCCTAAATATCTGGCGTCTGAGCTGAGACCGGGCTATGGCCGTCCAGGGGGCGGCGTCGTAGAGTCTACGATCATTGGCTAGAAACACCAGGGTTCAGCAACGAAAGGTGCTAGCCTTTGAGCAAAAGACAGCGAGCAATAGTGGAGGAGGAAACAGGTCGCTGAGACCACTGTAAGAGGCGGACAAGGACCTACCTACCTGACAAACGAACTAACCAAAGCCCCATACTGCGTTGTGCTGCCAGTTTTCGTTGCAGTTGTCGCAGGCTTTGTTGGCACTTATTTCGTGCTTGAACATCACCACTTTCTTTTCATCTCACATCTTTTCCTGCGCCAATCTGACAGGGGCTTTTAACCTGCCGCATCGTCACTCCTCCCCTTTCTTGAGCGCCTGGGCTTCTACAGCTGCTTCAAACTGTACTCAGCTGCGCGGACGAGAATTGATATCGACAAGATTTGCTCCTCGACGGCGTGTGGCAGCGCTTCATCCGCCTCGAAGCCAGCCCCCTCCCCTCGACTACCGACCGGAATTCGGGAGGTTGACCACGTCCTCCAAAATCTCCAAAGAGCGATCCGTAATTCCATCAGCACGTTCACCAATGCTGACCCAGCCATTTCGAAACTCGATTTCTGCTTCTTCATTTGTGGCTGGAATTCTTCCGTTGTCGAGTTAGTTGCTTCGTCTCTTAACGGGTTAACACGCGACGACTGCATCACGATAACGTTCTGCTCTCGCGACCGACTCGTCGCATTTTGATTGCAAAACATCAGATACTGCCCTCGAATCGATTTCTAGCCGCTTTGCGGCTGCTTCACGCTAAGTCATGGCCTTCCTATTCAAATCAAAAAAGCACCCCGAGCGATCGCAACCTGCAAGTCGCGATGCAGGCTCTGGCTCTCAAGGGTCTATTCAAAGCGCCAGCGCCCGCGTCGCTGAGAAGAACTCTGTACAACATCGCGCGACTCCTACCGGGAGCTTACACTCGATCGAGAATGAAGGCAGCAATGGGAGCCCCGATCATGGACATGGACACGGGCATGGGCGCCGCGGTGGAAGTGCTGACCAGCCGATCCAACAGCCCAGTGATACATCAGTAAGCTTCATATGCGCCCGTGACTGCGAGAATGGCAGTCTTGATCTATCGGCAAATGCTAATCACTGCTTTAGGCACGAAATGGCCCTCCCCTGAACGGCCCCAATGCATCGCTATACCCCTGGTCGCAACGCCGCTTAACGTACACTTCCACCCATCCTCCACCGTTTCCACGATACGGCGCTGCAGTGAACTCCGTCTCTTCTAAAGAGGGGGACGTATATCTAATGGGTGGTCTGATTAATGGGTCAACCGTGAAGGGCGATCTCTGGATGATCGAGGCTGGGGGTAACATGGCATGCTACCCCTTGGCAACAACAGCAGAAGGTCCTGGCCCAAGGGTTGGACATTCTAGTCTCCTTGTTGGCAATGCGTTCATCGTGTATGGAGGCGACACCAAGATAGACGAGGCTGACGTTCTTGATGAAACACTTTATCTTCTCAATACTTGTAAGGTCACTCATAGCTAATCGTTTCTGTTCGCTAACCCAAAGCCAGCAACAAGACAATGGTCTCGTGCTCTACCCGCTGGGCCCCGGCCCTCAGGTCGCTATGGTCACTCACTTAACATTCTGGGGTCTAAGATCTATGTCTTCGGTGGCCAGGTTGAGGGTTTATTCATGAACGATCTTTCAGCATTCGACCTCAACCAGCTCCAGATGCCTAATAATCGTTGGGAAATTCTGGTCCAGGGCGAAACGAGCCCCAAGATGCCTGCAGCCCGTACTAACCACACTATGATTACTTTTAACGACAAGATGTATCTGTAAGTGTTGATGCTGGAATATGCTGAGTAGCCACTAACGTGCTAGTAGTTTTGGTGGTACCAATGGTTTCCAATGGTTCAATGATGTTTGGTGTTACGATCCAGCAGTCAATAAGTGGTCTCAATTTGACTGCATAGGTTACATCCCGGCACCACGTGAGGGTCACGCTGCTGCTCTAGTTGATGATGTTATGTACGTCTTTGGAGGACGAACCGAGGAAGGGACAGACCTTGGCGACCTTGCAGCTTTTAGGATCTCTTCGAGACGATGGTATACCTTCCAGAACATGGGGCCATCCCCCTCTCCCCGCTCTGGGCACAGCATGACGACAGTTGGCAAATCGATCGTTGTTCTTGGTGGAGAGCCGAGCTCAGCAACTACCACTGTCAGCGACTTGGGACTTCTTTATGTCCTGGACACTTCAAAGATTCGATATCCGAACGATGCGCAGCAGACGTCCCAGCCACAACGAGTGCATGGTTCTCGCAGACCAAGTGCGAGCGAAGGCAACCGGCCACACCCTGCACGAGATGGATCAAATGGCCCGACGGATTCGAGAAAGATGATTGGAGGGGGGGGGCCATCCACTCCATCAAATGGACACCGATCGCCACCGAACAATGGCGATACAGAAAGCTCCCAGCCTACATCCGGAAACTCGAAGCTTCCCAAAGCCTCGGCGATGCCTCCATCGGGGCCTCCTCCCCAGGGACCAATGCCGGCTAGGCCTACTGTTGATGTGTCGGCAGTTGCACGGGTTAGAGGACAATCTGCAGAACGCAGCGGCGCTTCAGGTTCCCCAAGAGGGATGCATTCTGGCTCGCCGATCACGCGAGAAGTGATTAATGAGACTGAGAGTCCCGTATCAAATGGTCGACGAACGCCCGTTCAACAACCTGCACGCACTGGCTCGAGACAGGATCAGATGAATGGAGACACATCCAAGGTTAAGCAAGCGCAACAAAGTCGCCCCCAAGGCGCCGGGGATGGCCCACCAGATATTGCAATTAAGTCAGCAGTGACCCCTCGTCCAGCGTCACCGCCAGTTCCCACGAGACAGCCAAGTAACCCACTTTCCAGGCGATCTTCTGGAAGAAACTCGCAAACTGTTGTGCTTCTTAAGGAGCTAGACTCTGCCCGAAATAGAAATGCGTGGTATGCTTCCGAGTTGGAGCTCGCGCGAAAGGCTGGCTATGTTCCCAATACTTCGTACAGCCCTTTGCTTGATAGCAAGGCCACCGAAACTTTTGATGACGAAGATCGACCACTCATCGAGGCTTTGCTAGCGATGAGATCAGAACTTGCCAATGTTCAAACTGCAGTGGACAAGCAAGCCGTTGTTGCAGCGAAGCAAATTGCTGAGGCAGAAAAGCAACGTGATGCCGCCATCCAAGAGGCTGTTTACTCTAAAGCCAAACTCGCCGCACACCTAGGCGGAAGCTCGGCGAGCACGCCGCAGCTTGATGGCCCCAAGGACGATTCTAATATTAGGTCCAGCGAGCTGAGTAGAAAGCTTGCGTCTGCATTGCACATTCAGAAGGATCTCCAGTCTCGACTTGATTCTGCAAAGAGCGAACTTGACTCGGAAAAGAAGGCGCGGCAGTTAGCCGACGATACCTCACATGCAGCTCAGAAGCGCATGGCAGAATTGGAAAGCTACAAGCAACAAACATCAACAGAGGTTGAACGTCTTAAAGCGGAACTACACCTTGCCCAACATGAAGCGCGGGAACATTCAGTTGCTCGCGCTGAAGTTGCGGCTGCTGTTGAACTCCTCCGTATTGAAAAGAACGACGTGCAGCAGAAGTATGAGGATGCTGTCGGAAGCTCAAAGGATCATAGCGAAACCTTCGACTCCCTCCGGGCTGCCATCGCAGCATCCGAAGATTCGACAGCCCTTCTGGAATCTAAGCTCGCAGAAGAGCGATCTCAGCGAGAAAAGATTGAAACACAGCTTAACAAGCTAAGGTTTGAGCATGAAACTCGTACCGCAGAGCTTGTAGCTACAACTCAACGTCTACGCGATGCGGAGGAACTCTCGGAAAAGCATGCGGCCGAGGCTCGAACAAGTCGCCAAGCCGTTCTTGCAGGCCTTGACAAGATCTCGGCTCGAGATGTTTCTGGATCCAGCAAGGCGGATACTGAGCGTATTGCCGCCCTACAGACTCAGCTTGCCACCTCAAACGAGTTAGTCAAGAAACATCAGCAGGAGCTTGAAGCTGCGGTTCACAAACTGCGTGGCGCAGAAGAGCGAATTGCTGGTCTTGAGCAATATCAAGAGCAGTCAAGCCGAGAGGGAGTCACCATCCGAAGACAGTTGCAATCTGCGCTACGCGACACACAAAGCCTACAGGCAGCCAATACCGATCTCAAGAATCAACTGGCAGCTCAGCAACTCGAGACAAATGCAATGACGGTGCAGCATAATGCGCTTAAGGACATCCTAAGCGAACGAGGTATAAGTCCTACGGCTTCTATCCGTGCTCGTAGCCTCACCAACCCGCGAACCAACTCGCCTGATTTGAACCGTGTTCGAGACCTCGAGTCTCAACTTGCCACCTCCTCTGCTGCCCATGAAGAGACTAAGCAAGCATTTGCAATTCAAGTTCAGGAATCTGAAGCCGCCTGGCGTGAGAAACTTTCGCAACTTGAAAGCGACTATCAGTCTGCTGTACACTATGTCAAGGGTACTGAAAAGATGCTCAAACAACTCAAAGATCAGTTATCTCGATACAAGACGGAGAATGTTCGTTTGAAGACGGAGATCGAGGAGCTGGAAGACCGTGTTCAAACCAAAGTAACATCTCCTTCGCCTCGTTGGGAGAACGAGAAAGCTGAACTCGAGACACGGATCCGAAGCCTCGAGGCAGAGCTTCAAGAGTCTGCGACTCAAATGGAGAAACGACTCCTCGGCCTTCAAACAGAGCTCCAGGAAACCAATCACCATCGCGAAGCAGCTTTGAAAGATAGCGAAGAAGCTACACAAAAGTTGAGCAGCCATCGTAAGGATCTCGAGCAGCTGCAATCAGAGAACGCTCTCTTGGAGCAACGTGCCAACGATGCTGAACAGAAAGTTGCTCTTCTCCTGGACCAAGTTGAGCATTCTGTCGACAACTACCGTCGGCGTAGTCGACAAGTGCCCAGCATGAATTCTGAGATGGCCGCTAGTGCCAATGGTCTAGGACTGGGGCATTCGAGGCAGGAGAGTTCCGAGGGCGAGAGTATTTATGGGGGCACGAGTGGGAATGGTGGCCTTGAAGCTAGAAACAGCGCGGCGCTGGACAGCCTTGCCAACGAACTGGAAACCCTTCGGAGTCAGTGGGAGGCAACCAACAAGAACTATCGATTGAGTACCAACTTTGATTTCGATACTACGCCTAGCGCCAAGAAGGATAATGATGCCGCTCCTGGTGTTGGCCTCAGCGAGAGCCTAGCGGATTGGCGCAAGAGGCTTGATACCGAGGAGCACCACAGCGACGGGGAAAAGCCCCGACATCCCTAATCCGAAGCGATTCCTGGATACCGATACGCTTTCATGACTCAAATATACCCACCGTCTTCGTTTTGATTTATCCGGGCGATGGCCAATGTCTGTACATCCTGATCTTCGCAAAGGTGGAATGGAGTTCTAGTTGTCTCGATTGGCAACCTATTATTGCTTTCGAACATGGTCTTTTTTAACCCCTTTTCAACTTAGTTGATTCCCCTCAAACTTAATTCATTTCGGGGAGGGGCCGGTCATCTATTTAATCCCCTCCTGCTTGCCCTACTCCAGAGAGCTGGGTCCGCATACTTTTTGTTCTAGTTGTTCTTTACCTTGTTTTCAAGAACTCATCATGTAAAATAAGAGATTTTTTCTATTCTTTGATTCTATAGTAGCAAAGGGAAAGAAGAGAGGCACCAGGATATCGGTAGATCGTTGCTTCAGAGCAACTGTGCGTTGGAAGGTTGAGAAAATGTTCCGTTAGGAGAAGCGTGAATGAATAAATGAAGTACTGGCTGTTAAAATTGAAATGTTGGTCTTCCTGCTTTCCGCCTGATACTCATTCAGCAGAAATCTGCACTCTTCAGTTGGGTCGATTCCGTCAAGCATAACCAACATCTAGGGTGTTTAGAAACTTATGTCACTGGTGTTTGCTCCGAGAGCCACAGACAGGTGGCTAATGCAATAAACCCATCCATCTCACATTTCCTTGTGGTATCTATTAATCATTTTTCGCCTTGTCTCGTGTCTATCTAGCAACCGATTTCTCCCCAAGTGCTAACATTACAGTGAGGGAAAAGTATCCGATCTAGTGTCTTACGCGGAAGCGGCCATCAGATTCTTCTGGATCCTCAAGCATCGCTTGAAATCAAGTTTGCGCCCCTCGCGAGGCATGTGCTCGCCACTCGCAATACAAAGCACACGCATTTTGGGGTCGTATCTCAAACCTGTCAAAAGCTTTGGTGTGATGAGGAAATATTGGCTTGAATGCTCACGACATGCAATCTCA
This sequence comes from Fusarium sp. NFCCI 5145, assembly GCA_033439405.1. Classification (NCBI taxonomy): domain Eukaryota; kingdom Fungi; phylum Ascomycota; class Sordariomycetes; order Hypocreales; family Nectriaceae; genus Fusarium; species Fusarium sp. NFCCI 5145. Next base: position 577,233 of record JAWDHB010000416.1, read on the forward strand.
ACCATTCGTTCGTGCACCATGCGCTCATTGCGAGGATCCATGCCCTGGTTGATCTCATCCACAACACGGAATGGCGACTGAGCTAGAGATTGGAGGGCCATGAGGAAAAAGATCGTGGAAACAGCTCGCTCGCCACCAGATTGGCGATGTGCCGTCAGTTGTTGGAGGGTTTCATTCTCGCTGAAAAGTTGTTAGGAAAAGTTTGAACGAAATTAGAGGCGATAAAGAAGACGTACCGAAAACGAACCATGATGTCCAGTGCCCAGGCATCAAAATCCTCTGGCTTGTGGACACGAATCTCTCCGGCACAACTAATCTGCTCAAAGTTGTATGCAAAGGCATCGTTGATCTTTGAGACCAACTCGTCGAGCTGGGGTTCCCACCTAGATCTCAATTCGTTGATTTCTTGGGTTATCCCATCGAGCTTCTTGGTAAATCCAGCCATCTTACGCGTCAATCGAGCAATCTCCTCTGCGCGCTTCTCAAACTCGCGCAATACATTGGGATTGGGAATGGGCATCATTTCAAGTTTCGCTTCCTCTCCCCCCACTTCGTTTTGTATATCCTGGGAAGTCTTGTCTTCGCAAAGCTGAGAGAGCAGGTCATGCTTCTCTGGTTCATCATTGATGATTTGCTGTACCTCATTGGAAAGACGGTTACCCTCATCTCGCGCTTGATTAGCATCGTCAGTCGCTTGTTGCAACGTTTCCTTTTCGGCATCAAGGTGCTGCATGATATGGGCGTTTCGTCCTTTGAGGCCTTCGACGTCCGAGTGGGCTTCGATGCTGCGAATCTCGGCTTCGAGAAGGGCATGGTGTGCTCTTCGTATCTTTTCAATGGCCTCCTTGTGGCGGAGAACAAGTTCAGCTCGACGGAGCACTGCTTTGTCCCACTCGTATTTGATCTGGACCATTCTTTTGCGGGCATCCCCTAAGGATTGTTCATGAGACTCCTTAGAGCGTTCTTCGGATTCTAGATAATCATCAGTATGGTCGCGGTCTAGCGTCAATGCCGGTTCGCTCACCGATCTTCTCGGGCAAAGACTGCCACTTTTGGTATTCTTTTTGCAGGGCATTCTTCTCAGACTTCAACCGAGACTGGGACTAGTCAGCATGACAGCAGATAAAATAAGGGCGCAGTGGTGACCTACAATGGTATCATGAATGGCAGTCTTTCGGTCTTCGATGGTCTGGATTTTATTTTGCAACTCATGGTATTGTTCCTTGAGAATGTCTCTCTCACCGTTCAGTTCAAGCAACCGCTTGTTCAGTTCTTGCTTTTCCTGGGCATCGATGGGCTGTGAGGTCCAGAATCTTCCTGGTGGGATATTCTTGGTGACAGCTGTCATCGCCTGAGGTCCATACTCTTTGCGTCTCCTGACCGTAAACGACTGATTTCCAGCTGCCCAGGAATTAACTCTGCCGCTTCTGACCAGACGCTCGTACTGGGCATCATTGTGTTCCCTGAGAGAGACACCAGATTGATGAAGCCTCTTTTCAGCGCAGAGCATCGCCAAAACGGGTTCGGGCCCCTCAATAAAATCAATAGCAAACCCATCAAGCCCAATATCGCTTGCTTCATCCATACTGACTGGCCTTGGGAAAGCACTAAGTGGTTGAGAACATGATCGGATGACAACAGACAAGCTTTGAACGCGGTACAGCTGGTCTGACAGCTTCTTGTAATCGTTTTTCGTTTGTGCTGTAAAACATGTAAAATCATCTCCTTGAAGAAGCGACTGTACTTGATCCGAGTATCGTTCATCCTTGATGGAGCAGCTGATCATGGGCGGGCCAAAAACCTCCTTCTCGAAATCTTCTCGATGCTCTTGGATCCAGTCCCATCCCATTGCGAGCTCAGGGAAATTTTTTCGCATGAAGTTGAGCTGTTGGCCTTGCTGGGTTTCTAGGGACTGGATGTTGTGTTCCACCTGTCGGATCTCGTTGTTGATGGATTTGCCCCTGTTCTTTACCTCATCCCGTTGTCCAGACACTTCACGTTTCTCTCCTTCCAACTCCCTGAGGGTATGCTCTTCTCCTCGCTGTAGGTAAATGATTAGTGCGTATCAACGACTGCGAGGTTGGGGTCTCACAATTCTTTGATTAAAGTCCGAAGGATTAAACTCTTCTGGTCGACTCCTTAGATCAGCTTGGAGGGCTGTAATTTTCGACTTGGATTGGGCGAGTTCCTTTCGTTTAGCGTCAAATCCCTTGCGCTCTGCTTCAAGGCTGTTCTCGAATTCTCTAAGATTTTCAGAAGCGGTACTCGCATCACGCGCCAGCTTCTTTGTCGCATCCTCCGCGTCCTTCATTGCGGCCTTTCTTGCTGAGATCGCTTCATCGATGCGCTGGGCATAGAGTTGCTTCTCATTCACAGCCTGTAATGATGGGCCGGCGTCGTGTTCAAGGCGTCTCAAAGATCTCTCAGCGAGCTTCTTGCGATCCTTGGCATCTCTGAATCTTGTACGAGCCTCTGAATATTTGGCAAAAACCAAGGCTGACTTGAGGTTCTTCACCTGTTCTACAATTTCCTCCCGTTCTCGGATTCTGTCCACATCTGTTTGGAGACCCTGTTGTCGATTCTCCAGGTTTCTTAAAGTCTCCGCGTCTACATGTGTGCCTTGTTCCAATTCTTTCTTCTCCTTATCCAGGTCTTGGAGTTGCTTTTGCCAGACCAACATCTCTTCTGGGGCGGCAGCGCGAAGAGTCTCCCGCAAAAGATCCACGGGGGTGCAGGCAGCGAACTCGACGACCCTGTCTTGCGGAAGAAACTGACACAGATTGTCAACCTGAATCTTTAACTTGCGCATCAGCACTTGCACCTGCTTATGGTTGGATTCCTTTCCATTCAACCACCATTTCTGGTTGTTCTGTTCTCGTCGAATTTGAACTTTGACGACGAAATTCTTGCGATCCTTCGGTCGTTTGTAAAGCTCAATCTCGATCGTGGCAGTATCCTTTCCATGTTTGACAAACTCTTTGACTGAGCCAGCACGTCCGAGGTGTTTTGGACTGTATCCTAAGCCAAGACAGATAGCGCAAACCAAAGAGCTCTTTCCAGTGCCATTTGGACCTACTACCATGTTGAGATGGGGCCCTGGCAGGAATTCTGCCTTTTCGTACGTGACAAAGTTTTCAACGCTGACTCTAACGATGGCGCCAGGTTGGAAGCCATTATCTATATCGTTTCCGCTCGATGTGCCGTTCAATTCTTCGGCGCGAGGTTCATTGTTAGCTGCATCGTGATCCCTTTCTTGCGTAAGTCTGGGGCGCTTGGGGGAGCCGTCGTCGGCATGCGATCGGTTTCTGTAGCGGGCCTCATCGTCGTCGTCGGAATTCTCTGTATCAGAGCGCCGGCGGCGACGTGATGATGATGCCGGTGCCATATCGACCAAGAGGCAATATGCCCCCTCGAAATTGCGTAGGAGGTACTTCAGAAATTAAAGTATGGTGTTGACTTGTTGAGCGGCAGATATGACAGCACTTAGAAGATAAAGAAGTTCGGACGTCAATGTCAAATGGGCGTAGCACGCGTTGAATCGCGTCAATGCGCGCCTGAAGTGTGGCGTCGATTTAAAGTGGCGGGGTAGGACTACATCTTTAAGTTTGCCAGGTTCAAACGACAAAACCCAAAAGTCTTCTATAGGGTAACTTTCACATAGAGCAGTTCCCATCTTTTTCTTTACCCCTAGACCTACACTGTTGTTATATTTCACCTGAGCAATAGCTTGCGACTTTTACCAACATTGGATATCTACCTAGGTACTTTCACTAGCTTCAGATAAGTTACCTCTATTAGTTAGTAGTAATATGGTTTAGAGCGCGCGCCCTTCATCCTCCCTCCCACCATTCAATTGCCAGCTTGAATCGTATGGCATTTCTAACAATAGACAGAGTTCGAAACAGTGTCTCGTTAACCTAAGATAAAATTCAATTGATGCATGGATTTGATTGTCAAGAGAGCATTTCATACATACCTTACCTCCATCCATGTGACGCTCCTTAAAGCTTAGTCATGCCAGACGCCAAGGAACCCCTTGGAAGGGAGTCAGACAACTTCATCCCTTGGAATTCCAGTTCTTGCCGGGGTGATTTCGTGGGCACCCCATCACAAATTACTCTCAATTGTTCTTGCCTGGCGATACTAGTGAAGTTAGAGGCCAGCCCTTTGTTTTACACGCTGAGAGAGCATTTACTCAATCCCAAATTGGCGCAACATCTCCTTGCCTCCTCACTTAACAGCCATTTTGTTGATGCAACTTCCAACACCTAGCTCATTGAAGTCAAGCGGCGAACTGGAACTTGGGGATAGTAGTTCTTGTTTTCCCTGGACTACCAAGTGGTTCTAGCGAATGAGAATGGTTTGTGTGGTTGTCGCCCGCATTGCTTTGCCCCTTAATGATAAGGGCTTTCACGATGTGGTACAGTTACCAGCATATTCGTTTGTCCTAGATCACCTCTCATGACGCCAGCCATCTCTATCGACGAGATAGTATCAGTTCGAACCGACCAAAACACAACGGGTTGATTGAAATTATTCATTGCACTTTTCATATTCTCCCTGCTTATGAAGGACTGCGGCGGCATTCAGAGGGTCTTACCATTGGCCATCAAACTCGAACCGCATGAAGAACTGGAATGCATCACGATGCCTCGATGCAAGAGGACACCTCCATCCCAGCTTCGAACAGCTGTTGTTGACCAAAATTCTCCACAATGTCATACCTAAGCGTACGCGGTGTGATGCTGGAGATTGGCAGGTGTGTGCAGGTGGCAGATGCCAGTCAAGTGCCAACCAGTGACAAATATTATATTCCAGCCTTTTCTCCCTACCGTAGGTAGCACACCACCAACACCAGCCTTGCCAAACATATCTGACTTTGTAAACATTGCATTCCATGCTCAAAAATTTCCCTCCCATCGCCCCAGCTTGACTTTGCCTCTTTGTTTCGCTTGTTTCGCTTTTCTTTCCTACGGGTTTCTGGATCTCTGGTCCTTAGCCACGTTCACCCATTTCCACTCATTCAACGCCTTCGTTTCTCGACTTCTCTTCTACAACCCTCTCCACTCCTCGAACTATCGCAACGTCTTGTCTTTTGCTTGCTCAACACTAATACCGACCAACCTTTCTCACTTCAACACAGCACATCATAACTGTTGTGACCTCCACGCGCAAACCTTGTTTTGATTTCCTCGATATTTGGACAAGGCTTACGATTTGGGGGCTGCGAATATTATGTGCTGATCTACCATACGGCGATCATAATGGCCGATACTATGGTTTCGACCATTCGCTCACCACTGTCCGAAGCTTCGAATCGAATCAACTCAAGTTATCCTACTCAAGAAAGTCACCGCTATAAGTCACGTTCCGATCGCCCAAACGCACCGACTGCCAACAACGCCCCACGCGCGAGCTATGGGCATCCCACAGCATACTTTTCTGGTCGGCAACCTCCTCCGCAACAGCAGCCCATTGGCCCAACACAGCAAGATCAGGCCGCTCTGAAACCCCCCAATGAGATGGATGATGAACATCGACATTCGGCGGCATCTTATGATTCCTCGGGTAGTGGTCGCAGCAAGAAGAACTACAAAACGCATATAGGGCCGTGGCAATTGGGCAAGACACTTGGCAAAGGCTCATCTGCACGTGTACGACTATGTCGTCACACAGTTACAAATCAGTTGGCTGCTGTTAAAATCGTCAACAGACAGATGGCGTATCTTGTCCAGGACAGCAGTTTGGCAGCTCTGAGCAAGTGGGACAATAATCTCCCAGAACAGATTGACGGCGAGATGCGTGTTCCCATGGCTATTGAGCGTGAAGTGGCCATACTTAAGCTCATCGAGCACCCGAACATCATGAAGCTATACGACATTTGGGAGAACCGCTCAGAGGTGTAAGTAATCCACACTGAGTATCATCTGCAAAGGTTACTGACGTTTTAGTTATCTGATACTGGAGTATATCGATCATGGCGATTTGTTCACTTTTATCAATATGAAAGGACGCCTGAGTGAGGAAGTTTCAGTCTTCTTCTTCCGACAAATCATCAGCGCCATCTCTTATTGCCATTCCTTCAACATTTGCCATCGGGACCTAAAGCCCGAGAACATCTTGATCAGCGCTGACCTCCAGATCAAGATCGCCGACTTCGGCATGGCCGCACTCCACCAAACAGACACGCATCAGCTTGCTACAGCTTGTGGCAGTCCCCATTATGCAGCACCTGAACTCCTTAAGAACAGGCAATACCGAGGCGACAGAGCAGACATTTGGAGTATGGGCGTCATCCTTTTCGCCATGCTATCTGCCACTCTTCCCTTCGACGACCCTGACCTGCGTGTGATGATGGCTAGAACGAAGAAGGGACAATACGAGATGCCAAGTTTCCTCAGCCCTGAAGCCGAGGATCTCATTAGGCGAATGCTCCAGGTCAACCCTGACAGGCGTATCACCCTCAAGGATGTATGGAGCCACCCTCTGGTTCGAAAGTATGCACATCTTGACAATCTTAGCGATACCAGCAGCCAGCCTCCTGATATCCGCAAAGGTTTCCAGTACGCCTCAGTACCTGCAAAAGATGTGGATCCGCAACTAGTTCGTCAGTTGCGATCCATGTGGCACATGTTCAGTGAGAATGATTTAAAACTAAAGCTCACATGTGATGAGTGAGTCTCGGGGACCTTCTCTTGCTCTTGGTTCTTCAAATGCTGACATTTCTAGACCCAACGATCAAAAGGCTTTCTACTGGTTGTTGCACCACTACCGTGAGCAACAGTTGGAGGACTTTAAGCCTGAGCTTGCTCATTCAACGAGTGATTATCACCATATGAAGCCTGGTACATGGAAAAAACGCGTGTCGACATGCGAATTTGCACAGCCAAGCGGCAATGGTCACGGCCGTTCCATATCGCGGTTCACTGTGATTTCGAATGCCGCTGAACCAGAGAGAGGATCGAGCCAGGAACCCCTGCAAGCAAACCGTCTGCTACACTCTCGCGATTCTCAAAAAGGGCAGTCAGGCGTCAGTGTTCACCATTACTCCTACACAGATAGTGGTTCCTATACTGGGCAGCCCCAAAGGCTTCGAAGCGGATCGAGCGCACGTCGCGGACGCGGGACCTCGACTCGGAATTCCACCACAGGGCGCCTTCAATCCTCTCGAGGATCGCTTTCATCTATGCATAGTAGTAGACAGGGTACACCTCATGCACGTAGTATTCGTCACAAGCGTGGAGTCGACTTCACACACGTGCGGAAGAGATCCACGTCTTCCAACCGCAACAGGAGTGGCTCTGTGCCACCTTATGTTACAGAGCAAGGATCGACATACCAAATCGAGATGGTTCGGTCGCATACGCCAGAAATCCCAAGCCTACCTAGTGGTGTGCTGCCAAAATCAGCAGAGAGGCAGGAGACCCATGTCAACACAAAGCGCTCCTCTGGGCAAGCGTTACGAATAGCACTTGGATCGCGGTATGCATCGGAAATATTCAAGGAGGAACTGCGACATTTTAGTAGCAATATTGCCAAGGATTGTGATGAGGCATTCAAAAGCTCATTGATAGAAGAAGATTCCATTGCTGGTTCACTGACCGAACCAGACCGCACTCAGTACGAGTCAACGCCTTTCTCTTTCACAATTGATGCACCCGATGATTCGGTCCCAGATGTTCTCGAAATGTCGAACAAGTCTTTCAGCAACCGTCCTCTTCCACCTCTCCCTACTCCGGTTCCAAGCTACGATGACACTTCATTGGCGCCGACGCCCGTCGGATCCAGACCAACGACAGGCGACTCTCATTTGGAGGAATTGCGCGCAGAACAAGTCAAGATGGCTCATCCAGTTGTGCTTACGAGGCATGCCGAACGAAGGGTTGTCTCAGCTCCGGCTTATACTCAGAAGAATAAAAGAAACGTTGCTCTACCGTCCATCAATGAAGCTGGAGCAGTGGCCAACGACAAGGCTCGTATCGTGTCAGCGCCTCCGCATACGCCAACAAAGAAAGGAGCTGATAGAATCCGTGGCATTGAATACTTGAGCCAAGTCGAGAACAGCATTCGTGTAGTTCATTCACCAGGCGACGAGAGTCCTGTTAAAATGCCCGCGCCACTCAATGTGCGAAAGAAGGCCCCCGAAACTGATCAAAGGAGCGCAACTCCTTTCACACAATATCGGGAGCCGGATTCTACCTCACAGCGTAGCGTAGACGGTAGTCCTGCAGCTACAACGCAGTTACTGGAGCCATATCCACATGATCCTCAGGCGGTAACAAAGAAAAAAAAGACATCGTGGTTCAAACGATCTTCCAAGGTCGAGTCAGAGCCTAGACGAGAGTCTGTCGAGTGGCAAGATTGCAATTCGTACTTGACTTCTAGTGATGGCAAGCGAAGCGATTCTACCTCAACAGATGCTCCCGCCAAGAAGAAGACTTTTAGCTTTTCTTTCTGGAAGAGCAACAAACAAAGACATTCTATCATGTCAATTGCAAGTGAGTTTTTTTCTCTCCTTTTTCCCTTTCTTTTTTTTTCTCGAGCCCTTAGGCGGAGACGTAAACCAGTGATCTAATTTCGACAGCAGGACCCGACGAGAAAGAAGAGCGACCTTCGTCGGAACTGGATGGCATGGGGAGTATGCATGCTTCCGCTAAGGTGTCTCAGCCGAAATGGCATGAATCAGGTTCTGGCCCGGTACGCAACATCGAGGTCAAACAAAATTGGCTCGCGCGCCTGTTCAGAGTCAAACCAGCAACCGATCACATCTGTATGACGATTTCGAGGAGACGAGCGCGTCAGGAGGTTACCATCCTTCTACGAGAGTGGCGCAAATACGGAATTCGAGACATTCAAGTGGACAAGCAAAGGAACATTGTTTTTGCACGGGTTGCAGATAAGAACTGTAAGCACATTGAACGGAATACGTTCGGTTATAGATCTAACATTAACTTTTAGTTTTAAACCTCAAAGAAGTATCCTTAGCGGCAGAGATTATGACAGTAATTGAGCATGGTAAGAAGCAACCGCTCAGCATTATCCGATTCACACAAGAGCGAGGGGCAGCCAGCAGCTTCCACAGGGTAGTTGACACAATGAGCATGATCTTTGAGGCCCGGGCTTTGGTTGTAGCCAACCGGAACAGGCGAAAGATGATGATCAAGACTCTCAACTCGTAGTGTCGAGGGTTTTTATCAGCTCTGCAGGGGTTCTTTCGAGGCACAGTCGTTAAACCCCAAATGCGCCGAAAGCCGGCCACCAGCACCTGGCTATCAGTTCTGTTGGTCGGATCGTTGTATTCTGCAAAGAGTTATGTATAGGGTGTTGGCTGTTAGGAGTTGGATGTTTGAGCCATTGCTTTCCGTTTTATTATGCTTTCAGAGTTGGAGTGGAAGGGCATGATTTCCTCATATATTAACATGGACTGGCGAATATTTATGTTTGCGGAGGATTGGAAGAGGGAGTGGAAGACTCCAGGCAGTCATCAAGCTTTTCTCCTACCTTCCCTTGGTCGTGGCTTTTTGAAAACCGGGTAAGTAGGAACCCAGAGATAGCATGTCAATCGAGATGAATAAACAGCGTTGCATCTGACCCCAGTTGGTATGTGTTGTGGTTTAGAATAGTGAGAGTCTGGTAGCGCATATACTTAACCTCCTTGCGTATACATCCATAGTTACGGTACACTTGCCCATCTTTTTTATCAAGGTCCACCTTGTTACACTCGTTGACCCTTTAAATCTGACGATACATCTTGACACTTTTCATTAGGGAACACTATTTTTGGGCAAGATAGACAGACTCTAAAGGTTATGTGGAAAGACTACTTTTCGCCACGAAACAACCCATTTGGCTCACAGTTTACATACTATACAATATCTGAACAGTGGGCAAGATAGAATGGTCCAATATAAATCTTCGTATAGGTATTCGTATAGGTATTCGTAGCATACCTATTCCATACTCTTCTTTGGTGCTCTTCATTGGCACAATAGAGCAGACGTGTAGCGCTCCATAGATCCTACTTGCTGTCTAAATACGCCGACACAGTCACTACCAAGCATGTGCCATTGAAAATACTCATGGAGAGCTCGCAATCCATATTTGATTTGAATATAAAAAGGGATTGGCCCCTCTCCTGTTTCCCGTCTCACTGGATTATAATTTCAGGTTAAGATGCCACGCCGCTTGTTATATCATCTCATAGACTTGAGGCTCTTTGTTCTAACTGCAAAGACATCCATCTCCAGATGCCAGTAGTTTGCTGGTCAAGGCCTCTTCCTCGTGTGACTTTTGGTTGTTCCGCGCAAATCAAATTAAGGGTTGGTACACCACTACTACCTTTTGAGTAATATACCTAGCTTTGATATATTAGCGTATCGAATCTGCCAGATTCAAACCCTAACTCGACTCCGGGAATGCTGCTCCCGTAATTCTACGAAGCTGTTGCACGACGAAGAAAATGCCACCATCACTGGTGATCCGTTTACCAACTTGGTTATACGGAGAAATCACATGAGCTTGGGGTCACTTCCAAAGGCTGAGCATTGGGCTCCACTACCTGTATCATGTATTAAGTTAGCCTCGCCTCTGAAAATCAATGTGGAGAACTTCCTGTATTGTTACATAGCACGTGCATTGGAGATAGGTTTGTCGGAGGCCATGACCGAAACGACACACAAAATATGGAGAAATTCGGGTGCTTACCCGAAGGGTACTCCGTAGATCCCTTCCGTTGCCTCGGCTGCTCGGTCGTGGGGTCAGATCCATGATATAGGTCACGGGGTTGAGATCTTTTATATTATTTTCTTGAAAAGCGCAATATTTCAATCTTTATACCCTCACTCTCTAGCACTGTCGTTTGGGGATGATAGGTCCGAAAGTGCGTTGAATAACAATTCATCAGGGTTAGCAGCAACTCGGAGTCTAAGGCCGAAGCCAATTGTGGACATGCCAGATAGTTTTGAAAGCACAGTCCTAGATGCGGCCGAGGTCCAATTTTGATGACTTGATATGAATAGAGGCGATTAAAGCGATGAACAGTGAATTTCGATTTCTCGGTCTTCGTCCGAGCTAAGAGATTTAGATGGTTGAGGCACTGGCAAGCGGAAAAAATATGGAAGGCAGCAAATGCAGTCTGGGGATGACAGGGAAGCGATATACATGGCTCCGGCCAATGGCATACACGACACCACCCACAGTCCGCTCTTAAATTTGGTGGAGACCTGCCTCCTCAGATGTACCGTTCTTGGTGATCGAAGTACTACTTCGGTTGACTTTCCCGGACCGTCGCGGCAGTTAGCCACCTCTCCGCCCCACATGCTGTTCACCTTGGTCTTCTAGTGTCAGATCTTGTCTGCTGCTTTTAACCTGTAAGCTTCACTCCATCCACCCGAGCCAGGCCGATGGCTACCGATCGTGACACGGACGATGGCCGTCGGCTGGTTGTTGAATGAACCAGCACGGCAATCCACTTCCTGAGGAATCGAGACTGATGAGCTGCTCGCTGTTGAGAGTTTGTGAAGGTAGTGGGTAGCGGATGCATCATATTTTGTAGCACTGGGAGATGTTAATATTGACGTGACTATCTCTGTAACTACGAGAATCTAATATCTACTGTATGCTTTCGCACACTTATTCGTTTCGGACTTCAATTTACTTTACAGTACGGACTGGTCTCGGCGTACGGAGATAGAGTTCATAGAGTGTTGCATTGATGTTATGTGCATGGGTGTTTTTTTATCTTCCCCAGGCCCGATGCCGTCACAGACGCGGAGACGCCCCTCGGACGAGGGCCGAGGCATGTTACGCCTTTAGGAATTTGATGTGCGGAGCGCCAGCTGCTTCAGTTTAACATCTATATATAACTGCTTCATCGCAATCCTCATGTTCTCCAATACTAGACTTCCTTACAATTCATCATCTCCTAGGCCTTCTACTCTTATTCGCATCAAGCCCCAATAACACACTGAATCACCAACTTGCCTCTGTTTAAGCTTGCGGAAAGTGCCAGAATTGCAGGCAAGCGCCATCATTACCGGACGTCGTGCTACTCACATCATCGACACGTGAAAGTCACAGCAACAAGACGTAATTACATTAACCTCTCACCCCTCTTCACGTTTCCATTCAATCAATATACCTTCACCAATTCAAGAACCCCTCTCCATTTACGATACGATGGCTTCTATCGACTCTGTTCTTCAGGGTGTTTCCGTCTCCGGCAAGGTTGATGACATCCACCGCAAGATCCTTACTCCCGAGGCCCTCGCTTTTCTTGCTCTTCTCCACCGCTCCTTTAATGAGCGACGCAAGAACCTTCTGGAGCGCCGGAAAGCTCGTCAGGCTGAGCTTGACCGAGGTGTTCTCCCCGACTTCCTTCCTGAGACAAAGCATATTCGCGAGAACCCCACATGGAAAGGTGCCGCTCCGGCCCCCGGCTTGGTGGACCGTCGTGTTGAGATAACCGGCCCCACTGACCGGAAGATGGTCGTCAATGCGCTAAACGCCAACGTCTATACTTACATGGCTGATTTCGAGGGTAAGTCTCTTGTTATGATGTGATTCAATTGAAGCCCCTCATAGATTAGAAAGATGAGAACTTCTATTTCCCCATTTCAATGGCATGGTACCCCAAAACGACCAGTTTACTGACTTGAAGAACAGACTCCAGCGCCCCGACCTGGGATAACATGATTAATGGACAGGTGAACCTCTACGATGCCAACCGTCGCCAGGTCGACTTCAAGCAAGGCCCTAAAGAGTACAAGCTTCGCACTGACCGCAAGCTGCCTACTCTAATTGTCCGTCCTCGTGGCTGGCACCTTGAGGAGAAGCATGTTACCGTTGATGGTGAGCCCATCTCTGGTTCTCTCTTCGACTTCGGCCTCTACTTCTTCCACAACGCTTTTGAGACTCAACGCCAGGGTTTCGGTCCTTACTTCTATCTCCCAAAGATGGAGAGCCATCTCGAAGCTCGTCTTTGGAACGATGCTTTCAACCTTGCTCAGGACTACATCGGTATGCCCAGAGGTACTATTCGAGGTACCGTCCTCATTGAGACTATCCTTGCCGCTTTCGAGATGGACGAGATCATCTACGAACTTCGCGACCACAGCTCCGGCCTCAACTGTGGTCGATGGGACTACATCTTCAGTGTTATCAAGAAGTTCCGCAACAACCCCAACTTTGTCCTCCCTGACCGCTCTGCCGTCACGATGACTGTTCCTTTCATGGAGTCATATGTGAAGCTACTTATCCAGACCTGCCACAAGCGTGGTGTCCACGCCATGGGAGGCATGGCCGCTCAGATCCCCATCAAGAACGATACTGCTGCCAACGACAAGGCCATGGAGGGCGTCCGCGCCGACAAGCTCCGTGAAGTTCGTGCTGGACATGACGGTACTTGGGTTGCTCACCCAGCCCTCGCTAGCATCGCCACCGAGATCTTCGACAAGCACATGCCCACCCCCAACCAGCTGTTTGTACGAAGAGACGATGTTACCATTGGCCAGAACGACCTGCTCAACATGAACGTCCCTGGTACCGTTACTGAAGAGGGCATCAAGAAAAACCTCAACATTGGCCTCGGTTACATGGAGGCCTGGATCCGAGGAGTAGGCTGTGTTCCCATCAACTACCTTATGGAGGATGCTGCTACCGCCGAAGTCTCTCGAAGTCAGCTTTGGCAGTGGGTCAAGCATGGAGTCAGTACCGCTGAAGGCAAGCGAGTTGACAAGTCTTATGCCCTGAAGTTGCTCAAAGAGAGTGCCGACCAGCTTTCTGCCTCTGCTCCCAAGGGTAATAAGTACCACCTAGCAGCTCAATATTTCTCTGGACAGGTCACTGGTGAGGACTATGCCGATTTCCTCACAACGTAAGTGCATACCGAGTTCATAGCTGTCTCTAAGATCAAATTACTAATTGCATCACAGCCTTCTTTACAACGAGATCACCCAGGCTGGTCCTCCAAGCCCTGCTTCCAAGCTATGAACCAAGTCTTGGAAGGGAAAAAAAAAGGAAAACTGAATTGGGTATGCTGAATCAAATAAGCGTTTCATGATTATATGCATTGGGTAATGAAGGCTTCCCCTCTACGTTCTGGTTTGGGTAATGATATCATTTGTTATTATATTGCCATAGTTAGGCATTGAACTACAACAAAATGGAGTTTGTTCTGTTCGATTACTGGAAAAAGAAGTCATAGAAGCGAGAATATTAAGTCTATGTAATTCTACATTGGCTATGGCTGAGGATATTCTATGGGTGACTGCTCTCTCTCAACCCTTTCCGGCCATTACATACTAGCATAACGTGCGTTATCCTTCAGTGGGAGAAATGTGATCACATCCATAAAAGCGAGTAAGTTCATTATTGTGGGCTTTTCAAGAGCTAGCGTTTGGTATCGGCCTAATTATTTGAATTGATGGCTTGCAGCGTCTTGTTTGAGAAGCTTCATGACGGGTAATTCTGAACGCTGTTGCTGGTTAGCTCAGGAAGACAGAAGTTTTAAGCAGTGGCACGATAAGAGCCAGTAAGGAAAATTATACATGAGTGGACTGGAGAGAAAGATTGAACTTGTATCCGTTAAAATGTCACCGAGTGTTAGTTGTGTACGTTCTGACATAGGCCTCATATAGGGGCATCAAAATACGCCTCAAAATCCGGACCTACACATGAGAGGCAGATTCTATGGGTGCCTCCAACCCAGGATCTTGGCATAGTTTAGATGCTCCAGGATGTGCCGGTGGCAGCAAAATCAGGAGACTGCGATGCCTGAACCTTTTGTGTAGGCAGTCCATTAACCCCATCAGCACTACTAAACAATAACCAATCTGGAAGATAGAGAAATTGATGACTGGAATCAAGTAGTGCGTCTAGCAATTGGATGACTTAGTTTGCGTGGAGAAGAAGGACAGGGTGATAATTGGGTTGTTTGCACCATCTCTCTCTATCATAGGGAAGTTCTTCGGCTTCTCCTTCTTCTTCTCCTTCTTCTTCTTCTTCTTCTTCTTCTTCTTCTTCTTCTTCTTCTTCTTCTTCTTCTTCTTCTTCTTCTTCTTCTTCTTCTTCTTCTTCTTCTTCTTCTTCTTCTTCTTCTTCTTCTTCTTCTTCTTCTTCTTCTTCTTCTTCTTCTTCTTCTTCTTAATAATATAGAACTAGGATTTCTTTCGCTTTGCAAGTGATTGGAGTGGTTTTAGTGTCACCCTTAGATTCCTGTCCCTTTTCCAGTCCTCAGAGGCCCTGGCAACCGCGCGTGATGCGATCCTCGTACACTATCATTCCTCTGGCGATGTTTGCCCTCATTTCGCACAAATTCAATAGTACACTCCAAATAAGCCATATTCAACCAATATTGCATTTCATCCCAAGCCTAAATCTGGCAATGGTGGTTACACAAGCCAGTGCATGGAGTTAACGATATTAGGCCGATACTTATTTTGAAGAAACAGGCAAGGGAACACAAATGATACTCCAAGAAACAACTTCGATGACAACTATTCCACCCGCCATCTCAAGAGTTATCGGAGCTATCTACACCCCCTTGGATGCCTCCTCCCGTGGACTCTGCCATTACGTTACACAGCTATCCACCGTTACTGTTCAGCTCCCGCGACGCCAAGCGGCTGATTCATTTGTTGTCGAAACCCCCGTATGGATATTTTAACGTCGGAAAACTGCATGAGTCTTATGATCTGTTCCGAGGCCTGGGCCTAACACGGTATTGAAGCGGAAGGTTGCAGACGGGAGGGTCCGGGATGAGCCGTGAGTTGTCTTAACAACACAACCTGGGGTTAACGATATGATAAGCTACCTATATAAGAACAACCAATATGAATGGCAGTGATATCGTAAGACAGAGAACTCAATAAATGGATGAAGAATCTTTAGGCTGATGGATGGATGGCTTCCTCGAGTGCCCGCCCACACCAGAAATATGGTCGGCACAGCAGCCAGTCTAAATCACTGGATGATTCAGGCATGAAATTGATTTTTACCATTCATCAATATTCTCCTCGGCTGGAGCAAGATCTGAATGACTGCTTGTATTCGATGCAGGTGAACATCCATCACACATGCGTGGGGAGAGCGACAGCCTATGCATGACCCAATCGGAAAGATATAAGTGGCTGTGGGAGCGTCACACGCTTCTTTTCTTCACAATCGAGGCAATATATTGAATGAAGGGTATGGATCGGCGGTGTAAGAAACGGCTGTGTAAGGAGCTCGCCAAGCTCAGCTCCATGGTACACGATGCCCAGGAAGTAGCCTATTACACGAAGATAGGCCATTAGATCACTTAGTCCTCTGTGCAGTTAAAATGAAAACAACTTTCGTATACATAAACTTCCCCCCTAAGCTAACCAGTACGGCTTCGGGCCTCAGACACATCCGGAAGAAGAAGTCTGAGGCAAAGATAACATGAGCGACTTCAGTAAACAAGCAAAACAGTCAGTTCCGGATTTCACAATCATCACAGGGATGAGTTACCTGTGACATGGTTGTATTACTACGACAAGCCAGCTCAGCGCACAACGTCTCTATTTCCCTTGAGTTCAGTAGCTCCCCACAGCCATAAGAAAGCCATGAGCCGAGACTTGAATGTCGGTCTCGGCTAGAAAAGCTCGCCGTCGTCCAGCGCCCCCCTTCACTGGGCTTTTGTATGTGTAGTAGTCAACATGTCACAGCGAGTAAAACTTGTGGTCTCTGTTAGCCTTGGGTTTGTGCCATTAAAGAACACCTGGCAAGCTTTTGACCAGCCAGATCTAAGTTGACTCTTTGACAATTGGAACACTGTTCTCTTTGTGGTTATTGATACCCCGGCGTGAACCCTGTTGAAGATCGTATGTATAGATATACGAAGACGAATCTTACATCTGCACTCAGACCTTCAGCGTTCAGCCTCGCGCCCGGACAGATCCGTGGCTGGCTGTCTGGAGCCACATCACCCCATTTTTGACCATTATCTCAATCTACAGCGGTCGGACCACGCCCTGACTTACAAGCTCGATCATAGTGTTCTCTCCAGAGGCAACGGAAAAAGCCACATAGACTACTTATTCGATTCCACAAACATCCACTCCCGCTCACCGACGCCTCTTCGCGTCCCGGATCGACTGGTTTTGCCTCCCCGGGCTGCCGTGCTCAAATTCTGTGGAAAGCTCGCTGCGCCCCCTTGCCACCCATCTTGCACTTGTATGCATCCCCATACACTCAGACGCCGCAGTATAGACTCCTATCACGAGTGCGTCTCGTGAACGCCCATAGATGGGTACTTTCTACTTAGAGTCGAAAGGGCCAAGGATGATGGCCTGGGTTAAACTATTTCCGACGTTCGGTGGCGAGCGGTTGACAATCTGCCCAGAGCTACACACCCGAGTTTGACATTTCTACCTCGTCTTATGGTTTGAACCAGCGGGGTCTAGGGTTACCAAAGCTCTGGTAGCCTGTAGCAAGTGTTGGCGCTCTTGATCGAAGTCATGACAAACGTGGGGGATGAGGGTATTCACAGTTCATCGAATTCCCTAAGAGATACTGTAATGAAGGGCAAGCGACAGTACTATAAAGAAGACCATATTGGACCTTTCTCCATTGGTCAGACATAACTTTACTCTTTGTGAACCCCAACAAATCTCTTTCTTCCATCATCTCACAAGGGTACCCCTTTTCAACAGAGGATTCCATTCTTTTTCTTTTTCTTTTCAAGTAACATGATGAAGCTAAATAAAATATTCTGAAATCAAAATGCACTGCACAGTTATACTGGTTAGGTTTTAGTTAATTACCTTTACCGGATGGATCGCAGTCTACTTTAGGGGCGCCACATTTGAAGCAGCTTGCCTCAATCAATTACCGGAAGCCTTGCCTTCTTTCTTTCTTACTTGCCTGTACAGAGAAAGGCTTAAGCCACTGCTCTCAAATGGTCCTTTGAAGAAGGCCCTAAGCAATAAGGTAGTCTCAACACATGCCACCAAGGCCCAGGCCTATCCCTCCCCCCCAAAGGAGTTGATTCCCAACAAGGATGGCATCGGTGAGCGCGCCACGCACAAATCCCAAATGGGATAGACCTGTACATCTACCTATCAAAATTCACAGATGGCCAACAGTAAAAAGCAAAAGATATGCAAGTTGAGGTGGGAAGTTTTAATGCGAACAACGAACAAGGATGATTCTCATCCCTTTACAACTGGTGAGCTGATCGAGAATGGAAGAATTGCTTCGGGATCACATGGAAAATATCAGTTAAGAAACGGATAAAAATTCATGTCTTGGAGATCATGGCATGTAACTTATAGGTCAACTCCAAAGGGATCGGGTCGAGATAAGATGGTGGTGGTCTCGATCTCACCACAACACAGACTCCCTTCAATTGCCATCTCGACAGAGGTAATAGATCTCCCAGGTTTAAACTCAATTCGAGATTTGATCCCGATCGAGATCGACATGAAAAAATCCGTTCAACGTTCCATCTAGAAAGATCTGGTATCTTTGGCTATCTCCTTGCCTTCATTGCCCATTCGTCTTCACCCATGTGTAGACTTTTGGCAGATCAACCGTCCGTGTTATGTGCGGTTCAGGACTGTGCCTTATGAATTCGGTTTTACTGCTGCTCATCTCTGATAGGCATGACGGTAGTTTACTGTGGCTGGCTGACCAAAGCTCCATGCCAAACATGACTATTCGGGCAGACCATTCCCACTCCGGAACCCATAATCAATAGCTTCGATGAATGGAACCAGAGGAAAGAGTCGACAGCCAATCCCTGAGGATGTCCACTTCATTAGTCATGTCTGCTGGTGAATCCACAAGTCTGCCATCTGTTCAGAGAAGAATGGTTCACTCCCATCTGTCCAGAATAAATTGACCCAGTGATGTTTTGCTAGTTTTGCTCATTAGTCCATAGTCGGTAAACAAGATGAAATGTAGAGGAGAAATGAGATCTCTCCAATGTATGCCATTGAACCCCTAGCATTCGTCTAGCCATGCCACCAACAATGCCAAATTAACTTTACAAATTCGTGACTGTCCATCGCGCTCCCATTCCCGACCCAAAATTTTCCTGTACACGCTTCGCATAACCATGATAGTTGAACGCGGTTCCGTCCTGTTTTAACCCGATTCCGTGACCTTTGTAAACTGTCCATGCCCAAATATCCTGGCCGTTATTCTGTAATGTAATTTAAACATAACCCGACGCAGGTTCGTCGGTAAACTCAGTCTGATATGTGCTCCAATCCGTATTCCTTGACGCCAATAATCCAATCTTCCTGTCCCCGTAGCGCCCATTTATTCATGACAAGCCGATAGAATGTTGTATGACATCATGTTCAAGGTGCCAAAACGAATATCGAAGGTCCATGCCTCGAGTCAGGCATCGTGGTCCACATCGTGTGGCCTTATTAAAACCAAATTTCCTTGTTAACCGTTGAAACCAGAGGGCATAGTTGTCGTCTCGAAACAAGGGTATCGCGCCATAAAAATCATAACTCCTTGCGGTAGGCATTCACTGTTCCCGTTTGATTTCGGGACTGTCGTTCTCCTCTCCGCTTCGGTCTGCTCCATTGCCGTCACCGTTGCCAGCCTCGTTGGCCTTATTCTCGCAACCCTTAACCAGTCTATGTCTCTATAAAAGAATTAGCATGTGTCGATGAAACAAGAATGGGCCCAAGGGCCCGTAACAATAAAGAACCTAAGTCTCCTACCTTTAGTGCATCCTTGCGAGAAAAGCTTTTACTGCAGAACGTGCAAGGAAAAGGCTTGACGGCTAGATGAATTCGCTTATGTCGCTTCAGATCGTGGTTGCGACTAAAAGATTGAACGCATTGATCACACTTAAAAGGCCGTTCAGACTGTGGAGGGGGCTGGCCATGTCCACCATACATCAGGGGATGCCCGTACGAAGCCACACCCATCCCTGGAATCATCGACATTTGGCCCCCTGGCTGATGAATATTGGACATGACGGCTGATCCACCCATGGTAGGAAGCGGCTGGTAAGCATAGGATCGATATGAACCAGGAGGTGCCATACCAGCACCTTGCGGCTGACCTGAGAGCGATCCAAGCCCTCTAGGTACAGGGCCGCCAGTCGGAGGGGAGTGCTGTGTTGGCGAAGGCTGTGGGGGATACGATGGAAAGTTAGACTGTTGAGGCGTAGAAGATGCTGTGTAGTAGCTTGGAGTACTCGGGGGTCTCGTGTGCGTATATGAATCGACATGTGCTGATGCACTCGAAGGAGTAGGGGGTTGCGTTGATACCGAGTTCTGCGAAGTCAGAATTGTGCTCTGAGGCTGCTGGGGTGCCGACAAGCCTGGCGGAGTGGTCTGACCGCCTCCGCCTGAGACCGAAGTCTGAAAGGGATGATGCACCTGATCGTAAGGAGGTGCTGGAAGTCCTTCACCTCCGGTGGCCGGCGACTGAGAACTTCGTGGGTGGTTGTATTGGTGAATTCCGGGACCTTGGCTGTAGAGGGAGGCCCGCCCAGGGAAGTGCTGCTGACCGAGGGCTGGCTGTGCCTGGGTCGCTGAGCTCACGGTGTAAGAAGAATTGCTCTGTGTCGACCATGTCCCGGGAATTTGGGCATATTGATAGATGCCGCCTGGAGCTTGGGAACCTTGGGAACTGCCCGTATTGACGCTAGAAAGACTGGGGCTCAGGCCATCACTGGCTCCTGGCGAAGGGGTCAGAATACTGGGCGAAGATGAAACGCGGCGATCGGGAAAGGGACCAGGAAGGGGAGAGTAGGACGGATGGTAAGAATACCCAACCGAGTCAGTCTCCCGGGAGCTTTGGAAGGACTCTAACGAGTTACCTGTGAAATGAGGATAGAAAGGGTATTTGGCCGTACTTGGAACATCTGCTGTGGGCGGAGGCAGAGAAAATGCAGGCAGGGCGCCTGCAGCAGGACGCCGCGAGGAGAAACTAGCCGCCTCCATTGACATTAAATCGAGATATGTATAAGCCTCAGAAAGTTTGGTAGCTGATAAACTGTGACTGCTCGAGGACAGGTTGAACAGCTTGTTTAGACGAAGTATGACCTGATTAATACTCCGAGGCGAACGGGGAGTATAAATATAGTATGGAAAGGTGCAGTTTCCTCGTGTGTTGTGAAGAGTTTTGGTTGAGCAGTTTCCCTCAAGACAAAAAAAAGTTACTTTTATGGGAGACTGGGAAAGGCTTGTTCCGTGTTTAGGGAAATCGGATTGGCGGGGAGGTGGTTCAACGCAAATGTAAATTTTGTGTCGGTAGGAATAGCTCGGGATGGCTCGAAAAGGCGTCTCCTTGAACGAAGAGGGGTCGTTATGGGCCACTCTTTTCGTTACTGGCTGCAGAGAGGGGATTTAAGAAATTTCGTGTATATCATGCAGACGCTTGATGAGGTGCAGCTCGGTAAGATCAAAGGTAAGGCCGCGTGAAGTTATCTTGGTCTCATAGAAAAACTCTAAACGGCACTGACGAAGCGCAAAGGACAGTGGCAGGCAGTGGGAAGCCAAGAACAAGTTGAAGCAGTGTTTGGAAAGCTTGAGTTTGGAAAAAGAAAGAAGGAGGGGGAAAGAGAGGAGCTGAGAAATGGAGGAGGATCAAGGTAGATGAATGAATACGTCTGAGTTAGCTGAAAGTAGTCACGATGTTCTAGATATTGGATCGGGATGATGGACTCGACTGGGGTTTTTTCTGAGGGGGGTGTCGTCAATGGGACGCCCAGACTTTCAATAAGGTTTCTTTACCCAGAGTGGCGCTTTGGCGTTCTCTGGTGAAATATGTATGTATGTATATCTGGACAGGGCTCGCTGTCTCGATGTGAGAAGCATTTACTATTCACACGGGGGCGTAAGAGTTGACAGACAGTCAAGTGTGAACGAGATGAAAATGAACGAGCGCAAGGGCCAACACTGGGTCAAGACCAACAAAAACAAGCCTAGCCTTAGCTAAACTAGAGTGAGACTAAAGCGCCAGCAGGGGCCCCTCAATTGCCCAGGCCGTAGCTTCTCGCCTTGGCGTTATGCTGGGTCTAGCATCCTTGCTAGATTCTCTCTGAGACGGGATCTCAGGACAGACAACAGGCACTAAAACCAACTAGCGTGGGAGGGCTGAAAGAATCATGGGCCCAGTAGTTGGTCCAAGACCTGCTTGAGAAAGCTGAAGTACCCAAGGTACTAAGCTACTAAGGTAGTAGCTGGCTACTGAGTACAGTACGTACTAGAAGAACCTCGCGAGACCTGAAGGCATCATCGTACTTGGAGAGAGTTGCTTTCTATGGACTGGTACGCATACATAGAGTTTACAGCTGAAAGATGATTGACGAAAGCGTGAAGGCAAAGTTTGCAGCAATATTGGTCGCAACAGCAACGGCGACTTCTTTATCATAATCACCACTAAGGTCTTCGTATTACATTCTTCGAGTAGTGGTTTTCATCACTACTCTAGACGAGGATGCCCACCACCTTACAATTAGCAGCTGGATGACTACAGTACAGTACCTAGCACTTCAAGAGACTTCCGGTACCACCACCACCATCAGTGGGCCGGAGCTGGAGCCGGAAAGAAGAACAGGGGTGGCACCTAGAATGACATGGGGTGGGAAATCTGCAGGTGTGGGTACAACCAAGAACGAGACATTCATTGAAGGCACAAACATCAACTTAAGAAGCAATTGTGCGAGTTATGCTAAGCTGGGGGAGACAAGAGGCAACGAGACGAGCGTGCGATAACTCCCCTCATCCACGACCCAGTACCTATTCAAGGACCTGCGTAAGCTGAAAAGACAAGT